>CAWUFW010001222.1:0-1200000 GCA_963921515.1 Calotriton arnoldi
TTAGCCACGCCCGCAATTTAATCATTATTAAACCTAAAAACACAAAATTAACATTTAAGATTGCACATAAAGTATGGCAAAATAATGTATCAAGTAAAGATGGATTTAAAATACTTACCAACCTAATACCTTAACATTCCAACTGCCACAAAGAAAAATTTAATTAACAGAAAATAATTATCAATGCAGAATATTTAAAAAAAATATAATGCTATCAGAATTATTGTACAAAAACATTAAACATAACATAATAAAATTAATATCAAAATTATTAAATCAACATTAATAAAAACCATTAAACAATTAACATAGAATATTATCTAATTAATCAACTAGCAAATAGGAAATATTACCATATTATACAACTATCTATTAAATTAATAAAAAACACATAATTATTATATTACAAAATAATTATAAACATTTTATGATCGATGCAAAAATATATATTTAAAAAGCTACCCACCCTATTTGCCAACAAACCCATAAAACCTGCTCAAAAGCAAAATTGACATCAAATACAAAAAAATACCTTAAAATATATTACCAAAAAATCACACAAAAAATAATTAAACATACTTAACATTAAAATAATAGCAACTCATTATACAAAAACTAATAAAACTCAATTAAATAATTTAAAAAAGATACTATGTGCAATTATATTTAAAAAAATAATATCAATGACTTAAAAAGAATACTCTTACTTTCTATATTCTTTCCCATGATATTTTTGACATCACAATATTTATGTCTCACAACATTTTGGCAGAATACCACAGCTGTGGTACAGTATTTATCAGGTGTAGTATTACATGCCCATGCCAAGTTCTACACCTCAAAATGAAGGATATCATGGTTATAACACATGTTTTCCTCTGTTCTGAGCTGTGAAACTCAAAATATTGTAGTATTTCCTCATACAAATCCTGCCAGATTTTACTTGACAAAATGTTTGCCTTGAAAAAGTGTGGTATTTTTGCACAAGCGAAATCCTGATCCAAGTCCAAATTTCTTGGCTTTGACCTACACTCTAGCCATATATTTGTTAAGTTGTGTTCCAAAATGCTCTATTGGCCTTCACAACTACTCCACCCTTGCACTAAATATTAATTGCTTATTAGGTAGACTTGTTCTTTATGTAGCATTTGGATTTTCCTGGCCATTGGGTGGATGGGTACGCGGGCATAACTTCTGACCAACTAGCTGAAAGACTTGATGTAATGGGGAGCTGCAAAACGTGCACTGATGATAGGGCCCCCGAGGCCATTTTGCTTTGGGTGCACATGCTGGGTCTGTTTAAGGCGGGCAATGGCCAACCCATGGACGATGACCCGGACAGGGGAATGAGAGAAGGGGGGAGTACTCTGCTACTATTTCTTCCCACGACGACTGAGTGAGAAAATATCTGTGCCTGTATGGCTTATAGCTTGATGCCTTGGTCTTATTTTTATAATGCTGTGAGATACCCTGGGATCCATGTGTCTTCTTTTCTATGATTTGTAATTTGAAGCCGGTAGATCTTCATATGTCTTTAATGTCGGTCTGCGAAAAATACCTTTTCGGTCATGCCATTGAACTGTCTGCTCATTGTTACTGGAAAATCAATAAAATACAGTTTTAAAAAACATTCACATTCATAAGGTTACAGCATGAACCAAATGGAGCCAATCAAATTGTTCATACAGACCCTCCGACAAGTGCAGCTCATATGGGTTCTGGCTTGGAAACCATGCGAGTCGCACTTGTTGGAATATCAGTATGAACAATCTGATTGTCTCCGTCTGGATCATGTTGAAACATTATGAACTTGAATGTTGATATACACATTACCATTATCAATACAACACAGAATGTCTAAATTAGGTGAAAAATCGTGTACAAAGGAGATAATCAAGATGAATTGCATATCTTAATATTGCCCTGATGAAGTTCTGCGTATGTAGGAAAGAAACACTTTAGCTGTTCTGTGTATCATGAAGAATTAATATACCGAATAAATAAAGTATATTTGAATTATAGGACAAGATAACTTACTCTATATTATTTGGATATATACTTTAAGATGATCAGCTGTTGAGCTCCTGGGATGATTGGACAAAAGATTATATCAAACTAATGACATTTGATGTTACCTCTCCATTTTCATATACTCAAATATGAGTGTACTTTAATTTGTTAAATACATATGGAAATGTAGTACCTGCAGCTTCATTTTTTCACAAGGCCCACAATAAATATAGATAAACAAATATAACATGAGCAAAACCAAATATGGATAAGTACAGTCAGAAATATGAAAAATAAGTACCTTTTAACAAGGAAAGCTAATTAAGACGTTTTCAGTAATAAATAATTTAATAAATCATTTAATCAATACAGGTGGTGGTATGAGGCATTCTGTCCATGTTTGCACATAAAGGAAGATGATTCATGCGGTGAAGTGTCATGCAGAGAAACAAAGAAAGCATTGAGGATAATGTACTCAATATCCTGAGGAAAAATATGTAAGTCACTACAATGCGCAAAGAAAGTCAACAAGTTGGATATTAACACGATTAATTGTTCTGGCTCTCCATACAGAATCATTTCTCAGGTAGTCAATTTCACTGAACTAGTTCCCAAGTTTAATGGTAGACTGGAAGACTGAGATATATAGGCATGGTAGATGCTGATGTCCCTTGAGGAAACCCCCTCCCTAAAGCCCCCAGCCGCCTTCACGTTCCGTATAAGAGACCATGAATACAAAATTAAGTTTTTTGGGTTGGGGTCATAAACCCCCGGCCGTATTTATTAAAACATTTAAACATGAAAACACATTTCGTCATTTTTATGCACAGTAACCCATAACTTTCTATTTTTCTTACACAGTTACGTCCTAGCCTTAACAGAGTCGCTTATACATGGGAGTTACCTAACCATAACTAAGGTTGTTCCTGTGTATCCATCACAAACATCTTCTGAGTGAGATCATGACTGGTTCCAGGACCCTTCCTCTTCGAAGCTCTTGTCCAATATCACATTGGACATTGAGGGGTCCCTCCTTTTGGGAGGACCCCACCCACCGATCTCCCATACCGGGAGTGTCTGTGCAGGGGGCCCGTCTGCCCGCCAGGATACCGCCCTCGGGCACCCCAATACAACCATCTTCCTATCTTGTGCTGACAGCGCATGCGCGGGTGGTTGTGAGGTAAGGGTCGCATATCAACAACCGCCCCCAACCCCGCACCACTGCAACCTTCATTTGACTTGCTGCCAGCACCCTTTGGTGGGTCCTGTGATGCTGCTGTTACTTTGGTCTAAAAGGGGGCCTTACATGGACCCAAACTGTCCCACCAATCATGACCTCACCCACCACAGGCCAGCCTAGTTACCTACTATCTGGCCTTCCCCCCACCATAGCGTGGGCGATGCGCTAACTTTAAGCACTACCTCTCCAAAACATTTTTTTGCCATCTGGACAGTGTCCTGCAACAAAATTGCTCGCCCTTGGTGCACTGTGAGGAATAGCTGACAACATCGCCAAAAGAAGCCACTTACCCATCTTATTGTTTATCTGCTGCACAAAGCCATTGTGGGCTTCGACCATTACCACCTCTCAAATGCAACGTGGGAACAATGCTTGACCATGCTACCATGGCCTAAGGAAGCGTCATCGCGAGCCAGCCCATGGCGGAGATAACCACCTAGAACCCATCTTTTCTGTTAGATCTCCATTAATTTATTGTGGCCCGGATAAACTGTGATACTCCCTAGGAGCATAAGATCTCTCGAGCAAGAGTCTGCCCCATGCAGTCCTCAAATGGGCCCAGTGCAGCCCTACTTGACCACCCACAAGGGTCATCCTGCACCTTTCGCCCAGTTGCATAATCCACCTGAGGAATAGACAAACCTTAGCAAGGACGAACGTACCAGCAGCCCTACACCAGCACCTCTGTAACCCCTTCTGCTTCCACAGAAGGCGATGCAGTATCCAGCTGATGTTCAAAAACTCCCCATGCCTTCCACCTTAGGAAAGTCTCACATACAACTACCACGACACCAGCACCTCTGTAACCCCTTCCGCGTCCACAGAAGGCAACGAGGTATCCAGCTGCTGTTTCAACTCCTCACGCTTTTCACCTGTGTCGGCCGGAGAATACAAAAGAGAGACAGGAGTTAGAGACAGACACCTACAAACAGGCTTAAGCTCACCTAGCATTTGTAGCTTTCGAATCCCAACCTGCCAGACCCTTGCGCCACAGTCCCAGCTAGGCTATCCTTGCCACTGCAGTTGCGGCCCCAAATCAAAAAGGGAGAGGATGTGGCCTAACTGCTAGAGCGGTCGACCTCGAAGAAGGGGAACCAGGTTCGAGTCTCAGCAGGGACGCTCAACATCATGTGAGTCTGGGGTAATCACTTAATCTCCCCGTGCCTAATAAAAAAAAATTGTGTCCATCTGTAATGCAACCGGTGCTCATGTAAAGCACTCTGATACCTTCGGGTCAAGTTTGCGCTATATAAAACTAAAATAAATAAATAAAATGAGTGAGAGCCCTAGAATGACAGTGTCGCGGCTTCCGCCCAGCCCTGGCCTGTGCGACTGACCGGGAAAATGGGCAACCCATGGTAAATGATACAAATAGCAAAATTTGACTGCCCCACCACCAACAACTATTTTTGCTAATAAGTCACCTTCCTGGATGCCAGGCATTCCACAAACGACGGCGAAAAATCAACCTCACCTTTCCCCTGAGGGAGCCTAGGGGCGCCCACCAGAGAGTACAATTCAGTTTGACAAACCCTAGATGTGGCTGTACCACTAGTCTATTTAGAGCCAGGGGTACTCCGAACAGGGCTTTAACGACATTTTTGCGTAGCAACATGAAACGTAATGCACACAGGCTGGCACCTAAAGTCAATGTAGGCTTTGCTGAGCTATGCACACTGCATACTGGGGCATAATGCTGATGCTGCCGCTTCTTGCCACCCTCGAAGCCTGCTCACATTCCTTGCCGAGGTCCTCAATGGCTGGGTCACTGCCATAATCCATCTGCACATATATAAGACCCGGGCAAAGACGGCTTCAACTTTCCAACATGAAATGCCACCCATTCCGCAGGAATTTGAGTTTAGTACTCCCAAGGCCAAGATGTGGTAGAGGCTTAATCCATTGATTATAAGGCACAACTCAAACGCACACTTTGACCCCAGCCCTTGCTTTAAAATACCTACAACTGGCCAAGTGACTTGCTTTAAGCCATTGGCCCATACTTATAGAGAGGATTCTGGGTTTGCTGCATTACGGCTACATCAACTCCGTTACCTCACTCACAGACAAACTAATTATCTCCACCATTTGCAAGACAATAACACTTTCCTTGGTCAGCGAAATAATACGCCCATAGATGCACATTCACCGGTATAATGGAATGTCGGACCCCATTTATACGTGGCCCACCACACTTAAATGGAGCCGAACAGGAAGGCATCCGCCTGAGAAACGCTGCGTGGGGCCTACGCCTAGACATTTTCGAGTGCTCTGCAGTAGTTTTGCAATGCTTTTTAGAGCTGATCATTGCTCACAAGACGTGTAATTTCTGATATTCATCTCTTTCCATTGACTTCATTGCTTGCTTTACTCGCCAAAGAGTGCCACTCTAAGCGTCACATATTTGGTTGTTGAATGTCACTCATAAGTACCCAAACAATGAAACCTCTAAATTAATTACTGGTTTAATGGGTTTAGTTATTTTCCTCCCTTTGATGTTGCCTTACTTTTTGTTGCCAAGCGCAGATCAGGTCACAAAGAGCTTGCAAAAGCTCAGCTCGAGTCAAGCCACTTGTCACCAATGTCGTGTGGGAACTTCCAATGTGACAAAGCTAGATAAGCTCGACTGCATTTGTACTGGGTCTCCCCAACTATTGCTTGAGCTTTTGCAAAGTCCCCAAGGTCAAGGCAGTGAGGGTATGGCTCATGTTCTGGAGAGATCTGTATTATGTCTGGTCCCCGTTTTGAATCAAAGTAGCTTAGAGGGTTAATATGTTTTCTGTAGTATAGATGACCGATTTTCAATTTATGTAGACAAGTAAGTGCTTTTGTTACTTGCAGTTCATAAATTGTAATCCTTCTAATATAGCACAGTGAGCTATGAAGGACATGTGACTCCTAGACCTTGTTACCAACACTATCTTATGTAACACATTCTACCCATTGATTTACCCACATGATTTATTGTCAATCTATAGTGCTATAAAAGAAATAAACAAAAAGTGATATTTAAATTGTTATTTGTGTAAATACTGGGGCAGAAGACCACAACTGACATTCTTACAGTGCATGCATATCTCTTATATACAGAGACTGAACAAAATCCAAAGCATGCCTCTCTTCAGTACCTATGGGTGATAAGCTGCGTGCTTTACCCCCACCCCATTATATTTGCGTGTGAGGGAGTTCGCACACTATACAAAGGCTAGACAATGGAACACATGGAACACAGAGAATTTAACAGCTAATAAGGCCTGCTTGCTCATCCTGTCTTACTATTTTTCCATTCCAGACCAATACGCATCCAAATTATTATGTCTGGTTTCCTGGACTGATAAACATGTGATTGCTATGCGTGCATGGTGCTGCGATGCATATATAACCCCTTGGTCTATTGCATAGATAGACATCTATACATATAAATACTGTGCTAGTTGCATAGACTGACAACATAATCTCACAGTGCTCTACAGTGTAAAAACGCGCACACAACGACTGTGCCACTGAACATAGTTTGGTGTGTGCATGCCTACATTAGTACACACCTGACTATGAGCCACAGTGCAGCTTGAGTGAGACGCATACATGCGGAGCCCACTGAAACAAGACTGACACGTGTACAGTGGGGCAAGCAATATTTGCATGCACAGTTCCAAAGCATTGGAAGAGTTACCTGTGCAAGAAAAGCCCAGCCTGCAGTGCAGAGTGCCAGCATCACCAATGCCAGAGCGCGCATGGTGCAGGCAGAGTCCCGAGACAGCAGAGGCCCAGAGGAGGTGCGGCGTGCCGCCTAAACTAAAAGTGGGCTGCTTATACAAGGGGTGCAGTGAGACCTACTGCCCCAGCCTCTGGCCAGGCCTTTAATATCCTGTCGCATTCCATGCAAAGTACAATTACCTAGCTCGAGGCACTCTCAGAGACAAGAGAAGATGAAAGTGGGGCATTCCAGGTGTGACAGGCCATGTGGAAATGTCAGGCTTGCACAGCCCGCCTCCCCCAGGATGGGTGTCACAAGTGACAGTGATCAGAGCCCTGCACACACATCTGTTACCCCACCCAAGCCCCCTGGCTGCTCGCGACCCTGCAGCACAGGTCAGGCTGTCTCGGAAACCCAGACTGCGGTGGTATGGAGACTGTTGTCAGGGGGGTTAACCCCCCCCCCTTATCATGCAGTAAATACATTAATCAAAGGTCCAAAAGCCAAGTGTGTGAGGACAGAGGAGGTATTGCCAGTGGTCAGCCCCTGGACTACTCTGGCTGTTATAATCACCCTTCAGCACGAGGCAGAAAGAAGGCCATCTTAAGAGCTAAACGCCCTGAAAATGCTGAAGACTGTCTAAAGTCTCTCCTCAAAATATACTACTACTTTAATCACTGCTGTCAATGAACTCTGCAATGATCTGTAAAGAGTCCAAGGAAAAGAGAGTTCCCTTCACCCCGGAGCGCACTGCTCTATCGTGCATCGGTTTCATTTGCCTACTGCTTGCCCTTCTCGGCTTCTACAAATGAGTTTGAGTCTAGATGCATAGCAACGTTTACAGCTTTTTCAAACTCAACCCTTCTCCATTGTGCAACTTGCCATTCACATACATTGATCCGGACCCCACCCTCCATTGTGTTAGCAAGGTCGACGAGTGCTGACTACTCAAACAGATTGAAAGCGCTCCGTCTGGGAGCAGCTTGGAGGAACGGAAATAACACATTTATTTTGCTTGTAGGCATAGTGCCATTATTGGCAACACACCCCACCCACACAACCACAGTGCATGCATGCTAAGTAAATAAATACACAACAACTTTTGTTTGGGAAAATATTGCTGCAGGTTTATTCCATACAAAAGTAATGAGAGGGAAAAGACTTGAGTGGCAGGGGGGCTGACCATACCCCTGCACTCACCGGGACACAGCCGACGCCAAGGACACGACAGCGGAAAGACTCGAACCCGGTTCGCCAATCCCAAAGTCTGCAGCTTTGTAGGTTATGCCACACCCTCTCAGACGGAACAGACACCAGACCAGGGACACAACATCGTGTCCAGCAGGGGGACAAAGAGGATAATTAAGGCCGAGGCGTTGGAGGGTGGGGTGGTTGAGGAGGTTCCCGACCCGACGGCTCACCGTCGGATTCGAAGCGGGAGTAGCTGTGAGACGGGACGACCTCTCAATTGGGCCCACTGCCCGCCTGCTGCCCTTGCGGGTGCCGGGAGGAGCCATACCTAGATGGAAGCAAGAGGAGCACGAACTCCTTGGTTTGGGACAAGGCTGCATGGCATGAGGCCGTGTAGCAGGAACCCGCCCCCCTACCCTGCCCCCGTCCCGATCCCTCTCCACATCCCCGCCCGCGGGCACACCCGGCGGGCCTCCTGCGGGGTCGGGCCAGCTAAATTGCTACTGGGACGGGGTCCCACGCGGGCCATGGCTGGCGTGCTGGGACCCAAAGGGGGGAGGCGGTGGGTAGGTATTCGATAGCACTAACCTCGCTTCCAAAACGCCGAAGCACGACCTAATGTGGAAACGTGTAATATTTTACGTTAGCATAAGCAACAGCCATTTTGGCTGTGGTGTCCATTTCGTTTCCTTCGTAATTCTTCCGTCCTCTGCTGCTCGTCTTTTCACTCTGCTTGTGTTATCTATTTTAGTTGACTTCCTGACTCAGCTAAAGCAATGTACGTGCTGAGGGTTTGTAGCTGCTAGTGCACCTGGTCTTAGATGTTAACTGTTGACCATTTACTGCTGCCATAAGCATTCCTGCTCCCCCTCCCACTTTGCTGACCAAGTGGTTATTCATCTGCCCTTGTTTGCTGATAGCTATTTCTAAAACTTGTTCTTTCCATTTCTGTTCACATGCTTACATTGCAACAAAATGGTATAAAAGGGACGATGGTTTGTGAATTCAGTGTACTACCTCCTGCAGCACTTGAGAGTGTTGTGTGGACGTGGTCCCACTCATGAGTGATTAATAAACTTGTTATTTTATTTCAACTCCAGTGCCAATCTCTTTTTGTTAGTCTTTGGAACCCGTGGGCGAGAGGGTGACCCTGCACCAGTGTACCCCTAAAAAGGTACATTTCCACAGTTGGCGCCTGGCACGTGGGGCCCCATCGGAGACGCGGCCGTCCAAAGGAGTGGTCTTGACGGAGGATTGAAATATTACTGAGGAGGCGCCCTGCATGAGGAGACTCTTGTCTTTGCAGACCGAAGTGACTTTTCCGGTTTTCCCGATTTGACCCTCTGGGTGGTGGCCGGACTCGACTGGGGCTTTCTTTGGCGTATTTCTGCAGTGACCATTAGGTCGACCAGAGATCGGCGGGTGGGAGTTGGAGACTTCTGTTTGGTAAGGTCGCTGAAGCGGCACTCTTGATTTGCTTGGCCAAGATTTTGGTTTGGTTTGTTATTCATTTTTTGCAAAAAGTGAAGGCAGGTAATGTGGAGATTTTTCTCCTTTTTGGAATATTTATTTGGAGTAGTAATACTTTACATATACTTGGAAAAACATGCCTGTTCTCAGCACACTCCGTACGTGGTGTTGCTGTTCTGGTGGTACCAATAATAGTTTAGAGCAAAGTCGGCCGGCTCCTCCGGAAGGGACCCCTAATAGAGAGATGTATATCAAATATGGTATTTCTCCCATAATGTACGGTTCATTATGGAAAAAATACACAAAGAAAGAGTCTGATTTACAATGGCCAGTGAATGGGTCATTCGATTCTAAAAAGGTTCAATATGTAGAGCAGTGTTTATTTAAAAGAAAAAGTAGACAGGATATGTTTGATTGTGTACGTATGGGGATAAAGAAGTGCGAGAGAGAGTGAAGAGAGCGGAAGCTATAGCAGAAAAAGAGCAGCGTAAAACGATATATCAAAAAGCGTTGGAATTAAAGAATAAAGAAATAAAGGAAGCAAAAGAAAAAGAAGATGGGGAACGTCGATTAGAGGTAAATGGCCAGTACCCTATTAGGTGCCCTATTTATCCCAAAGTTGTAGAAACAGTTCAATCCCAAGCACAGAAAGTAGATGTTCCGGTGGATCAGAATAAACCCAGTAGTAGTGAAATTATTATGAAACCAATGCGTGAAGCTGCACCCCTGTATGTTCCTCCGAAGGGTGCAGGAACCAGTGATGATAAAACTTCGGATGATGCAAAAGGATATTTTATATATAATTGGGTTTATACTCCTTGCAGTAGAGCAGATGTTATCGCTCTTAAGGCTGCTTTGCCCGACCCCCGGAAAAATCCCGCCGCCTTCTATGAGGAGGTGGAAGGAGCCATCCGCTCCTGCACTATGACCTTGCCAGATATTGATATGTTCTTTGGACTTATTTTGCCCCCGTGATATGTGGAGAACAATACGTAAAATAGATGATAATGTAGCATATGGTGATACTTGGGAACATTTAGAAGAAATAGATGCGGAAAGAGAGCCTGCGCAGAAACCTCAGAAGGAGATATTAGATCTTCCTAAAGCTATTGTGACTAAGTTAAAAACTCTCATACCCCTAAGAAAATAGATTGGACTACGTTAGCGTCCTGTAAACAGAAAAAGGATGAGCTAGTTTCTGATTTATTTTCAAGATTTGAAGAGACATTCCATGATTTTAGTGGCCAGTCATTGGCCGATGATACGGGTAAGCATTTGTTTTTTGACAAATTTGTCGCTAATATGTTACCGGAAATAGCTAGTCGCTTAAAGGCTAGCGAGAGTTCTTGGACTACGTCTTCCCCAGTTTCCCTTTTGACTATGGCCCAATATTATGAGCGGCAGGAATTGGAAGCGAAAGGCAGGGAGGATAAGAAGGTTAAAGATTTAAACGCAAAAGTTATGTTGGCTCAAGTATATGGCCCACCATTTAGGGGGGGTGGAAGAGGCGGACGTGCAGTGTATACACCTGGAGTGCCCCCTCTCCCTCGAGCAAATTTGTCCCCTGATCAGTGTGCTTATTGTAAAGAGATTGGGCATTGGCGTTCTGAGTGCCCTCTTTTGCGAGGTCAGCAGTACCAGCGGGGAAGGGGAAGTATGAGAGGACGCACAGGGAATTCAGGAAATGGGGGAGGTACAGGAGCTCGTCCCAGGTTTGAGGCAGTTGAACAAGGACCAAATTATTCCAATTCTTTTGATAGACGAAATCAATACCAAATGTCTGATTATTCTGCTGATGCCCTTGCAGATTCCGATTATGTATAGGGATGCCTAGGATGGGGTAAGGAACCGGTTGAGGTGCCAGTAGATCAAATGGGTCCTTATGTTGACGCAAATGTCTTGGGATCTATTGATCGGTTTCTGGTTGACACAGGGGCTACCCATAGTGCTCTGTCTAAAAGATTGGTTCCTAGGGCTCCCCTGTCCGGCACAATGATAACATCAATAGGGTTCGATGAAACACCTACACCTAGCCCGCTTTCACAGCCACTTGAATTCGGACTTGACAAATTCACTGCAGCATGTCCATTTTTGCTTTCCCCTAACACGCCGGACAATATTGTGGGTATCGATATGCTTAAATATTTTCGTGCTACAATACGTTGTTCTCCGGAAGGTGTGCGTGTTATTTTGAATGACAATTATCCAATGGTTGAGAGATCTTGTCTTATCAAGGAGGATGTCGCTCTGGCGTCCTTACCTAGTACTTTGTGGGCTAGATCAGATACTGATGTGGGTCAAATGGTTATTCCACCTGTACATATCCAAGTAAAGGAGGGTGTTTCATTGCCTCGACTGCCCCAATACAAAATATCCCGAGAAGGTGAAGCAGCATTAGCACACATTGTTCAGGATTTGATTAAAGTGGGGGTAGTGGAAGAAGTCCCCTATAATACTTGCAATAGCCCTATCCCTCCTATTTTGAAAAAAGACACTGACACTAAAATTTACAGATTCATTATTGATTTGCGAGAGGTTAATAAAATTGTAGCGCCCCAATATCCGGTAGTTTCTGATATCGCAGCACTTCTCACTATGGTCCCTCCCACTGCTACTACATTCAGTGTAATTGATCTAAAAAATGCCTTCTTCTCGATACCCATTCACCCTGAAAGCCGTTATTTGTTTGGGTTCACCCTGAAAAATAGATCCTTCCGGTTCTGCAGAGCTCCACAGGGCTATACAGAGAGTCCTAGCATTTACAGTCAGGCATTAAAAAGGCAGCTTGATTCCTTTCCTGTACCAAAAGGGGTGGCCCTTATCCAGTACGTCGACGACATCTTGTTAGCTGCAGATACCCCTGAGCAATGCGAAGAAGGAACATTGTCATTGTTATCATTTCTTGCCTCCCATCATCACAAAGTCTCGCGAAAGAAATTGCAATATTGTAGACAGCAGGTTACCTATTTAGGTCACCTCCTGTCTAAGGAGGGACGTGCACTCACACCAGACCGCATTCAGACCATTTTAGATACTCCTGTACCCTGTACTCAGAAGGATGTTCGTGCACTGATTGGCCTCACTTCTTTTTGTAGGCAGTGGATCCCCAGTTTTTCGCACATTATTAAACCTTTGTTGGCCCTTTTGACTAAAGACACTCCGATGCCCCTCCCATGGACTACTGAATGTCAGAATGCCTTCCAACAGTTACGCCAAGCTCTTTGTTCTGCACCAGTATTAGGAACTCCAGACTACACTAAGACTTTCACACTCTATGTACACGAGAGGGAAGGTTGTGCCCTCTCGGTTTTAACACAGACACACGGTGATAAACAACGTCCTTGTGCATATTTCTCAGCTGTCCTTGATCCAGTCGCTCGCACGCTGCCTGGCTGTTTCCGAGCCGTGGCAGCAACGGCTGTATCTATACGTCAGAGTGAAGGAATAGTTTTGTCACACAAATTGCTTGTGTTAGTACCCCATTCAGTTGCTGCTTTGCTAAATCAAACGAAAACACAGCATTAGACTAGTGCTTGCTTGACAGGATATGAATTGACACTTTTGGCCCCTCATATCACATTGAAAAGATGTTTGACCTTAAACCTTGCCACACTATTACCATTTCCAGCTACTCAGTCTCAGTCGCAAGAGTTACATGATTGTATATTCCTTACTGAAGAGCAAACAAAGGGTCGTGTTGACCTACAAGATACACCTCTCTCTAGTGTTGATGGAGTTATGGGTTGATGGCTCATGTCTAAAATTATCTGATGGCACTACATCTGCTGCCTATGCGATTACAACACTTCAGACAGTAGTTGAAACAGCTCGCATCCCACAGAAGTCGGCTCAAGCGGCCGAACTGATCGCACTGACGAGAGCATGTGAGCTTGTACAGACTTACTTGTTAACATTTTTACCGACAGCCAGTACGCTTTTGAGGTGGCGCACAATTTTGGTCGCTTGTGGAAAGAAAGGGGCTTCCTCACCTCACACGGGACACAAATAGTGCATGGAGAATTAGTGCATAATCTTCTTACTGCCTTGACCTATCCTAAGAAAGTAGCAATTGTTAAGTGTAATGCACACAAGAAAGTGACTGATAAAATAGGAGCAGGTAATGCCTTTGCGGATCACACAGCCCGTGAGACCGCAATGCAGCGAAGTACCACATCTATGTATGTAGTGAAGTCACAAGCTGAACGTTGGCATGATGCCAGGCAAGAAGTGCTGGACATGCAACAATCTGCCTCCGCTGACGAACTAGACCAATGGTCTAAGGAGGGAACACTGGATGATGAGGGCTGCTGGAGGAATAAAGATATGACCAAATGGAAGTTACCCACAGCATACTTATACCCTTTGGTTCACATGGCACATGGGCCGGCACATGTTGGTGCATCCTCAATGGCAAAACAACTTATGCAAGTTTGGGATCATCCTGATATTGCCGGCACTGCTAAAAGATAGTCCAGTCTTGTCTGATCTGTCTCCAGTATAATCCTGGAAAGGGAACGCAAACTCCAACAGGAGGGTTTGCGACACCAACTGCACCTTTTGAGGTTTTGCAAATGGACTACATTCAGTTTGAGCGCTGTAATAACTTAAAATATGTCCTAGTAGTAGTGTGTGCCTTCAGTAAATGGGTGGAGGCGTATGCTACGAAGGATAATACAGCCCTCACGACAGCGAAAGTACTCCTAAAGGAGTTCTTCCCTCGATTCGGCATTTGTCGGGTCCTATTGAGTGACAACGGACCTCATTTCTTTGGGCAAGTTGTCGAATATGTCATGAAAGGGTTGGGGATTAAGCAGAAATTTCATGCCGCTTTTCATCCACAATCAGCAGGCTTGGTGGAGCATTACAACTCCGCCCTGAAATTGAAATTGGCTAAAATACAGGCTTCCACGTCTTTGAAATGGCCTGATGCACTGCACTGCCCCTAGCACTGCTTTCCATCAGATCGATACCACATACACGGTCTGGCCTTACACCGCATGAAATAGTCTTTGGGAGGCCCATGAATATTTGGGAGATCCCTAAGCCTCGCCCTATACATGATGTACCCCATGTGTTGATGAGTGACTATTTGTCTCAATTAACTGACAGCTTGTCTTCTATTTATCAGCAGGTACGGGAAGCCCTTCCAGACAGGTTGCAGGGTGAAGGCCATGATCTGCGGCCTGGTGACTTCGTCCTTACAAAAGTTGTTTCAACGAACTAATTCCCTGGCACCTCGGTGGCGCGGACCGGAACAAGTTCTACTTGCTACCAGAACTGCAGTCCGAGTGACCAACCGGAAGAACTGGGTGCATGCCACCCATTGTGGAAAGGTTCCGCATGCCCTCATGAGCCCAGCTGTGCTGACAGATCACCGCGACATCCTGGTCACCGAGAGAGGACGAGCTGCGCCACCCGAAGGACCTGAGGAAGTCTTCCCGGACCACACGATCCCTGGAACATCTAGATATCTGCTTCGATCCAGGAAGAAAGACACTTCATCGCAGAAAGAGACTGTTTGAGCCACTGTCCTGGGTGGTTAAAGACTGACTACAAAGGGGGGTAGCCTTTTAGTGACTACTCGTCTCAACGTTAGTGAAGAAACCAACGCCTGCCCAGGACCTTAGGGCACCATCTGTTTTGCTGCTTGTCGACGAGATGAACATACCTGAGGAGAAGAAATCGAATACTACAAAAGTCTGTAGTAAAAGTATAATGATCGTTATTGGACTAATTTTGACTGCTGTCATCATTGCTGTGATAATGTGCGTTGTAGAGGAAGTAACTTCGGCTTCGAAACTTACTGACTGCTACTACTCCTGTCCCCACAGAACATTATTATTTCACTCTTCCCTATAATGAAAAGAAGCACCCTGGTTCGCACTGTTGTGGGTCTCTGAAATCAGTAATATTACTCTAGCTGATGTAGGAGGACTTAATGCGAAACTCAATAAGATTTGTTACCCCGATGAGGAAGGGGACCCACAAGCCAAAGGAACTGTATGGGAAATGGAGGAGTATTGCAAAGGAGATTCCTCCACAAGCTATGTTTTCCCCAACACTCGAACGGCCAAGGGTAACGGGCCTCCTGTTATCGCTGTTACTAGAGCCTGAGCAAATCTTTGTGTGAGCAGTTTTGGCAGTATCCCAGTGGGAAAAAGTGACTGTACTACAGTATTGAACATTACTGGAACGAACAATAGCAGTTTTCTATCTTCACACAACACTTATTTCATTTGCGGAAGTAAAGGCTACTATCATCTACCAATTGGATGGTCCGGAATATGCTATGTGTCCTTCTTGCTTCAGCCTGTGTTCTTAGCACCTGCATTTTATCATAAAGATCTAAAATTGTTTAATGACATTTCCTTGAACCGATTCAAAAGAACTATAAATAATGATGAAGTGGATCAAACTGACACTGCATTACAGCCATATGTTGACTTTAATTTGGGACTCTTTTTCTTTGTTGGTGCCGCTCAAAATAGCAGGAAAATCAGACGCTTGACCCGTGTAGTAGAGGCTGTGACTAATCAAACAGCAATGGCGCTTAGAAATATTACAGAAGAACTTCAAATTACGAGAATTGTGACATTGCAAAATAGAATGGTGCTAGATGTTATTCTAGCTGATCGTGGTGGAGCATGTCGCATTATCGGTAGTAGCTGTTGCGTGTTCATCCCTGACCACGCCCCTTCTGTTTATGATGCTATTTCCAAAATGCATAAAATAGACACTGAGATCCATCAAGACTCAGGAACATGGACTTGGACTGGATGGTTCTGGAACATATTTTCTGTATGGGGTCTGAAAATATTGTCGGCCTTATTCATAATTATTGCAATTCTTTTCTCTTGTTGTTTATGTATCCAATGCGGGCCAATGCTCTGTTCCCTCTGTATTTCCACTTGTACTACTTGTTTAGCATCAAAGACGAATGTCCAAAATGTAAATGCCCGTTTAGATATGGAACGAGAAATCTATGAAATGATCCTAATAGATATCCATGATATTTATCGTACCACTTTTGAAGCATAAGAAAATGTCTTAGCTTATGCTAAAAGGGTAGTCTGTGGAAACGTGTAATATTTTATGTTAGCATAAGCAACAGCCATTTTGGCTGTGGTGTCCATTTCGTTTCCTTCGTAATTCTTCCGTCCTCTGCTGCTCGTCTTTTCACTCTGCTTGTGTTATCTATTTTAGTTGACTTCCTGACTCCGCTAAAGCAATGTACGTGCTGAGGGTTTGTAGCTGCTAGTGCACCTGGTCTTAGATGTTAACTGTCGACCATTTACTGCTGCCATAAGCATTCCTGCTCCCCCTCCCACTTTGCTGACCAAGTGGTTATTCATCTGCCCTTGTTTGCTGATAGCTATTTCTAAAACTTGTTCTTTCCATTTCTGTTCACATGCTTACATTGCAACAAAATGGTATAAAAGGGACGATGGTTTGTGAATTCAGTGTACTACCTTCTGCAGCACTTGAGTGTTGTGTGGACGTGGTCCCACTCATGAGTGATTAATAAACTTGTTATTTTATTTCAACTCCAGTGCCGATCTCTTTTTGTTAGTCTTTGGAACCCGTGGGAGAGAGGGTGACCCTGCACCAGTGAACCCCTAAAAAGGTACATTTCCACACTAAGGGCACCAAGGCAGCAGCAGCAACCTGCCGCACGACCAACAGACGGCGTGTCCGGCACAACAGAGGACGCCCGGATGGCGGGGTAAGCATATATACCCACCCCATTCCTCGGAGCACCGGAAGTGACGCGCCTAGCGCGCCACAGGCAAGGAGGGGGGACTCCTCCCTGAGTCCCGGCATAGAGGAGGGTGGGTTAGTGCCCAAATGGCACTAAAGGGCCACCCTTTTAGGGTGGCCCCCTGCGTGGGCCGCGGGCAGCCGCAAAGATGAGGAAGTAGCCCAGACTCAAAGGATATTGAGCAGACACCAAGGCTAAAAACCTGGTTCCTCAGCTCCGAAGTCGGAAGCTCAGGCCATGCCACAACCTCTCCCGTGACATAAACAACAGCAACTAAACACCAAGCACCCCCTTCCCCTCACCTCCACAGCCCTCACGCACCCCCGGAGCCGCCAAGGGGAGTATAGGAGACTCAGGTCGGGTGAGAAAACAAGCTCTCTAACCTGTGCAGCTCCCGGGGGTACCAATCAAGGAAAATATGAGGGCAGTGACTGCAGAGTTGCGGCAGCGGAGCGTGCCATTCCTGGAGGCATGTGGGCGGGGGAGTCACAAGGTCCTGCTGTGTCCGAGGTGGCAAGCGTAAAAGAGACCTGCTTGCTGCCTCGCGGCACCTTTTAAAGGGGTGGGCCTGGCCAGGTTGCTGGGAATGTCCTCGGAAGCATTCTAATGAGTCCGGGGGCTGTGCCCCGGTCAACTAATCCCACACCTGCCTGACCATGCCCAAAGGTTGCGGCGACTTGCGCAACAACACCCGGTTCGGGCCCCTGTGTCACCGCCATAGACACAGCTCCAACAATTCATTTTTAACTATTTTCCCTCGCCCACCCCCTTTCTTCTGTAAAAAGTCCCTTATCTGGAGGAATTTAAAAAACTCTTTATGCGTAAGATTAAACTTGGTCTTAAGTTCGTCGTACGAAACAAAGCTTGAGGCTGAATAAAAGCACCCTATTTTGTTAATCCCGGACCTCAGCCATTTAGTCATACATGAGTCGGAGAATATCTCTGGTAGGTTTTCGTTACCCTGGAGAGGAGTATAAAAATTGATCCTGCCTAATCCCAAAAGGCGACGAATAGGAACCCATAATTTATAGGCTGTTATGAGTCTTAAATCTGACCCTTTTGTAGTACCCCAACTCTAGCTGGTGCCATAGGCATCCCCAAGCCTCAGCCGCAATTATCAGTTCAAACGGGGAAGGGTACGTCAGTGGGTCATCGCTGGGAAATTCCCTCAGAAGAATCGTAAAATGCACAAGAGCCGTGGCCCAATAATATAACTTTAAACTAGGTAGTGCCAGCCCCCGTGCTCTTTAGGAAGTGTCAGTAGTTTAAGCGACCTTCTGGGTTTCGAATAAGCCCAAATAAATTGTGAAAAAATATTATCGAATTTTTTAAACCAGGGATTAGAAAAATGAAGGGGAATAGCTCTCATTAGATATAATAATTTGGGAAAGTACACCATTTTTTTTAAATTGCACCTACCCACCAATGTTAAATGCAAATTGTCCAACTTCCTCAACGTATGTTTGGTTTTTTCGGCTACAGGTGTTAAATTTTCGTCAACAATAGTATCCAAATCTGCCCTAATTATAACCCCCAAATAGCTAGCACTCTCAACTACTCTGCTATCCATCATTATAACGTGCTCATTAATAACTATCTGCGTTTTCCCTCTGTTCAGGGAATACCCTGATAGTTCCCCAAAAACCATTGCTTCTTCTTCTATGGTTTTTATAGCGAGTTCGTGGTTAGGAGTGGCCACTGCCACATCATCGGCATGGGCCAAAACTGAGGTGCGGTAGCCTTGCGCTACTTCGTGAGGTATGCTTGGGTTAGCTTCCAGTTTTTGTAAAAAAGGATCTCTATACAGTGCAAAAAGTAATGGTGAACATGGGCAGCCTTGTCGGGTCCCTCTTGTTATACTCGGGGGTCTAGATAATTCACCGTTTATACACACTCTGTCTACTGGATTTATATATAGGGCTCTGACTGCCTTAATAAAATTTGGACCAATCCCCTTCCTCTGCAATATAGTCCACAGAAAGTGCCAGGAGTCCCTATCAAATGCTTTCTCTGCATCAAGCAAGATTACCGCCAAAGGGTCTCCTGACACTTGTCCTGCGTCAAAAAGGGAAATTATTCTTCTAATATGGTCACTAGTGCCCCTCCCGGGGATAAATCCATGCTGATAATTGACCACCATTTTACCAATCACAGGGGTCAGTCGAGAAGCCAACACCTTTGAGTAAGCCTTAGCGTCACAGTTAACCAGGGTAATTGGACGATAAGAGCCGAGCTCTTGAACTGGTTTATTCTTTTTGGGAAAAACAATAATTTTTGCTTCCGCCCATGACTTCGGTGGAGTATCCCCGTTAAAGGTTTGCGTAAAGAGATCCATCATTACATCTTTTAGCTGTTCTGCGAATACCTTATAAAACTCAGAGGGTATTAAATCAGGCCGATTATGATGCTGGATTCGGACAGCATTTACGAATTGTGCCGTCCGACTCGAAGCGGCAGTCGGAATCAGATTTTGGGGGCCCGTAGCAGGCCCCCCTGCACCCGGAGCCTTCCCAATCGGGCCCGTGGGGTTACCCATGGGTCACCCCTTACCAGCCATGCATAGTGTGGCAGGCACCAGGGGGTGCCCGATTTTCCCCAGCCACCCCTTTCTTCAATGGGAGCCTACGCATTCGGTCGGAACGTAGGCTCCAATTGAAGTCAATGGGAGTCTAACCAAATCGTATCTGGAAGCATCCGAATGCCTCGTACTCAGTCGGTCGGACTCTCCCGATATGAGTCGGTCGGAAACCATTCCCATACCGATTCTGTCTGAATGATTTCCTAAGTCTTAAAGTTTGCAATGTAAAACATGGGCTCTGATAGAGATCTGAGATTACACATAGGGTAGCATTCTGAAGATGTACGACTTAAAAAATAGGTCCTGCATTGTTATAAATTCTGTAATATATGCGTGCTGATTTAAACAAACTCCATTTCAGGACATCAGTCAACTGCTGAACTATATGGATTACCTTCTGACCTTATTGGTGGCAGAGGATAAAGCTCAAAGAAAGAACTTAGGCTGCTTGTCAGTTTTAGAAATCTTAATTGAAGTATCGGGCTAGAAACGCACCCTTTACAAAACAAGGAGGAGCAACGATGGCACCCAACTGAGGTGCATGAGTGTTCAGCACAACTAATGGACCCGCTACATAATGAACAGCAGAGGATGGAGTTCTGTTTAAAATTGTCATTCAATCTAGCTTCCTCTAAGGTGGCTTTCCAGCCTATGAAGCACAGAATGGGATGTTGCATTAAATTACACAACGCAGACAGTGTACGAGAGGTATACTTCAAGTTATTCGTCTTTTAAGCACGTAATATCAAACTAGGTAAAGGGGAATCGTTCTCAGTTAATATGGTCTTAAATTTGTCAAACTTTTCAAGTAATTCCATTTTTAGGCAAGATTGTCAAAATTACTGAGAATGCTTACTAAAAGAATAAAAGCAAATAATGTTATTTATTTATTCAGACATTTTGTATTCAGTGCTCTAGAGTCATTAACGAGAAGGTGTGGGTGGGAGTATTTAGTGAAGTATGGAGCTGGGCTTATGGTTCGCAGAGAGGCTGGGCTATTGCTGTCTGCCAATACCTCAGGGTGTGTGTGGGCCACATACAATTGTGAGCAGGTAGGTTTTCAGGCCTCTCTGGAATCTACGGAAATGTTGTTTAAGTCTATAAGCCGAGGAAGGGTATATCAGAGGGCGAAACTTGGAATAATCAGGGATCTTCTATGAACCTCCTGCATTCAGCAGGCTGGATTTGAAGGAAGTTAAGAGAGGCCATAAAAGGCCTTCTGCTCCTGGGGGATGTGGTCAGTGTGGTATAGCCTGAGGATGAGGTGCGAAACTGGTTCTGGGCCCTTTGGAGGTTGCTGTTAAGGTTTTCGGGGGTTTAGGTTCGATGGAATTACAGCAGATGAGTCGAGATGTGTCCCCCGTGAGGACCCGTGTGATATGATGGGATAGGCCAGTGTAAAGACAGTCCCATGTGGTATGTACCACTGTTGGACGTCACTCTTGATTACTTAATTGACGTGAGGGATGAAGACAGCAAAGTTATTAAAACACTTACTACACTTTTACCAAGTGCTGAAAACCCCCTTACATCACACTTTTGGTCCTCATAGACGACAATATTGTGCAAGTCCGCTCTAGTGATATGAAGTGTGTTTAGTAAAGGCATTGGGTGCAACACAGACAGGCCTATTTGTAACACCCGAAGGGGGATTGTTTAGTAGCTTTTATTTATGTATTTACAGAAGGTTATAATTCCACAGAACAACGCAGCATTAAATTACTAAGTTAGAAATGCTATGAAAAGAAATTCAAATCAATAAGAATGTTTTAAAAACACACAGCCACAGTATCCGGTTTGTACAATAGCGGGAGTGTCTCGGGTACTGTGATTTGCCGGTGCACATAATTCTAGGATATCATTTTCTGTGCAATGTCAATTATGAACAGATTAATAAAACATGACTCAAGCTACGTGTACTGAGCAGCATACACCACATGACTTAGGAACAACATCTGAGTGAGGTTTAGTCCAGAATGTGCTTGCACTCTGTAGTTCGACTGTTTTAGCATTTAGCTAAAGGCAATAAAATTATGGGAGAAAATGGGCACATAAATAAATTGTCGTTTGCCAAATATGGTGGAACTGCAAACTGGGAACGGCAGTTTCGTTCACTGGCAAGGTGGGAAATCGCTCTCAAGCCTCGTTGCATGGATTAGTCGCGGGAGTCAGGGCTCAGTTAGTCAGTAAAAAACTTTATTCGTTACTCTTCAGTAACATAAAAGTTCTTCAATCAAGTCAAGACCTGGAACCTACTCCCGGTCGCAGTAAAGAACAGCCCTACACTGCTATCCTTCAGGAAGGCGCTAAAAACTTGGCTCTTCACCAACTAACATGTTATGTACAACCACATCAGCAACCTTATCTGGTCCACCCGACCTCAGCGCCTAGACGCCCCCGGGCATTTGTGTGCTTTATAAATGCATAAATCAAATCAAATCAAATTCAATACATAAAATCACATAAAAGAATAAACCACAGCCGCGGCCCGTGCAGGTAAGAGCGGTGGGGCCGTGTGGGGGGTATTTCGATGGACGATGACGAGGGAAAATTAATTATTTATTTAATTTTCCCTTGTCATCGTCTGTCGAAATACCCCCCACACGGCCCCACCGCTCTTACCTGCACGGGCCGCGGCTGATAAACCATCCCAGTATATAAACATGCAGAATATAAACCTTAAAACATTCAAAACAACATTTCATTTAGACGGGATCCAGTGTCACACTTTTTCTAATTCTTAAAATCTCCCATATATAAGAGGCCATAGCACAGCAGACCAACGGATTATTCAGTTGTTGCAGAAATAATAGAGCTGGTCTACACTGTCTTACATTAACCCCTTGTGTGCGTCGGACAGCCCCCGGCCGTCCGACGTCACGGTGAGCGTGAGCGGAGGACGGCCGGGGGCCGTCCGAACCCCGCCCACTCATTAAAATGCCCGCACAGCGCGAAAATTCGCGCAGCGCGGAAGGGGTTAAACATTTTAAAAAGAGGGAGGCCAAATTTTCTTCTTGGCATATCATAAAAAGGACAGAAAAATACAACATGCAGCTACGTTTGGGAGGATACACCATCAGAAGGGATGGGGAGAGACCTGAGATAGAATGGCAATTTGCAGGATAACCCACCATCAAAGGCAAAAGATTAACCCTGAATCTGGTCAAAACAAAACATTGCTGGATGTTCTGAACAAGGGTCAGGTAAAAATGCAAACCCTCTTGGAAAGATGTCACAGTATAAGCAGCAACAGATGTCTTTATACTCTCAATGTCCCATCTTTTCCTCTGTGCCTTTACATGGACCGGATATTTCAGCTTGCCCTTCGCAAGCATTCTACAGGAATCAGGTTTTTTAAAGGGATCTGGGTGGCCAATCTCTTTACAACCCGTTTTTATGTATCCCAACCACGGAATCTCTTAAGCATGATTTAAGGCCAAACAATCCCTGAGTATAGTTTTATTCAGACCCGCTTCTTCTCGTGACCATATAGAATGTCAAAGTAAAACTGGGGCCATCTTGTACTTATCTTGTATATATGGGGTCAGAATGACAAATACAATTAGAGCAGCTTGGGGACACTGCTAAAAGGTTTTTCATAAATGCATTTTCCACCCTTTGAATGCTCTGTGCATTGGTCAAACCCCATACCCCTGCACCATAGGATGCCACTGCCACACTTTTACTCTCATAAGTAGTCAAGAGTTCCCTCACTGGCTTGCACCCAGTTTTTTCATAAAGGAGTAAACTCCATGAATGTATTCCTCCATCTGGGCCCACCTAGTTGAAACCATGGGAAACCAAGAGTAGTTACTGTCAAACATGACCCCCAAATAGGAGAAGAGTGCGCTTCACTCAGTTTTGACCCTTCAGCAAAAAAGGCAGGTTTTATCCTAGGTCTAACCCCACAAGTCATGACATAAGTCTATAACTCTGGGGTATCATTTTCTGTGCAAAGACAATTATGAACAGATTAATAAAACATGAATCAAGCTACGTGTACTGAGCAGCATACATTACATGACTTAGAAACAACATTTGAATAAGGTTTAGTCCATACTATGCTTGCACTTTGTAGTCCTACTGTTATAACATTTAGATAAAAGCAATGAAATTTTGGGAGAAAATTGGCACATGAATAAATTTGCGTTTGCCAAATATGGTGGAACAGCAAACTGGGGACGGTGGTTTTATCCACTGGAAAGGTGGTAAATAGCTCTCAAGGCTCTTTGCATGGATGAGTCGCTGGAGTCAAGACTCAAGTTGTCTAATAGACAATTTTGTCAACACATCAATTGCACCAAAGTGCCTATAAATATATTTAATAAATAAAATTAGAAGTAGATTGGTCAATTCTATATGCCAAAAATATTTCGACAGATTAGTTGATGGTTTCTGTATTTGATCACTATATTTGGGTTGTATGACAGACAGCGACCACAAAAATATTGTGTTCCAAAAATATTGTGAGCAAAACATCAGCCACAAAAATAATAACTTTAGATCTGGGTCTCCAACCTTTTCTGTAATAAGAGTTACTTACGAGCAAGAAAAATCACCATTAGTGTTGTAATGGTGACCACATCAGACAAGTTTAGGTTAGTGGCAACCCTATGCACAATTACCCTCAGTGATCACCTCAGTGTATCAGGCAGGATTGCCTGCAGTTATGTAAACAAAAAGACTATGTCAATTTGGAATGCCTTTATGTGGATAATGCATAATGGCCATAACTTAAATATTTTGGCACCAAGGTCATAATATTAGTAATAAACCTCCCCATCATCACATGATTTATCACTCAAATATCCACTATAAATAGACTTTTGAAATTCAAACATCAGCTTATCAGTTCTAAAAACACACAAATTTTCGTCTCTAATACACACTTTTGAATTTTGGTACACATGAATTCAGTCAAACAAAAGCTTCTAATTTGTAGGCTGGACTGAACACAGGAGAGCTACTTACAGGTAGCTGGAGCAACCAGTAGTTCACGAGCTAGTCATTGGAGAAGCCTGCGTTAGATGAATATAATGTAAAGTGCAAAAATATTGTGGTCCAAAATATTGTGATCAAAAACATTGACATTATAATCACAAATATATCAATTTAATTGAAATTCCCATTGTTACAATTTGAAAGAAAAGTTAAATTATGTTTTACAAAAAATATTATTTTAAAATATACTTATTTATGTATATATATCTGTATATTCATATATCCACACATACATAATATAAAAATAAGCGTTATCATAAAAATGTATGAAAATATGTAGCAAACATTAACATAAAATTGTAAAAATTAAAAACACATTAGAAAACTGTTTAAAAGTAATTACATATTTTTTTAATATAGCATGTTAAATCAAATGTGCTTAAAATATTTTTAATAAAACCTTCCAGGCTAAAGTAACATATAGGGCCTCATTAGGAGTTTGGCGGTGTGGGAGCGGGACTGCCCCGCACTGCCAAACCCGTGTAGGAACTGCCCGCCAGATCATGAGTTTTTTCCTGGTCTGGTGTTAAATACAAAGATGTCTCGTAGACAGGTCATGTAGAAATAAGTTATAGGTTTATTCATAAGATAACAGCTTCAGATAAAAGTAACTGGAAGATGGTCACTCCAAACCACCCAGGCACCCATGCATTCTACGACATCATCAAACATCCCACATTCCAAACATCACCAAGCACACCAGCACTCATCCTGGCTGAGCAGTAGGGAAGAGGTAGTTAAAGAAGAGGAATGGTAAACAGTAGGTTATAGCATCTGCCAGACGGTTTTTTGTCTTTCCCAGGGCGGTGCCTATGAAATAGGCACAGCAATGGGAATGCCAAAGGCAGTACCTGCACACCATGGACTGCTTCAGTCCATGCTGTGCAGGTACTGGGGTGCCTGCACACAAGGGGGGGGGCACAAGTTGTGCCCCCCTGTGTGCATCCACATATTGTGAGGCACCAGTGGGCCCTTTAGGGCCCCCTTTGTTTCCTCTCTGCCACAGTTTTTATGGCGGGCTAACCGCCATGAAAACCGTGGCGGAGAAGAAACTCGTTGTATGCTTGGCGGGACAGTGGTGGTCCCGCCAGGCATATTGCGGCCTCAGGATCACTGTGCAACCGCCAGGGAACGGCGGTATCCTGGTGTAGGAAAGTAGGATCTGCTTCTTATGGTTACCCCCACTTTTTGCTTGATGTGATGCTGTTTTTGACTAGTCTGTCTGGGATTCTGCTAATCAGGACCCCAGTCTATCTGCTTTCTCCCTAAATTGTTGTGTTCCGTACTTAGGTACATCCCAGATTGGATACTGGGGTCCCCTTATAAGTCCCTAGTATATGGTACCCATGTACCCAGGGCATAGGTACCCCAGATGCCTCCCATGGGCTGAAGCATATATTTAGCCACCCATGAGAGACCATTCAAAAGGGAACTACAGGCCTGCTATTGCAGCCTGTGTAAGTTGGTATCAAACATGTTGGAATCATACCCCAACACCGTAAACGGTGTGGGAGGTATGATTCCAAGCACTGGAAGAGCCCTCCATTAGGCTCTCAGTGTTCCCAGTACCAGCCTTCTAGTCCCGGACAGTACAAAATGGTTGCTTCAAATCAGAGACACATTTCTGCCCTCCTGCTGCTGAGCCAAGCTCGAGCAGAGGAAGGTAGAACAATAGGCATCCTGTCACAGGGAGGTGTGACCACCTCCCAGAACAGATTTAGTGTATTAGGTCTGGGTGGGTGCGCTTACTAGCGCCAGAAAGTCTGCATGAGGGGCACATTTGGTGTCCCTGTGCATAGTCCAGTTCAAACCAGTCCTGGGAGCCGTTGGCTCCCGCTCTGGTGGGAAACTGTCAAAGGACATGGGAGTAACCTCCCCCCTGTCCACACCCTCCCCTGGGAGGCTCCCCTGAATCTTCCTAACCCTTTCCCCTAGGGTACTTAAGGGCTTACCTGGGTGTAGGTCTTTAGATTCGCCGTGGGATAAGATTCAGATCAGACACCATTACATCTACCGTCTGGGGACTCTGGACTTCACTGGACTTCGTTTGGTCCGGACTTCGTCTCCCTTCCAGTCTGCTGCATCGTCTGTGCCTGTGCATCATACAGGAACCTTCCAAGGCCTGTGAAGCATCAAGGACAACCAAAGTAATCTCCCTTGCATTCGCAGGCACCGCAGCTAAGTCGACCGGTCTGCAAATCCTGAGCTCCTCCGGACTCGATGGGCTCTGCATCACTGGTGGTAGTTTTCTACAGCTCCCGAGGCCTGCTCTACCTTCTCAACAAGTTTGAGGCCAGTAGTCTTCATGGGGGTTGCAATAACCGAACCCCTGAGTACCACATCCACTTTACAGTTGCAAAGGCTTGTTGTCATCTTTGCAAGACGATCTTCAGGCCCCAAGTAGCTCCAACCTCGAGCTCCTCCAGTGACCAGAATCTTTGGCCACACCACATCATGTGCATCGTGGCTTGCATCTTTTGGTGAGCTGCTTGAGGTCCTCTCACAACTCCAGTGCCTCCGGCCTGTGAGTCCATTTGAGGGTCACATTTGTTTTCTTTGCACTCCCCTGATTGCTCAGGGCCTGCCCTGACTCCCCTGCTTGTGGTGAGTCCCCTGGACTTTGCTGGTCCCAACTTTGCACCTTCTCGACTTCCTCAGCACTCAACATCCTTCGTGGGACAGCTCGTATCCGGGTCCTGCTCTTCCTCAACATCGCCTGGTCCTCACAGCTGCAGAGTCAAGGTCATCGACATCTTCCCTGAAGCACCCGACATCAGAGGGCATTCGTCTTCCAAGTCTCCTGGTCACCCCTGAGTGACATAGACTCTGTCCCCTCTGCTTTCAGGTACTCCTCTTCAAGAATCCACATTTGGATTCCTCCGGACATTTTTTCCTCTTCCAGCAGCGGCACTTTCCTGAAGTACTCCATTGGGTTCGACGTCGGTTTCCGACGCCACTTCACACCAATGCACCTGGCTTCCCTGGGATAGGTAACTTGGGTACCACGGTATCCACTGGTTGGGTGGCTCTCCAACCTTCTGTCTTCCACAGGGTTTCTTCAGGGTCCTCTGGGAAGGGTCCCTAATCTTTAAAAATCCAACCGTGACTTGCACATAGACTTGTACGGAGCATGCGGTCGTGTTCACACACTGCACAGGCTCTCTGTGGGGTCCCTATCTACTTACCTTGGGTGGTTCTGTGGGTCCCCAGCAATTCTACATCCTCTAGACATTGTCCTGACTCGAGTCGTGGTTCTTATACCACTTTCTTAGTATATAGTTTGTTCCCCCCCCCGGGCTCACTGTGTATTAGTGCTATTTACTGTGATTTCTTTGCTAAAGTATTATGTGCTTTGTGTCTATCTCCGTGTGGGAGATACTGTAACGTACTAGATAGTGTTGTATAATAAATACATATTTTTATAAATACTTTGTGTGGTTCTTTTTCATTTCATCTATACTATAAGATTGTATTCTGGTAAAACAAGCTGCTTTACACTCCTTCAAGACTAAGCCTGAAGGCTGCTCTCCACAGCCACCACTTGGATAGCTTTCTAATGTTGTCTGAGACCTCTTGAATCACCATAAGGGTTGTCTGGACTGGTGCAAGGTGCCCACTTACATTAGTGGACATCATATACCAGGCCAGTCTCTCACATTGGTGTGCAGCGGTTGGGATTCAAGCCTGCATTGTTTTACCAGATAAATCTTTGTATTGATTAACTGAAAAACCATCACTAGTACTAGGCACATATAAATACAAGCTTATAATAAGTAAGTTCTACTGAACTTAGGGTTGGGTAAGTCAAGGGTCTAGCACACCCTTTCTCCAACCTCGGAGAGTTTAGTTCCCACTAGGTTAGGGAGGTGCAACACTACACCTCTCTCAGTATGTTTACTAAAGGAGAACCCAGTAGCTCTCTGCCTACTAGAGACAGTGAACTTTCGTTCCAAGAACTGAAAACCCTGTGTGCATCTAGGAAGCTGAAGACAGTGAGAAGTGCCAACACTCAACGCCTTGTAGAGGTGTTACTGTTGGATGACCTGAAGAAAGCCTCTGGGTCAGATGTACAGGACAGAGTGGGTGGGCTTGAAGATTGGGCAGGAGGGTAACCCCTCTTTGACCTAAAATCTAACCCTGACCAGGTGGAGCCTGATGACTTCCACCTGGACAATTCAGACCTCCCAGAGGATAACACAGAGGGTCAAGAGGATGCCCCTTTGAACCTCCTGGGAAGGTGCAGAGTAGACCTAGGAGGTCTAGATCCTCCTCTGCAGAATCCAATACTTCTAGACAATCAGTAGGGACCTCCATTTCCAGTAAAGGAGGGAACTCTTTGAATAGGAAGTACCAACTGCTTGAACTTGAGAAAGCTAGGCTTAGGAAAGAACAGTTGGCCCTTGACAGAGGGTCCCTAGAAGTCCAGAAGGCTAGGAAGAAATTGGGACTAGAATCCCATGGAGGCAGTAACAGTGTCCCTAGAATTAAGGAACATTCCTTTGACCATAGGATCCTGAGCAAGATTGTCCCTCCCTACCATGTTGGGGATGACATCCACAAATGGATAACTGCTTTAGAGAGGGCCTGTAAAATGCAGAAGGTCCCTCAAGAGCAGTGGGCAGCTATTGGCTCTCCTGACAATTACTCAGTTTTAAAAGTGCTCTCATTGATGGTTTTGGCTTAACCACTGAACAATACAGGATTAAGTTCCGAGGCACCCAGAAGGCACAGAATCAGGACTGGGTAGACTTTGTGGATAGTGCTATTAAGGCTCTGGAAGGTTGGTTGCTTGGCAGCAAAGTGCATGATTTTGATGGATTGTACAATTTGATTGAGGAGCAAATCCTCAATAATTGCCAAAATCAGCTATTGCATCAGTACCTGGTAGACTCAGATCTGACTTCTCTCCTAGAATTGGGAAGGAAGGCAGATAAATGGGTCAGGACCAGGGTGATGCAGAAAAACCAGAACAATAGTGGTGACCAGAAGATGCAAGATTCTTCTAAGACTCAAGATAAAGGTGGGGACAAGGGTAAAGACAAAAAGGAATCTTCATCAGGGCCCCAAAAACCTGCATCGGGGGGGGGGGGGTCACAACCCAACAAGGGAAAAGGCTAAAAGAAACCTTGGTGTTACTTTTGTAAGGTAAAACCCCATTGGACAAAGGATGCTGATTGTCCAAAAGCCAAGGAGACTACTCCTGCCCCTAAGGCAACTGCTCCCCCTAGCACAAGTGGTGGTACAGGGAACAAGGCAATAGTGGGGTTAACCTTGGGATCTGAGGTGGGTTCTGGCTTAGTCAGAACTCCAGCTCATGCTGTTCTAGTCTGTGATGGTGGAATAGATATTGCCATCTTACTTCTCAGTCCCAGTAACCTGGGCAAGTACAGATAACAGCCTTTGATCAATAGAACAGAGGCAATGGCCTACAGGGACACAGGGGCCAGTGTCACAATGGTGACAGAGAAACTTGTGTCTCCTGGACAAGTCATACTTGGAGAAATGTACCAAGTGTCCAATGCAAACAATGTCAGGACTGACCATTCCTTGGCAGTTGTTAATTTCAGCTGGGGAGGGGGTAACTGGCCCTAAAAAGGTTGTGTAAGTTCAGACCTACCAGTAGACTGTTTGTTGGGCAATGATTTGGAGACTTCAGCCTGGGCTGAGGTTGGATTTAGGACTCATGCAGCAATGTTGGGCATCTCTGCAGATGTGTTTGCTGTGACCAGGTCACAAGTCAAACTGACATCAACTGAACAGGCCCTGGATCCTAGAACAATGGACCAGGTGCCTTCCAAGAGAAGGAGCAGGAGGGGTAAGGCGGTGTCTTCCCCCCAGACTCAGAGTGAGGATCAGTCTCTTGAGGGAGATGATCTTAGTCCCTGTGAAGGAACTGCCCCAGATGAACTTGAGCCTGATCAGGTTGAGTTCTTGGGGGCAGGGGGCCCTTCCAGGGCGGACTTGAGTTTGGAGCAGTAAACCTGCCCCTCTCTTGAACCCCTCAGACAGCAAGCTGCTGCTGAGGCTGCTGGGAATGTCAGTGGGTCCCACAGGATCTACTGGGTTGAGGGACTCCTTTACTCAGAGGGTAGAGACCCCAAGCCTGGTGCCACCAGGAGGTTGGTTATACCTCTGATGTTTAGGGGCTTCCTACTCACCTTGGCACATGATATTCCCCTGACAGGACACTTAGGCAAAAGTAAGACTTGGGACAGGCTTGTCCCTCACTTTCATCGGCCTCACATGTCTGAGGATACCAAGGATTTTTGTCGCTCCTGTGCCACTTGCCAAGCCAGTGGTAAGGTAGGTGGCACCACAAAGGCCCCCCTGATACCACTTCCAGTGGTGAGGATACCCTTTGAGAGGGTTGGGATTGATACCATTGGTCCCATGAACCCTCCTACAGCATCTGGGCACAGTTACATTCTAGTGGTGGCGGACCATGCCACTAGGTACTGAAGGAAGAGGCCCGTTTAGGGTCACTCAGGTCACTAATGACCACCTCTCAGCCTTCCATACCAAATGAAGTCGGTCAAACAGTAGAGAATACAAACCAATAACTATTTATTAATATACACTTAGAGCGGAGCCCGGTCTGCCCAGTCGCTAGGAGTGCTGCAGAGAGAACTGAAATCAACAAGCACGAAAATACATTATTGTACATTTCGTAACTGGTCTAAAACACGCCCACTGTGGAATTTTCCAGGCAGGTGCAGCTAAACAGTGAAACACAAAAAACGGTTTCAGCGGTTCTATCATTTACAAAGTATCTCAATTTCAAGGTCGTCCATTCGGGCCCGTCACCAGACTAGTGGGAGAGGGCCTATATCTAGTGAGAAAGGTATGCGCTAATAGGAACAGTGTACTCATTACGGGAACAAGTCTAACATGGCAGAAACGAAACTTATAGCAGAGCATTTCACGGAATTGAACTAGTTCAGTTTCGAACAGCCTAAAATGGCACCTGTAAAGAAAATGGTGCAGCGAATGCTAACTTACATAGGGCAATGCGAAAACATGAACATTTCTAATCTAACAGACCCTCCTTTTAGCATGAGCTAAAGCATTTTCTAACAGCAACGAGGAAAACAGGAAACCATAAGCAATAATACAAATTCGGAACAATAGAGCCTTATGAGCACTCCATGTTTTCAACATCAGGAAAGGAAACTGTAAGGAGGGAAGAATTCTCGAAAATGCCGTCATCTATATTCATGAGGTCCTCAATTTCTTTCTGTACCATAATTGCAGCATTGGTATCATGAATTGATATTTTCCTCCTAGGGGCGAGAATAATGGTGCAATAGGAGCTACAGAAAGGAAGACACTGAATAAGAGCACAACAAAGCACCAATATCACAATCAGGAAAATCACCTTTTCTAAAAACCAGCCCCAACTACCGAAAAGAGACCAACTCCAACTTCCACTCTCCATGCCCTTGACATTCTCAAGGATATCGAGAATGTGCTTGGTAATATTCTTTTCCATATTCTTGATCCCGACCACACACTGATCTCCCACTACCGCGCATACACCACCACTCTTGGCTAAGATAAAATCAACTGCGTACCTAGTCTGTTCTGAATATATTCGCATACTTTCCAACTGAGTGGTGATGTCGCGTAAAGCTGCCACGATAGTATTAGATAACATTTGCAACTTGCACCCAAAATATTCTCTAGCTTTCCCACCCCTAGCCATAGAGGTACCACCCAAAGTGAAAATAGAAGAAAGCATGTATCTAAAAGTGATCCCATTACTATAGTTATTGACCTCTATATCGGTCACCCCCTCACAGAATTCTTTGGTCAAAGTCCTTTTAACCCAGAGAACATTAGGCTTAGCATATTTACAGGGCACACCTAAGGGTAACACCATTCCAAGAGCTACATCATCTGTACCATTATGAACGTTGGCATATGTACCGTTAAACAAAAAGTAAAACCCCGGGTGCGCATAAATCGGCACTTCATAATCTACCGCAGCATATCTAGTGTTCATTCCGGCAGTACTCGGATCTTTGTCATTCTCTAAAGGGATCGTATTCTTGTACAATACTATTCCAGAACAATTGATATACAAAGAAGTGTCTGTGCTATTCACGATAGGGCAACAAGCAGGATAATAACCGGCCTCCCAGGTGACTATCAATTCCTTGTAATGCCAGCCCACTAAAGTGACATTCTGTTCTTCCATATAAAAATTGTCGCAATATGTATTATTATCACAACCTGGATAACCCGTTCCCAGTGGCTTTCTATAATGTAAACAAGGTCCTGGATAGCCAAAACCAAAAACTCCCTTCACTTCTGTAAATTGCGGTGGACGAGTATATGTATAATTTACAAGTGACAATGGCTAACCCGATACCTCGAAGAAAACAGCATCCTGGACCCATCCCAATCAGGGTTCCGCAGCAACCACAGCACTGAGACTGCCCTCATCGCCGCCACCGACGACATCAGGATCCTGCTGGACAATGGTGAGACCGCAGCCCTCATCCTGCTGGACCTCTCCGCCGCCTTCGACACTGTCTGCCACCGCACTCTACGCGCACGCCTCCACGACGCAGGGATCCGAGACAAGGCCCTGGAATGGACCACCTCCTTCCTCGACGGCAGAACCCAGAGAGTCCGCCTCCCACCTTTCCGATCCGAAGCCTCCGAGATCATCTGCGGCGTACCCCAGGGATCGTCCCTCAGCCCAACACTGTTCAACATCTACATGGCCCCGCTCGCACGCATCGCCAGACAGCACGACCTCAACATTATCTCCTACGCCGACGACACTCAACTGATCCTCTCCCTCACCAAGGACCCCCTCGCCGCCAAAGCCAATCTCCATGAAGGAATGAAGGCCGTCGCCGATTGGATGAAGATCAGCCGACTAAAGCTGAACACGGACAAAACGGAGGTCCTCATCCTCGGCTCCAACCCCTCAGCCTGGGACGACTCCTGGTGGCCAACGACGCTGGGAGCAGCCCCGACACCCACCGACCACGCACGCAACCTGGGAGTCATCCTCGACTCAATGCTCTCCATGGCCAAGCAAGTCAACGCAGTCTCCTCCTCCTGCTTCAACACCCTCCGCATGCTTCGCAAGATCTACAGGTGGATCCCGACAGACACAAGAAGAACAGTCACCCAGGCCCTCATCAGTAGCAGATTTGACTATGGGAACGCCCTCTGCGCGGGAGCCCGGCCAAGCTCATTAAGCGACTGCAACGCATACAAAACGCCTCCGCACGCCTGATCCTCGACGTACCACGCCACAGCCACATCACCCCCACTTGAGGAACCTGCACTGGCTCCCCGTCGACAGGAGGATCACCTTCAAACTCCTCATCCACGCACACAAGGCACTCCACAAAACTGGCCCAGCCTACCTCAACAGACGACTCTTCTTCTACGTCCCCAACCGCCAGCTCCGCTCCGCCGACCTCTCCCTCGCCACCGTCCCTCGCATTCGAAGAACAACCACCGGCGGCAGATCCTTCTCACACCTCGCCGCCAAGACCTGGAACACCCTTCCACTAAGCCTATGACAGACCCAAGACCTGCTGACCTTCAGGAGGCTACTCAAGACCTGGCTGTTCGACCAGTAGCAGCATCCCCCCCCCTTCCCAGCGCCTTGAGACCCTCGCGGGTAAGTAGTGCGCTCTACAAATCCTGTGATTGATTGATTGATATGCAGTCCATAAACTAGTGACAGATTCAGTGGGGTAGCAAACTGTCCCTTCTCCAAAGAATCTCTTGTGTGTGTCTAGAAATACATTACTCGGGGCTGTCATTTTATTTCTTGTTGGGGAAATGACCTTAGCCATGTTACGTAAAGGCACATCCTGATCATTCTCCAAAACCCGACACCCCACACAATATTATTAGCAACAAAACCACAAGAGCAACACATGTTATTTTTTGTTTGCGGGTCCACACCATGTTATGCTGGGCAACAAGAATCACTGGCTGCTCTTCCTCAGCAACATGTCTACCAAAGGGATGCATAATGGATGGAAAAAGGGGGGCAAAATGCAAAGAAAATATACAAGTTCCCACTGTCCGTCAGAGCCTAACTGGTACAGGCTCCTATTGTCCATCAATACGTTGGCGCTCTTGAGCACCGGCTGTGGAGCTTGCTCTGTCCTAAGCTCTTTTAATATATCCCACGTCGATCAAGATGGTATACCTTCAAGGTATACTTCGGCCTTTCCTAACTAATGTTCAAACGACTAGAATACAGTAAGCAAAAAAATCCTTCACTAATTTCAACTGATTCCGTTGGTACGATAACTCAGTACAACCTGTCTTATGCAGTCCATCCCTACTCTTTTTTCTCCTTCGATTCAGTGTCCCTCAACCGATGGCGCAAATTGTACCTGGTAGCCCCAGGCACTGTATGATCAGTGAACAAAGGCTCTTGGACAGCTCGTATTTCCGGAGGAACAGCCTTGTTCAACACATTCTCATTTTCTTTATCCGTTTGCGTCCAGGTTAGCTGGGCATCGCTGAAAGGGAAAAACCTAGGCACCTGCTCGCACTCCGTGTCCCCAATGCCGTCTTTGACCCACTGGTCGTAGGGTAATGGTAAAGGAATTCTCCGACAGTGGGTCGCATGGACCCAGTTCTTACGGCCAGCAACCTTCACAGCAGTACGTGTCACCAACAAAACCTGCTCAGGACCTTTCCAGCGTGGCTCCAAACTTTTCTTCCTCTGGACGTTACGCAGTAAAACAAAGTCACCAGGCTGGATATCGTGGCTGGGTCCCTCTGGTGTAGAAGGTAGGGACTCCCGACCTGTTTGTGAATAGAACGTAAACTTTCTGTTAACTGGCCAAGGTAATCAAGCAACACAGGGTACTCAATATCAGAGGACGTCGGATGCCCCAGACGTTTGCCGGGCGCCCAAACACGACCTCGTAAGGAGACAATCCTGTCCTAGAATGTGCTGTCGTTCTTGTTGACAAAAGAGCTAATGGTAAAGCATCCGGCCACTTTAACCATGTGGTCTCCTGAATTTTTGCCAATTTCAGTTTGAGAGTACCATTGTACTTCTCAACCAAACCCGCTGACTGTGGATGATTGGCAGCATGAAATTTTTGTTTTACATGGAGACCCTCACAAATCAATTGAATCACTTTTGCATTAAAATGACTTCCATTGTCACTCCAGATGACTCGGGGCAAGCCCAAACGAGGAAAGAACTCCTTCAGGAGTACCTTTGCAGTCGCAATGGCTGTATTATCTTTAGTGGGGTAAGCCTCGACCCATTTACTGAACGCACTCACAACCACTAACACATACTTAAGATTATTGCATCTCTCTAATTCTATATAGTCCATTTGAAGGACTTCAAAAAGAAAAGTGGTTGGTGCAAAATTACCAGGTGGTGTTGGGGTACCCTTCCCTGGATTATGCATCATACAGACCATGCAATATTTCACTAAATGCGTGGCAGTCTTAGAGATATTATCATTCTGCCATACAGGAGCTAACAGTTTACAGATGCCCTTTGCACTAATATGAGCTGGACCATGTGCCATAGTAACCACGGGAAGGACATATGCATCTGGCAACATCCACCTCTGCTTCCCTGATTTATCAATGCAACATCCTTCCTCATTTAACTGTGCTGTACTTTCCTGCCATTCCGCTAACTCTTCCATTGTGGCTTCACTTTGTATTTCCTTTACACTTCCAAGGGTAATCCTCAAACCTGACAACCTCAGGGACCCACCTAGCTGGACCTGCTACAAATATGCATTTCATCTTTGTTTGGGCCGTTTCCTTAGCTGTCTGATCTGCAAAAGCATTTCCTCTCCCCACATCATCAGTAACCTTCCTGTGGGCACTACATTTAATTATGGCCAATTTCTTGGGGAGCTTTAAAGCAGACAAAAGCCTCAATATGAGGTGCCCATGCTGAATCTTGGTGCCATGAGAAGTAAGGAACCCTCTCTTAGCCCAGAGTCGCCCAAAATTATGAGTGACCCCGAAGGCATACTGGCTGTCAGTAAAAATGTTGACATCCAGCCCTTTGCTCAATTCGCAAGCTCGAATAAGAGGGGCGAGCTCAGCAGCTTGAGCCGACTGATAAGGGACCCGCGATGTCTTTATCACCGTGCGCTACATAGTGACAGCATAAGCTGCTGTCGTGGTGCCATCTGGTAACTTAAAACAAGAGCCATCGACATACAGTTCTCCTTGGGGGTCAGATAAGGGAACATCAGTCAGGTCTACCCGTCCCTTCGTCTCTTCTTCCGTCTGGAAGATGCAGTCATATTTGTCAACTGCATCATTCTCAGAAGGGAGGGGTAGTAACGTGGCTGGATTCAGAGTGGCACATCTTTTAATTGTAATATGCTTAGCAAAGAGTGTCAATTTATAACCGGTGAGATGTGCACTGGTGAGGTGCTGTGTCTTTGTCTTATTCAAAAGTGTATCCACAGCATGGGGTACCATAACTGTGAGGTCAGTATCAAGCACGAGTCCAGCCGATTGTCTGATTGAAGTGGCCACAGCCGCAACCGCTCTCAGACAACTCGGGAGTGCCCTTGCAACGGGATCAAGCACAGCAGAAAAATAAGCACACGGCCTCTGCTTATCCCCAAATTTTTGTGTTAGGACAGAAAGCGCACAGCCAGCCATCTCATGGACATAGCGAACAAACGGTTTGCCATAGTTAGGTGTGCCAAGCACTGGAGCCGAAAAAAGCGCAGTTTTCAATTGCTCAAAAGACTGCTGGCATTTGGACGTCCAAGGCAAAGGCTCATGCACTTCTTTCATTGTTAATGCAGGCAAAGGTTTAATTAGTAGTGAATAGTTAGGTATCCACTGACGACAGTAAGAAGTGATACCTATAAAAGCGCGCACATCTTTTTGAGTTTGTGGAATGGGCATTTTAACAATAGTACTAATGCGCTCAGGGGTCAACCTCCTACCTTCCTTCGACAGTAGGTGACCTAAATAGGTGACCTCCTGTCGACAATACTGAAATTTAGAAAGGGAAACCTTGTGTCCGTGATGGACCAAATGCAACAACAATTTGACTGTACTATCTTTGCAACACTGTTCCGTATCAGAAGCAATAAGGAGGTCATCAACATACTGCACTAATACATTACCTGGAGGAAGCGATAAGGAATCCAATGACCTTTTAATGCTTGACTATAAATACTAGGACTCTCTGTATAGCCCTGAGGAGCGCGGCAGAATCTAAAACTCCTACCAGCCAGTGTGAACCCAAACAAATATCTACTGTCTGGATGGATAGGAATACTAAAAAAAGCATTTTTCAAATCAATAACAAAAAAGAATTTAGCAGTAGAAGGAATCATCGTCAAAAGTGTAGTAATATCAGGAACTATAGGGAACTGTGGAATCACTATTTTATTAACCTTGCGCAGATCAATCACAAAACGATAAACAGTATCATTGTCTTCAGAGGAGCCTGAGGGTGTCCTTTTAAGAATGGAAGAATAGGACTATTACAAATATTGGTGGACGTTTCTTCAACTACTCCCTTTTGTATCAAATCCTGAATAATCTGAAGGAGAGCCCATTCTCCTGCCTACAGTATCTTATACTGAGGAATGTGAGGCAATACAGCATTCTCTTTAACTTGTAAAGAAGCTGGTGGTATATGCAACAGCCCTACATCTGTGTCACCTGTAGACCATAGAGTGGGTGGGACATCAGCAAATTTCGCTGGGAGGGGTGCATCCTGGGACAAACACTGTTTGTTTAGTACTCACATCCGGACCCATAGTAATATAGACACCTGCAGGAGAGCAATAGATAGTAGCATGCAACTTCTTCAACAAATCCAAACCCATCAAATTCTCACCACAGTTGGCTGTCAACAAAAACAGAGATTCCACAGTAAAAGGACCAAGAGTCAATGCAAGGAGGCGTGAAAAGGGGCTTACAACCGGTACACCTTAAAAACCTACCGAAACATTATTGTGGCCAGACAGGGACGCCCAAGGGACCATATGTCGAGAAACAGAACTCTTTGTCGCACCTGTATCCACCAAAAATTCCTTAGTCGAGCCTTGAAAATCTGCTGTGACATAAGGACCACACTGATCTACAGGTATCTGAACTGGTCCCTCAGCCTGTCCCTGGTGTCCTAACTGTAAGACATACCTGTCACCTCATCCATATCATAATCATCATGATAATACTGGCCATCACGAGGGTCATCAAAGTAATTATTATCAGAACGCCCCTGTGAAACCGTAGCATTCTGAGCTCTCTCAGTCCCACGACCTCTCCCACCAGAACCTCGCCGTCTAGGAGCTGCAACTTTCTGTAAAAGCACAGGGCACTGGCTGCGCCAATAACCCTCCTCCTTACAATACGCACACTGATTTGGCCCTAAAGGTGTCATCGAAGACTGCCTACTGGTATGCGAAAGCTGTCTAGAAGGACCACCCCATCCCCTACTATTTCCCCTAAACGCTTGATGCAACAACACCTTCCTTTTTAAATCCTTGTGTTTCTTGTCAGTCCTATCCTTTTCCTCCTGATCTCGGTGTTCATAATACTGGGCCATATTCAAAATAACAGAGGGAGAAGACGTAGAGCAAGTACTCTCAGACGCCTGTAAATGAGTCGTAATTTCAGGAAGAAGGTTAGAAACAAACCTGTCAACAAACAATCAAACTCCTCTCTCAATAGACATATCCTGACCACTATAATCCAAAAATGTATCTCCAAACCGGGTAAAGAAATCGGACACACTCTCATCCTTGTTCTGTCGACAAGCTGTCAACTTGTCCCAGCTTACCTTTTTAGGTGGAATAAGTGAATGCATGTATGTAATAATACGACCTGGCAAAGCAAGTATCTCGGCTCGGGGTTTATCACCTGGCTTCCGTTCCTGATCCCATCCTTCAATCACATCCCATGTACCACTTAACCCCGCGACATGGTCTTGAGTATGAACCTGTCTCTAAACATCAACCGGAACGAGAAGACCAAAAAATATTTCAATATCAGCAAGAGTCATTACAGTAGAAGAGGCAGCCTCTGTTACTTCTTTATAATAAGCTGTAGGATTTTTCCTAGGATCAGGCAAATGAGTCTTAAGGGCTAAAACCTCACTCCTTTTCCACGGAGTATCAACCCATTGCTCCTGGAAACGGGCCGCTACAGCCGGTCTAGTGACATTGCCACGCTGATCCATTAGCTCAGGTATTTCTGGGTGATATATGGGATGGACCTCCCGCATCGGAAACTGAGTAATCTGAGTAGGGCTCCTCTCATGTAGTCTACCCCTGTAGGCAATTAGAGTTGTAACATTCCCAAATACTTGGCCTGGCTTCAAATCAGTAGCATATACACGATCTCTAATATCAAATACAATTTGAGGCGCTTCTGTCCCAATGTGTGTTTGCCAAAGACTAATCAATGTAGCAGATATATGCTTAAGGGCATGTTGCTGTATAAAGGGTTCAAAATCTCACATAACTTCCCAAACATCCTCAACACTATAAATCGCATTACGAGCCCACTGCGTAGCCTGGTCAGCTATTACTTGTTTCTCTTCAACCCCTACCCCAGATCGCACTAACAGGCCTATTCGCTCCTTGAATTTCATCCAATCACTATCCTCAAACCCTCGACTGGCGTCTCAGCATTGAAAGGCGTCGGAGGATGAAAGACCATAGAGGGGGAAGCAACAGAGGTAACAGGCACAATCATTGTTAACGCTTGCACCGGAGGATAAAGAACGGAAGATACAGGAGTTAAAACAGTAGATGTGCTAGGGGTCAAAGATGGCGAGGACAAAGAAGGAGCGGGAGGTGCCATAGCCAAAGCCATCGAAACAACAGCCGTAGATACGGGAGCAGCCTGTTCCCTTACAGTAACAGGCTGCTGTGACTGTAAGGGAACAGTGGGATATATCCTCTGCGGGGCATAAGGAGGCAGGGTCGAGTATCTAACAACTCCTCTACAAAAGTATCGTCTTCTTCTTTGGCCAAATAAGACTTATCAATATGCAACAGAAATCTCCTATCTTCACATTCAATCCTGGACTCTTGTTTCTCTCTATCATATGCCACAGCTTTCTGTGTCAATGTTTGCATTTTCCCTTTCCGTGCATCTCTTTCCATCTTTAACCGTCTCTGTCTAGCCTCCTTCTGCCAAGTTCTGAGGGAGTCAAACATGGACTGTCTACTTCTTTTCTTAAATAATTGCTCCTGTAAAAATCCAATTTTCTGTTCATCAAAAGTGCCCGTCAATGGCCACTGTAACTCTGCATTGTCCGTCGTATATTTGTGCCATAATGTACTAAACATAATAGGGCCAAGGCCATGTTTCACATACATATCAAAATTAGGGCTGCCTTCAGGAGGCGCCGGCTGAGCTTCTTCCAATCGAGCATCTGCAGAAAAACAACAACACCAATTCCAAATTTTACTGAAACCCAGCATTTCGAAAAGGAAAACAATTTCGTTATTTTACCTGGCAAAATAGTTGCAAGTACTTTCTAACAAAACAGCCCTCAGGCCGTACCAAACTCAAAACACAATGGTACCATATCCACTAAGAACCAAAACAAACTCACCTGATATCAGTAATACAAACAAACCAGTACTCCACTGCTGACTCTTCAGACCAAACGGTCAGATCCAAGGGTTTCGCCGTTCAGGACTCCAATCGGGATGACCATTGGGCGAGGCACCATCCGACAGGACAGAAGGGACAGCTGCGAGCAAATATTACTCTTCGTGCAGGGATCCCTGAGCCGTCACTCCGACTCGACGATGTCCTCGGCCTCCCCCCCCGTCTGCGGAAAGGGGATGGATCAATCACCCGAAGGAGTCCCTGTTCGGGCCCCAACTGAAGGAAGTGACCCGTTTAGGGTCACTCGGGTCACTAATTACCACCTCTCAGCCTTCCATACCAAATGAAGAGTTGGTCAAACAGTAGAGAATACAAACCAATAACTATTTATTAATATACACTCAGAGCGGAGTCCAGTCGCTAGGAGTGCTGCAGAGAGGACTAAAATCAACAAGCATGAAGATACATTATTGTACATTTCGTAACAGGGCTAAAACACGCCCACAGTGCAATTTTCCAGGCAGGTGCAGCTAAACAGTGAAATGCAAAAAACGGTTTCAGTGGTTCTATCACTTAGAAAGTATTTCAATTTCAAGGTCGTCCATTCGGGCCTGTCACCAGACTAGTGGGAGAGGGCCTCGATCTAGTGAGAAAGGTATGAGCTAATAGGAACAGTGTACTCATTACGGGAACAAGTCTAACATGGCAGAAACGAAACTTATAGCAGAGCATTTCTCGGAAGTAAACTAGATCAGTTTCGAACAGCCTAAAATGGCGCCTGTAAAGAAAATGGCGCAGCGAATGCTAACTTACATAGGGCAATGCGCAAACATGAACATTTCTAATCTAACCCAGAAGCAATTCCCCTTAGGACCACTACAGCTCCTGTGGTGGTAAGGGCCCTCTTGGGAATTTTTTCCAGGGTGGGCTTCCCTAAGGAGGTTTTAACTGACAGAGGTACAAACTTCATGTCCAGTTATATTACTGCAATGTAGAAAGAGTGTGGTGTGAATTACAAATTCACCACACCCTATCATCCTCAATGCAATAGGTTGGTTGAAAGGTTCAACAAAACCCTGAAGGGCATGATCATGGGCCTCCCTGAAAAGCTTAGGCGAAAATGGGATGTCCTTCTGCCCTGCCTTCTCTTTGCCTACAGAGAGGTCACTCAGAAGGGGGTTGGCTACAGCCCTTTGAACTTCTGTTTGGGCATCCAGTTAGGGGTCCTTTGTGTTTGGTGAAGGAGGGATGGGAGTTACCCCTCAAACTCCCCAAACAAGACATAGTGGACTATGTACTTGGTCTCCGCTCCAGGATGACTGAGTACATGAAGAAGGCAAGTAAAAACCTAGAGGCCAGTCAAGAATTGCAAAAAGCTTGGCATGACCAAAAGGCTGTCCTGACTGTTTACCAGCCAGGTCAGTCGGTGTGGGTGTTGGACCCTGTAGCCCCAGCAGCTCTCCAAGATAAACGGAGTGGACCCCACACTATCATTGAGCAAAAGGGTGAGGTCACCTACCTGGTGGACCTTGGCACTCCCAGGAGCCCCCAAAGGGTGCTCCATGTGAAGAGGCTGAAACCTTTTGTGAACAGGGCTGACATGGGCTTGCTCATGGCAACTGATGAGGGACAGGAGGAAGAGAGGGACCCTCTCCCTGATCTCCTCTCACAAAACCCTGATGATGGGTCAGTAGATGGTGTAGCCTTGCCAGGCAGCCTCACTGACCAACAGCATATTGATTGCAGGAAGGTCATCAATCAATACAGGCATATGTTCTCTCTGACACCCAGTCAAACCACCTGGTGTACCCATGAAGTGGACACAGGTGAGAGTCTACCTGTCGAGAATAAAATCTACAGGCAGCCTGACCATGTCAGAGATTGCATCAGGACAGAGGTCCAGAAGATGCTGGAGTTGGGAGTGATTGAGCCCTCAGGTAGCCCTTGGGCTAGTCCGGTGGCCTCTGTTCCAAAACCTCACACCCAGGGTGGCAAGAGAGAGATGAGGTTTTGTGTTGACTACAGGGGACTCAATGCAGTCACTAGGACTGATGCTCATCCAATTCCTAGGGCAGATTAGCTTATTGACACTTTGGCCTCAGCCAAGTTCTTGAGCACATTTGACCTAACTGCTGGTTATTGGCAAATCAGACTAGCTGAGGATGCCAAGCCAAGAACCGCATTCTCAACCCCTAGTGGGCATTTTCAATTTATTGTGATGCCTTTTGGTTTGAAGAATGCACCTGCCACATTCCAAAGACTGGTGAATAAAGTTGTCACAGGTCTGGAAGCCTATAGTGCAGCATATCTTGATGATATAGCTGTCTTTAGCTCCACCTGGGAGGATCACCTAGTCCACCTGAAGAATGTTTTGGAGGCTCTGCAGAAAGTAGGCCTCATTATCAAGGCTACCAAGTGCCAGATAGGGCAGAGCAAGGTTGTGTACCTGGGCCACCTTGTGGGTGGAGGCCAGGTTCAACCACTTCAGAGCAAAATCCATACCATAATGGACTGGGTTGCTCCAACTACCCAGATTCAGGTCAGAGCTTTCTTGTGCCTGACTGGGTACTACAGAAGATTTGTCAAAGGCTATGGGTCCATAGTGACTCCTTTGAATGATCTGACATCCAAGAAAATGCCCAAGAAAGTTCAGTGGACAGTTAGCTGTCAGAAGGCATTTGATGATCTTAAGCAGGCCATGTGCACTGCCCCCATTCTGCAAAGTCCTGACTACTCTAAGTAATTCATTGTCCAAACAGATGCATATGAGTTGGGGGTAGGGGCTGTGTTGTCACAACTTAATGTAGAGAGCCAGGATCAACCAGTAGCTTTTATCAGCAGAAGGTTGATCCCCAGAGAGAAACGTTGGTCAGCTATAGAGAGGGAAGCCTTTGTTGTGGTCTGGGCCCTGAAGAAGTTGAGTTCATACTTGTTTGGCACTCACTTCATTCTTCAGACAGACCATAAGCTCCTCTTATGGCTAAAACAGATGAAGGGTGAAAACCCCAAACTTTTGAGGTGGTCCATTTCCCTACAGGGGATGGACTATACAGTGGAACATAGACCTGGGAGTAACCATGCCAATGCAGAGGGACTCTCCAGATATTTCCACTTATAAAATGAAGACTCAACTGGGCAAGGTTAGTCTCATCTCCTTACGTTTGGGGGGGTCGTATAGGAAAGTAGGATCTGCTTCTTATGGTTACCCCCACTTTTTGCTTGATGTGATTCTGTTTTTGACTAGTCTGACTGGGATCCTGCTACTTAGGACCCCAGTCTATCTGCTTTCTCCCTAAATTGTTGTGTTCATACTTAGGTACATCCCATATTGGATACTGGGGTACCCTTATAAGTCCCTAATATATGGTACCCATGTACCCAGGGCATAGGTACCCCAGAGGCCTCCCATGGGCTGAAGCATGTATTATGCCACCCATGAGAGAACATTCAAGAGGGAACTACAGGCCTGCCATTGCAGCCTGTGTAGGTTGGTGCATGCACCACTTACTAAAGATATGGGTTTACTATATCGAAGGGTCACTGCACTTAAAACCTATAAGTCACCCCTATAGCAGGCCTTTGCAATCCTGAAGGCAGGGTGCTTGGTTCTAAGTGAGAGGGTGCCCCTGCATGAGTAGGACAACCCTGCAGCCTACGGATTCCATTCTCCCGGTTTGTCAGTGAAGCAGCCTTATACTATATATAGGGGCACCTCGTAACCGCATGATGAGCATCTCGAAAACAGCTGCAACGAATCCTATAATGTTTGGTATCAAACATGTTGGAATCATACCCCCACCACCGTAAACGGTGTGGAAGTATGATTCCATGCACTGGACGAGCCCTCTGTTAGGCTGTCAGTGTTCCCGATACTCGCCTTCTAGTCCCTGACAGCACAAAATGGTTGCTGCCGACCAGAGACACATTTCTGCCCTCCTGCTACTTAGCCAAGCTTGAGCAGAGGAAGGTAGAACAATAGGCATCCAGTCACAGGGAGGTCTGACCACGTCCCAGACAGGATTTAGTGTATTAGGGCTGAGTGGGTGCGCTTGCCAGAGCCAGAAAGTCTGCATGAGGGGCACATTTGGTGTACCTGGGCATAGTCCAGTTCAAACCAATCCTGGGAGCCGTTGGCTCCCGCTCTGGTACGAAACTGGACAAAGGACATGGGAGTAACCTCCCCCATGTACAGACCCTCCCCTGGGAGGGTCCCCTGAATCTTCCCAACCCTTTCCCTAGGGTACTTAAGGGCTTACCTGGGTGTAGGTCTTTCGATTCGCCGTCGGATAAGATTCAGATCAGACACCATTGCACTTCTACCGTCTGGGCACTCTGGACTTCGCTGGACTTCGTTTGGACCTGACTTCATCTCCCTTCCAGTCTGCTGCATCGTCTGTGCCTGTGCATCATACAGGAACCTTCCAAGGCCTGTGAAGCATCAAGGACAACCGAAGTAATCTCCCTTGGAGTGAAGGAGTCACTCCCCTACATTCGCAGGCACTGCAACTAAGTTGACCGGTCTGCAGATCCTGAGCTCCTCTGGACTCTGTGGGCTCTGCATCACAGGTGGTGGTTTTCCACAGCTTCAGAGGCCTGCTCTACCCTCTCACTAAGTTTGAGTCCAGTAGTCCTCGTGGGGGTTGCAATAACCGAACCCCTGAGTTTTGTGTCCACTTTACAGTTGGCAAGGCTTGTTGTCGCCTTTGCAAGAAGATCTTTGGGCTCCAAGTAGCCCCAATCTCGAGCACCTCCAGTGACTTGAATCTTTGGCCATACCGCATCGTGTGCATTGTGGCCTGTATCTTTTGGTGAGATGCTTGAGGTCCTCTCTCGACTCCAGTGCCTCCGGCCTGTGGGTCCACTTGAGGGCCACATTTGTTTTCTTTGGGCTCCCCTGATTGTTCAGGGCCTGCTCTGACTCCCCTGCTTGTGGTGAGTCCCCTGGACCTTGCTGGTCCCAACTTTGCACCTTCTCGACTTCCTCCGTGGGTTGCATTTGCCAAGGCTTGTTGGTGCTCCCGCTGGACACCGACCCCTCAGCACTCGACATCCTTTATGGGACAGCTCGTATTCATGTCCTGGTCTTCCTCAGCATCGCCTGGCCCTCACAGCTGCAGAGTCAAGGTCATCGACATCTTCCCTGAACACCCGACATCGGAGGGCATTCGTCTTCCAAGTCTCCTGGTCACCCCTGAGTGACATAGACTCTGCTCCCTCTGCTTTCAGGTACTCTTCTTCAAGAATCCACATTTGGATTCCTCCGGACATTTTCTATTGTTCCAGCAGCGGCACTTTCCTGAAGTCCTCCATTGGGTTTGACTGCGGTTTCCGATGCCACTTCACACCTATGCACCCGGCTTCTCTGGGATAGGTAACTTGGGTACAGCGGTATCCATGGGTGGGGTGGCTCTCCATCCTTCTGTCTTCCATGGGGTTTCTTCAGGGTACACGGGGAAGTGTCCCTAATCTTTAAAAATCCAACTGCGACTTGCACATAGACTTGTACGGAGCACGCGGTTGTGTTCACACACTGCACACGCTCTCCGTGGGGTCCCTATCTACTTACCTTGGGTGGTTCTGTGGGTCCCCAGCAATTCTACATCCTCTCGACATCGTCCTGACTCAAGTCGTGGTTCTTATACCACTTTCTTAGTATATGGTTTGGTTCCCCCCCGGGCCCACTGTGTGTTAGTGCTATTTACTGTGATTTCTTTGCTAAAGTATTGTGTGCTTTGTGTCTATCTCCGTGTGGGAGATACTGTAACGTACTAGATAGTGTTATATAATAAATACATATTTTTATAAATACTTTGTGTGGTTCTTTTTCATTTCATCTATACTATAAGATTGCCTTCTGGTAAAACAAGCTGCTTTACACTCCTTCAAGACTAAGCCTGAAGGCTGCTCTCCACAGCTACCACTTGGATAGCTTTCTAAGGTTGTCGGAGACCTCTTAAATCACCATAAGGGTTGTCTGGACTAGTGCAAGGTGCCCACTTACATTAGTGGACATCATATACCAGGCCAACCTCTCACACTTGGCGCTTGCGACGGTTGTGGCGGTCCCAGTGTGGCCCGACCGCCCTAGTCGTAATAGGGCAGTTGGGAGACCGCCACCATGAGTCTGGCGGTCCATGGACCACCAGACTCATAATAAGGGCCATTGTAACCTAACTCCAAGCCAAAAGCATTAAAATAGTATACAAATAAACTATTGCAACTTAAATATTACAACACTAGGGCAAAAGCATACAGTTTGGGGCGCTAGGTTAGATTCACTATTCTAACTCCCGTCTAACTAATGTTGGGAAAAATGCAGACTTCGGGGAAAGAGGGTCAGATTTACTATTCTACCTCCAATTTAGCAAACATTGGTGAAAATGAATAAATTGGGGGAAGATGGTCAGAGTGACCATTTGTAGGAAAGTGCCCCTTTTGCATGGTAACCCCCCACTTTTTGCCTGACATCTGATGCAACCTGACTTGATGTGACCTGGGTCCCTGCAATCAGGTTCCCAGGGCCTCTGTTCTTTCCCAAGACTGTACCTTTGTTTCCACAATTGGCACATCTCTGTCCACAGTTAAGCCCTTTGTAAAAGGTATCATGGGTCCCAAGGGCACTGTAACCAGGGGAGGCCTCTAAGGGCTTCAGCACCTATTTTGCCAACCTGAGAGGCCCTGTACCTTAACACCCACACACTGCCATTGCAGGCTGCATATTTTGGTGCAGAGAAAGGTGAAGAGTCGCCATGGCGCACATCCCTGTGTGCCATGCCTGCAACCCACTGCCTGAGGCCTAGGTAAGTCACCCCTCTAGCAGGGTGCACTAGCCCTCAGGTGAGGGTACAGTGACATGAGCCCTGTACCCCTACAGTGTCTAAGTCCATTCTTAGACATTGTAAGTGTAGTAAAGCCATAAGGAGTATATGGTAATGGGAGTTGGTCATTATGAACTCCACAGCTCTATTATGGCTTTACTAAAAACTGGGAAGTTTGGTAGAAATCTTCTCAGCACATTAAACCTACACTGACGCCACTGTGGGATATAATGTAACCTGCACTCAGAGGGCATCTTAGAGATGCCCCCCTGAAAAACGACCAGCCCTGATGTGGTTCCTGAATGGCTGCCTGCCATTTGCCACCACCAGACAGGTTTCTGGACCCCTGGGTAGAGAGCCTCCGCTCTCTGGGCCCAGAAACAAAGCCGATCCTGGGCAGAGGTGTCATGCCTCCTCCCCCAGGATGGGCGAGGTTCATGAAGGGGAAGCTTCAAAGGCCTGTTGCCTTTGGAAGCTGTACCTGCCTTTTGCTGCCCCCATCAACTGCCCCCCCCCCCACATGTTCTGCCCCCCACTTTGGGTGGGAGAATCGGCGGGGAAACCAAGCTAGGAGGAGAGGTGAGCCCATCTTTGCCAACCGCACCCCTCAGGTGCCGGAGGCGAGGTGAAGCACGCATCTCAGTCTCCATCTTGAAGATGAGGGGACTCAACCTATTAGGGAGAGGCTCATACCCCCTCCCCCTGGAGGGTGGCATAATAGAGGGCGTACCCACCCCAAGGAAGGGGCCTATTGGTCTTGACCTGCACACCCCTTTAACACCCCTAAATTTAGTATTTAGGGGCAACCCAGAACCTTGCCTCCTCAGATTCAAGGAAGAAAGAAGAAGGACCGAAGAGCTGTGCTGACCCAGGAAGAAGAGGACACATACTGCTTTGGCCTCAGCCCTACTTGCCTGTCCGGCCTTTTTTTAATTTTATTTTTTAAGTTTTATTGAAGTTATTGACAGACATACAAAAGAATGCAAAATATGACAACAATATGACAATATAAGGAAGAAAAACATAGGTTAATAAAATTGCAAACATAAATCAAAACCACTATACATTCTGATACATGAGGATTTGGGGGGGGGGGAGGGCTCCAGTGCTTTGGAGCTACTAGTGATTACCTTAAACAGTGTCGATAGGAAGGTATGCGTGTATGTCTCCTGATATAAGTAGCATGGCATTAGGCCAATGTGTAGGGGATGTGTTACTACAGTCGGGCGTCAAGTCACGTCGGGGGTGGGTCTGTCTGTCACACTTCCAGAGGCTGCATGAGGGGACTAGGAGGAAACCGTGGCTGCATCCGTGGCCTGTTGTAGGTATGTGCGGTAAACATACCAGACGTCTTTAGGTCTTGATGTTGGGGGTTGGAGTGTAGCGTAGATATCTGTTTGTAAGCTACAATAGGCTAAGCTGCGGGTCCATGCCGCTAACGTGGGTCTAGTCGCAGCTCCCCAATGGACTGCTATTTCTCTTTTAGCCAACATCAAGGCAATAGCTACGAATCTTCGGTAACAAAGTTTAATGTGGGTGACTAATCCTAACAGGTCGAGCCGAGGCGAGGGGATGAGAGGGGCACCAATTATGTTCGTTATCATTCGAAAGACCTCCACCCAGTATGGCTGGTTCTGAGGGCATGTCCAGGTCATGTGAGCAAAGTCCGGCCTGTCCGGCCTTTAATCTGCCTACAGCGAGAACCCCGGCTAGTCCAGCAGCCAGCAACCCCCAGAGCCCGGAGGACCTGCCCTGCACTCAACTGACTGACTCTGTCTCCCGTGAGAACCGGATTTGACCAAGCCAAGACTCACCCACAGAATCCGGAACCAGTGGGCTCTGCGATTTTGCACTACTCTGCACCCGACGCCCACGGGCTTAGTACGAGTGGCCCAACACCGCGAGGAGGTCTCCCTAGCGATCCTGACCTGGGATCTGAGGATCCTCGACCTCCCTCAAGCTTCGAGACGATTCCTGCAGCCTCAGACTGAAGAGTCCCCCTGACCGCGACCGGAGCTGGTAAAGAAACCCGAAGCCAACAGACACCCCTACCCCCGACACCCCACGGCCTTTGGTTGACCAACTGACTGTGTCCAGATATCTCCCCAGAACCCAACTTCCCTTTCCAGCCGGTGGTCGCCTTCAGGAAGTCTCCCTGCCCGAGCCTGCAGCAATTTTGCCAAACCGAAGGTCCCCATTGGAAACCACAGGGTCCCCGACGTCCTCTTGGCACCCTGCACCCGGCCGCCCATGTGCCGCTGGTGGTACAGCTCCTGTGCTGATTGTTGGCCCCTGCAGTGCTGTCCTTAACCCCAGGAGCGTTGCTCCCTCAGCCAAGTGGCCTGCTCGTAAGCAGTCCCTGACTAAAGGCTCCTTTGGCAAACATTGGGCCCCTGCACTCTGCACCCGGCCGCCCCAGTACCGCTGGTGGTGCAATTGGAGTGCTTACCTAGCCCTTGGGGAAACCTTGGTCCTAACCCCCGAAACTCCCACTCGTAAGTCCAGTACTTACTTGTAAAACCGAGAACGATTTTGCAACCATAGGAACCCATGTTATGAGTTTTTGTTCCTAAAATGTTCTGTGTTGACTGCTGTTTGTATGGAGGAAAAAGTAACTATACCTTAAACCAAGAAAAGTCTTACTTACCTTGTATTGTGAGATCCCTCGGTGTGGTATCTAGGCATACCACCCCAAGTAGTCGATGTAATCTGAAAGTAATCAAAAAGTATTCTAAAAGTTATTAATGTATAATTTAAACTGCTTTTTGAAACCATACCAACCTGTAACAATTGCAAACCCATTCCCAATTGCATTTCTGTGTAAAGGTCTACAATTGAAAATACATTTTACCTACCTGTACCAAGTCCTGCTTGGTTCTAGAAATAAAAAATACCTTTTTTATACTAACCCAATTGGTCTGGATCCTGTCTCTGAGTGTGTGTAATCATTCCTTGGGTGAGTGAATACAATAAATGCTTAACACACCCTCTGGATAAGCCTAACTGCTCACCCACACTACCACAAAGAGAGCTGTTAGTACTTACCTAATTTAGTCTCTGCCGTACCTCTGGGGACTCCCTGGACTCTGTACACACTATATCTTACTTTGGTATAGTATATACAGAGCCAGCTTCCTACACCATTCTAACTCAAGTCTAACAAACATTAAGGAAAGTGAATTCATTGTGATGGTCGGGTCAGATTTGCTACTGTTAGTTCAGCCAAATCCACAATGGGGAAAGTGCACACAATGGGGTTAGATTTACTATTCTAACTCCACTCTAACAAGCATTGGGAAGGTGCTTAGCAATAGTGAGGGATGGTTTGAGACATAGTAGTCTAACTCTAGTCTAATAAACATTTGGGAAAGTGCATAAATTGTTGGGGGCAGGAACATGTGCTTTCTAACTGCAATCTAACAAAAACTGGGGTAAGTGCACTTTGGTGGGGTTCAAAAAGCAGCACACCCAAACAAGCTAACTAAACATTAAAGATGAGTTCATAAATGTAACTAAAATCTTTGAAAATCTGAAATATATATGGGTTTAAAAAACATTAAAATAGTATTTCGAAAGTAACAACTATATTACTTGCACACTAGTTTTTAATTTCTTGAGTAAATAATATTTAAAATAAACAGTATCCCTCAAACTCCCACATAACACACAAATATAAAAGAAAAGTAATACAATCTGTTACAATAACAAATTATTACATTTTTATGTAATAATAATTAACCTATTAAAAAAATTACTACCAACACATTCACCCAACATACCCTACATCATAAATAATAAAACATGTAAAAACAATAAATATCAAGCGTTACAACTTTAACATGTTAAACAATTGATAATAATTAATGCACACCTTTTTCTTTTATTCAAAAGGTTTTATAAAGCGCTAGCTGGACCCTGAGGTATCATAGCGCTTTACAGAGACAAGAGGAATACAATAATCAGTCACTGGGCAATAATCATAGGTTCATGTTACATAAAATATAAAAACAAGGGAAGTATAGTTCTACAGAGCGTGAGGAGCACACAGGAATATATACACATAAAAAGAAAAATTGTATGGCCATGGGGTGGAAATTACTGAAGTGAGGTCCATTCAAAACAAATTAGAGTCCAAGGAGAGAAGGACATCTGGAGCAATAGAGGCAAACACAAAGGAAGAAACAGCCAACTGATCAACGGAGACTGAACAGATGAAGAGAGCCTAATTGAAACCAAGATTCAGTTTGTTCATGGTTCCATTATTTATTGAGGAGATGGCGTTTCAAGTCTCTTTTGAAGCCCGGGAAGGAGGGGTTGCATCGCAGGTCCCTCGGGAGGGAGTTTCAAATGCTGGGAGCATTCCCTGAAAAAGAGCGAGCCTGGGTAGTTTTCCTTTTTAATTTGGGAGGCACCAGAAGAAGAGCGGTGGAGCTTCTCTTAGTCCTGGTACTTCCTGCTTTTGTGAGTTTGTTGGCTAAATAGTCAGGGGAATGAGAGTGAAGTGCTTTGTGGGTGATGCAGGCAGTCTTGTAGATGCATCTTTCTTCAATGGGAAGCCAGTTTAGGGACATATGGGCAGGCGTGATGTGTTCATACCGTTTAAAGTCTGTTATGAGCCGGGCTGCCATGTTTAGTACTGATCTGAGGGAGGCGAGTTGAGTTTTCAGGGTCCCTGTGAGAATAGCATTCCCGTAGTCCAGTTTGGAGAGAAACAGAGATTGAACAACCCATTTGAAATCATCTGATGGAATGAATGGTTTAATTTTTTGAGGTGTTTTAGTGTGTAAAGTGCTCCTTTGGCTGAGTTATTGATATGATTGTTCAAAGACAAATTTTTGTCCAAGGTGAAGCCTAAGGATTTAGCCGAGTTGGATAGAGTGAGAGAACAATTTAGGGCCTTCAGGTCATTAATCCAGTCTTGGATTGGAAGGTGATTACTTTTAGGAGAGAACAGGATAACTTCCGTTTTGATGTGGTTTAATTTTAGATGGTTGGAGTAGAACCAAGATTGAATCTTACTCAGTGTGGCATTAAGATGAAGGATGTCACTGTGTGATTTGATTTTGTAGTAGAGTTGCGTGTCATCTTCATAGAGGTGATATTTGATCCCTGCTTGTTTCAAGATGATAGTAAGGGGTTCCATGAAGAGGTTGAAAAGTGAGGGGGAGAGGATTGGGCCCTGGGGGACACCAAGAGTGACAGGTGTGGGGTTCGAGAGGCAAGACCTGATTTTGATTTGTTGTGTTTGGTGTTGTAGGTAAGACGTGAACCATTTTCAAACTGTGCCATTGAAACGAAGCGTATCTTCAGTGATTCCAATAAGGATAATAATAATAATAACAATAATAATAATAATAATAATAGTAATATCACTTATAAAGCGCCTGGTTACACCAATTGGTGTGTCCCCGCGCTGAGACCATTCTTCAGAAAAAAAGAGATAAGGTACCGGGCCTGGAAAACACAGGAAGATGAAGCGACCGAGAACACAAAGCTGTAAAAGCCAGGTTTTTAATCTTTTTTGTAACTCAGCACGGAGGAACAGAGGCAGTGCATTCCAGTTTTTTGCTGCCAGGTAGCCGAATGAGCGTGCGCCCATTCCTGTTCTTTGGACTTTGGGGGTTTTAACCAGGTAAGTTCCGGTCGATCTGAGATGACGTGCTGGGTTATAAGGGACAAGTAAGTCCCGGAGGCAAGTCATGCCTTTGCCCTGAAGGCTATGGTGGCAGATGCACAGGGCCTTAAAAAGAATCCTTTTGTTTATAGGCAGCCAATGTAAGGAATCAAGAGAGAGGATGGGTGATTAACTGTATCAAAAGCCGCTGAAAGGTCAAGTAGGATGAGTAGGCAAGCATCTCCATTCTCTAAGGATCGATGGATGTCATCTGCAATGTTGAGCATGGCGGTTTCAGTGCTACAGCCTTTCCTGAAACCAGATTGGAAGGAGTCAAGTATGTTGTATTCACCTTAGTGCCTGTTGAGTTGTTGTAAGACACATTTTTCCATGGTTTTAGCTAGGAATGGGAGGTTAGAGATAGGTCTGAGGGTGTTGAGATCGTTAGGGTCTGCCCTGGGGTTTTTGAGTATAAGTGTGATTTGGCCTAGTTGGAGGGAATCCGGTACACATCCAGAGGTGAGGGAAGTATTAATGATTTTTGTCCAACACGGGGCGATGATGTGGTTTAGGTTATGTACTATTTTTGCAGGGAGAGGATCTTCGGTGTGAGAAGTAGGCTTTAATTTCGCAATAATTTTAAAGACTTCTAGCTCAGTCATGGGTTTGAAATTTGTCCAATTGGCATTGTTTTTCAATTGGGTGTTAAAAAGGTTGTCATATGTTCCATTTGGGGTTGAATGATTATTGAAAAGTTCGGGTGGTCGGACTGACGTGGGGTAGGGCATGAGAGTGGTTAGCAGTGGAGGAAGGGTAGTGACATGAGGGAACGATTGCTTAATCTTTGCGATTTTGCCCGGGAAGAAGTTGGCAATTTCATCACATCGTTCTTTGGAGGCTATTATTTCGTGTGGGGAAGACGTGGTTTGTTGTTTGACAATGTTAAAAAGCTCCCTGGGCCTGTACTTTGCACGGTCAAGTTTTGTACGGAAGGATGCTTTTTCTCTGAAAATGTGCTTCTTGTATGCTAACCTAGCAGTTCTGAGGAGAGTAAGATGTAATGACGATGGGTTTTGTCTCCATGTCCTTTCTGCTAGTCTGAGTTGTCTTCATTCATTGTTGAGATCAGAATTAAACCATGATTTAGATTGGATTGATCTTTGTTGTTTTAGTTTGAGCGGTGCAACTTGATCGAGGACTTCCGTTATTGCCTTGTTGAAGTGGGCAGTGAGCTCATTAGCGTTTTGAGAGAGCGGTAGATGTTGACGTTGTACATGAATCTTAGATTCCAGCTCCATAGAAGGGACTTGTTTGAGTTTTCTGGTCCACTGCTTAGGTTTGTTAGTTAAGTCCGAGTGAGGTTTGGCAATGGTCTTGATGTTGAACAGTATGAGATGATGGTCAGACCTAACGATGGAGTACCCAGGAGGAGTAAGTAGGTCAAGGATGGTGATAGAGCGGTCAGTGAGCCAGGTTTCTGTAAGGAAAGCAATATCGATTCCCTCACTGAGAATGGTTACAGCGATATCTATAGCCTGTTGTGCAGCCGATCTACAGTTGACGAGCATGCAAGAAAGAGGGCAGGGATTTTCCTTAGCAGGTTTTTGGGTATTGATGGTGGTGTATTGCGCAGGAGGTCTGGGCGAGTTAGGGATTACGTGGGTTCTATTTATGCCCACTATTACTGGGATTGTAGAGGTGGGATTATGAACAATAGCCTCGGTCTTAGGGAGGTAGTATTCGCTACGAGCATTCACTTCCAGAGTGGAGAGAGGGCAGTGTGCGCTGTGGGGTCTGTTGGCCAGGGGGGTATTGAAAGGTATACGAATAACCTGAATGAGAGGTTTCGTAAGAGTGAGAGTGGGCAAGGATATCCTGGTTAAAGAGATCCTGCCTAAGATGCGCTAAGTTGGTCACAAGAGAGTTGAGTTTATGATCCATTTGTTTACAGAATCTGTGAGAGAGCTGGAGGTGCATCCAGCATTGAGGGTGGGGGAAAACGCAGTGAGATCTGCGTGAGAGGGAGAGGGGATCGCCTCGATATGGGGGTGGTCTATGTCGTTAGTACAAGAATTTAGGACAGTCTGGGTGGGATGCTTAGGGTCTGCATTGGGAGGGAGGGGAGTTTTGGCTGAGTAATTAGTCGATGATGTTCTCGGGATAGGGGCCTTGTCGCAGGGTTTGCAGACGTAACTAAGCCCTCCTACCCCCAATACACAGTCCAAGCCATACAAATACATAAATAATAGTTTAAAAATATAGAAAGAAGCAGTTTTATAAAGTATAAATAACTAAACATATACAAAAATAATTTCCAAATAAATGATTTCCCTAATTAATATATTAATCAGTCAAATTTCTTTATTTGGCTTAAAGAAAAACAGCCATAAAAGCACATACAAAGAGATGTAACACATATTAAACCATTAATTGGGTCATAACCATGCATGCAATAAAGGCCAGTTATTAAAATATTTTATCTAAAAGTGTTCATTACTTTTCACATAGTCGCATTTTCCTGCTATACAATGCAATTTTCTCATTTTCAAAGTGCTTTGGGTAAAACTAATTATAGCCTGACCGCTTATTTCTGACAAATAATGTTGTAATGCAATCAGAACAGGTCTTTACTGTTTAATATCTAAAATGTGCAACAATGGTATCATATAATCTTTCCTAGGAGCAGAGGAAAATGTATAAAGGAATATAGTATGCATGGTGCTTTGTACTGATCGATTATCATACGGGGAAATCTATGGACCAATGGTTGTAATTGAAACCAGAAAGTGCACAGTGTTCTATATAAATCATGTTAAATAAAATCTGTGCTGTAGATTCACTACAGACCAAAGTCCAAAGTTTGATATGAGATTTCACAGAGGGTTTCCATAATGCATGCTTTATTCTGGTATTTTCACAATCAGATGTAAAGAGCTGTTTAGCCTTTTCCCTACTTGAGATGTTGATGGATTCTGGGAAAGTAAATAGCTCTGGTACTCCCAATAAGTGGAAGGTTTCCTTTACATAGGTGAGCCAGGAAATGTATGAGGCATTCTCCACCTTCTGTAATATTCCCACTTCTGGATGTCAGAGAGTTAAAAATGTGAAGAAACCTGGGGACAGCACTACCCTAAAACAGCTTAGTATCTGAATAGAACTATAATACCCTAGAAGTGGCCCAAATCATTAGAAAGGATGTTGTTAATTTAGTATTCAGGTCCGGGTCTCTCATAAACTGCATAAATTCATCTAGAAGGCCATGGAGCCAATTTGGAGTCGTAGGTAACAGGACTGAGCCATCCACATGCAGCATGTGTCCATCTGTAACGAAACTGGTGCACATGTAAAGCGCTCTGATACCTGATTTCTTCAGGTCTAGTTTGCGCTATATAACACTCTTTAAAAAATAAATAAAACTGAACAGGTATAGGTATGCCAATTTTGGCATGTCCTACCATTTTTTAATGAAGTAGTTCTCCAGGACATTTATGTACAAGGTTAAAAGTAAAGGTGCCAGCAGTGGCGGCTCCCTCATTAGGGCGTTGGGGCGTTGCCTCCCTATATTTGGCCCCCCCCAGCCTTGAATTTAATGTAGATAGTTGCAGTCAGAGTCAATTAAATGTTTTCGTTTCGGCCGCGGACGCTGGGCATTCATTTTTTTTTAATCAGCTGCGGGCCGGGTTGCTTGCATTGTGATGAGTGGGTGTGGCTTGAAGATAATCACTTCATCAACGCACGTACACTTCGAAGTGCGCAAGCCAGGTTGGCTGACTGCCTTTCCGTGGCCAACCCGACATGCTCATTAGACTGGGCTCTCATTACTTGTGCATAGTGAGTGGGGGGTGGATCCCAGCCGCAGGCCCCTGCACTCGGAATGAGCGCTGGGTTCACCTGATCGATCCAATCCTGGTCTGCTCTCAGCAAGAGGGCAGTGTCTGGATTGGCCAGGACTCGCAGTTAGGCCCGGTCCTCCTGCATATGAGGCAGCGCGGGGTGGGGAGTTTAGGTCCATGGAGCACATGGCCAATCACTGCACGGCTCTATGAAGCCGTGCAGTGATTGGCCATTCTGTCCCTTGCTGTTCACTCCCTCTCTCTGCGTGCAGCGTCACTAACGGCATTGCAGGAGAAGGAGTGGTGGAGAAGTCGTAGTGGTTCCAGGCAAGTGTCTTCCTGGCAAGAAGACAGCTCTCTGAGATGGCGTGAGACTCCCACCATGGTGTAAAAAAATGTAGGAGGTAATTTATAAGATATACTTTTCGGAGGCTGTTTGTGAATTTTTTTAACTAAAGATGTGTTGTAGTGTTATTTCTGCAATAAGTCGCGTGTCACCACGCTACTTATGATGTTCCTTATTCAGGCATTCCAGAGCGTGGTTGTTCGGTCGTGGAGAATTCCATGCAACGCCATTCCTGGCGTCGGATTCTTCACGGCTGGATGGCTTCGGTCGTGGGTGCAAGCATTTGAGAATAAACCACGTTTCTACTACCAGATACTCTGTGCGTTGTCAATAACTTGGCGACGAGCGGGTACCCTCCACACCCACCGCCAAAAGCCAGCAATTCCTCGTCTCTACCATCGGTGAAAGGCTTTCGTCACATCAACGGTTGGCGAGCTAAATCAACTGGCGACTTACAGGTCTCCTCCTGTACAACGCTCCTACATTCTCCAGAAGCCGAAATAAGGTTGTACATTTTCTCTTACCTTATTTGTCTGTTGCCGGCATTGCAGCAGTTTATCCTCTGCTCCCTGCTCGCGCTTCCACCGCGCCATTTGAATCTCCTCCACGAGACTCTCTCTCCTTGTTACGTCACAGAACGTACTGACGCCTACAGCGCTCTCCCTAATAAGCCGATCTCCTTTAAGGAGCCACGCAGAAACCGTAACCTTGGTTACAGCGTCGGATGGCCATTTTGAAAAGCGATGAGAAGGATCTCTAGCTTTCAGCGATAGGCACGCTTTGTTCAAGCCTTCGCCTATCGATTAGATTCCACAGCGATAGGCACGCTTCCTTCATTTTGCCTATTGCTCTTTTATTTTATACAGCAGCGATAGGCACGCTTTCATTACTTTGCCTCCTGCGCTTCAATGCTTAGCAGCGATAGGCACGCTTCCTTTTCATGCAGCGGCGATAGGCACGCTTTCTTCACCTGGTCTCCTGCGCTTTAATCCTCAACAGCAGCGATTGGCACGCTTTGTCACAGCTTGATTTATACTTGCAGGCACACTTTCCATTAGGCCTGCTTATTATGCCCATTACGCCTGCTTATTATTCCTTATCAGCGATAAGCACGCTTGATTACAGCTTTGCTTATTATTCTTTCTGCTCCTCAGTTACAAGCACGCTCTTCCAAATTTACTTAACGACAATTCTAAAACTCATTACAAATTTTCAATTTTATAGAAACACTTGGCTTGTCATTTTATTCCAATTTCCTTGTGCAACTTTTACATTTGAATACTACATTTTATAATTTTCTTTATTATGGCTTCTTCGCAGCAATTCCAAACACCTGCACCTTTTACAAACTCCTGGCAAACCAGTTCTTAAATGGCAACAATGGTTAAAGGGGTTTGAAAACTACCTTGTCGCAATTGATGCTGTAAAATACTCTCCGATACAAAAGGGGATGATGGACGGAACGTTTGAGCCAATCAAACACTCACCCCCAGTCAACTGATCTGGGTTTAATCCATCATCATTCTTTAGCTCACTCCACCACTCCAGTTCAGACATGGCCATATGCAAATCAGTCTGACCCTGTGCCTCATGGGAACAGCCCGAACTGCCAAGCCATGTCTTCCCTGGACCGGAAACAAGCATCCTAGGACCGGTTTCTGGCATTCCAGCCGTCATCAGCCAGGCTTGCTTGAATCCAGTGGCAAAGTGAGCAAGGGACCCACGTCTGGGCATACCCCCGCCAACTTAGGGCGAACAAAGCGATACATAAAGGGGATGATGGACGGAACGCTTGAGCCAATCAAACACTCACCCCCAGTCAACTGATCTGGGTTTAATCCATCATCATTCTTTAGCTCACTCCACCACCCCAGTTCAGACATGGCCATATGCAAATCAGTCTGACCCTGTGCCTCATGGGAACAGTCCAGCCCGAACTGCCAAGCCATGTCTTCCCTGGACCGGAAACAAGCATCCTAGGACCGGTTTCTGGCATTCCAGCCGTCATCAGCCAGGCTTGCTTGAATCCAGTGGCAAAGTGAGCAAGGGACCCACGTCTGGGCATACCCCCGCCAACTTAGGGCGAACAAAGCGATACAAAAGGGGATGATGGACGGAACGTTTGAGCCAATCAAACACTCACCCCCAGTCAACTGATCTGGGTTTAATCCATCATCATTCTTTAGCTCACTCCACCACCCCAGTTCAGACATGGCCATATGCAAATCAGTCTGACCCTGTGCCTCATGGGAACAGTCCAGCCCGAACTGCCAAGCCATGTCTTCCCTGGACCGGAAACAAGCATCCTAGGACCGGTTTCTGGCATTCCAGCCGTCATCAGCCAGGCTTGCTTGAATCCAGTGGCAAAGTGAGCAAGGGACCCACGTCTGGGCATACCCCCGCCAACATAGGGCGAACAAAGCGATACAAAAGGGGATGATGGACGGAACGTTTGAGCCAATCAAACACTCACCCCCAGTCAACTGATCTGGGTTTAATCCATCATCATTCTTTAGCTCACTCCACCACCCCAGTTCAGACATGGCCATATGCACGCTTCCTTCATTTTGCCTATTGCTCTTTTATTTTATACAGCAGCGATAGGCACGCTTTCATTACTTTGCCTCCTGCGCTTCAATGCTTAGCAGCGATAGGCACGCTTCCTTTTCATGCAGCGGCGATAGGCACGCTTTCTTCACCTGGTCTCCTGCGCTTTAATCCTCAACAGCAGCGATTGGCACGCTTTGTCACAGCTTGATTTATACTTGCAGGCACACTTTCCATTAGGCCTGCTTATTATGCCCATTACGCCTGCTTATTATTCCTTATCAGCGATAAGCACGCTTGATTACAGCTTTGCTTATTATTCTTTCTGCTCCTCAGTTACAAGCACGCTCTTCCAAATTTACTTAACAACAATTCCAAAACTCATTACAAATTTTCAATTTTATAGAAACACTTGGCTTGTCATTTTATTCCAATTTCCTTGTGCAACTTTTACATTTGAATACTACATTTTATAATTTTCTTTATTATGGCTTCTTCGCAGCAATTCCAAACACCTGCACCTTTTTTACAAACTCCTGGCAAACCAGTTCTTAAATGGCAACAATGGTTAAAGGGGTTTGAAAACTACCTTGTCGCAATTGATGCTGTAAAATACTCTCCAGCACGCAAAGTTGCTATTCTATATGGCTGTCTAGGCGTTGCAGCGCAACAAGTTTTTGAGAACCTTCCAGTTTTTCCTCCTCCTACTGGTTCAGGTGAAGGTTGGGACACCTATCATGAAGCTCTTGCTCGTCTAAACAAACAATATTCTGATGAACCGAGTATTGTTCTAGAACAACATAATTTCTTCAAGCGTAAGCAGAATATAGAGGAAAGCGTTGAAGACTACATTGCTCAGCTTAGAATACTAGCATCTACATGCGAATTTGGTGCAAGTACAGATGCTTCTATAAGAGATCAATTCATTTTGTCATGTCATTCAAAAAAAATCCAAGAACGCTTGTTGAGTTGCAAAAATCCAAGTTTGGCAGAAACTGTGGACATTGCCAAAGGCATTGAACGAGCAATGATTTCTTCAAAAATTTTACAAGAGAGTCTCTCTCAACCTAGCGTTCATATGTTAAATGAAGGACCTTCCTCTTCCTGTTCAGTAAATTTGGTCAATAGGCCTTCTAGACAATTTTTCAAGAAACCAATGATCTGCTACAGATGTGGGTCGAAGGGTCATATTGGTAATTCACCAAATTGTCCAGCCTCTGGTAAAAGATGTTCTTCTTGCAAGAAAATTGGTCATCTTCAAACTGTATGCAGAGGTGGCAAAAGGTTTACCAGAGTTAACAACATTGAATACAACGAGAACTTGGAGTCGTGTTGTACTAAGCTTGATGACGTCATGTTATCCATTGAATGTGATTCCGTGTATCTTTGCAAAGTCAAGGGTCCTTGGTGTGAACTTTTGATTGGATCAATACCCTTACAAGTAAAAGCCGACTTAGGCTCTCCAACACTATTTTGTCAGATTCTACATTCTATGCAAATTGGGACAACAAGGTGACTTTTATCAAATCCGATATCAACCCTAAAGCTTACGGTGAAAAGGATATAGACATGCTAGGGTACTTTCATTCCAGGATTGAATGCCTTGGCAGAAGCACTTTCACCAAAGTCTACGTCGCCCTAAAGGGGAGAGACATTTTTGGTTGGTTGGATCTGGCCAAAATGGGCTTACTCCTCAAACCTGGTTCTAATCAACCTGTTGCTTTAGGTGATATTCCACATGACTACTACGATTATCACGACCATGAAAATATAAGTGTATCTGATTTATCCGTGTCGAATTATAATGTCAATTATCTTCTTGATCATTTTCCCAAGGTTTTCCAGAACAAGGTTGGCACTGTGCTAGGTTTCAAGCATGATATTCGCCTTAAGTCAAATGCTCAACCTGTTATCCACAAAGTTCGCTCTCTTCCTTTGAGCGCAAGAGACGAATTAAAAAAAGTTTAAAAAAATGTATGCGATGAAGCAATAATCACACCTTGCAACTCCTCTGAGTGGGTCTCTCCGATAGTTTTGGTACGCAAAAAGTCAGGTGAGGTTAGGTTATGCGCCGACTTGTGCTCTTTAAATAATAACATCATTGTGGACTGCCATCCATTGCCCAAAATACACGATCTTTTAGCTAATTTGGGTGGAGCCAAAATGTTTTCCCTGTTAGATCTCAAGTCTGCTTATCACCAGATTCCTCTGTCTCCTAAATCTCAAGAATTAACCACTTTTGTAACGCCTTTCGGAGCTTACAAATATTTAAGACTTCCGTTCGGCTTGGCCTCTGCGGCCAGTGTCTTTCAGAAGTTAATGGACACTCTATTTAAAGGTATCCCAGGCGTACAAGCTGATCAGGACGATATACTGATTTTCGCTGGTGACACTTCTGAGCATGATAAAATATTATTCAAAGTGTTAGGGGTCCTGGAAAAGACTGAAATGACTCTAAGACATGATAAGTGCAAATTTGCAGTCAAAGAACTTGACTACTTAGGTCACACCCTTTCACCTAATGGCATAAAACCTAAGTTTTCCCTTATCAAAGCCATTAGAGATGCCACGCCCCCCAGTGATAAAGATTAATTGCGCTCATTTCTTGGATTGGTGGAATATTACGCCAGATTTGTCCAGGGCTATGCTCAAATCGTTGAACCGCTGAGGGTCCTTCTGAGAAAGGGAGTAAAGTTTGTCTGGTCAGACAACTTACAAAAAGTCTTTGAACAAGTTAAAAAACGTATCGAAAACTCCCCAGCTTTGCACCCTTTCTTGGATGGTTTTAGGTGCTTCATTACGGTTGACGCAAGCCTTACTGGCTTAGGAGCTGTTCTAGGACAATGGGTGGCGGGTAAAGAACACACTGTTGCTTTCGCATCTAGAACTCTCCAATTAGCTGAAACTAGGTACAGCACTATCGAGAGAGAGGCCTTAGCCTGCGTCTGGGCCATTCAGAAGTTCAAATCGTACATTTGGGGTTGCGAATTTGAGATCTACACAGATCACAAACCGCTTATGCACATGTTGTCGAGTAGTACTTCGAACAAAGCCTCTGCCAGACTTGTTCGATTGCTTTCGAAACTTCATGAATTTCATTTCGTCATCAAACACATTTCTGGTGGAAAGAATTTTAGGGCTGACTGTCTCTCTAGGATGTCTTTACATGAAACCCACAAGATTGATGACGATATTGAATGTGTAGTTGCAGTTATTGATGCCATTTCTGAATGTCCACCTATTTCTGAAGATGTGTGGAATGCAGCTTATAACAATGACGACACTCTTAACAATGTCAAATCTTTTATTACTAACAAATGGCCTGAAAGTAGAGTTTTATCACCTATTTTGAGGTTATTTGCAAATGTTTCAGAAGAACTTTCTATAGTCAACGAAATGGTAATGCGCCATGACTTATTTGTCCCACCTGAGTCTTTACGTGATCTCATCATTAGAACAGCGCATCAAGGACACTTAGGTGTAACCAAGACTTGTCAACGAATCAAACAGTTTTACTGGTGGCCTTCCATGGATGCCCAAATCAGGAAAATGATTGACAATTGCACAGAATGTCTCCTATTTGACAAGCATTGGAAGACTCTTGCCACTCCTTTACATCCTGTACCACTTCCAGAGAGTCCCTGGGATAAAGTGGGATTAGACTTTTCAGGTCCCTACGATGTGTTATCTAATGAAAACAAATATCTAATTTTATTAGTTGATTACTACACTAAGTGGCTGTATTATTGTTTCTGCAATGGTGCCACAACCGATAATGCAATCAGTTTTCTGCAGAATGTATTTGATGTAGAAGGTTTCCCAAAAATTATCGTTACTGATAACGGAACACATTTTGTTTCACAAAAGATGTGTTCATTCCTTAAATCGCATGATATTTCTCACTTTAAAGTTGCCTTGTATTCTCCCTCCTCTAATGGTCTGGTTGAGGGAGGTAACCGGATCATTAAGGAGGGTATACAAACCGCAATCTCAAGTAAACTTGATCCTTTAGCTTTCGTACAAGACAAAGTTTGGGCATACAACACTACTCCACATTCTACAACTGGCATTGCACCATTTACTCTTCTCAGGAGAAGAAGAGTTCATACTCATCTCAATCCCAGTTGGTTGCATAAAAATAGTAATTTCACTGACAGGTCTACTTCTCTTCAAAAACATGTAAGACTCGAGCAAGATTCCATGAAAGCACGATTCGATGCTGGTAAACATTTCATGGATCAACCTTTAAAAAAGTGAGATTGGGTTCTTATTAAAAACCCGAGAAAGGTACCCAAAGGCAATTCAAAGTTTTCATCTCCTACTTTGGTGATACAAGTGAGTAGAGGTTCTGCTCTTCTTGATAACAAGGGTTGGTGGAACAAGAGGGAGCTTGTTAAGGTTTCTCCTTTTCAGGCTGATGTCATCAATGAACAGTCTACTTTGGAGACAGAACGTTGTGACTGGTTTGATTTGTGTCATGAGAAAGAATCAACCTCTAGCCGTGTCTTGGAACCAGTTGTAGTGCAAACCACTCTACCCAATGTTACAGATCACAGTGATTTGTCTGTGCAAACCACCCAACCCATTACTACTGATCATAGTGATTTGGCTGAGTCGACTGTCAAGGGAGCCTCACGTCTCAGACAAATTTCTTGTAAATTAAGAGATTATGTGTTAGAATAATAGCATAAGTTTTCTTTTCATTGCATTGTACATACAGTTTCCTGCTCACCCGCTCAAAATGTTCATGTATTACACTTGAGTTTCACTTACTGTTTTATTGTTCTTTGTTGCCCTTTGAAGAGGGGGAGATGTTGTAATGTTATTTCTGCAATAAGTCGTGTGTCACCACGTGACTTATGATGTTCCTTATTCAGGCATTCCAGAGCGTGGTTGTTCGGTCATGGAGAATTCCATGCAACGCCATTCCTGGCGTCGGATTCTTCATGGCTGGATGGCTTCGGTCGTGGGTGCAAGCATTTGAGAATAAACCACGTTTCTACTATCAGATACTCTGTGCTTTTTCAATAAGATGAAATTTTTTTTTGCATTTAGTATAAGTATTATGTTACTATTGTAGAGATGAAGAAGCCCGATTTTATAAAAGCTAGCGCAGGTGCTATTTAGAGTTCTTGGACTCCGATCTCGGTCTGACATGCTGTCATTGATAATATCTTCAGGCTTTGCTGCCTGCAACTAACTCACATGGGTCATTTTGATTAGACAAACTGTGCGTGGCATAATGGCTTTTTGTGGGCAGTGCAGTCTTGATTGTGGGGATGTAGTATGTTTATTGTGTGACATGACATCCCTGAAGTTTAAATGTTCGTTTTTTAAAAAGGGCATCGAAAGATCTCCCCTGCTGTTTTATGAATTACAATTACTTACTGCGCCACACAGTCCACGACGAGTTACAAAATGGCGGGAAAGCCGGGCGGGCCTTGCTGCACACTGCCGTCTTACAAAGTAATCAGACGGTAAACTCAAGCTCAGAGCGGGCCTCGGCTACTCGCCATTGCAAAGTTAAGCAACATCATAGTAAAAAATCAATTGTGGTATTTCAAATACCAAGAATAAGGATGTTTCTATTTTCCTTTACTGCACTCACTTCACCGAGTGTTCTGTCTGTGTTTGTCCAAAAAAGTAAGTAAGGATCGGGAGTCGGATGGATCTGTAAAAATAAATGCAGTGAAATAGCGTTTCACAACTAGTATGTCACTATGTGATGTGTGTAAGTCTCGCATTATGTGACCCTCTGCTCAGGCCTGTCACGATAAATCACAGGTTAACTTAAGCTCGGAGCGGGCCTCAGAGACCTCGCCTTTGTAAAGTCCTTCATTGTAAAAAATCAAATATCACACGTCACGAAATTTGTGTTTTCTTCGCATACTATTACTACTGGACTGCAGTGCCCCGTGTGTTCTTTGCGTGTGTTGGTCCTGGCCGAAAGGCAGCAGTTTAAAATTATGTATCGGGATTCTGATTGGGTGTCTCCTAGCAACTCGTTTGTGATGTGCTGCCTGTGTGCAGTGTTGTTGAACTATCTGACCCAGAGGTTAAGCCTGCCCCTAAATGAAAAGCCATAGTCACAGGGAAGGCAAACAATGCAATCATAAGAGCAGTGCATGTAGCGCTACTGCACCGGCAGCATGGCACATGTTTAAAAAATCAGCAATGTTGCGCACACTACCGTCTCGCAAGGATATCTATCTTTCTGTTTAACCTTGCACACTACCACTAAACTGCCTTGCAGTGCGCAATGTGTTCTTTCTGTTTTGTTCCGGCCGAAAGGCAGCAGTGTGAGATGATTAAGTATCGGGATTCAGATCGCTGTGTTTAACTGCAGTGAAATAGTATTTAGTAACTAGCATGTGGTGTACTACCTGCGTGTAGTGTTGTTGAATTATGCGACTCAGCTCAGGCCTGCCCCTGAATGAAAAGCCATAAGCACAGCAGGCAAGGCAAGCAATGAAGGCAATACTAAGCAGCTCATGGAGCGCTGCCTGTGCACGTTTAAAAAAAAAAAAAATCAGCAATGTTGTTGATATTTTGGCAATGTATGTAGATTGTCTGTGTGATGTGGCATCAAAGGAAAGGTGCCTGGGCTAATTCCTTCACCAAAGTAGTTTAAAGGTCTGTGTTTCAGTCTTAACAAATGAATTAAGTCTGAATAAAACTACCAAAGCAGGCACTTAGGTCCAAACTCAAGCAATAAATACAAACCATTTGTCAGCACATAAATACTGGGCCTGGTAACAGATGGAAGGACATATGGATTCGGGCTGTAGTCTGCACTGTGTAAACACTGAGAAAGGAAATCCATTATATGAAATGAATCTGAAAGGGACACGTTAGTGATAGATTCCTTACCTTAGAATATCCCCAGGCGTCAGGCCGGATCCGGAAAGCCCTGCGTAGCATGCACCCTGCGCGCCGGCAGGCGGCGCCGTGCGGCTCCGCGTCCGTCGTCGGCGTCGTGATCGCCGGAGACGACGCCGCGGGCAGTACTCCAGGCGCCGCCCTGCGCGCCGACGTCAGTTCTTCTTTTTTCCGCGCCAGCAAGCGCAGATCCGGGAAGAGCAGTGCCCTGGTCATTTTTTGACCATACTTTTGGTGATTTTTCACTGTTTTTCCATCTTTCGAGGTGTGTCGTAGGGATGCCCGGCTTCAAGCGATGCGGCGCCTGTGCGCGGATGATGTCCGTCACCGACCCGCATCGGGAGTGTCTCTTCTGCCTCGGCCGAGGCCACGACACGGCGTCCTGTACCGACTGCCAGGCCCTCCACCCGAAAGCTTTGCGAGAGCGGTCTCGAAAGCCCTCGAGGCCCGGCATTCGGCTCCGCGGAAGGCCCGGTCGCGTGAGAGGTCCAGGGGTCGATCGCGGAGTCCACACCGGTCGTCGGCGTCGAAGTCTTCTTCGTCCGGTAAGTCGAAGCACAAAAAGTCCAAAAGCATCATCGCTCTAGGACTTCGCCTCGCCGGTCTCGCGACTCGGCTGAGGCCCCTCCCGGCACCGTCCCCGCGGCCCCGGACATGCCTGTGGAGTCGCCCCGTCATACCCGCCCTTCCCGGGTTCGGGGGCGGATCCGGCCAAAATACAGGAATTCCTGCCGGCCATGGCCCGCCTCTTCGGGCCTTCAGGCCCCTCCGGTGCGCCTCGGGCCCCGCGGGCCCTGATGGGGTTGCTCCGGCGCCGCCGACGGCTCCGGCCCCGGCGTCGCCCGTGCCTCCAGCCTCGATCCCGGCTCCGGCTCCGGCCTCGATCCCGGCTCCACAACCCCCATCGACGCCGGTCGACCTAACCACGCCTCCGCCGGCGCCGATGTCTCCGGTGCCGTTCTCGACGCCGCCCTGGGCTCCGGGCGGCGTCGTCCCCCAGTTCCTTCCGGCTCCGGACATGGACCCGGAGCGACGTCGCTCGACGCCGGCTCCGGCGCCGATGGGACCTTGGGTCCCTAAATGTCCCTCCTCCTCCTTATTTTGCACCAGAGGAGGACCAGGAGGACTGGGAGGGGTCTGATGACCCTCTGACGCGCAACTGTCAGTTTGATGAGGACTGGACAGAGAGTCTAGGGAGGCCAGTGGTCTGGATACTTCCCCTGACACTGGCATGCTGTCTCCTCCCGTGGCTACGGAGGAGGGGGCCAATTTTGGTACGGTGTTGCGTAGGGCTGCTGGGGCCTTACGTCTCCAGCTCCCTACTTTGACGGTCAAGCCTAACATCTTGACAGAGGTGCTTTCAGCCGGCAGCCTCCTCTGCGGAGACTGTGCTGCCGTTTAACGGCGCCCTCACTGACGTTCTTTGGGCGCCTGGTCCAAGCCCAACACAGGGGCTCCTGTGGATCGGAACGTGTCACGACGCCATCGCCCTGCTCCGGGCGACCCCCTGTTTCTTTCTGTCCACCCCACTCCTGAGAGCTTGGTTGTCCAAGCCTCCGCTTCCCAAACCGCCTACCCTACCGCTCCTCCGGATAGGGAATCCAAACGCCTGGATCAGTTTGGGAAGAAAGGTTTTTCTTCCTCCAGTGCTGGCTTGCGGTCCGTTAACACCGCTTGTCTTTTGGGCCGATATACCCACTCCCTGTGGGATTCGGTGGCGGATGTTTTGCCCCAGTGCCCTGAGGAGGTCCAGGCACTGCTTTCCCGCGCCATTGCGGAAGGAAGGGATGCGGCCAAATACACTATCCGTTGTGGCCTTGACACCGCCGACTCGCTGGGCAGGTCGATTGCAACGACGGTGGCGCTCCGACGCCACGCCTGGCTGAGAACCACTGGTTTTTCAGGGGATGTCCAGAATACTCTCATGGACATGCCCTTTGATGGAGTCGGTCTTTTTGGGTCCAAAGCAGACCATGCGTTGGAGCGCTTTAAGGACTCACGGGCTACTGCCAAGTCCCTGGGCCTTACTGCTACACGCCTCCGCTGCCTTCTGCTTTTCGCCCCTATCGTGGCCACGGTAGGGGCGCCCCTTCACGTCAGCAGCCCAGCCACCGGCCCGCGCAGCAGGCGTCTTCGCGTGGCCGAGGACGTGGATTCCGCCGTGGCGGATCGGGCAACCAGCGTGCGGGTCAGGCCACCACCTCCAACCCGTCCGCGGCCTCCAAGCCCTCCTAGTCCCTCCTTTCAGGTGCACAGCACGCCAGTAGGGGCAGGGTCCGCCATCACCTTCCCCACTGGCGCACCATCACCTCGGACAGGTGGGTCTTGGACATTGTCCGAAGGGGCTACTCCCTCCCCTTCGAGACCACCCCCAGCCATGCCACCTCAATTCCACCGCATGTCAGGGGATCACTTGGTGCTTCTACAGAAGGAAGTCACGGCCCTCTTGGCCAAGAGGGCCATCGAGCATGTTCCGACCCCAGAAGTAGGGCGTGGTTGCTACTCCCACTACTTTCTGGTGCCCAAAAGGACAAGGAGGACATGCGTCCTATCTTGGACCTCCGGAACGTCAATCGCTTCCTCCGGAAGGAGAAGTTCAAGATGCTCACCCTAGCTCAGGTCTTGACTGCCCTCGACCCAGGAGACTGGTTGGTAGCGTTGGACTTGCAGGACGCGTATTTCCACATCCTCGTCCTGCCGGCCCACCGGCGTTACCTTCGGTTCACGGTAGGCCCCGAGCATTTTCAGTTCACCGTGCTCCCCTTTGGCCTTACCAGTGCCCCTCGGGTGTTCACGAAAGTGATGGCGGTGGTCGCAGCTCATCTGCGCCGGGCAGGGGTTTCAGTCTTCCCCTACCTCGACGACTGGCTGCTGAAGGCGGGCTCGTCCCAGGCAGTCGTCTCCCACCTCCAGACTACGGCCGAACTCCTGCACTCGCTGGGGTTCTCCATCAATGTGCCGAAGTCGCATCTGATTCCTTCTCCACAGCTCCTTTCATCGGAGCAGTTCTGGACACGACGCAGTTTCGAGCCTATCCTCCCGAACGGCGAGTCCGGGATATTCAGGCTATGATTCCGATCTTTCGGCCTTTATCCTGGGTTTCGGTAAGGATGACCCTGAGGCTGCTGGGCCTCATGGCCTCCTGCATCCTGCTGGTCAATCATGCCAGATGGCATATGCGGGCTCTGCCGTGGGACCTGAAGTTCCAGTGGGCGCAGCACCAGGGCAACCTGTCCGATCACGTCCAGATCTCGGAGGGGACTGCAAAACAGTTGCAGTGGTGGCTCTCGAACCGGCAATGGGTCATGGGCAGATCCCTCTCCCTTCCCCAGCCAGAGCATACAGTTGTGACGGACGCGTCCCTTCTGGGATGGGGCGGTCACATGGGAGAGGCGGAGATCAGAGGCCTCTGGTCTCCGGCGGAGTCCCGGCTCCATATCAACATTCTGGAGCTCCGGGCGATCCGGCTTGCACTCAAGGCATTCCTTCCCTCTGTCAAAGGGAAGGTAGTGCAGGTGTTCACAGACAACACCACCGCCATGTGGTACTGCAACAAACAGGGCGGGGTGGGGTCTTGGACCCTTTGTCAGGAGGCTCTGCGCCTCTGGACATGGCTGGAACATCAGGGCATGTTCCTGATGGTTCAACACCTGGCAGGTTCTCTGAACGCCAGGGCGGACGAACTCAGCCGCAGGTGCATGATGGATCACGAATGGCGTCTTCACTCGGAAGTGGCGCAAGGTCTCTTTCTACAATGGGGAGAGCCTTGGTTAGATCTATTCGCCACCGAAGAGAACGCGCAATGTCATCAGTTCTGCGCGCTGGAATTTCCAAGGCGGCACTCGCTCGGCGACGCTTTCGTCCGCGAGTGGAGTTGCGGTCTGTTGTACGCCTTTCCGCCTATACCACTTCTACCCAGAGTGTTGAAGAAGATTCGGCACGACCGGGCCCAAGTCATTCTTGTGGCTCCGGACTGGGCTCGAAGAGTTTGGTATCCCGAGCTACTCAATATGAGCATAGATCCCCGATCCGTCTGCCTCTTCGGGAGGATCTTCTGTCGCAGCAGCAGGGGACGGTCCTCCACCCGAACCTGTCCAGTCTACACCTGCTTGCGTGGAGATTGAGCGGCGGCAGTTGATTCCTTTCGACTTGCCTCCCGAAGTTTGTGATGTGATTCTGGCAGCCAGGCGTCCCTCCACTAAGGTGGTATACGCCTGCAGGTGGAACAAATTTGTGGCATGGTGCACAGCAAAGGCTGTGGATCCCCTTTCTGCCCCTCTTTCGGAGGTCCTTCTGTTCCTTCTCTCTCTGGCCCAACAGGGTTCTGCCCTGGGTACCATCAAGGGTTATCTTTGTGCTATCTCGGCCTTCCTCAGGCTCCCTGATCAGCCCTCCCTTTTCAAGTCCCCTGTTGTTAACAGGTTCTTAAAGGCATTACTCACCTCTTCCCTCCTGTTCCGTTTGTAATGCCTCAGTGGGACTTGAACTTGGTTCTTACCTTTAATGTGCGCTCCTTTGAGCTCTCTGCATAACTGTCCTCTTCGTCTTCTGACTCTGAAGACAGCCTTTCTGGTGGCCATCACCTCCGCTCGGCGGGTGAGTGAGCTCCAGGCTCTATCTTGCAAACCTCCCTTTCTGTCTGTTCATCCAGACAAGGTTGTTCTTCGGACGCGTCCGTCCTTCTTGCCAAAGGTGGTTACTGCTTTCCACATTGGGCAGACCATCACTCTTGCCCACCTTCTTTCCGCCTCCGCATCCTTCCAGAGAGGAAGAGAGGCTCCACCGTCTGGACCCAAAACGTGCGCTCTCCTTCTATATCGACCGCACAAAACACTTCCGGGTGGATGACCAGCTCTTTGTTGGCTACGTGGGCGCCTAAAAAGGTCGGGCGGTGCACAAGAGGACCATCTCCCCGCTGGGTTACCTTGTGCATCAAGACCTGCTATTCTTTGGCCAAGAAGGAGCCTCCTGTTGGGCTACGTGCCCATTCCACCAGGGCAACGGCTGCTACCACGGCCTTGGGCCGCGGTGTTCCGCTGCCGGTTATCTGTCAGGCAGCTACGTGGGCCTCGCTGCACACGTTTACTAAGCATTACTGCCTTGACAGTCAGGTCCGGAGGGACGGCTTCTTTGGCCGTTCTGTCCTCCAGGACTTCCTTGTCTGATCTTTGTTCGCAGACCCACCACCGGGGTTGGTATTGCTGGGGTATCTATTCTAAGGTAAGGAATCTATCACTAACGTGTCTCTTTTCAGATGCACAAGTTGACTAACTTGTGTAACGATATATCTGTAAGAGACAGTAGTTAGTGATAGATTCCTACCGCCCCACCCATCCTCCCCGTTCTGCGAACTGATTTCTAGGGTTAAGGACATCCTTTCAGGGCCCTAGTATTTTTCAGACACCTGTGTCAGCTTCTTGCATGGCTCTGCGTTCCTGGCGCGGAAAGTCGTGTACAGAACTGACGTCGGCGCGCAGGGGCGGCGCCTGGGTACTGCCCGCGACGTCGTCCCGGCGATCACGACGCCGACGACGGACGCGGAGCCGCACGGCGCCGCCTGCCGACGCGCAGGGGTGCTGCTACGCAGGGCTTTCCGGATCCGGCCTGACGCCTGGGGATATTCTAAGGTAAGGAATCTATCACTAACTACTGTCTCTTACAGATATATCGTTACACAAGTTAGTAACTTGTGCATCTCTTTATTGGTGTCATTATAACTAAAGTTTGTTATAAAGAGAAAGAAGGTTTCTACCATTCAGTTTAATACATATGTAATTACAACATGTTAACATTTTGCTCGAACCATAATGTACATTTTAATTTTGCAATACCCACGTGTTCGCTTGTTATTACATAATCATTATTGTAGGAAGATTTTCAGCTTTAAGTGCCAACCAGATGCAGTGCAGAGAGTGACAACCCTGTGTCCTGGTAGGATAATTGCAGACCTTGCTTGTCGCATTGTACAATTTGAATTTATAAACTACACTAACCGTTGAACAATTTTAATTCACTAATATATGGAGTATCTTTATGTATTTCAATATTTTAAGTTTCATTTTCACAATTGCTTTATAAACATTCTTGGTTTCTCAAATTTGCTTGAAAATGCACCATTTGTCCTCTTGAAAAAAAAATAATTCCTACAGGACGAACCCCCCCACCCCAAACCCATTTTATGACAGTCTGTCGAGCTCACTCGCTTACCAAGTGGCACTCAATACAAACTTTTACGCCCCCACCACTTTCAAATGTCACCAGCCGCCACTGGGTGCCAGGACACACCCCTACTCTGTATGATCCCCTTTTAGGTCATAGCATACCCTCTCCGTAACATCCCTGTGCATCTGTCTCACCAGGGAGATCAAGGATTCCTCAAGCCCCTTCTCGGCCATCAGGGAGCGGAACTTTGATCTATGGACTGTGTCAAAGGCAGAGCCCTGGATCATGAAGACCAGATGAACAGCACCAGTCTTCGCTTTTGTATATTTCCCAGTGGGCAAATTTAAATTTAGACCTTGTTGTCTGTTCCCAAACCATGACGAAAGCCATATTGCACATCCGAGAGGATTTTGTTCTGCTCCACCCAGGTTTCTAATCTTGCCAGTAGAACTCTGCCTATGATTTTAACTGTTTAGTCCAGCAAAGATACAGGCCGATAACAGCTGAGATCGTTTCTTAAACCTTGGTTGAAGAGCTGCATTATTATGGCCTCGAAACAAGTTGGGTGGGATTGAGATAATTACAACAGCCCTTATTACATTTGTTAATAATGGTGCCGACAGAGCTATGTTACTTTTATAAACGTCCATTGGGACACCATTTGATCCCAGGCCTTCTCCACTGGGGCTGTGCTTTATGGCAAGATCCATCTTAGTCACCTCAAAAGGGGACTAAAAGGCCTTGAGTCGTCCACCATATCTTGCAATGCCACCCATGTGTTATCTGTTTGGCAAAAGGAACAGTCCTTGCTAAAATTATTTATCCACAAGTCTGCTGCTATAAATGAATCAATTATTATCAGTGTGTATATATATATATATATATATATATATATATTTTAAACGCTATCCACCCAATCCCCCATAAACCCCACAACCGGAAATTAAAATGTATTCTTTATTTAAAATGTTTATTAAACAGGTAAATAAATAATTACATTTTAAAAGTAACATATTAGTTAATTTTCTTTAATAAATATATAGTTAAAAAAGAATACCCACCTATCCCCTCAATACACCTCACTACCCGAAATTATAAATAAATAAACAATGTAAAACCTTGTGAAACATGCAAACAATTAAATAATAAATAAAAAATCTATTAAAATATTCATATGTAATGTAAAAACACTATGCACCCAATCCCCGAATAAACCTGAACAACCTAAATAAAAATGATAAAAAAATGTATATATTATTTAAAAACAATAAAAATTTAAATTCATAATAACATCAATAATGAAATAAAAATATAATAAAATGCAGTAAAACAACAAAAAAAGAGAATGTAGTAATCTTTTTGAAACTTCGATTTTATTTTGAAAAAAGTAACAAATAATGTACCAACCTCTGACATTTTTTCCACAATAGTTTTGTAGGCATGATATTTTGACCACGATATTATGGTCACATGAAATTCTGAGTGGTATTTAGGCGTGAGTCTTCCAAAATATCACTTCTATCTTACTCAAGGGAACCTATGCTGGTTCATTGAAACACTCAATTCCATATAACAAGATAAACTGAATTTTCACCATGTAGACCTTTTAAAAAAAAGAAAAAAATCAATTTCTTAATAGTTTCGTTATTATGTAAAGCAGCACAGTGCAATAAGAGGCTAACCTCAAAACTTGTACCATACATTACTACAAACAAAATTAAATTAAAGGCAGGTTTGTGGTTCTAAAAAAATCGCAAGTGCACTGATAGGGTAAACAGGGATAGTAGAGAGGGTAAGGGCAGAGTCGGTAGACTATAGCAAGAAAGTGTAAAGGCAAAGAAGTGCAATGTCAGATGGTGAGCCCTACAACCCGGAGTAATAGTAGCATGCCTACAATGTATGTTGTGGAAGGACCTCATTAAAAGTTACAACATACACTTTTATACACCTTAAAGGGAATTGATTTGTGATATTCTAATGATCTAATAAATGATTGAAACAGACCCAAAACTATGAAGAATGTGATCATCACCTCTTTGGGTACATATGGCCAGCAAAAGAGGTTCGAATTGATTATCATGACACCATATGGCTATTTATGCCCTGCTTTTAATTTTTGTTTGTTAATGTAAAAAGTTCTACTTATTTCTTGTTCCTGTTTCCGAAAGTTGTCTGGTCTTTGAAATGTTTACTCGGAGCTTGATTATTATAACATCGTTGGACAATCTTGAAAACCACTTTGTAGTCCAAAAGGAGTTAGGTCCATCAGGACTATGGCATCAGTGAACATCGGCATAGACCGTGGTCTACCACCAAAAATTGGAGGACAAAAGCGAGGCTTTGCTAGCTAGTCAGATAGGTCCACATAGAGAGTTAAAATAAATAGAGCGAGCATGCACTCTTGTTTTAGCTTGATATTGACAGGGATTTATGAGCTAAATAAATTCTGGCACCTGACCAGCACTTGAACCAAATTTTCCCACTAAATTTCGATCCAAACGTTCAGAAGACTTGTGGGATATTAACATCTCATCAATTACGACCATATCGTGGGCAGTCTAGAGGTCAAATAGACACATGAAGTCTTTGTCGGCTTCATATAATGATTGCTACTTTCTGATGACATATGTTCAATTAATGTTTTACAATCAAGTATGATCAATCGATATTGAGCAGTGTGCGTGACAACTGGTTTCTTCAAGAGGAACTAGATTTAACAAAGTTATCTTCTTTAAAACATGAGAAAAAAGGGCTTTGGCGAAAATCTTATCAGTATAGTCCAGCAGAGACATAGTCCTATAGTTTCCTGGGTTTATTTCAGAGTTTTTATAAATATGTAAAATAGGACTGCCATGCCAGTGTATAGAAATTATTGATAAAGAAAACCATCCATTGAAGAGATTCAGAATTGTGACCTAGCACTGAAGAGTTGTTTTGGAGCACTTCAAACCGCATGCCATCCTTCCTTGTGACCGGGATGATTTTGGCGCGCATAATTAGATTCCCTATTTGATTGACACTAGAAATTGTGGTTACATTATATTTAAAGATGAAGTGAGCCTCCCCTGTGGGGAGTATGATAATTGAACGTCAATGTTGAACTTATATTTTTTAAAAAGCACTTCCAGGTAAACTCACCTCACCAATAGAGAGCGCCTTTTTCTCTATTTTTCTCCCTATTGACTTGGCAACACGTGCCCAGAAATATATTAAATTGCCCCTACCTAGGGCTTAAAGTAGTTTGCACCATTCATTTGCTGGATTTGGAAAGTCCCGATAGCCCCACTCCCCACCCCCCTCCTTCCCCCTCTGTATCCTGCATCTATAGATATTCGTTATTAGCACTTTTAGGGGCATATGTACAAGGGCATAGTGCTACCGGAGTGTCCCATTTTAGGAGGCTCCGGTGGCGCAATGGCTTGCTCCATATTTACAAAGCGGTGTTAAGCCACTTTGCGTGGCTTAACGCTGCCTTGCAAATACGGCCCCTTTTCATGCATCACTTTGCGTGAAAAGGGGGTGCAGTGGGTGTTGCTATAGGTGTTTCCATGCAACACCCATTGCATTTTGACGCTGCCCCAGATTTACAAGAATCTGTAAATCTGAGGCATCGTGCCAAATCTAACGCCAGTGAAAAGTAGGCATTAGACTGGCTCAACGAGGAAAAATACTTTAATTTCTCCTTGTTGTTTGCTCTTGCCTAGTCTGTAGCACATATAGAAGGAGCAAAACGCCATTAATGATTGTTTTTGTGCAGGAAGGCGTCCCTTCCTGCACAAAAACTATCATTAATTAATGGCGGCGCTATTCAGCTATTTTTAGCGCTGGCCCAAGGTAAAACACAGGGGTGCGCCATATTCTTGTGAATACGGCGCATCCCTGCGTTTTTTTAAATGACGCAACATGGCGCTGCAAAATTGCTCACTGCGCTGCATCATTTCCTAGTAAATATACCCCTTAGTGCTAAGGACGTTGAGCCCTCGTCCAGGGCAGTGCTATTTATGAACCTTTGGGAGCACCTCAGTAGTATAGAACCATGTGTGAGGAGTAGGAGCGGGGTGGGAGGGAGGGGATTCGAGCCTCACCACTTGACTGTGGGAGGAGCAATTTCCACAATAATATACTGTGACGAGAGCTGTATCCCAATAAGAGATTATTGCTAGGGTTAAATCCCCAATTGATGGTTTTCTTAGAGCTGTTATCTTATAACTGACTGTAGGCAGGGTTTGCTGCCAGTCAGGCAGTAAACATTCAAAGTTTTTTGAGAAAGCTGCTGTTTTCCCGGCATGCTGTCTTGAAAGCTAACAAAGATGTTTAATTGCGATGTTAATCACCGGGGTGCAGCAGTGTTTGGGCTGACAAGCGCCTCAGCTGCGCATCTGTTGTTACTGGAGCCCCCCTCCAGCCATTTCACGCGCAGCAAACTACAGCACACCAGCGGTTACCCCTTCATTATCTGCACTCACGTCGGGCGATTATCCCGAATTAATCCCGCAATCGTGCATCCGACATGGATCAACGGACGCTTGTGTTTTACTGCACTGGTGTGTACGTAAATTCACGCTGAGAGGAAGGCTGCGCGGTTCCCACAGTACTACAGCGTGTTGGCATCCGGTCACGGGTGCCGGTTCGGAAGGCAGCGTGTGCCCTCGACAGACTAGTTTGTGGATGACAGATTTTGTTCTCGGCAGTTGCTCCAGGTAAAACACGGTGTGTCTTGTTTGCTCTCACATTGCTCAGCGAGCCTGTGTGTTCCTTTTGTACCAGGCACGATCTTGGAACAGTGGTGAAGGGGTGGGCGGAGAGGGCAGCTGCCCGTTTCTAAATGCGCCGGTTATTTATGAGTTCACACATTTGGTGCAAACTGGAGTTTGATAGTGCGATAGTGCATTTCAGATGAAATGGGTCACTGAGACTGTGGTGTCCTCAGCAGAGGTCGAAAGGGAAATGTATGGGAACTCTGATGCTGCGCGCAATGAGGGGGGGGGGGGGGTCAAAGGCCTGGCTAAAAAAAAAAAAAATCAGTAACTTTCTTTGTTCTTTCACCTTTAGTATATTACATTTAAAAAAATGCACAGATTAATTTAAAAATGAATTCAAGTTAAGTTAACCAGTGGGAAATATATTCTTACATCATAAAACCTCTGTAAGTTAATGTACTGCAGCGGTTTGTATCTGTAACCAGAGTGCCACATAATTGAATCCTGGTTGCTGCGGTGGACAATAGTGACTTGTGTTTTACTGCCACAACGTCCCAGTCTGTGACAGAAAGCACTGTGAAGATGTAAGCCATTATTGTAGATTAGCCTTACACACAGTATAAAATAGGCTGCTACAAAATGCGCAAAAAGGTTGAACATAAAAAAAGTACTTTCAAAATATAGATTAGTGATATTCAGACAGTACAAAGCGCATTTTTATAACTGTCTTTTAAAAACACACACTTCCCAGCTCAGCTGGTAACTCCCTTGCAATAACACTCAAAAATAATATATCTGTGTCATCAGGAAGCTTCAAGTGTTTCCACCAACTAAAGACAATAGGCTTCCAAGTGCCCTAAACATATGCAGGTTAACCAGTTGTGCACATTTACATTTCTTTCAGGCAAGCAGGCACCCTGGCAAGAAGGCTTGTTTAGCAGTCTGCCCCTCCCTGGTCTCACATCCCAGGAGAACTCTGTTTTACACTACAGCTGAAGCATTTGAAATCTCACAGTTCACCATCCCAAGGAGGTTGTCTATTCACAAAAAGTAGGGGAACTGTTTTTCTAAAATTAAAAAGGTATAGGCACCTGTACCCCTCAGATCCCGCTCTCTTCGTCCTCTGCCTCAAGTCGGAGGCCCACACACAGTGCGATTAATGTATGAGGCGTGTAGTTGCAAGCAGGTATGCACCCTGCACCGGACTAGGCAGACGGCACGCATGTGTATAGCGCGCGCGCACACACACACACACACACACACACACACTCTCTCTCTCTTTCTTCTCTCTCTCTCTCTCTTTCTTCTCTCTCTCTCTCTCTTTCTTCTCTCTCTCTCTCTCAGATGTACGGTTGAAGCAATATGTGAGAAACACACCCGAAGGCAGTGGATGCGTTGTGTGGTTGCATGCGGGTGTGCAACTCACACCCAATGAGGGTGGCACATCAGGTGTGTGCGTGCACGGCGGTGTGAAAGCCACACTTGTGAGAGTGACACATGAAGTGTGTGGAATGTATCTAGGTGTGATACCCCACGCCCAATAAGGGTGACACGAGATGTGCGTTTTCTTTGCCGTTTTTGTAGCGCGAACTCGACCTGAAGGTACTAGAGCGCTCTACATGAGGTTGCATTTTTCTAGGCACAGGTTTTCTAGGCACAGGAAGATTAAGTGATTTGCCCAGACTCCGTTTCAAATGAAATGGGTCATTGAGGCTAGTCAAAGATGAGACTGTGGTGCCCTCAGGTGTGAGGGGGGCGCACATGCAAGTGTGAGACTCCCACCCAATGAGGGGGCACGAGATGTGCGTTTGATGCAATGTGTCACAAACACACTCTAAGGTAACGGTGTGACGTGTGACAGCCCGCGAGTTTGAAACACACACCCAATGAGGGTGGCACATCAGGTGTGTGCCTGCATGGAGGTGTAAAATCCAGACTTGTGAGAGTCACACGTGAAGTTCGGTGGTTCTATGTAGGTGTGAGACCAACTTCTGTGAGAGAGGCGCATGAGGTGGGTGGGTGGATGCATGCGGGCGTGAGACTTGTGAAGATGGCACGCAAGGTGCGTAATGTATATAGCTCAATACAGAGCATGTCTGTTCCTGGGGAAAGAAAAAAGCAGAATAAAATGGATGAACCACCAGCTGTGCCCTGACCCCACACCTTCTTCGTGCCCCCAAGCACCTGCCCTGGAGGGCCGGGCAGCGAGCCCCGCACTCGGAAGCTAATTGCGGTTAATTGGGCACGTGGAGTAGTAAATGGGCGTCTTATCCGGGCGGGCCCCCTCCTCTGCCCCCGCACCGCCTCTGTCTGAGTTTGACATTTGCCACGTGTGTTGGCGCGGGCTCCGGGGCTGCAGCTGGCGGGGCCGCCTCCTTCCGCCGGGTGTCACTACGGGGTGGGTGAGGGAGGGGTTTATAAAGGGAGAGGGAGGTGATGCGAGGCGATCCTGCCAGTGACTGAGGAGAGCGCACCGGAGAGGCGGCAGCTGCATCTGTCCCCGGGAGAGGCGTGGAGCAGGCTGTGCGGTGGCACCGGGCGGGCACCAGGCGGTGTCACACGGCTGCCGCGCTTTGCATCCCCAGCAAGGGGTGGCTGAGGACAGTGTGTGTCTCTGCTGTGGGCAGCGTGTCTCTGGTGGTCCCTGCTCAGGGGGTTATCGCTGGCTCTTTGCTCTGGGCAGTGCGCTTCACCGGTCTCTGATCAGTATTTGAGCCACGACTCTCTTCTCCGGACAGGGCGCGCCTGGCTGGACCCGGGCACGGTTTCCCCGCTCGCCTGCCTGCGCTCAGGGGCTGAGGACCGCTCCCCCCACGGATGAAAGGATGCTGGAGGGCGGCTGCAAGGTGGTGAAGGAGGGAGTGCTGGAGAAGCGCAGCGACGGCCTGCTGCAGCTGTGGAAGAAGAAGCGCTGCCTGCTGACCGAGGAAGGGCTGCTGCTGGTGCCACCCAAGCTGCCGGAGCCCGCGCCTCAGGGCGCCGAGCAGACGCCGCCTCGCGTCAAGCAGCTACACTTCTCGCACATGAAGACGGTGGACTGCGTGGAGCGCAAGGGCAAGTACGTGTACTTCACGGTGGTGATGTCCGGCGGCCGCGAGGTGGACTTCCGCGGGCCCCAGGACCAGGGCTGGAACGCCGAGATCACGCTGCAGATGGTGCAGTACAAGAACCGGCAGGCCATCCTGGCCGTCAAGTCCACCCGCCACAAGCAGCAGCACCTGGCCCAGCAGCAGCCGCCGGTGCCTGCGCCGCCGCCCACGGGCCCGCCTCAGCATCAGCAGCAGCTGCCGCCGCAGAGGCCGGTGCACCGCTCCCGCAGCGTCTCCAACTCGGCGTAGGCGCCAGGGGGCGCCCTTCCAGCGCAGGTAAGAGACTGCTGTCAGTCCGTAGCGCTGCGTTTAGAGCAGCAATGGCATATAGCGCTAGAGAACGCCTGGAGCGCTGCGTTTAGAGGAGCAATGGCATATAGGGCTAGAGAACGCCCGTAGCGCTGTGTTTAGGGGAGCAATGGCATATAGTGTTAACACCTGGCGCGCTGGGCACAGTGAGATAGGGTGGCACGCGCACATAGTGCTAAGAGGGCCAACTGAGCTCTCAACTGCTCCCCTGTAGCCTGTTCAGAAAGGGTGTAATGACACCGCCAGAAGGCGCCTTTTGCCCCGCATGGGGGGGGGGGGGGGGTGTATTTAACGCCAGGGACTGTCCACCTAGTAGTAGGAGGGGATCACTGCTGCGGTCACCATTAACACTGTAAGTGGAGTGGGCGCATGGACAACTAACCGTGTACAAGGGTCGGCTCCCACAAGGAGCCCCCTGCACGAGCCGAGCCTTGAAAATATTTGACATGAAATCATGTAACCAACATAATGCTAAAATATGACATGTCTTCAAAATTCAAAAATGTGCATTTAGAGGAATCGTTTTACCTTAGTAGATCAGATGATTTGAGAAGTGAGTGTTTAAACAACTGAGAAACATTCCTTGCACCTTCTATGTTTCTGAGATTGTAATGATACTTCGAGCAACCTTTTAGTCCGTTAAATCAACCACATTAGAGGTTTTCGTACAGCGCACATCCCGAGCTCTCGTATTTAAAGGTGTTGTTATTTGTGACAATAAACAAAAAGAAGGCTCAGTGATATACACTATTTGCCTAGAATCACACAATGTGGTCAAGAAAGAAAGCCTGGATTGATCTCAGTCAAAGTCTGGCTCGTTTTGGGCTCGAAGTCAGTTTTCAAAAAGACCTCGAGCTGAGTCAAAGCCAGGCATCTGTCTCAAGCCTGGCTTGAGCTTCCATTGGATCACGTAGCGTTCGCCGAGCGCGGTGAGGGGGCGTTGCTGCCAGCCCGTAGCGCGGGGCACATATGGCAAAAGACCCATAGCTGCCCGGGGCTTCTATAGCGCCATGCAGAGCACCATGGAGTGAGATGCGCATAGCAACGAGCCGGGTTGGAAGCCGGGGGTTGGGGGTGGTAGGGAGGGGACATAATGCAAGAGTTAGGGAGCGCGCTTATGTTGGCACGAAGCCTGTCAAAGACACACAGCGCCAGTGGGGAACTATTCCTCTGTATAGAGACTGGCATACGCACTGAGAGCAGATAGCGGGGTGGGGGGGGTGAAGGAGTCTGTGCCCTAGTGTGTGAGACTCACTCACAGAGAAGGAGTCTGAGCCCCAGTGTGTGAGACTCACGCACAGAGAAGAAGTCTGTGCCCCAGTGTGTAAGACTCACTCCATGTGAAGGAGTTTGTGCCCGAGTGTGTGAGACTCACTCCCAGAGAAGGAGCCTGTGCCCCAGTGCGTGAGACTCACTCCATGTGAAGGAGTCTGTGCCCCAGCGTGAGGCTCACTCCATGTGAAGGAGTCTGTGCCCCAGTGTGTGAGACTCACTCCATGTGAAGGAGTTTGTGCCCGAGTGTGTGAGACTCACTCCCAGAGAAGGAGTTTGTGCCCCAGTGCGTGAGACTCACTCCCAGAGAAGGAGTTTGTGCCCCAGTGCGTGAGACTCACTCCCAGAGAAGGAGCCTGAGCCCCAGTGTGTGAGACTCACTCCCAGAGAAGGAGCCTGTGCCCCAGTGCGTGAGACTCACTCCATGTGAAGGAGTCTGTGTCCCAGTGTGTGAGACTCACTCCCAGAGAAGGAGCCTGTGCCCCAGTGCGTGAGACTCACTCCATGTGAAGGAGTCTGTGTCCCAGTGTGTGAGACTCACTCCCAGAGAAGGAGCCTGAGCCCCAGTGCGTGAGACTCACTCCCAGAGAAGGAGCCTGTGCCCCAGTGCGTGAGACTCACTCCCAGAGAAGGAGTCTGTGCCCCAGCGTGAGGCTCACTCCATGTGAAGGAGTCTGTGCCCCAGTGTGTGAGACTCACTCCATGTGAAGGAGTTTGTGCCCGAGTGTGTGAGACTCACTCCCAGAGAAGGAGTTTGTGCCCCAGTGCGTGAGACTCACTCCCAGAGAAGGAGCCTGAGCCCCAGTGTGTGAGACTCACTCCCAGAGAAGGAGCCTGTGCCCCAGTGCGTGAGACTCACTCCATGTGAAGGAGTCTGTGTCCCAGTGTGTGAGACTCACTCCCAGAGAAGGAGCCTGTGCCCCAGTGCGTGAGACTCACTCCCAGAGAAGGAGCCTGTGCCCCAGTGCGTGAGACTCACTCCCAGAGAAGGAGCCTGTGCCCCAGTGCGTGAGACTCACTCCCAGAGAAGGAGCCTGTGCCCCAGTGCGTGAGACTCACTCCCAGAGAAGGAGCCTGTGCCCCAGTGCGTGAGACTCACTCCCAGAGAAGGAGCCTGAGCCCCAGTGCGTGAGACTCACTCCCAGAGAAGGAGCCTGAGCCCCAGTGCGTGAGACTCACTCCCAGAGAAGGAGCCTGAGCCCCAGTGTGAGACTCACTCCCAGAGAAGGAGCCTGTGCCCCAGTGCGTGAGACTCACTCCCAGAGAAGGAGTCTGTGCCCCAGCGTGAGGCTCACTCCATGTGAAGGAGTCTGTGTCCCAGTGTGTGAGACTCACTCCATGTGAAGGAGTCTGTGTCCCAGTGTGTGAGACTCACTCCATGTGAAGAAGTATGTGCCCCAGTGTGTGAGGCTCACTCCCAGAGAAGGAGCCTGAGCCCCAGTGTGTGAGACTCACTCCCAGAGAAGGAGCCTGTGCCCCAGTGCGTGAGACTCACTCCCAGAGAAGGAGTCTGTGCCCCAGCGTGAGGCTCACTCCATGTGAAGGAGTCTGTGCCCCAGTGTGTGAGACTCACTCCATGTGAAGGAGTCTGTGCCCCAGTGTGTGAGACTGACTCCCAGAGAAGGAGCCTGAGCCCCAGTGCGTGAGACTCACTCCCAGAGAAGGAGCCTGTGCCCCAGTGCGTGAGACTCACTCCATGTGAAGGAGTCTGTGCCCCAGTGTGTGAGACTCACTCCCAGAGAAGGAGCCTGAGCCCCAGTGTGTGAGACTCACTCCCAGAGAAGGAGTCTGTGCCCCAGCGTGAGGCTCACTCCATGCAGGGCACAAGTCCTAAAAAAAGAAGTGGGGGGACGCTCCAAGTTAGGTGGTGTCACCGGAAGTGACGTCACGAAAGGAAGTGACGTCACAAAATTTGCCGGTCTCCGTCTGAAATGCGTGAATACATACAAGATACAAGTAGAGGTATAATACTGCAATAAGTGGCAGTCACTCAAAACACAAGAACACACTATAAACAGGACCCATTCCTCGGATTACACGGTTATTACAGACTCGGGCCGTAGTCACTACGGGCATCTGTCGGTGTCCCTGGAAGTGACATGCTCGGCGTGTTGACAGCGCAGCTCCTTGAAGCCTTGGCGCCTCGGCTGTGCTCTGAGAAAGGCTGGCAAGGGGAGGGCGCAAGGTGCCTCGGGTGCATTTGAAAGGCTATCATTCGCGCGCAGGTGCAGACTCTGGTACCGGCTCCATCTTTTGGGCAGGGGGGACGGCGTCCACCCGGTAAAAACCCGGTAAAATAAGTGGGGGGACGCCGTCCACCCGCGTGGTACCCCGACTCGAGCCCTGACTCCATGTGAAGGAGTCTTTGTCCCAGTGTGTGAGACTCACTCCATGTGAAGGAGTATGTGCCCCAGCGTGAGGCTCACTCCATGTGAAGGAGTCTGTGCCCCAGTGTGTGAGACTGACTCCCAGAGAAGGAGCCTGAGCCCCAGTGTGTGAGACTCACTCCCAGAGAAGGAGCCTGTGCCCCAGCGTGAGGCTCACTCCATGTGAAGGAGTCTGTGTCCCAGTGTGTGAGACTCACTCCATGTGAAGGAGTATGTGCCCCAGTGTGTGAGGCTCACTCCCAGAGAAGGAGCCTGAGCCCCAGTGTGTGAGACTCACTCCCAGAGAAGGAGCCTGTGCCCCAGTGCGTGAGACTCACTCCCAGAGAAGGAGTCTGTGCCCCAGCGTGAGGCTCACTCCATGTGAAGGAGTCTGTGCCCTAGTGTGTGAGACTCACCCCATGTGAAGGAGTATGTGCCCCAGTGTGTGAGACTCACTCCATGTGAAGGAGTCTGAACCCCAGTGTGTGACACTGACTCCAAGAGAAGGAGTCTGTCCCCGTGTGAGACTCTCCCAGAGAAGGAGTCTGTGCCCCTGTGTGAGGTTGACTCCATGTGAAGGAGTCTGTGCCCCAGTGTGAGACTCACTCCCTGTGAAGGAGTCTGCCCCAGTGTGAGACTCACTCCCTGTGAAGGAGTCTGTGCCCAAGTGTGAGACTCACTCCCAGTGAAGGAGTCTGTGCCCAAGTGTGAGACTCACTCCCAGTGAAGGAGTCTGTGCCCCAGTGTGAGACTCACTCCCTGTGAAGGAGTCTGTGCCCCAGTGTGAGACTCACTCCCTGTGAAGGAGTCTGTGCCCAAGTGTGAGACTCACTCCCAGTGAAGGAGTCTGTGCCCCAGTGTGAGACGCGGTCACAGTGAGTACTCCATGCCCCAATGTGTGAGCCTCCGTGTGTGGGGCACACTCCACTGAGTGAGACACCGTGGTGTCAAGTGTGAGAGACAGCGCGTGAGTCTCGTAGTGTGTGATTCCTTCTTCGAAGGAGCGTTGGCTATACTGCACACCTCGACCCATTTGTTATGTTGCTGTGTTTATTTTGCAGGTACGAAAACCACACTGGTGGCTTCTGGTCTCCTTGGGGCGTTTTCTGACCCCCCCGGGGGGATTGGAAGGGGCGGCCGAGGCTCACTCTTTCGACTTTTAAATATTGTCATTGCCAGGTGCACCCCACGAGCAGCCAAGTGCTTAAACACACCCGAATAGTGGTGTGGTCCATATGCATGATACACTGACTAGGTGAGGGTACCAAAGACGGACAGCGCCGCTAGGTGGCAGCAGAGGCTCAGCCGGGCGGCAGTGGAGGGCTGCCCTGCACTGTTATTGATGGGACGGACACTTAGCTTCGACTTTTCGGCTAAAAGTAATTATCCCTTGTTTCAGCTCCCAATTGTTATCTACACTAGTCACCGTGGAGCATGGAATGGAGTGCGTCTGTCCATAGACAAACCAGTCACATTTCTACCAAGAATGTGTTTACAGCGAAGGAGGATGCTTTTGGAGGCTGTCCTCATTGAATTAAATGACCACACGCCTTTTTGGGAGAACTAAAGGTTTGCATGGGAGCGGAGTCCCTCTGAAGCCGAGAAGGGATGTGTGATTTGCTGGTGTGTGTGTGTGGGGGGAGGTGTGTTCAGTGGAGGGGGGTGAAAAGTAGTCCAGTGTGGGTGACACCCTCCAAAATTTGTGAGTCCAGAGCTGTCGGCCATCTTTTCCACTTTTCCACACAGTATGTGGATACAGATGTAAACAAATGGAAATAAACATTACGCATGCCCCGTTTCACCATCACGTTTCTATAGAAAACAGCAATAACGCTGCACTTGAAAGTGCTTGGCCTAGGGCTAGGCAGTCCTTGCCTCAGGCAGGGTTTGGCCCTCATGGAGTCCGAGTTACTAGACATGTTTTCATGAGCTGTGACCCTGGCCTCAGGCAGCGGTTCTCCCGGGGCCCAGCCTGACCCGGAGACTGGCCAGGTTTCCAGGAATAAAGGCTCCATGCGCGAGGCAATTACACGATAGCATCTCGCCAGGAAGGAAGTACCGCGCGCTGGCTCCCCACTTGGCAGCCGGGGCTGCTGTTACTGGAATATTTTATTCATGGGATGAAGTAACGGGCAGGCTGTGTTTCTTGGGTGAAAGCCTAGCTCCGCTTGTAAATTTTGCCCTGAACCGACTCCTCAAATGAGGCTCAGGCCTGTAACTATTCAGGGAATATCATGTTTACATCTGTGAAGTTCACCCGTGCACACAACTAACTAACTAAGTGTGTAGTTCAGCCTTTCTTGCTAAGTATTCAGCAGCTCGCCCTATGTCAGAAGGCGAGCAGGGTTTGTTTTTGATTTCTCGCGTTTGCTGTTTTCGACACATTTTGAAACAAAATGTGAACTCCCTTTGCATTTCTGTAGATTTGCGTTTCCTCTTTCCTTCTCACTGCTGCCTGTCACGATAGCTGATGGCCCCTGCTGGTTTGGTGACGCGCGAGTTATTCGAAGACGCTTGCTTTCAGCGGAGAAGGTAGCAGGCTTATTTCGAATAGCGTGCAATCTGTTTGAATAAATATACAGAAGCTGTCCTAACACTAACAGAAAAAGAAAAGCACTAGATGGCCTCTGGAGAACTGTGTTTTCCTCAACCAAAGCAAGAGTGGGGTTTCAAAAACCTGGTCATGTGCAAAACACAAACTAGCAGTAAACTTAGGGTGACCAGATTTTAAGAAGCAAAAACCAGGACCGGTCAGACATAAAAGTAGGACTAAAGTTCGTATTACATTTATGTCTGGCCTGTCTCGGTTTTTACGTACCCATATAAATGGAAATATATATGTGTGTGTACACAGGGCACAAGTCCTAAAAAAAGAAGTAGGGGGACGGACTAATCTAATTAGGCAGTATGCAAGTGACATCACGGCGCGCGACATCACGGCGCATGACATCACACATGACATCACAGGAATTGACATCATAGAAAGTGGCATCACAAGCCACGACTTTACAGGAAGTGGCATTGCAAGAAGTGACATCAGATCTAAAGTCCTCACATATATATTTAGCAGGTCTATCATGTACGTTTGAGCGCATTGCGAGGATAATAGCACAGTGAGCTATGGAAGATGATACGTGACTTCTACACCTTGCAATCCCCCAGTTTTATGTAACCCATCCTGTACATTCATTTACAAACTTATATAATTTATTGTACATGTAATATGCACGTGTTGATGTAAAGCGCTCTGACACCCTGCATTGGGATGAGTAGGGCTGCACAAGAAAAAATAGTGGTACTTAAATTATTCCAACCCCTCCTCAGGGGAAGTAAGCTCTATATAAATGCAATTTGTTTTGTGTAAGTCCTGGGAAAGACCAACACATCTGACATTCTTACAGTGCATGCATATCTCCTAAACAGGGACTGAACAAAGTGAAAAGCTGCCTCTCTTAAGTAAGTGTGAAGTGCTAACAAGGTGTGAGCCTTTGTTACCCCTCCGCTTTATTTGCATCAGGTGTGAGGCTCCTGACTGCTCCCAGCCAAGAGACTCCAACAAAGGAGGCCAGATGACCCTTCAAATTCGGCCTTTGTTACGGGCCCAGCAGGAGTCTGAAATAAGAAAGCCCCGTCCCCGCCTGCACGTTGTTGATTGTTGCAGATGGAAAGCAGACACCGTGCAGGCGCTGCTGAAAGTGTCCTGGTGTTTGGAAATTACACCGGGGACAAGTTCAGCACATTATTCAGTGGGGCCCAAATTCTTGGCAGGGTGTACAGCGTTCATCCTGTGAAAATAGTGAGTGGACACCGTCCACCCGCGTGTACCCCCGACTCGTGCCTGTGTGTACATATATAACATTTTCACACACATTCACAAGGGTACATTACATAACATTAGCTGTGGCAGAACCTCCACCCCGGAGTTCCCCCCCCACACTCTCCTCCCCACTCTGTCTTCTGCTGGGAGCCCGCATCCCACCTCCTCTTGTGCTACCTGAAAGAATGAAATACAATTAAATCACATTAGAGGTATCTCTTGAAAGGAGAGTGTAGTTTCATTTCTGCTTTGCAGAATTACTTTATCTTTGTCCCAAAAACCGAGACATTTGTTAAAAAGTAGGAAAAGCGTCAGGACGCTGGGACAGTCCTCTGAAAACCGGAACTGTCCGGGGCAATCCGGGACATCTGGTTGTCCTAAGTAAACTCCTATATCAAATTAGCCTGTGTAAAAAGCAAGAGCACCTTACCAGCTTTACCCTAGTTCTGAGAGCTAGTTACATTGATTGTGTACAAAAGTGACCCTTTCACTACACATCATGGATTGGAACATTATGACAGACCCTGGAGATAGTCCGTGTCAAACACCAAGGGCACCCAGAAGTAGACTCTGTGAACCTGCCCACCAACCCATCAATGCTGCTCTACCTCACCAAATCTAAAACAGAAGCTGATACTTGGCCCACTCGTGCACAACAGAAAGCACACAACATTCAGACCATCCCCTGTTTACTGAATTCAGTGCAATGTGTGAAACCGGGATCGCGACTAAAGCAACAGAGATCAGAAGAACGCATTAATCTAAAATACAAGTCCAGATTTCTACTCTCGTTGCATCATCCTAGCATTCGCCCCTGTACGCTGTAGCATCCTCCCCAGCCCGGTAGCATGTAAATGACTACACCACACATGGAGCTCAGTAGTGCACGTCTTAATTCTTCAGAGTACAACTGTTAACTGATTCACAAACCGTCACCAACTTTATTTAACCACACGAGACACACCCCAACGCTTACGTCATCCTTCGGGGACCAGAAGGGTCCTGCTATACAAATATATACAGGACACTACATACACCAAATTAAACCGAAGTAATCTAAAGCCTGGAACCAAGCTGAATAAGTATCTGCACTGCATTTCTTCATTCATATGAATGGCGCGCAGAGGAGGTGAAATACGAAATTTACGTTTTGTACTGTTCTACGTTATTTTAGAAAAAAAATGTTTTGAATGAATATTTGGTTAAAAAAAATGTTAAACTTTGTTTCAGCGATTTGGACTAGATTTATGACATTGTTAAAGTGCATTTTTCTTTTTTTAATGTGGGCTGTTTCTTTTTTCAGGTGGAATTGCAATAATGATCCCACTTGGACGGGTGGAAATCCAACTTGTCAGTGTCTCTGGCGGATCAAAGCTCACCAACTCTTGGAAAGTACTGCAGCAAATGCATCTTAAAACACTTCAAAGCCAGCTTATTGTATGGGGGCTTGTGTCTAGCTGCCAAAAAGGAAGAGGCACGATTTCAAGTTTGGAAGACTTTTATGGTTATTTTCGGACCCGTTTAAAAAATAAAAATATAAGATCATTTGGCAACCTGACCTTGCTACAACATGGCATTCCATAATTTCTACTGTGTTGTGTTGTAAGTAACAGAGTACTTACTATTTTTGTTCCTTTTTGTGTCTTTTTTTCAAAGTAGGTAAAGCAATTCACAGACTGGAAAAACATACTGAAAATATTATGACTCACTTAAGTTGGAAAACTTTCAGAAAGAACAATTTTTCCTCATGTGGACAAAAGGGCATAGCAAGTTCCTCCTGTTTTAAGACATCCGCAGATGTATGATTCCGATTTCATGGAGGCGTAACTAATGTCGCCGCTGACATCAGTAGGACCAAAGAGGACCGCATTAAGTATTTACTGAGGCATATGAGTCACACCGTTAAATCCATTTTCCTAGCAGCGTGTCTGATGCAAGAATGACCCAGTGTACTGTAACACAATTTGCCACTTGCAAAAGAAGATGACAAAGCTGTGTGACAAATCTGATTTGGGTCTAAATGAGTTCAGCGTGTTGTCTCGTCATGTGAGGAGTAGCAAGTTACAGCAAGACCTTGTTAAAGCGATGGCGGATGTCCAACTGTTGTCTTTTCTTTCTTTCCACTTCTAGACTCATTATTGCAGGCTTTTTAAAACTTTTTTAAACATCTGAAAGTTGACTCTTGCAAGAACATCTTGAGAAGCTTGGTTGCTTTTGAGAGAAATGTGAAAGAAGACATCGAACTTGTCACTTATGCTTTGTGGAATATCTTATTTTTACCTTTGTGAGGAAAAAACCATAAAATTATATACACCTGACTTGTATGTTATAATAAGCGTAAAGTTTCTGACAGCAAGTGAATTCTTTGATTAACTTGGAATTTTGTGGAACGGTGAGATTTGGTCGTGTTTGAATTGCGTTCTATGAAATTGTGAAATCTTCAAAACTGATCCCTAGAGTTAGAGGATAGCGGACGACCACCTGACCCTTTGACTGTGTCAGTTGCAATCTGTACTCTTAAGGCTGCAGATTGTGCTTGGTTTGTGGTTTTGAATGTGTAGATCATAGTCCTGTTCATAATGACTCATATTTCTCACAAGGCTACAGTCTAAAAGCTTTTACTTATGGAGAGGACTAACTTACAGTGTGGCATTAACTATTGTTGGACACCTATTTAGAACAAATCCAGAAGGTTTTGCTGCCATTGCTGTCAAAGTTGTGTACATGGGATGCTATGACCTACTCAAGCCTTTTACATGATCTATGTATGTAGTTCTACTCAGTGAGGATTTTACAACTATCTAATTGGTTAAGTATAATGAAAGCCCAAAGATGAGTTCAAATGGCTGCTTCAGGAACATCATGAGGTTTTACATCACAGCACATGCTTAACATTGGAGTGATCATATGATGTCAATCAATTTTCTATGATTTATTAGCTTCCTATGTTTTTACCCCATTACTATAGACTATGAATCATGGGGCCAAGGTAGTGCACAAAATTGTGATGTTTTATTTATGTTTTGGTGACTTGAATGTTCAATTCTGCATAATTGTGAGGTGCCACATATGCCGAAGCCTGACTTCATCGCTTGCTCAGTGGGAACTGGCCCAAAGTCTGTGCTTGTAGGATCACACTGAGCCCAAATCGGAACCTGCCCCTCTAGGCCCTCTCTGGTGGTTTTTCACTGTCTCTTAAAGTCTGAAGACAATATTATAAATAGTCCCCAACTGCTTGTCCCTCGTGTTACAACTAAAAGGAGGTTTGCTGCAAGGCCATTTTTTTTCCGATCCATCACACAGTATCGGACTGCATAAGCGGTTCTAACTTCCCATACATCAAGAACAAAACCATTGATCAAAAATAGTCTTAGTTGGTAAATAAACAACAGAAGAGTCTACCGTAACCCCGTTTGTACATTTGTTACTGGTGTAGGACCTGCCTCAGCCTTCATGTAAGGTGCCTCAATACACACTTGCAATAAAATAAATGACCCTGATTTCAGGTATCTGAGCACCCTTATTGTTGAAATTGCTCTTCGGAGATACATCTCTTGTTTATCATAAAGGTAGCACATATTACCATGGCACCCGACTTGAAGAACCTATAAATCACTCTTATAGCTGCTGGTCAACTTTCCTCTGTTGAATAAGGGAGGATTAACAACGTCTTTTAATTATTTTGCTGAAAAAGTTAGGTCAACCTATAGATATATTTGTTGCTTTGGCAATGCAATCCATTTGCTTGGTTAACTCTTGTTTTGTTTGTCTCTTCTTGACTTGGTGTTACTAAAGCGATTGTACAGATATTTCGCCTTCATGTCAAATTAATGTATCTTATAAAATTTGTGTAGAACATTCAGAATTGTATTTTAAAAAGGAGTCCTGATGTTCTGGTGGGAGAAAATAATGTAAAAGTGGGAGTCCATTGTGTATGAAGGACACCAAAGTCCACAATGAAGCTCTCTGACTGGGACTGTTGTGTAGCGTAGCTTATTTAATACAATATGTTACATCTGTTACTTCCCAAAGAGGTTCCACCTCTTCAGGATCACAATATGCAAATGCCGGCTTCAGAGAAGTATCAAATGCTTTCTGCCATACAATGTGTTGTGAGCGACAACAGTCATATGTTGTTGTAATGTAAATAATTCTCATAAATGATTTCTGAGAGAAGTGATTTATTTTTCATATTTTCAAAATGCAATCCATTTCAAATAAAGAGACACCTATGGTATTAAAAAAGAGTTTGGACCACCTGTCACCCTTTCGCTTTGTTAATTTCAGCCAGAATCATACTGTTTAAGAAGACTAGTTGAATCGCGATAGTCAAATTCTATGTTGATTTTTTGGTAAATCCTTGAAAGCTTGCAATACGGTTAAAAATCTAACACATTTTAAACATCAAATCAAAATGCACATTAAAAGTTTATACCCCAAATTCACAACTTCATGTTTGAATGACAACGAATCTTCCTCAGAGCAATAGTCCCCTCCAAATATCTCCTTTGCTCTGAAGATGAGACTGCATTACAGCACAACCATATATTGTATATTAAGCGCAATGGCTGCAAACATCCTTCTAGGATACAAAGAACTGACTAATTTAAGACCTGGCAAAGTTTATACAACCCCCAGCTACATATGGCTATACAATTGCTACATTTGTTTTTACCAATTCTTAAAACCCAAAATATTCCGATTCTCCGTTTCAGAAGCTCAGACCTCATTGTCTGTCATGGGATTCTACCACCTGCCTCGATATATAGGGGTGCAAGAGCTTCACACGAGGAAACAAGCACAATCACCACATGTCAACTCTGCTGGTTAAGATTTTGGTAGCATTTTCTTTCTACTCTGGTCATGAACAGACACATACATTTTCACTTTAAACTGCAGGCTGGTTCTCATGAGACAATTATTTTATGGTGGAAGATACTAATTTTGGCATTGGCCACATTTTCATACAAAAGTGATGAATCTTCACATATCCGCTGCTTTTCAAATTGAGTGGCATTCGTTTGAGGCGCCACCAACTTGAATAGCACAGTTTGTGCGAAACAAAATAAGTGAGAATGGAAGAGCATCTGAAGTGGCTGTGTGTGATTTTAGTGAAACTGGAGAAAGAAAATGGTTGACATGTATTCATTAAAAAATATGACTTGATTTGTACTCCGCTGCCAGTCCTCACGACCAGGTGAGGTGCTTTTGAGTAATTGGGAGCAGATGCTGGGTTCTAATCAGTGGTGGCCGGTAAGTATAACTTAGAGGGGGGTCCACACATACACATGCACACTCACTTACGCCCATGCATTCACCTGCAGACAAGTACACACACGCCCATCCACAACACTCACTCGCAAAGACACATACATTCATACATACATGCACGCACCAAACAGTCAATAGAAACACAACACTTACCTGCTGCAGCTCTCTGGGAAGAGATTTGTTCCATCTCTTGCCAGGAGTAACTTTCCTTCCTATTTCAGGGAAGCAAAGGTTCAGAGAGGAGTTTATGAATGCCCATAAACTTATACCTAGGTGTGGTGTGTTTGCATACACTCACAGGGCATTCAGTCTTGAAATGCCCTCTTTGCAACCCACTTCCCACCCCTTGAATAGATTTACTCACACTAAAATACTTGTGTGAGTAAATTCTATTACGAATGCAGACCCAATATTTGTGAATTCCAAAGAAGTTTTGAACTCGGAATAAAGGTGTATTCGTGTGTAAGCCTTAGCTTTGTGAATCGGCCTCTAAGAGTTGGTGGTGATGGGCCACTGACCTGTTCATTTTTACTGTTCTTGGGAGGACAAAAGACTAAGCTGAACCACTGGGTTTCGAACCCGTGAGCTTGGGCTTAAACACAAATCTTCGCAGTGCATGCAGTGGGCCACTGAATCACCCATAACAACTTACTGGCTAGTAGCCGCCTGCAGAAACCAGTGCTTAGAACTAAGCCACAGCTGGTGAGAACAGCACTGAGAGTTTGAACACTAAAGGATGTGCCCAGGACATGTGGGCTTCGCCTTACTTTATTGCACTGTAATTAAAATAATGGACTGTGTAGGAGTTTTCAAGCAGAAACACAAACATGAGACTGTTCAGACACTGGCCATAAACTCCCACTGACTGTTTAGAGTAAACTCCCTTCGTACTAGTAAATCACCTTTATTCACCTTGAGTTCAGAAGGCAGTTTCACTTACTTACGATTACTAGGGAGTTGTGAACAGGGGCCATTTTATAATAATGGGAAAAAGCAAAAAAATAAAAATGAGAGATTGAGGGGGACTCCTCATCTGCCATCTTGTGTTCAGCGTTTGTAGCGCCTCTTGGCCCTGCGCTGCCGTCTCCACGGGCACCGTGAGATGAAGGGTGAGAGGGAGCACAGAGCCCCTTTGACAGGCTTCAGTTCTGCTACAGCTTGTGACCTGCAGTCTGTGCTGGAGAGGCAGGCCCAGTGGTGACTGCAAACAAAAGGATGTGTGTAATCCGAGAGCCACAGATGTTTAAAGAGGGATTTCTGAGCATTATACAGGGATGTGAAAGAAAGCTTTCAAACGGCTTTGCTATGTTTCAGCTTCGACAGAATAGTTTTGCTACTTTCTAGAATTAGAGAAAAAAAAAGATGTTAGGCAGAAAATGTTTGAATTACGTACCTCATTCACGAGGCATTACATTCACTCTGTTCAGAGGGCTGGAGTCAATTTCCAACTAGAAAATTGAGATTTACCGAGGCTGCCTAAAAGATGGTTCTTTGTGCCCTTCATGAATGTGAACTAGCCAATAGGTCTGGGTTTAATGTTTTAATGCTTGTAGTGTAAACACATTAAAGCTATTTAAGAAACGAAATGCACACTGATACCATAACTGTTTTCTACTTACTGCGGAGCCCGAGCAACCTTGGCCGATGCCCGTTGGAGCTGTCCTATGCAGCTATAGAGGAGTCTGGCGCTGGTTTACCCCCTCAGCCGCCACCTACCCAGCCGGACATCTGACATTGTTTTTCCGCGTCTCCCCGTTGTGTTTCCTTCCCTCACCCGCCTCCTCCCTCCATGATTCTTGGGCTGCCTCCCCTTTTCCAGCCCTGCTTGGAGCCATGGAGCTCAGCTACCTTGATTTGATTTTGTATTTCCCGCCATTTTGGGACACCTTCTATCGGTGTCTGTGGGTCCTCCATCTTGTCAGTTTTGACCTATCACCTGTTTGTCCTTTTCTTCTAGTCTACTCCCCCCCCCCCCCTTTTCGGCTTCCCACACCCATCCCCTCATGTACTGTCTTTCACTTTGATTGCCTTGACTGCTTTGTTCCCCCTGTTGTACTTCTCCCCCTTGCTGGCCTGCCTGACTCTATCTGCATTCCTTACCCGTTTACCATTCCCTCTCTACCTTACCTTCCTTTTCCCCATAAGACGTGCGTCTTGGCTTTTCTACGTGCTAATACCACATATTATTGTGTAATCTCATGTCTTCTGTTTTCTCCTATTGTCTATACTTGGCTACTGTAATTGATGTAAATATGTAACCTGTAACTCGCTGATCCTCATGTAAAGCGCTCTGATACCTCCGGGTCTAGCCAGCGCTATATAAAACTTTGCAAATAAATAAATAAATACACTGTGTAGGCGCCCTCGTCTTTGATGCAGTCCTGTTTTTGTTTCTATTTCAAGTAAAGGTCCACAGGCAAGGAAGTATTTATTTGCAAAGTTTTATATAGCGCTGGCTAGACCCGGAGGTATCAGAGCGCTTTACATGAGGATCAGCGAGTTACAGGTTACATAATTACATCAATTACAGTAGCCAAGTATAGACAATAGGAGAAAACAGAAGACATGAGATTACACAATAATATGTGGTATTAGCGCGTAGAAAAGCCAAGACGCACGTCTTATGGGGAAAAGGAAGGTAAGGTAGAGAGGGAATGGTAAACGGGTAAGGAATGCAGATAGAGTCAGGCAGGCCGGCAAGGGGGAGAAGTACAACAGGATTATAGTCCTTCTTTAATTTTCACTCTAGCATATAAACACCAGTCAATCCTATATGCCAAAAGGAACTGGGTAACCTGTATCACAAGGAGCAATGGTTCACTGTGGATTGATTTTTATTTTATTAATAACTAAATGGTCAGTGCATTGCTAACAGTTATGACCTAGCTGAAAAAATATGGTTGTCTAATGGAATATCGAAGCTAAAAATATTGTGTGAACAGAATATCATGGCAGAAATATCGAGGACCAAAACATCGAGACGGTAAGTGCAAATAGGGAAGTATAGATTTATTTTTCTTAACTCTACAACTTTGTGCCTTGAATATGTATATATCATCAAGGTACAGATATGTGGAGTTAAGTGTAGTAAAAGTTTGATTACCTATTGAAACTTACCTTCACAATATTTTTGCCCTCGATATTCTTGACACAATATTTTGTGCACACAATATTTTTGACTCAATATTTTGCCCACACACAAAAAAATACCAAATAGGCTAACCGAATTGAGATAAGATTTTAATTGGTTTGCTCCGAGTGTTCCAGATTACAACTATTAGTGGAGAAAAAAGTGCTAAGTGCTCAAAGTGATCACAAAGTGCAGAGAAAATATAAAGAGCACAGCATGTATATGTACAGGAATGTAAACTGTTTGCAAAGTTGTCCACATTGTTTCAACCTCTTATTTCTGCTTTTAAGGTTATCATCCGTACATAATGATTAACTGAGCATGTGGGAGAGTTGCAAAGTGGTGTACTGCTTAGATTGGGTGCAGTAGATAAACATTTTGGGGCAGATTTACAAGAAACTGATGCATCTGTAGAGATGCGTCAGTTTCCCTGCGACAGCCTGCGATACCCTTGCGCCACCATGGATGCGCCGTATTTACAATACGGCGCACCATGGCGCAAGGATTGATAGATGCGTCAGAAATTCTGATGCATCTGTTGGCCCAAAAGTCACGCATTGCTGGAATCGTGTCGCAAGCATGACACAACTCCAGCAATGCATGCTGGGGCCTATAGTTATTGTACTGCGTCACTCCTTACGCCTGCTTCAAACAGGCGTAAGGTTTTGACTCAGTGGCGTCCTAGAAGTGGCGCAGTGAAATCTTGTAGATTTCACTGCGTCACTTTTACGAGGCTTTCCTGAGTGGGAACGTCCACCCTGCATACATTATACCTGACGCAGGTATAATGTGATGCAGGGCTTTACAACATGACGCATCTCCCTAGATGCATCATGTTGTAAATTGCCCGCATTGTTTACGCCGCTGCTGCATCACAAAAGTGACGCAATGGCGGTGCAAAAGTTTCGCAAGGGGCTTGTAAATCTGCCCCTTAGTCATTTAATGAGAACTCAGTAGATGATCAAGGGCCCTCCGGCTACTTTCATAGTTTGCCTGAACAGCAGCAGTTGTAAAGAGCTTCAAGGTTTTCCTCGCTCAACAGATATTTAACTGGAGCGATTAGTTCTGCCATTTTCAAAGGCCTTTGGTCAGCTACTGAGTTATATATAATATACTTATTTCGATCCTGCTAGCCAATATGATATTTATTCAAAGAAATAATAACTGTTGGTAGTGCAGTGACCATTAAGTTATTAAGTATATTTTCCACTGACACAAAAAATGGCGATACATAGTCAATTTCGTTAAAAAAGGACTGGGGAATTTTAACCATAATATTAATGAAAATGAAAACAAAAAAAGAATAGCCATTTTGATTTAAGCTACTAGACCTATTATAGTAAGGGGTAGAGACTGCAACTGATTAAGTAAGTCGTGCACCATTTTTAGGGTGGTAAAATAGTTATTACTATATGATCTGAAAAACATAGATACCAAGATATCTAATTGAGCGAGTAGTTAGGTACAGCAGGTGCATAACAGCAGGCAATGCTGAAGGTGAGCTGTTAAAAAGAAGAGCTTCTGAATTTGTATGGTTTACCTTGTAACCCCCTAAATCAGTGAATGCATGGATCTTAGCCAGGGCGTTGGTAATATTTTGTTCCTCAGTGGTCAAGTAAAGGATCAAATCATCTGCGAACAATTTCGACTTTGGTGCACCCAACATCGGAGGTCTAACATGAGGATCTTTCCTCAAAGCTGCAGCCAATGGTTCTATGAACAAGGCAAACAGAACTGGTGACATAGGGCAATCTTGCCTTTGTCTCTGAATTGTGACATGCCCTACTATCTGAGAATTAATTATCATTTTTGCTTGGGCCTTCTGATATAAGTTTTCTATTAAAACAGCAAAATTACAAGAAAAAACAAATTTCAATAAAATAGAAAACAGTGTTCGCCATTGCACTAGATCAAAAGCTTTTTTGGCATCTAGCATGATGATTGCCACCTTTATGGATTTATTAGAGGAATAATCTATTGCCTGTAAGAGAGCATTGGTGTTGTATGATATTAATCTACCTGGCAGAAATCCACTTTGGTCCAGATGAACTCTACTTGACACTAGCGGAGCCACCCTGAACATGATTATTTTAATAAATAGTTTGCAATCGCTATTCATCAAACTTATAGGGCGATAGGACCCATGTTTTTCTGCAGGTTTGTCTTTCTTCAAGAAGCTGATGATTACTGCTTCTGAAAAGGAGCTAGGGAGCTCACAACCTGCAAGAATCTCATTAAATAAAATTACTAAGAACTTGAGGATTTGTGTTTCAAATATCTTATAGATTTCTACCGGTACCCCATCGCATTTGCAGACTTTTGTGTTTGGGGGGGGTTCTAATTGCGTTCTGTACTTCAAAAGACTTAATAGGAGACATGATACTGGCTTGCGCCTCACTGGAAAGAGTCGGCAATCGTATAGAATGCAGATATTCCTCAATACCTGTCAAGGAGGGCCTCTCCGAGAGAGCATACAATCTTGCATAATGATCGAGAAACACTCTACCGATCTGATCCAGCTCATCACCCAGGCGTCCTTCCGCTTCATCATAAATAGCCCTAATAATCTCCTTATTTCTTCTTTTCCCTAATGGACCAAGCCAGGAGGTGGCCTAATTGCTTACTTTCTTCATAAAGGTTTTGGAAACAGGTCTGCTGATTTACAATTTCCTTTGATGTAAAAAAAATCCTTTACATTTTGGCGAGCTTGTTGGAACCTGATATCCATTCCAGATACCTGGCCAGTGGAGTAAATATACATAGCCTGATCTAGTTCAAGCTGCAAGGCCTTCACCTGATCTCTTCACCGGTTATTTATTGGGCTCTAAATGAAATTGCTTAACCTCGTATAAATGCTTTGAATGTTTCCCCCCATACTGCAAAAGGTGAGGTTGTACCTAAGTTTCTATCAAAAAACGAATCTATGGTGAGGTGCATTACTGAACCCAAGACTTGTCAGTCAATAATGAATGATCAAGGCTCCATTGTGGTTGTTGGGGCCGCAGCTCCTTCAACGTTAGTTCAATATAGGGGACTGAGCGGTCTGAGAAGGGATTTGATAAAATGCCTGACTGGATCCTGTTCCATAGGTAGAAAATTCAAAAGAAGTCTGTTCTGGATTATATCATGTCGAAAAGCATGCGTAGGTTCTACCTTGCTGGTGATCAACTCACCAAGGATCTAGCATGGCATGATCACTACACAATTTCCTAACCCCGTACAGAAATTGAATAAATCTTTCATTTAGTTTTATTATTGATTTGTGTATCAGACTCTCATATTCCTCCTAATCACAATTCCTCAGTAGGCCACTTACCTCTTTGTGAGGACCATGGATTGTTCTTCACTACAGAACATAATTTGTGGATTATTTTAGCTATTTTATAACTAGGGCTCCCAGTTTTCTGTTTTTACAGATAAATACAGACAGAAAACAATGTGTTTCCTGTCTGTATTTATTTTTAAAAGTTGGGAAAATACAGAAAATTGTGCTTATTGTGAGTGACTGTCTTTAGTGAATTCCAGATCAACAGTTGAACAGATAGACAGTACGGAGAGTTAAAAAAACAGGATGAGATTCCCCTAATTAATGGCATATGTCAACTTGTATTTGTAGTATAATGCTAATAGTTACCTGTGTGAGTAGTGTTTTGTTATATTTGGCTGTTTATTTTTCTAAAACATGACTGGTATCAAAGTATGAGTGTGTGTTTATTGATTAAATAAATGTGGAAATATACCATCTTACGACTTCATTTATTCTCAAAATACAAACTAAATATGGATAAATTCCAATAAGATGGCTAAAAAATAAATATGGATGAATACAGATGGAAATGTTTAAAAATAAATACCATAAAACCCGGAGCCCTATTTACAACCCGAGATATTAACATATTTGCTGCCAAAATCATTAAGGCCCTCTCTGGCCTTTTGCAGGGTGTATGCTATTTGGTACTGAATTATTGGAATATGCTGTTATTTTTAGGTCGAGTCAACCAGACAGCACAGCTATATGGTTTCAAAGGACGTATTGTGGGCTTACCAAGACCTTACAGGGGTTTGCAGCCCACCCATTGCTTACCATTGGTTGGAATTATTGTCACACTAATTTGCTTGCTTCTTATTTGATTACTGTTAGAAATGAGGGTCTCTAGTTGGCAGGTTTTTACCCTGTCCAAGTAGGGACCCTCCTTCCTAGTCAGGATAAGGGAGTTACACTTCTAAAATAACCCCTGCTCACCCCCTTGGTAGCTTGGCAGGAGCAGTTCACTCATCCACAAAACCACTTACATACCCATTCACACATTGATACACGAACTCATGTGCCCATTCACTCACCTATACAGCCACTCACACAGATACTTAGGGGTTTATTTACAAGACCCGTGCACTGCCGGAATGTCATTTTTAATGACACTCCAGTGGCTCACACTGCAGAGTCATATCTACAAGGCCACGAAAAGCCACCCTTCATGGTCTCATATATATTGTGTAAGGCAAAGCAGCACAAGTACCTGCGTTGCCTCACACTGTGATAGGAAGGCATGATATGGGTGTTACGGTGGGCTTTCCCATGTAATACCCATGGCATTTGATAAATTCCCAGATTTACAAAATGCTGTAAACCTGGCAATGTGTCAAAAGCTTATGCCTCCTTAGGGGTAGCATGAGGGTTGTTTTTGTGAAGGAAGGTGTCCCTTTGTTGGAATATAATGAAATGTCTTGGCTGTATTGCTATGTGTTTGTTCAACTTAAGTTAGCTTTCACGGCACCATTTTACGTTTAGCCACCATGTTGTGTTATGATTGTGATTTATTCTCTACTCAGCTCTGCTAGAAGCAGCCGTGATGTATTCTTTCTCTTTCTCAAGGTTGGGCCTCGCTGTACTAATGAATATATTGTTATTGTTAGCACATACATTTCTCACAAGACAGAAGTCTGCTCCCACTAGCTAGGCTCTGGGCACAGGCGGAGTGACCTTGGCACACAGATAGTGTGTGCCCAGTCTCAGGATCGAAACCTCTTCTCTGTACCTTCATTGTGTAGCTGGTCCCAACTGGAAATTTCCTGCTTGGGCGTGTTTTACTGATTCTAAATCCTACATAATGTAACACCATGAGTTCTGATGTCAGTTCCCTCTGCAGCACCCCAAGTGACTAGGCAGACGGGACTCCACTATAGTGTACTGAATAAACTTATACTTGCTTTGTATTCTCTACTGTCTGACCGACTCTTCATTTGTGTGGAAGGGTGAGAGGTGGTTGCGAGTGACAGAGGTGACCCAAAACGGGTCACTTCCTTCAGTTGGTGCCTGAACAGGGACCCCATCGGGTGACCCATCCTCGCCCGTGGACGAGTGAGGAGGTCGGGGCCACGTCGGGTTGGACAGGCGGACCAGGGATCCCTGCAGGAGAGAGTCCTGAACTCGCAGCTGCCCCGTCTGTCTGACCAGTCGGTGCCTCGCCCAGTGATCATCCCACCTGGGGTCCTGAACGGCGAAAACCCTTGGATCTGATCTTTTGGTCCGAAGAGTCGGCAGTGGAGAATAAATTTGCTTGGCCTGCGGTGCACCAGGTGAGTTTGCTTTGGTTTGTACTTGGATATGGTACCATTTTGGTTTGTATTTGGTGCTGTTTGAGGACCGCTTTTGGATTTGGTGTGGTTTTGAAAACCGCTTTTGGTGCAAAGTGTCTGTGAGCACTTTGCCGGGCAACAATGAATTTGGCCTACTTTTGAAAATGCCCGGTCGTAGTAAGTTTTAGGTTTCTTGCTATCGTTGTTGTTCTGCTGATGCTCGATTGGAAGAAAGTCAGCCAGCGCCTCTGGTTGGCACCCCGAATTTTGACATATATGTGAAGCATGGCCTTGGCCATATTATGTTTGGTACGCTATGGCACAAATATACAGTTGCAGTGGCCATTGACTGGCACCTTTGATGAACAAAAATTGAATTTTCTGCAGGACAAATTGTTTGCAAAACGAAGTAGGCAGTCTATGTTTGTTTCTCTACAAACTTGGCAGAAAGAGGCTAAACAGAGACGAATGAAAGCAGAGAAAGAGGCCCGGAAGGAGAGAATGAAAACATTGAATCAGAAAGCTGTGGCGCATGGTAAAAAGAAGCAGGAGATAGGAATTGAGCGTGCAGAGAGGAAGATCCGACTGCAGGTTGACGGGTCTTATGTGGCCCGAGAGGAAAAGGATGTTTTTGTAGAGGAATTGTTGGATACTAGACCCCCACCGCCATACGCCCCACAGAGGATATATCCTGCTCTTCCCCCACAGGCCCAGCTGCCTAGTTCTTCCGTCCCTGCTGTCTCTGCTCCTCCTACTACTGATCAGACTGTTCTGGCTTCGGCACCCCCTGTCCTATCGCTGTCTTCGCCGTCTGTGGCGACTCTAACTGTTAGTGCCTCTGCCGCACCTATTGCTTCAGCGTCTCTTTTGCCAGCCCTTACACCTACGACGCAGCCGCCTGGTGCTTCTGTCACTACTCCCACTGTATTCTTACACTCCCCGACGTTAGGGATTAGTGAGACACCAGTACGTGGACCAACAGATAGAGACTGGACGAGCATTAAGGAACGTATAGGACGGGCGTTGGTTCGGTCAGATGTGGGGGAGGAAGAGAAAAGGATGATAGCTAATCAGGCTTCCCAGTGGGCTCGGAATCCCATTTATGGTTTGGATGACGTGTGGAATATGATGAAAGATTACGAACCATTTGTGCAACAGCATGCCCTTAAGCATATTTCGGCTACGTTGATCGGTCTTTGGGAGCAGTGTTTCAAGGATGCGGCACCTCGGATTTTATGATATTAAGGATCATGTATACATTGCTGACATGGCGCCTGCTCAGGTTTACGGTAATGTTGCGACGATGATTGCTTATCGACGAAGGCTCCTCGAGAAGAGCCCCATTTCAGTATCTCAGTTTCTGATGCGGGAGGTCCACCCCATATACCACCCTGAAATACCGGAGTTACGAGACCAACATGACGTAGTTGTTAGACCAGGTGTAGCTGCTCGTTTCCAAGAACAATGGGTTTATACTCCTTGGAAGAGGAGTGAGGTTTTGTCCCTTAAGACTCAGTTACCAGATCCTAGGAAAAATCAGACAGCCTATTATAAAGAATTGACTGAAGCTGCTTCCTCGATAGTGGTGACACTTGCAGATAACGAAATGTTATTTGGTCTCCTGGTCCCCGTGGATATTTGGAGAAGGTGCACACACAGGATCATGTCGCGGAACTGGGAGGTACATGGGATCAAATTAAAGACTGGGATAAGGACAGGAAGCCAGGTGAAAAGCCTAGGTCGGAGATACTTGCTTTGCCAAACCGAATTGTTACTTACATGCATTCTCTTATTCCACCGAGAAAAGTTGACTGGGACAAGCTATCGACTTGTCGTCAGAAGAAAGATGAGAGTGTGTCTGATTTTTTCACACGGTTTGAGGAGGTGTTTCTGGATTACAGTGGGCAGGATTTGTCTGTTGAGGGTGGTGTCAGGTTGTTTGTTAATAGGTTTGTCTCGAATTTGCTTCCTAAAATTGCAACACGATTACAGGCTTCTGAAAGCACATGGTCCACATCTTCTCCTTCTGTTATTTTGAACATGGCGCAGTATTATAAGCATAGGGAGAATGAGGAGAAGGAGATGACAGAGAAGAAGCACAAAGAGTTGAAGACTAAGGTGTTGTTACAGCAGGCATCCAGTTGAAATGGTAGAGGGCGCAGTGGTGGTGGTCCGGCTCGGCAGCTTCCCCGTACAAGCAGGAATGCTGCGCCTGTAGGGCCGAATCAGTGTGCGTATTGTAAAGAGGAGGGACACTGGCATAGCGAGTGTCCTGTACTTCTACAGAAGGTGGCGGCCCCAGAGGGCAGGGTTCTCGTGGACGGGGTCGTGGTGCAGGTGGTAAGGATAGGGTTCAGAATGCTGAGACATCGCAGGATTGTTCGGACCAGAATTATTTTGATGACCCCCGAGGACAGCAGTATTATCATGATGATTATGACATGGACGAGGTAACAGGGATATCTTACAGGTAGGACAGCCAGGGACAGAGTGAGGGACCAATTTCGATACCTGTAGATCAACGTGGTCCGTACGTTAGTGCGGATGTGTATGGTTTGGCTAAGGAGTTTTTAGTGGGTACAGGTGCAATGAACAGTTCTATTTCTCATTCCATGGTCCCTGGGGCGGCTCTGTCTGGCCATAATAATGTTTCGGTAGGATTTTCTGGTGTACCGGTTGTAAGCCCCATTTCCAAACCCCTTGCGTTGACTATTGGTCCTTTCACTGTGGATTTGCCGTTCTTGCTGACATCCAATTGCGGAGAGAATTTTATGGGCTTGGATTTGTTAAAGAAGTTGCATGCCACAATTTATTGTTCCCCGGACGGTGTTTACATGACTATTGGCCCAGATGTAGTACATGCTAAGCAGTGTTTGTCCAAAGATGCGCCCCTTCCTGTCGAATTTAAAGATGTACCATCCACTCTGTGGGCAACGGGTGACACAGATGTGGGACTGTTACAGATATCGCCCATTTCCATTACTGTTAAGGACAATGCTATTTTGCCTTGCATCCCTCAGTACAAAATATCACAGGCTGGTGAGCGAGCTTTGTTACGGATTGTGCAGGATTTGATTGAGAAAGGAGTGATTGAGAAGACGACTGCGAATGTCTGCAATAGCCCTATTCTTGCAATACTTAAAAAGGCACCTTCGGGCCCTTCTGATGACAATGCAGATGTTTACCGTTTTGTGATTGATTTGCTCGAAGTTAACAAGATTGTGGTTAACCAGTTTCCAGTGGTTCCGGACATTACGACACTCTTGACTATGATCCCTTCTTCTGCTAAGTTCTTCTCTGTCATTGATCTGAAAATGCGTTCTTTAGCATATAGGGATGCTAAAGAACGCATTTTTCAGATCCTGACAGTAGGTATCTTTTCGGATTTACACTGGCTGGTAGAAGCTTTACCTTCTGCCGTGCTCCACAAGGGTATACTGAGAGTCTGAGTATTTATAGTCAGGCATTGAAAGGTCAGCTGGATTCCTTATCGCTCCCTACAGGTAATGTATTGCTTCAGTACGTGGATGATCTTCTCATTGCTTCCGACAAAGAGCAAGGTTGCAAAGATAGTACAGTAAAATTATTGCTTCATCTAGCCCACCATGGTCATAAAGTCTCCCTTTCAAAATTCCAATATTGTCGACAGGAGGGTCACCTACTTAGGTCACCTACTGTCGTAGGAGGGTAGGAGATTGACTCTGGAACGCATCAGTAACATTGTTAAAATGACCCTTCCTCAAACTCAGAAAGATGTGCGTGCTTTCATTGGCATTACTTCTAACTGTCGCCAATGGATCCCTACTTATTCCCTACTGACAAAACCCCTGCTCGCCTTAACCACTAAAGATGTGCATGAACCCCTGCCTTGGACGCCTGAATGTTAGCATGCTTTTGAGCAATTAAAGGTTGCGCTTTGCTCAGCACCTGCGCTTGGTACTCCTAACTATGCCAAGCCGTTCATACTGAGTCGGCTGGTTGTGCGCTTTCTGTTTTAACACAAAAATTTGGAGATAAGCAAAGGCCGTGTGCTTACTTTTCTGCTCTGCTTGACCCCGTCACAAGAGCCCTCCCGAGCTGTCTAAGAGTGATCGCGGCTGTGGCCGTCTCTATCAGACAATCGGCAGGGCTCGTACTTGATACTGACCTCACAGTTATTGTACCCCATGCTGTGGATACACTTTTGAATAAGACAAAGACGCAGCACCTCACCAGTGCACGTCTGACCGGTTACAAGCTAACGCTCTTCCAGAAGCATATCACGATCAAACGCTGTGCCACTCTGAACCCAGCCACGTTACTACCCCTCCCTTCTGAGAATGAGGAAATTGACATACATGATTGCATTTTTCGAACAGAGGAAGTGACAAAGGGATGGGTAGACCTGTCTGATGTTCCCTTATCTGATGAACCATATGTCGATGGCTCTTGTTTCAAATTACCAGATGGCACCACCACTGCAGCATACGCGATTACTACACTGCACACGGTAGTTGAGACGTCACGAGTTCCCTATCAGTCCGCCCAAGCAGCTGAGTTAGTAGCCCTCATTCACGTATGCGAGTTGAGTGAGGGACTGACTGTCAATATTTATACGGACAGTCAGTACGCCTTTGGAGTTGCCCATAGTTTCGGGCGGCCCTGGGCAGAGAGAGGGTTCCTTACTTCCCACGGGACCAAGATCCAACATGGCCAGCTCATGTATAGGCTTTTGTCGGCTTTGACACTCCCCAAGAAGTTGGCCATAGTGAAGTGCAGTGCTCACAAGAAGGTTACTGATGATGTAGGAAAGGGTAATGCGTTTGCAGATCAGACAGCTAAGGAGACAGCCCGAACAAAGATGAAAAGAATGTTTGTAGCAGGTCCCGCTAGGTGGGTGCCTGAGGTTACCATGTTTGAGGACACCCTAGAGAATGTGAAGGAAATACAGAGTGAGGCCACAATAGAGGAGTTGGCAGTGTGGCAAGAAAGTACAGCAAGTCTGAATGATGAGGGATGCTGGATCGATAAGTCAGGGAAGCGGAGATGGATGTTGCCAGATGCGTATGTTCTTCCTGTAGTTACTATGGCCCATGGCCCAGCCCATATTAGTACTAAGGGCATTTGCAGGTTGTTAGACCCTGTATGGCAGAATGATAATATATCCAAGACGGCTGCATGGTGTGCATGATGCACAACCCTGGGAAAGGTACCCCTGCACCACTCGGAAATTTTGCACCACCTACATTCCCCTTTGAGGTCCTCCAGCTTGATTACATCGAGTTAGATAGGGTCAATAACTTGAAGTACGTGTTGGTAGTTGTCTGTGCATTCAGCAAATGGGTTGAGGCTTACCCCACTAAAGAGAACACAGCCCTGGCAACGGCAAAGGTACTCCTAAAGGAGTTCTTTCCTCGTTTCGGTTTGCCCCGCTTGATTTGGAGTGATAATGGAAGCCAATTTAATGCCAGGGCCATACAGCTAATCTGCGATGGTCTGCACATAAAGCAGACGTTTCACGCTGCAACCCACCCGCAGTCAGCAGGCTTGGTTGAGAAGTACAACGGTACTCTCAAACTGAAGTTGTCAAAGATTCAGGAGTCAACAAGACTAAAATGGCCAGATGCTTTACCACTAGCTCTCTTGTCCACAAGAACAACAGCTCACTCTAGAACAGGATTGTCACCCTACGAGGTCGTGTTCGGGCGCCCGGCAAATGTCTGGAGCGTCCCGCGACCTCGTCGGTTTTCTGAGCTAGAGTACCCCCTATTGACAGACTATCTCTATCAATTAACGGAAAATCTGTGTTCTATTCACCAACAGATTCATGAAAGTCTCCCACCTGTATCTGAGGGGCCCAGAAATTATATACGGCCTGATGATTATGTGATGGTCAGACGATTCCAGCGAAAGAAAAGTCTGGAGCCTCGCTGGACGGGACCGATCCAGGTCCTCCTCGCGACCCGCACAGCCATAAAGGTCGACGGGCGAAAGAACTGGATTCATTCTTCGCACTGCCGCAAGGTACCCCTGCCCTTACCCTACGACCAGTGGGTGAGGGATGGAGTAGGGGACTCGGAGTGCGAACAAGTCCCGCGATTCGTTCCTTTCTCCGATGCTAAGCTCATATGGACCCAAACTGACAAAGAGAATGATGAGGTGTTGAATGCGGCGACACCCCCGGAGATCAGAGCTATCGAGTCCAAGCCTTCTTCAGCTGGCCCCTCAGTGTCTAAGCCCCTTTCTATTGACCCCTCTGAGCCTGACCCCCTTTTTAATGATCCCTCTGTGCCTGGAATAGCTAGGTACAATTTGCGCCCTCGACGGAGGAATAGTGCACCAAAGGAAAAGTCAGATTAGATATGGATGGACTGTGGAAGTTAGGGCCTACTCTGCTGTAGTACCAACAGTGTTACTTTAGACAGGGATGAGATTGGTGCACTGTTCCGGACATTGTACTGGGTAAGTTAAGTGTGCTCTCCAGGAGGGGAGTACATTACCCTGCAACGTGGGATACGGATCCGAGCTAGGACTGAGCAGCTCCACCGCCGGTGCTCAAGAGTGCCAATGTTGATGAACAATAGGAGCCTGCCAGTGAGGCTCTGACGGACACTGGGAACATTCACCCCATTATCAGTTTCATTATATACTTTTTCTTGTCTCACAATGTACTCGTTTGGTCGACCTATTGAGGAGGAGGAGGAACAGCCATTTGCAGCACCGTGTTTATAGCGGGATTGGTCTAGATGGTCTGGTTGGTCCACAAAGCGTAAAATAGTTTTTGTCGTGATCGTTGTGCTTTCTTTAATAACGGTACTTGGGGTAACATGGTTCCTGGAGGAGAATTATCCTGTGCATTCTTTGGTTGGTACAACGACTCCTCCCCCTGAGCATGTTTTTGTTACTCTGGCTCCACACAAGGCAATGCATAGGTTGTCTTACACTGAAAATGTTTTTGTGCAAATGTTGCATCAAGTTCACAATGTGTCCAACAAAACCAATTGCTGGAATTGCGGACTGCTTCCCTCTGTGACTCACAAAGTTGAAAATTTGTTGTCCATGCCACTGTCATACATTAGTAGTTGTGAGGGCTGGTTCGAATTGCTTAGCATGATACAGCAACATTCCCCACTCCCTACTCTGAACAAGGCACCTGCTCATTCTCGCACTATGGTACAGAATGTATAGGCTTTCCTGTTTTCAGTTTCTATTTTTGGTCAATTCTGGTGGGGTTTTTTCAGTGATTTCAATGCCTTAAAAAACAGTGGTTATCAGTGGTTACACATTTTTGCGCCATTAAAAACAACAAAAACAGTGTTTTTCCGGTGTTTATGGAACGTTTTACTTTTATTATTGCTAGTTTTCTGCACTGATAGTGCATGTTATATAGACAGTGTATGTACAGTGTATATGAGGTCCAAATACATTTTTACAAATCAAACTTATTGTAGTGGATCATACAATACTTCTTCAGTGAGTCTTTGGTCATGCGTGCTCGCTCTTTTCTTCCAATGTAAACTTATATCTGTGTAAAGGCCCCCTCAACATTGGCACTTGAAATGGGTAACGCAATAACATCCAGTACACAATTTGCTAACTCTGGCCACTGACATAGCTTTCCATGGCAATACTGGTTCACCTGAATATTGCGATTCTCTCAGACAGGTTCTGCAACATATACGTGGAACTGGGCGCAATGTTTTGCATGCTGGTGCACTTAGAAACAGGTTGGCAAAAATGCAGTGAAAGGAAAAAACACTGTAGACTGCATTGACTGCTCCGTGACAAAGCTGCAAAAACACAACCCACATGGTGTCATTCTTCGCAACCGTCCTTGCTTACTGTTGAGAAAATAATGGGAAAGACAACAGTTTCACAGTCTTCATGATTTTACCTCAGCTTGTTTTAGTTCATAGCCAAATAAAAGTTCCACAACGGAATGTGACTTTATATGACGAACTGCAATTACTATATATATATGTATTCCTCATGTCTGCCCTCCTCCTATCTGTGCTGCTGTCAGACAACAACACACAATGTAAATTATTTATGTATTTAATGGAAAGGCGGTGGGGCAGGAGTAATTGCATGGGCTGCTTTGCTAGTGTAAAGGGACTACTCTCTGGGATTTGAGGGGGAGCAGGCTGTCTGATTCGAGTTTGGGGTTTAAGCTCCGTTCGGGCGGCGTGGATTAACAGTATGTACTCCGTGCCGCGAGCCGGCTGTTTTTACTATTGATTTCCCTGAAAGTTCCACACGCATTGAATGCAGCGAACACGCACAAATGCAGTCTACCTGGCATAACACCGGGGAATCTAGATGCCCGCCTGTATGGTGGGGAGGTTTGCAAGCAAATAGTCTAGAAAGGGTTATTTTGGGGATCATAGCAGTAGCAAGGGGTTTGGGATGAGTCAGAGAGTGGAGGTAGAGGATATATTGAGAAAGGTATAATGTGAGAAATAGGGTAGTGTTATGTGCTGGATTGAGGCCCTAACATAGGTGCGCTGTTTCAGAGGCTCAAATCCTTCGTGCCACAGAGACAGGCAGGAACTTTCACCTACATTGGCCCTCCCTTTACAAATAACGAGCAACAGAGTCTGTCCCTTATCTGACGTGTGCTCTGGGTGCAGAAGACGGTCCATCCTAAATACGTCATATCCATGTCCAACAGTGACTAACCTATGTCACAACGAGTTCTTAGACAAAGACCCTTCGCTCTTGGGATTTTCCCTAGCACAGGGTTATTGATTTCTCCAAGAACTCATTAAATATGCATGAACCACTATTTTCTAAGGGATCATTCCTGACGTCTTCCTCTGACCGACTGTACGTCAATACTAACATTCCAAGGCATCTATCAGGTATAAATATACCTCCCTTTGCCCAAGCAAACTAGAGAGGACCGAGACTTTCCATGCCGACACTCTGACGTGAGACGCTGCAACCTGCATCATGCCACAGCTCCAGCTGGCAGAGGTCCATCCACCCATCCTGGGGTGTCCAGCTCAACACCAGGATGAAGTCCCACTAAGGTAATGGGGTTAGACTAAATCCTAGGGGGATTCTTGGCTCTCTAATACCTACACACATGCTAGGTACACTTCGGTACATCTAGTTAGGCATCATAGGGGTATAGGCTTTATCTTAATGCATTCTGCATTTCATGTATGTGTTCATTACTATTGCACAATGGTAAAACTGTACCATGCATTTTTATTTAACTGCACTGCTGGCCATATTTCTCTGCTACTGTCCAACAGTTGTCGCAGCACATATAACCAGTACTAGAACAACAACTGTGCAATAAATTTTATTGTAAACACACCCGACTGTTTCTTCTATGTACTTCTCTGAGATGAGTGACTGAATGAAAAGTAGTATATTGTTTCCACGATCCTGAGAGATCAGGGTTTTATGTTATGTGGTTGCTAGAAACTATTCCCTTCTTGTCTTCAAGAAGTTTCTAGTGGCCTCTGAGCTAGCTGGCACAGGTAATTAAGTTTAATATAATCGATAGGGACATACCGACCTTAGTCCTATGTCAAACCTATAGGTTATATTATTCCAATGCCAGAGCCTATTAGGGAAATAGGAACTACACTACAGTAGTGCATTGAAGAGAGTGGTAGAATGAGGTATGGGATGAGTCAGAGTGGAGGTAGAGGATATAGGTATAGATGCTGAATTAGGAGTAAAGAAATAAATGTAAAAACATACGTAAATGGAAGATATATATATATATATATTATATATGGAAGGTAATATATCTTCTTTGTTGTTTGTTCACTGGGCTCTGTAGGGCACAGAGAGGCTGGGGCTACAAGATTAAGTGTACTATTTAGTTTAGAAATTACTGTGGGTGTAGAACTGACTGTGCAGAAAATCACCCAGTTACTGAGGTCAAAATGTCTCTCACTGCGAGCAGCAATGCCAACTCAGTACCAAGTATGGAAGAAAAGACTCAGTAATGCTGCAGATGCACCAATGATTGACAGTCGGCATCTGCTAAAACAGTGTCCAACATAGGTTGGTTGAGTAGGCCCAAAACACAGTCCGATCTTTAGGACATCCACATAAAGTTACATAGAATAAATGAAACATGTAGGGACATTCTAGAAAGAATTAGATTTTGATTTGGAAATACAGACAATATAGGTGGCTAATCACTCCACATTCCACTACATTGCGAAGTGAAAAATCAAAGGAATCGAAGTTAAAAAACATCCAGATAACAACCTAAATATAATCATCTTAATTTCTTGTCAATATATAGAATGCACGTTATCTGACATAGTGGGGTTTAGCCCTGAGGGGAGGGAGCCAGGATTTAAAAATCAGAAGAGGTATAGCATGCACTGCGCAGTTTAAAGTTAAGACTGCATATTTTAGTCAGGAGGACTGGTTCCAATTTACCATAAAAATCTCAAAACTGGTTATGTTGGCATTAAGAATTTGAAAAAAAAAATGCACATATGGGCAGCTGCTGGGATAACAATTGGGGAGGAATGCTCCAAAGGGGGTGGAGATCGCTCTGGGCGGAGAGTCAGACAGTAGCTCTTCTCCCCAGATAAAAAGGGGCTCCTCCAGAACTCAGTACGCAAACAGCTCGAAGCACCAGCCTGAGCTCCCGCACGCAGACCACCTGTGCACCCCAGCCCAGGCTGCATTGATTATCGAGCAACAGCCTTGTTTGTGGCCTTTTGAGGGTTAGAACGCATACCAAGAGTACTGCATCCTCAAATAGGATGGCAATTTCCCCCAGCAGTGGCATTATCAGTTTTACCTCTGCAGTGCCTGTGGCATGGCCTGTTTGAGACCGGTTGAGACCTGTGCAATGCACCAGGACCCCTTCCCCACCCCCAAGCCATGTGCTTGTAATTATCCGGTCAGCTCTGTGCGGATCCTTAAAGTGGAGCATGACTAACAATACATCTAACCTGCTGGGTCTGAACTGTTGCTTTCCGAACGCAGCACCTTTAAACTATTGTACGACACTTTCACTTCGTGAAATCCAGCCATTGATTTGTGGAGCTTAGCTGGCAGTTGGGAGCACCATTTCTGGGGGATACTAAAAATTGGGGGGGGTAATTCTTCCAGCAATAGGCAGGATGGAGGTGAAGGGGTGAAAAAAACCAATAAAGCCTTGTTAACACCTAAATGATCTTTTAAAGACCTGTGAAGAACTCGGGTGCGGCTGCGAAAGCAATGTGGCACACAGTTAAATGAACACTCAAGACTGTTTGGGAGGTGGTAGAGGTGAGGTGGTGTGAATGGTAGGCGGGACGAGGGGGGGGGTAAACCTTTGCTGCCTTCTTTCTGAGAGTCTGTGTACTGCTGAATTCAGAAAATATTGCTTTATAGGTAAAGTTGAATGTGGTGCTGCTGGGCTGTTTCTGATAATACAAGCAAGACACAGAAAATAGAGCTATTAAACAGACATAACGTAGCATTTGGGGCAATAGCACAGCAAATAAAATGACTCATTTGCTCAGGATCACACACCCTGTGCAAGTTCGTATCAGGAATTTGATCTTTTGACTTTCCAAATGACTGCGCTGCCTGCCAACTAGTCACATTTCCTTTACTAATTGACAGCCAGCATAAAAGCTCTCATACAATGCATCCATGCTAGGGAAACAAACAATGCAAATCCCACAAAAAGAGCCAGTGTCAGCAAGCTGCAGAGTTTCTGTTGCCCAACAACACTTCCCTGAGTGACCTTTTCGTAACTGATGAAATCAACTGAATGTGGGGACGCTTGCATAAAGTCTAAATGCAATTCGGAGCTGTTTTGTACTGCTTTAGCTCCCTCAAGTGGCCAACCGGTGCAACATGTGAAAAATCAGTGACACTCGGTTTAAACCGGGTCAGCTGATTTTCAGCCGGTAGGGTACTGTCGGGCACACTCGGGTTTAACCGATTTCCGGACAGCCTAAGAATGTACAATCCCGTCATAGGGTTCCTCTCGGAGGACAGGCAGGACAGGAGATGTTTGGTAGAATGTTTTTAAAGTCTTGTATGAACGCATATAAAACTGTGAAGAATGAGACATGGCTCCAAATGGAAATGGCTGATTTTCAGGCATTTAACACGTCTGAGTATTTTCAGTCTTTCCTGGCTAGTAATGTTACAGAGGACAAGCCAATGCCAGTGTCGGTGATCAACACAACAGCTAGTTTTTGTGTCCAAGGGACAGGGAAGGTAGTGGTAGGGGAGAGCAGATGCAATTCCACATATGAATTGAGAACGACGGATAGTCCACCCTTAATTCCACCCCCCAATGTGTACTTTGTCTGCGGCTCCCACGCTTATGTATGGCTCCCAAGGGGTGGGTCAGGTAGATGTTATCTCTCTTTCCTTCTTCCCCCTGTGTATGTTGCCCCGTCCGATTATCACAGAGCTCATCAGTTGCAGCGTAGGAGTACGCGCCTGTCCCGGGTAAAAAGAGTTCTTGATCCGAAGGATGTAGATCAGACAGATACAGCCGCACAGCAATTTGAGGATGTTGCAAAGGGCATTTTCCCCTTCTGGGGCCCTATAGTCAATAATATAGAAATTCGTCGGCTCACTAGAGTCGTGGAGGCAGTTATTAATACCACAGCGGGGATAGCGACAAATGTTACAGCAGAGCTCCAAGCTACGAGATTAGTTACCTTACAAAACCGGATGGTGTTAGATGTCATCCTTGCAGATCGAGGAGGGGCCTTTCGTGTCATTGGCAGTAGCTGTTGCGTATACATACCTGATTACGCACCCAATGTCTATTCAGCTATACAGAAATTACATAGATTATCAGCCAAAATACACCAGGAGACAGGTACCTGGACACTATCGGGGTGGTTCTGCAGTATACTGAAGACATGGGGTTGGAAAATACTTATCTTTTTGGTAATAGTGGCAGGCGTTATCTTGTCATGTTGCCTGTGTATACACTGCCTCCCAGCATGTTGTGCCTGCTGTGTCAATGCTCTGACACCCAAAAGAAAAATACCCATAACTGTTAATAATACTGATAATAATACGATGATCATTCTGCAGAAAAGTGTTGAGGAAATGATGAACGTAGATGAGGGCATATTTGAGTCTACGTCCTCCCTTGCAATGTCTATTCCTGACTATGAGTATATGGACTGCCATGAGTGCTGTTGTCTTTTTGCCAACATGAAAAAGTAATGTCTCCTTTCCTTAGGGTAAAATGGGTTTAGCGAAATGCTAAAAGGAGGGTCTGATGGAATATAATGAAATGTCTTCGCTGTATTGCTATGTGTTTGTTTAACTTAAGTTAGCATTCGCTGCACCATTTTACGTTTAGCCGCCATGTTGTGTTATGATCGTGATTTATTCTCTACTCAGCTCTGCTAGAAGCAGCTGTGATGTGTTCTTTCTCTTTCTCAAGGTTGGGCCTCGCTGTACTAGCTTGGGCGTGTTTTACTGATTCTAAATCCTACATAATGTAACACCATGAGTTCTGATGTCAGTTCTCTCTGCAGCACCCCAAGTGACTGGGCAGACGTGACTCCATTATAGTGTACTGAATAAACTTATACTTGGTTTGTATTCTCTACTGTCTGACAGACTCTTCCTTTGTGTGGAAGGCTGAGAGGTGGTCGCGAGTGACCTGGGTGACCCAAAACGGGTCACTTCCTTCACCTTCCGCCACAAAAACAACCTGATTTCAACACAGACACCTTTGCACCATGGTGCAAGGGTGCCTGCATTGGTGCTAGGCAGTCATTTGTGTGCCAGCACAGTGTAAGAGGACAGGAATGTGTGGTAGCTCATAAATACAATGCATTCCTGCCCTTTTCTTTTACACAGGCCAGCGCAGCAAAATGATGTGAAGCTCTGCCCTGCATCAAATTGTAGTAAATGATGCCCTTACTGTGCAAAACAGCCACTCACATACCCACTCACTTACCCACTCACCCACTCAAACAGCCACTCACTTACCCATACATCCACTTACTCACCCAGTTACTTGCCATGGAGCCATTCACATAGCCACTCAGTCACCCATACAGCCGCTCACACACACACACTCACCCAACCATATATCCACTCACACAGCCACTCAGTCACTGAAACAACGACTCTCACACACACACTCACCCACCCAGTCCCTCACACAGCCACTCACCCACCCATATAGCCACTCACACACCCACTCACTCACCCATACAGCCACTCACACAGTCACTCACTCACCCATACAGCTACTCACACACTCACTCACACACCCATACAGCCACGCAGACACCAACTTCCACATTGATACAGAGAGTCACAGTGCCACTCAGATGACATATATTAGAAACAGTATCACTCATTAGTAGTACAAAAAGAATAGTAATATAACTTATAGAGTAGCTTAGTATATATATCTTTAACTCTCAGAAACATTTACTCACTGGATGATGTCATCATTGGTGACATCACTGATGCCATTTCAGATCATATATATTCACTGAAAAAACAAAAGGTTACAGGGATGTTATAGTTAGGCTTAGATTTCACTCCTACAAAACCATTGAAATGTAGCAATTATAGTTACCTGAGCTAACTATAACTGACACCCCCGCAATGCACTGCTTCTGACCTCACATAGTAGATCACTTATCACATGGTCAATAACATCACTGTTGACATCATTAATAACATCTCACATGAGGTCACTGATGACATCATCCAGTGATTGTGAGTGGTTTCTAAAAGTTTGAGTGTTAAACATATATACTAAGGTACTACAAAAGTTAAATCAGTATAACTTGTATACGACAAATGAGTGATGCTATATCTAATATATATTATGTGTGTGGTTGTGTGTTTATCCGTGTGAGAGTAGGTGTGTGAGTGGCTGTATGGGTGTGCACATTGATGTGTGAATGGCTGTGTGGGTGAATAAGTGGGTGTGTGAGTAGCTGTATGGATGAATAAGTGGGTGTGTGAGTAGTTATATGGGTGAGCGAGTGGCTGTGTGAGTGCCTGAATTGGGGAGAGAGTGGGTGAATGAGTGGCTGTATGGGTGAGTGAGTGGCTGTGTGAGTGGCTGTATGGGTAGGTGAATGGATATGTGAGTGGCTGTATCGGTGACTAAGTGGCTGTGTGAGTGGCAGTATGGGTGAGCGACTGTGTGTGTAAGTGGTTGTATGGGTGATTGAGTGGCTGTTTGAGTGGTTGTTTGGTTGACTGAGTGGGTGTGTGAGTGGTTGTACTGGAGAGTGGGTGTCTGTGTGAGTGACTATATGGGTGAGTGAGTAGATGTGTGAGTGCTTGTATGGGTGTGTGAGCTGTTGTATGGGTGATTGAGTCGCTCTGTTTAGAGGCTATATGGGTGAGTGAGTGGGTGTGTGAGTGGCTGTATGGGTGAATAAGTAGGTGTGAGTAGCTGTATGGGTGAGTGAGTGACTGTGTGAGTGACTCTATGGGTGAGTGGCTGTGTGAGTGAGTGACTGTGTGAGTAAGTATATGGATGAGTGAGTAGCTGTGTGAGTAACTGTGTGGGTGAGTGACTGTGTGAGTAGGTATATGGTTAAGTGAGTGGCTGTGTGAGTGTCTCTATGGATGAGTGAGTAGGTATGTGAGTGGTTGATGGTTATACGAGTGGGTGTATGAGTAGTTGTGTGGGTATGTGAGTGGAAGTATGAGTGGTTCTGTGGATGATGTCATCAGTGATGTCATTTGAAATATCATCAGTGATGTCATGAGTGATGTCACTGACCATGTCATGAGAGATGTAACATGTGAAGTCATAAGCAGTGCATTGCGGGGGCATAAGTCATAGTTAGCTCAGGTAATTAGAACTGCTGAATTTCGCTGGTTTTGTGCGAGTTAAATCTGAGTCTAACTATAATGTTCCTGTAACCTTTGTTTTTTTCAGTGAATTTCTAAAGTTATTTTAATTCTATTTCTTAACTATAATGTCCATGTAACCGTTGGTTTTTTCACTTAACTAGTAAGGATTTTTAAATTCTATTTCCTAACTATAATGTCCCTGTAACCTTTGGTTTTCTCTGTGAATTGCTATGTTTTTTTAATGTTATTTCCTAACTATAATGTCCCTGAAATCTTTATTTTTTTCAGTGAATATCTATATTTACATTTTTTTTTGTTCCTAACTGTAATCTGTCACCTTTGAGAGCGGGTGTGCAAGTGCTCTATGGGTCTGTGAGTGAGTGTGTGACAGTTTTGATGGTGTGTGAGTGGCTGCATAGGTTGGTGAATGGGTGTGTGAGTGGATGTATGGGCCTGTGAGTGGGTGTGTGAGTGGCTGTATGGGTCTGTGAGTGGATGTGTGACTAGCTGTATGGGTCTGTAAGTGGATATGTGAGCGGCTGAATGGGATGGTGATTGGGTGTGTGAGTGACTTTATGGGTCTGTGAGAGTCTTAGTGGGTGTGTGAGTGGGTGCCTGAGTGTGTCTGTCAGTGGGTGTGTGTGTGCCTCTATGGGTCTGTGACTTCTGGTGTGGGTCTATGAGTGGGTCTGTGAGTGCCTGTGTGGGTCTGTGAGTAGGTCTATGAGTGCCTGTGTGAGTGGGTATGTGAGTGCCTGTGTGGGTCTGTGAGTACCTGTGTGGCTTTGTGAGTGGGTGTGTGAGTACCTGGTATGTCTGTGAGTGGGTGTGTGAGTGGCACTATGGATTTTGGGCATTTGCATAATTAGGTCATTTAAAAAGAAGGAACATGGACTCTGCTCTCACCAAGAGATGACAAGAAAGAAACAACTCATCAGCGTCACTACACATTAGATTGTGCTCCAACAGATCAATGATGAATTCACCTCCATTGAGGATTTCATATTGTTTTTCAATGTGGAATGCGAGTGAAAACACACTTGCTTTGCCTTCCCCAAGCCCAAGAAGTTAGGGTCATTTGTTCCTTACAGAAGTGGAGCTTCAACTGGGGCACCTGCTAAGTAAATGTTTGTGTGTTCTGTGATAACATGAATCCTTCTGTAGGGAAGACAATGATACTACAAAGAGGTAAATCTCCACCAACCAAGGGTCCTTTCTCTTAACTATATGAAGTAAGTATTTATTTGTTTGGTGAAGATGTCCTCATATTCCTCGGCATCAAGAACATGTCAACATAATTGGTGGGATATGTACTGGGGGACCTTTTGTTAAGCTGTCTATCATCCTGGCAAAAGGTGCAGAGACCTTTGCATATTACTAAGGTGGACGGGCGGGGCCAAATGGCAGAGCTGTCAGGTGATTTGTACATTTTTATACTCATAGGAAATTAAAGGGAGAACCATGGACCCTGCTCTCACTAGGACAGGACTCGCTGGGACGGAGCTCATTGAGTTTTACTCTGCCGAATTCTACAGAGTGGCTGAAAAACTCGGATAAATTCCACACAGTTCCACGACTGGGCGGAGTATTGCTTGGCCACCACTAATGAAGTCCCCTTGGATGCTGAGTGTCATTGTCAATGCCCCACCTGTCGCACTATTGGTTGGGGGATGAAGTCCCCTTGGCTGCTGAGGGACGTTGGGAGCCAAGAACCCCTCCTGTTACAACCAGTAAGTCCCACACAGTGGGATTGCTGAGAGCTGATTGGAGACCCTGCCACTTTCTCAACCAGTCTATAAGCTCGCCTCTTGGCGCACTACTCAGGGGATGAAGTCCCCTTGAATGCTGAGGGTCGTTGGGGGCCAAGAACCCCTCCTGTCACCACCAGCAAATCCCACACAGTGGGATTACTGAGAGCTTGTCGGAGGCCCGTCCCCTTTCTCAACCACTCTGCAAACGTACCTCCTGGCGCACTACTGGTTGGGAGATGAAGTCGCCTTGGATGCTGAGGGTCATTGGGGACCAAGAACCCCTACTGTTACCACCAGTAAGTCCCACACAGTAGGATTGCTGAGTGCTCATCGGAGGCTCTGCCCCCTTTCTCAACCACTCTGCAAACACCCTTTGTGTCATACTGCTGGTTGCAGAATGAAGTACGCTTAGCTCCTGAGGGTCGGTGGGGGCTGAGAACCCCTCCTATTATAACCAGTAATACCCCCACAGTAGGATTGCTGAGAGCTCATTGGAGGCCATGCCCCTTTCTCAACCACTCTGCAAAGACCCCTCCTGGCGCACTTCTGATTGGGGTATGAAGTCCCCTTTAATGCTGAGGGTCTTGGGGGCCAAGAACCCCTCCTGTCACCACCAGGAAGTCCCACACAGCAGGATTACTAAGAGCTCGTTGGAGGCCCATCCCCTTTCTCAACCACTCTGCAAACATCCTTCCTGGTGCACTACTGGTTGGGGTATGAAGTCCGTTTAGCTGCTGATGGTCGTTGGGGGCTGAGAACCCCTTCTATTACCACCAGTAAGTCCCACACAGTGGTATTGCTGAGAGCTCATTGGAGGCCCTGCCCCTTTCACAACCACTCTGAAAACTCTCCCCCTGGTGCACTACTCATTGGGGGATGAAGTCCCCTTGGATGCTGAGGGTCGTTGGGGGCCAAGATCTCCTCCTGTTACAACCAGTAATTCCCACACAACAGGATTACTGAGAACTCGTCAGAGGCGCCAGCTCCCTTTCTCAACCACTCTGAAAACGCGCCTCCTGATGCACTATTGGTTGGGTGATGAAGTCCTCCTAGCTGCTGAGGGTCACTGGGAGCCAAGAACTCCTATTATTACCACCAGTATGTCCCACACAGCGGGATTGCTGAGAGCGCGTCGGAGGCCCCACCCTCTTTCTCAACCACTCTGCAAACGTGCCTCTTGGTGTTTTACTCATTGGGGGATGAAGTCCCCTTGGATGCTGAGGGTTGTTGGGTGCCAAGAACCCTCCTGTTACCACCAGTAAGTCCCACACAGCGGGATTGCTGAGAGGTTGTCGAAGGCCCCACCCCCTTTTCAACCACTCTGCAAACGGTGCCTCCTGGCACACTACGTGGATGAAGTCCCCTTGGATGCTGAGGCTGATTTGGGGCCAAGAACCCCTCGTATTGCAACTAGTAAGTCCCACACAATGGGATTGCTGAGAGCTCATTAGAGGCCCGACCCCTTTCTCAACCACTCTGCAAACGCCACTCCTGAGCACTACTGGTTGGAGGATGAAGTCTCCTTGGCTGCTGAGGGCCATTGGGGCCAAGAACCCCTCCTAGTACCACCAGTAAGTTCAACACAGCGGGATTGTTCAGAGCTTGTCAGAGGCCCGCCCTCTTTCTTCACCACTCTGCATACACCCCTCCTGGCGCACTATTTGTTGGAGGATGAAGTCCCCTTGAATGCTGAGCGTCGCTGGGGTCCAAGAACCCCTCCTATTACCATCAGTATGTCTGACACAGCTGGATTGCTGAGAGCTCATCGGAGGCCCGCCCCTTTCCCCACCACTCTGCAAATGCCCCTCCTGGTGCAAAACTGGTTGGGGGATGAAGTCCGCTTGGTTGCTGAGGGTCGTTGGGAGCCAAGAACCCCTCCTGTTACCACCAGTAAGTCCCACAAAGCGGGATTGCCAAGAGCTCATTGTAGGCCCCATCCTCTTTCTCCACCACTCTGCAAATGCCCCTCCTGGTACACTACTTGTTGGGGGATGAAGTCCCCTTTAATGCTGAGGATCTTTGGGGCAGAGAACCCCTCCTATAATCACCAGTTAGTCCCACACAGCAGCATTGCTGAGAGCTCATCGGAGGCCTTGCCCTCTTTTTACACTACTCTGCAAACGCCTCTCGTGGCTCACTACTGGTTGAGGGATGAAATCCCTTGGCTGCTGAGGGTCCTTGGGGGCCAAGAACCTCTCTTGTGACTGCCAGTAAGTCCCACACAGCAGGATTGCTGAGAGCTCGTCGGAGGGCTTGCCCCCTTTTTACACTACTCTGCAAACGCCCCTCCTGGTGCACTACTTGTTTGGGGATGAAGTCCCCTTGAATGCTGAGGGTCGTTGGGGGTCCAGAACCCCATCCTGCTACCACCAGTAAGTCCTACACAGCCAAATTGCTGCACGCTCGTCGGAAGCCCATTTTCCTTTCTCCAATAGTCTGCAAACATGCCTCGCAGCACACTACTCGTTGGGGTTTAAGTGGGTCCCAGCCTCTTGCTCCTGGGTGCCCTGAAGTCCCCTTGGATGCTGAGGGCCCTTGGGTGCAAAGAACCCTGCTATTGCCACCAGTAAGTCCCACCCTTGGGGATTGCTCAGAGCTCATCGGAGGCCCCGTCCCCTTTGTCCACCACTCTGCAAACGGGGGCACACTACTTATTTGGGGATGAAGCCCAGTGGTTGTGAGAATCCTTGGGGCCAAGAACCCCTCCTGTTACCACCAGTAATTCCCACGCAGCGGGATTGCTGAGAGTTGGGCAGAGACCACGCCCCCTTTCTCCACCATTCTGCAAACATGCCTCCTGGTGCACTACTCGTTAGGGATTAAGTGGATCCCATCCTCTTGCTCCTATGTACCATGTGGGCCTCAATGCCCCTGCGGTCCCTGCCAGCTCCCCGTCTCCAGCGGGATCCGATATTGCTCCGACACATAGGGAAGTAGCAAAAAATGCTGCTCCCTGGCTGTGGGAGCAGTTCCTTCATCTGTTTTCCTGCCTGCTTGACAGCAGATAGGAAAACAGATCAAAACTCTGCTTCCAACTGGCAGGAGCAGTTTGACAGCTCCCGCTTGTTGGGAGCGGAGTTAATGTTTGCTCTTGCTTGGCGGGGGCTGTCAAAGTTCCTGCCAAGTGAAAGAAAACTGCTATCTCCCAAGTGTGGGCACCTTGGGAGATAGCAGGAGCTGTCCCTGGGGTTGGTGCTCCCCGGGACCATTAGTGGCTCCAGGAGGGGGCCGTGCGGCTCCCTGCTTTACTTTTCACAGGCCGGCCCAGGGAGGTGGTGGTCTCCGGGGCTGTATATGGCCCAGGAGGGGTGCACTCGGCCCCCCTTCCACTTCTATATTGATTTCTGGCCCCGGGGAGGTGGTGGTACCAAGGGAGGCCTTGGGGATCCATGTGGCCCCACCTCTAATATCTGTATTTAAGCCCTGTGGAGATGGTGGACACCGAGGCTCTAAGGACACAGGTGGGGGGTCCACACGGCCCCCTCCCTATTACATTTCCAGCCAAGGGGAGGTGGTGGTCCCGGGGCTAGGGGTCAGGGTATTCCTACCCTGCTGCCTTGTCTTTATTTCTTATATTTTTCTTGGGACTGCTGAGTCCAAGTCCCAAGATGGCTGCCAACTCTTCCTCGTTGAAGTGTTGGCAGCCAATCAGATCTCTGCACGAAATCTGGAGGATTAGCCAGAGGGGTCGTGTCTCTAGATATACAAATTTGGTTTTCTTTTAAAAACTCTAAAACTACTGAATGGATTTACACCAAATAACAAAATGGTCGCTTTCTGGGCTAACATCTAGCTTTCTGCCAACAGCCTGTTTGGGCTGTAGTCGTGTCGAAAATTCCTATGGGAATTAACATGGGAAACACACATTTTTCGATCCCCCTTTTTCTCGGCCCCCGCTTGACGGATCACCCCAAACAAGACCGAACTTGACACTTTTTTGGGAAAATTTGTCATACAGCGCCAAAGATATAGGCAAGTCAAAAACGCTTTTCCAATGGAAACTAGGTCCTAACTATAATTACCTACTGGCAACCGCCAGTAGGTTGGATATATATATAGTAGGTAGTTATAGTTAGGACCTAGTTTCCATAGACAAAGTGTTTTTTGGTAGACAAGCAAGACTAAAATAAACAGCATTGAAACTCCCTGGTGTCTGCGCCTGGTCCCTTTGGGAATGAAAAGAGTGATCACGGGAGGTGAATTATATATATAGTGACTCTGTCAAAGACCAAATAGGTCAAAATGCGTCAGTCCATTAAATTCTTTTCTTTGGAATCCTGGAGTGCGGTTTTTCTTTGCACAGCAGCGTGAGGCTTCTGAAAAAAATAATATATATATATATATATGTCAAAGTCCCAAGTAAGATGCACACTCAGGGAAGATTATGCTCAGTAGATGAATTTACTTCCAGTTACGCGTTTCGACTTAGAAAAGTCTTGATCCCACGTTTTCAAAGTCGAAAAGTGTAACTGGAAGTAAATTCATCTACTGAGCATAATCTTTCCTGAGTGTGCGTCTTACTTGGGATTTTGACATATGCAAACTGTCTGACGTGCTCTGCCGGCATAACGAACCACCTGTCTACGGGCCCCGGAGATCGGAAGGAGCTTTTTCTTAGAGGGATATATCTGAAATCTGAAACAATTATAAAACCTGATCATGGAGGCGAGAGTTATAAAAAGACAATTAAAGGCAGAATCACTTTTTTCAAGCAACAGAAATATCACAGTGGAAGAAAAGCAAAAAAATGTGTCTAATCAGAAAACGGAAAGCAATCTGAAACAGCTGTTCCTTCAGCTAGAAAAGGCAATAAGAAAGGAGATAAATAAAGGATGGGAAGTGCTTACAACGCAGAAATACTTGGAAGTAAATAGAGTGCCAAGAGGTCTGCAAATCTTTACTTTACCTAACCATCCGGATACCAAACTGGAAATGTTGGAAGAATGGGGAGGCAACAATATGCAATGCTCCAGGCATATGATGCAGATCATAATTAAATATGACAAAAAGGATCTGGATGAAATACACAAAATGATAGAAAATCTTGAAACCCAGATGCAATCTATAAAGAAAGAGGAAGAGAGTAACCAATATAGGAAAGACATGGAAACAAAACTGGACAAATATGAAAAAGAAATAGCGGAAAGGAAACAAAGAAAGTTCAGACGAGATGAAAAAGACTATTAAACAGGCACTATCTTTACCTTTGCCAAAAGATTTACAATTCTAAAGAAACAACTAACAGAAGGACAAATCAGAGGAAATGAATCAGACGCAACAGTAAGCGAATCTGATGCAGAATTGAGTGAAGGGGAGAATGTAATCACAACCACCCAAAAATGTGTCTTTTTAGAGGAAATGAGACTCTTATATATAGACCAAAGACCTGGGAACACAAGAGGAAGGGGAAGAGGACAAGCACAAAAACGAGGACGTGGGCGAGGAAAAACAACCGAACGTTCACACGAAGAAAAACAAGGAGAAGCCTCAGGAAGTACAAATCAATATCCATTACGCAGCAAACAGAGGATATAGGCACTACACAGAAAGCAGGAACGATGAACAATTTAGTCATCAATTTATCTAAATATTCCTTAACAAAGGACCAAAATAAAGTCCTCAACAAGGGCTTGACCTTTTGCGCCGAAAAGCACAATGACTTTGTGGAAATAAAAATAGACACATACAAATTTATTCGTAAATTGAAATTAGCCAAATTCTTTGCGAAAAACCAAATGGCACCCAGTATAAATACAGAGGAAGCAATTCAAACAGCAAGCATATTGATAGCTGAAGCGTCTGACATAAAAACAATGTATGACCTAGCTCACAACCTAAAGGATGAAGATATGCCTGAATCAGACATTCTGAAGGAATTAGATCTAGGGCCATATGTATGAAGCCAATTTGCGATCAGCAAACGCCGAAATTCGCAGAATTTCAGCGTTTGCGATCGCAAATTAGCAGTGTGCAATGTATCACACTGAAACCCCTCGCAAAATAAGGAATCGCAAATTTTGCGATTCCCTATTTTGCGATTGCATTTAAGGAATCGCTAATTGCGATTCCTTAAATGCAATGTAAGAAGCACAAAAAAGTGCAATTTGGGCTTAAGGAATCGCAAATTACCACCAACTTCAAGTTGGTGGTAACTTGCGATTTCACTTAAAAATGCACTTTTTTGCATTTTTTAAAGTGCCATGTGGCGCACATACATGCCCTTAGGGCATGTATGTGTGCCACATGTGCACACATGCACATTTCAGGGGTGCAACAGGGTGTCCTTTTGACACCCTGGCACCCTTGAAATTGCATTCTCAATTTGCGATTCTCTAATTGCAAATTGAGAATGTCTTCCCATTTATTCCTATGGGCCTCTAGGCCCATAGGAATGAATGGGAGGAATTCCTTAATTGCGAATCGCAATTTGCGATTCGCAATTAAGGAATATGAAGGATTCACAAAATTTATTGCAAATCCTACATACATCTCGTTTTGCGATTCTCCAAATAGCGATTCTCTAAAATTCGCTATTTGAGAATCGCAAACCAAACTTTCATACATATGGCCCCTAGACACTAATTGTAATGAAAAAACACCATTCAAACCAAAGTCTAAATTTTGTCCAATCTTGACTCCTGGAAATAAGATCGACCTGTACTATGAATTGTTAACAACAGATTTGGAACAGCTTCAAAATAAAACACATACAAAAAGAAAAGAGAATTTAACGAAAGCTGAAAGAATTTCACTACAAGAATTTGATGAATAATCAGGACATTGAAATCAAACCAGCAGACAAAGGTGGCAACATTGTACTGATGGATAAAACACAGTACAAGAAAGAAGCACTACAACAACTAAATGTACAAGAAAATTATAGGAAATTACAACAAGATCCCACCAATGAGTTAACATTAGATCTGCACACCAAAATAGACGAATGGTTCGGAAAGGGTCTACTAAGCAACGAGGAGGCGAATTTCCTGAAGAAGGACAATCCTACAGTTCCCACCATATACGTTCTCCCGAAAGTTCATAAAACCCTAGTGAATCTGCCAGGGAAACCAATAATTTCAAGCTGTGATAGCTTGTACAAACCAATATCAGAATATGTGGATTATTTTCTAGCACCCATCGTAACTACTCTGAACTCATACATTCGAGATACAGGTGACTTCCTGAGAATACTGAACAACACAAAATGGCACGAAGGCTATCTCCTAGCCACCATCGATGTTGTCTCCCTATACATGTCAATCAACCATGAGATGGGACTCACAGCACTTGAATACTTTCTTGGGCAAAGAGATCAAAAATACATGGAACACTCCAAGATGTTCAGAGATATGGTGGAACTATGTTTGAAAAATAACATCTTCATATTTGACCAACATAGTGTACTGCCAAATGCACGGAACCGCCATGGAAGTTTCATTTTCCCCAAGCTACGCAAATATCACCATGGGATGGTGGGAAAAGATGGTAGCTTGGGGAGAAGACAAAAACCAATACTCAGAGAAAATCATGCTATGGCTCAGGTTCATTGATGACCTTTTCATCAACTGGAACGGCACTAATGAGGAATTTACACAATATGTGAATATACTAAATGATAATGAAACAGGTCTGCAATTTACGCACAACATGAGCACCACAACAATACAATTTCTTGATATACAAGTGTATGTGGACCAAGGCGTAATTAAAACAACAACTTATCGCAAACACACCACCCGACAAACAGCATCTTGCATGGCTCCAGCTTCCACCCTAGATCCCTAATCAAAAGCATACCATACAGTGAATTCCTCAGAATGAAACGTAATTGTTTGGACGAGAGAGAACTGGAAATCAAAACAAAGGAAACGGCACAAAAATTTAAAGAAAGAGGATACAAATCGGCATACGTTATGGCAGGTATGAAGACAGCGGAACAAGTGCCTCGAGAACAAACACTTATGACTAAAAAGAGTCAAATAAAAGAACCGAAGAGGGAAAGAATCCAGAGATCAGACTTATTTTGACCTACAACAAAGAAAATCATGAAATTGTGCAAATCATGAACAAACACTGGAATGTCCTCTTAAAAGATCATGACATAAAAAAAATCCTAGGTAACCAACCCAATATCACGTAAAGGAAAGCACCATCAATTAAAGACAAACTAGTACACAGCCACTATACGATACCATAACAGAAATCATGGCTAACAGAACTCCAAAGAGGATTCAGCAAGTGCGACAAGTGCAAAGCTTGTCGCATCGGAAAAAATATAAAGGAAATCACTGACTCCAAAGGCAAAAGTTTCCATATTAACCAGAAATTCAACTGTGAGAGTTCCTATGCTGTTTACATGTTAGAGTGCAACTGCGGGAAAAGGTACATTGGCAGCACGGTGTGCCAATTAATGAAAAGAATCCTTTAGCATATCCATGCCATACAAAATGACGATAACAACTATGCCATGACCAAACACATGCACACACATGTAAACCACAATTGGCAACAAATGAAATATTGGGGCCTGGCAACAGTCCCCGTCAGTGAGAGAGGCGGAGACAGAACGCAGTCTAGGCTGATAATCAGATTCCAAATAAAGCAGCCGTTTGGTCTTAAAGGGGATGAAGAACTTCATGTTCACCTGTAAATATTAACCTAATTCTATGAAGTAAACAACCGGAAACAACCACACAATATCGTAATGTAGAATACAATACACCAAGACAAATAAGAAACTGTAGATTGTGTACAGCTAAAGTGAGGAGATACCATCTGTTAACCCATCTACGGCACTCAGCCGGTCATGAAAATCACATATACCCAATATGGAGCAAAGAAGGACACTGTCAGGTCAATGAGTGGCCTAAAAATGAGGACTTACCCATGAATACCATAGGGATATCATCACGTGAAAACTGGAAGAGCCACTTGCAGAGGAAATATCCTCATGTGATAACAAACGCGAAAGGGCACTTAGCCGTGAACGATGGTGAAAAGATGGATATCAAGGAATCTACGTATAAATCAATAATCACACCCATGAAATGAACGAGCACCACTCGAATAAAGGACCGTGTAAATAAGAAAATATGTATATACGTTTTCTATTGGAAAAGAAAAATCTCCAAACTAAATCATCAAAATAGTAGAAGGACCAAAATTCAACCATCGATATTGATATGAATGATGGTGAATGATTTGTGTTGAAAATTTACGGTAATTAGGGACAATATGGAATTATGGTAAATATTCTGTCCTTAACTAAATGTATTTATTTACATGAGCTACAAATCTTTCCACTTGTAAATAGGAAAACGACAAAAACTGAGACAGTCTAAGATGGCCGACATTGGTTTCTGCATATATGGTTGAATTTTGGTCCTTCTACTATTTTGATGATTTAGTGAAATCTAAAGAAGTGAATTACTGTTAAAAGGCTCGATGCCACGAGCCGCCACTGACACAGACGAAGGCCAGGTGGCTGAAACGCGTTTGTCAGTACTTTTCTTTTCCTAGTGGAATGGAAGAATAAATATATATATATATATATGTATTATCTACTGGCGGTCGCCAGTAGATAGTTATAGTTAGGACCTATTATCTATAGGAAATTCGAAACATTCTTTTCCCAATAACTTTGGCGCCGGTTGACGAATCTTCGCGAAATTTTCAAAACTTATGGCCCGCTCCGATCTTGCAAGTTTCGGGGTGATTCATCAAGCGGGGGCCGAGAAAAAGGGGGTCCCAAAACGTGTTTTCTCCATGTTAATTCCCATAAGAAATTTTAGACACGGCTACAGCCCGAACTGCTGAACGGAATTACTCCAAATTTGGCAAAAAGGTAGCGCTTGGTTCAGAAAGCGACCTTTTTTAAATGGTGTAAATCCGTTCAGTAGTTGCGGAGAAATTAAAAAAATAAGAGTCAAAAAAGCAATTTCCCATAGGAAACTTTATGCAAGGCTACAGCCAAAACTGCTGAACGGAATTACACCAAATTTGGCAAAAAGGTAGTACTTGGATCAGAAAGCACCCTTTTTAAAAATGGTGTAAATCCGTTCAGTAGTTGCTGAGAAAATCAAAAATAAAAGTTTCGATATCTATGGCCGCAGTGGATCCGCGCACCCTCCCGACCACGAGCTTCATGCTAATTGGCTGTCAACACTCCAAACCAGGAAGTGTTGGCAGCCATCTTGTGACTCGTTAGAACCGAGTCACAAGAAAGAGAGAAAAAGAAACGCGAAAAAAAGAAAGGGGGCAGGGTAGGAACACCCTGACCCCTAGGCCTGCTCAGGGGTCCCACAAGGACCCCCAGGGCTCAAAAAGCATTTTTTGTAAAAACAAAATCGGCAAAATGCGCGCCGGATCCGCGAATCCGGCCGCAAAAAACCCTCCCAAAAAAAAACGAAGCGCGGGCTTCCGCGCTTCGTTTATATTTAGCCCCCGGGTGGGCAAAGTCCCGGGGCATGCGTAAATTTAATAGCGGGGCCCAGGGAGGCCCCCGCAGCCCCGGGACCGCCACCCCCGGGGCTTTTCTAAAATATTTGCGGGGGCTCATGGCCCCCGCAGCCCGGGGACCGCCACCCCCGGGGCTTGTATTTTAAATGGGTGGGGGGCCTCCATGGCCCCCAAGCCTCGGGGACCGCCACCCCGGGGCTTTCTTTACATATTTGCGGGGGGGCACATGGCCCCCGCAGCCCCGAGGACCGCCACTCCCGGGCTTGTTTTTTTATTTTTTAAACTACCTGAGTGGGGGGGGGGGGGGTTCGAGCCCCCCACGCGCCCGAGGACCGCCACCTCCCGGGGCACTAACTATGCAAATTTGGGGGTCCGTTACGGACCCCGAGCCCCGAGGACCACCACCTCCAGGTTGGTGCAGATGTTGGGAGGGGGCCGCGCGGCCCCCTCCTGGAGCCTGTGATGGCCCTGGGGACCGCCACCCCCCAGGGCCGGCTCCTGCAGTGTCCCGGGGTGCCCACCCCGGGACACTGCTGTTTGCAATGACAGGGCGGGAGCCTCGCGGCTCCCGCCCTGTCGTTGCAAACTGCTTTGCTTCATGGAAGCGAGAGCAGGAAACCTGCTCTCGCTTCAATGAAGCAAAGCAGAATTGCTTTCCACACGGGGAGCTGCATGTCAGCAGCTCCCATGTGGAAAAGCAGTGCCGGCTCTCGCAGGACGCGGGGAGCCGGCGGGACCGTGGGGGCATTGGGGCTCCCCCCACGGTCCCCAACGAGAGGCCAGGCCGCGGGGGATGGGGTCCCCGGGGCCAGAAGTGGCCACGGAGGGGGCCGCGCGGCTCCCCTCCCCCATTATAATTTTTTTTTTTTAAATACACGGAAAGGCCAGCCCCGGGGGATGGGGTCCCCGGGGCCATAAATGGCCTGAGGAGGGGGGCCACGCAGCCCCCCTCCAATAATTTAATTTTTAAAAAAACTGGCCATGCCCCGGGGGATGGGGTCCCCGGGGCCGAATATGGCCTCGGGAGGGTGGCCATTCGGCCGCCTTCCAATTTTTTTAAATAAAAAAAAAAATAGGGGTCAGGCCCTGGGGGATGGGGTCCCCAGGGCCAATAAAATAGGAAAGGAAGGGGGGCCACACAGCCCCCCTTCTTAATTTTTTTTTTTTTTTTTAAAAAGACCGGCATCGCGCCGGAGGCCCCGCCCCCTCCCTGCAGCACTCTGCAAACGCGCCCCCTGGCGCGTTGTAAGATGGGGAACTAATTCCCCTTGAATACTGGGGGTCCCTGGGGGCCAACTAGCCCACCAGGAACCTCCAGTATGCGCCAGGGAGCTGCGTTGCAGAGAGGTGTTCAGAGGCCACACCCCTTTTTACACCTCTCTGCAGCGCAACTCTGTGGGGCTTACTGGAGGTACCTGGTGGGCTAGTTGGACCCCAGGGACCCTCTGGATTCAAGGGGACTTAATCCCCCAACCTAAAAACGCGCCACGGGCGCGTTTGCACAGTGGTGAAGGGAGGGGCGGGGCCTGAGGTGACATGTGTGCAAACACGCCCTGTGGCGCGTTTTAAGTTGGGGAATTAAGTCCCCTTCAATCCTGAGGGCCCCTGGGGGCCAACTAGCCCACCAGGTATCTCCAGTAAGCGCCACAGGCCTGCGTTGCAGAGAGGTGGTCCAGGCCATGCCCCTTTTTACACCTCTCTGCAACGCAGCTCTGTGGCGCTTACTGGAGGTACCTCGTGGGCTAGTTGGACCCCATCGACCCTCAGGATTCAAGGGGACTTTATCCCCAACTTAAAACGCGCCACGGGGCAGCGGTTGCACAGTGGTGAAGGGAGGGGCGGGGCCTGAGCTGAAATGTGTGCAAACACGCCCTGTGGCGCGTTTTAAGTTGGGGAATTAAGTCCCCTTCAATCCTGAGGGCCCCTGGGGGCTAAATAGCCCACCAGGTATCTCCAGTAAGCGCCACAGGCCTGCGTTGCAGAGAGGTGGTCCAGGCCACGCCCCTTTTACACCTCTCTGCAACGCAGCTCTGTAGCACTTACTGGAGGTACATCGTGGGCTAGTTGGACCCCAGGGACCCTCAGGATTCAAGGGGACTTTATCCCCAACTTAAAAACGCGCCACGGGTGCGTTTGCACAGTGGTGAAGGGAGGGCGGGGCCTGAGGTGACATGTGTGCAAACACGCCCTGTGGCGCGTTTTAAGTTGGGGAATTAATACCCCTTCAATCCTGAGGGCCCCTAGGGGCCCCTGGGAGCCAACTAGGCCACCAGGTACCTCCAGTAAGCGCCACAGGCCTGCGTTGCAGAGAGGTGGTCCAGGCCACGCCCCTTTTACACCTCTCTGCAACGCAGCTCTGTGGCGCTTACTGGAGGTACCTAGTGGGCTATTTGGACCCCAGGGACCCTCACGATTCAAGGGGACTTAATCTCCCAACTTAAAGCGGCCACAGGGCGTGTTTGCACACATGTCACCTCAGGCCCCCCTCCCTTCACCACTGTGCAAACGCGCCCGTGGCGCGTTTTAAGAGGTAGTTTTAATCCCCTGCCCTATTATGTACTAGGGCCTTACAGAGGAGGTCATGCTAATCACAGGGGTACCCCAACGCATAGTGTTCCCTAGTGTATGTAGGTGTTTTCACTGTATTCTAAGTATCTTTTAGCATAGCACTGGCTCTAGGCCTAGTTACTCAGAGTCAGTTACCACCAGTACCCGTCTGAAAAAGTTGTGGGCACAGGATGATTTTGCAACAAGGCCTATTTCTGCTCCTCTGTTGGTTCTTTCTGCACATGTCTTGCTTCTTCCTGCACTTTTCTTAGTCTTTGTGGACTTCTGTTGCTTCTTTCTGCATTTCTTTTGCTTTTTCTGTGCGTTTTTCTTCTTTCTTCACATGTCCTACCTCTGTAGGCATAGTTAGAAACTAGCATTTAAAAAACCTTTGAAATTCACTTAAAAAACCATAGGTTTCAGGCACGTTATAGTTAGAAATTAGCATTTAAAAAACCTTTGAAATTCACTGAAAAAACCATAGGTTTCAGGCACGTTATAGTTAGAAATTAGCATTTAAAAAACCTTTGAAATTCGCTGAAAAAACCATAGGTTTTAGGGAAAGTTATAGTTAATTGGACATTTCACTAGTACAATACCAGTGAAATTCCCCCGTTATAGTTAGTTCAGCTAACTATAACTCGCGCCCCGCAATGCACTGCTGATGACGTCACATATTACATCACTCATGACATGGTCAGTGACATCACTGATGACATCACTGATGACATCTCAAATGACATCACTGATGACATCACTGATGACATCATCCAGTGACTGTGTGTTTCTGTAAAGTTTAAATATGTTTAATATATATAGGGAAAGGCGTATTGAAGAATGAGTGGGTGTATAAGTGTCTGAATGGATGATTTAGTAGGTGCGTGACTGAGTCTATAAGTGAGTGATTAAACGTATCTTAGTGAATGCATGGGTTAGTGACTAAACTGTGTGAATGTCTGTATCCGTCTGTCTGTTGGTGTGTAAGTGGCTGCATGGGTTTGTGAGTAGCTAAGTCTATATGAGTTATTGATTGGTTGTCTGAGTATCTGTATGGGTGCCTGACTGTTTGTGTGGGTGGGGTGTGTGTGACTCTGTGCATAGATGTGTGAGTTGGTGATTCACTGGGTGCATGGTTTCAAGAGTGCATCTGTGATGGACTGTATGGGTGGGTGAGCGTGTGTATGGGTGTGTTAGTGAGTGAATGTATATCTCAGTGGTACATGTGTGAGTAACTGCATATGTGAAAGGCAGTATATATGTGTTACAGTATTTAAATGGCTATAAGTGAGAGTGTGTGATTGTGAGAGTCGCTGTATGGATGAGTGTGTGCTTGTATCAGTGATTGTATAAGAGCGTAAGAATGTGCTAGTATTTGTATGATTAAGTGAGCTGGTGTGTGTATAACTGTAGAGGTGAGTAAATGAGAGTGTGATTAATTATTTGCATGACTGACTAGGTGTGTGAGTACCTCTATGGATGAGTGGCGGTGTGAGAGTGTCTATATAGGTGTATGAGTGCATATGATAGTCCTGTACTGAGTGACCGTAAGTATGAGTGACTGTACGGGTGAGTGAGTGGATGTGTGTGTAGACCTAAGAATCAGTGAGTGGGTATGTAGTTATTGGTGTTGGAGTGTCTATAGTTTTGAGAATGGCAGTCTGTAATTTAGAGTGGGTGTATCAAAAGTTATATTAGGTTGTGAGAAGATGCATGAAATTATCACATGGATGATGTCATCAGTGATGTCATTTGAGATGTCATCAGTGATGTGATCAGTGATGTCACTGACCATGTCATGAGTGATGTAATATGTGACGTCATCAGCAGTGCATTGCGGGGGCGCGAGTTATAGTTAGCTGAACTAACTATAACGGGGGAATTTCACTGGTTTTGTACGAGTGAAATGTCTAAACAGGGAGTGCAAGGTAAGTTCATGGTAATTGGTTGTTCCTGGGGAAATGGCCACCAGCCACATTGGCATTATTACTCCTTATCCTCATGTTGATATATCAGTGTTGACTGGCTTGGTTTTCCTGGCCACAATTTGATGCTCACATTGCATGTGGTGATCTATATCTTCCCATCTCAGAGATCTCTTCCTGTGAACTGGCTCTAATGACAAAACTTTCAAATGAGTCAAAAGTTAGGCCCTTTATTGGCTTCCACTAGCTCAGCACACTGAAGATAAGACGGCTTAGCCGTGCACACAACGCTTTCTATGACTCTGGCCATAATATATTTAGGGACAGATTGGTCATATATGTCTCCAAAAGGGCTCTGCGATGAGGCTCTAAATGTCAACTGCGAGAACCTAGATTGAAACGGCCTAGATGAGGATGATGAACCTTGCTTGCGCAGCTATGGACCAGTCTACCTGTGATGCTTTGACCCGCTAGGAGTCACTTAACTTTTCACAAAGCTCTTAAGACACACTTATTTTGGTAACTCTTGTCTCTGTATTCGGCCCTGTGTAGAGTCTGAGCTGGGGAAGATAGTCCAGCACCAAGAAGCATTTTTGGAATCTGTTCTGCTTTAGGAATACCCTTACACTGCACGTCACTTCACTTCATTTCGCTACACTACTCTGAAAACCAGTCAATCTCCCGAGCTGCCTTTTTTTCTGTGCTGTCCTTTAACAATTCTGGCAGATTTTAGATTGTCCTCTTGAGTAGTCTGCCTTGGTATTTCCAATGTTATTATAGATTCCCCTGTAAAAGGGTTAGTAGATACCCTGCATTATTCACCCAAAAATAATACTTCAGAGCCAGTGCTTCTACTGTGATACAAATGTGTTATAATTACCCAACTCATTGACTTTATTGACATCAGATGAAGGAAAAGTGAGTAGACCCCGAAGTTATTCATCCTCGTGACATTTTGTTGGACATATATCTGAACAGTTGGTTTGACTGAGCTCACCCAGCACAGCGATAGGTCTGGGCAGCGGGGTATGAGTGCCTTGGACATATTGTGAGAGCACTAGCTGCTTTGAGCCTTTCGACTCCATCGATGGTGGTAGAGGAGGAGGTTTTCCTGTGTCAAGAGTTTAACAGAGTCTCTAGAGGCCATGGCTAGAGGTACTGCCCTGGAGGATAATACACAGCGTGGAGACAGCAGTGGCACCAATCTTCTCACTACGGGCAGTCGCACCTGTGCTACACAACATGGCAGGGTCTCTTGGGCACATCACCGTGCCAGGTACACCTCGTTCTCTTCTTTCATCATCTGCATCATATCCCCTCTTTCTCTCTTCCTTTCCTCACCCAGTCTTCCAGGTGCACTCTTATGGTTCAATTCTTAAGAGGGCTGAACCCAGATCAGGCACCGGTTTGTTGCATTGGCACCTCTATACCCCACTCTAATCGCACAAACACTCCACGCTTTCATTTTGGACCAAAAAACACAGAGGTGGACATTTCTGGAAATTTGTAGGAGGGGGCAAGCCAGAGCCGAGCCAGGGTTCTAGCTTGGCTCTAAAAGCCAAAATTAGTGCTAAGCCATCGAAAGATTCCAGAAGTCCATACGGCCAAAATTGCTGTTGTAGGTGGGATAACATGATTGTCTATTTAACCACACCTAAATTAGATTTGTATACAGCACACACCCTGGCCCGAATTCATCAATGGTCTCTCGGATCTGAGACTCAATTAAAACGAAGCCCAGTGACGGCTTGGTTTGGATCACGTGGGGGTTGAACCCATTTTTGCAGGTTGCAAGCTGTGGCATTCAGCCACCGGATTAATATCTCCTTTATCACCAAAGTGCAATGCTTTGTGTTCACTTACTTCTTAACCACATTGGTACTCTGTGTTCAATTAAAGTCACATATTAACTGGATCTCGCTCGACAAAATTATGAAATGTCAAGCATGAGTGAAGCCAGGAGACTATTCTTATGTTAACATCACTCCTGTTCCTCTTCTTTACAAACAGCAAAGAGGGAGAGAGTCGGTGCCTCAATTACGACAATTACATTGATTAGCAAAATAGAGGGAACCCGACTTTCCACAGCTCTTCGGTGAGACACTTGCGAATAGCAGCTCAGCTTGCCTGCAGACACACAAAGCAGACAAGCACCTTTTTAGATGTTTGTGCCTCAGCTGTCACGTGTCGAATGGGTTTTGACCATTAGTACTGCAAAACGGAGGGGAAACGTGTTGTAGATGGTAGACTAGGATCTATTTCAGCTCGCCGTTCCCATGAGACATAAGCCGAGCCAGGGCCAGTCATTCCACTCCAGCCAGGACTGAGCCTCGCTTGCCCACCTTTACCAGATCACTGGGTGAGCCTAGAGGTCACAGATCCATGGGAGGTGGCAGCAGGAAGGTCTGGGCATTTCCACAGTCTTATAGGCACAACTACCTTTAGCAGAATGTCTGTTCTGTGCAGTCGACTACATCACTGATGCTCAATTAAAGGTACCCAAACCTTACTCTCAACCACCAGTAACAGGTTATTCCTGTAATCGTGACTATGACTAGCACTTATTCTAGCTCAGTGTACCATCAGGAGGAACCAGAGTGTCTGGTTCTGTAAGGTCCACATTGGTGTATCAAATCTTCCTCACCTTATTGCCTCAAGTCACAGCGCAACAAGGATGAGGTGCACCTCAGCGGCAGTTCTTCACTGCTTAAAATAAATAACAACATGGAATAAAAGAGAGAGCTCTGATGGGAAAGGAGAAGGAAGCGACTAGGACTAGGGTGAGAAATGAGGAGGATAATAGGGTGGCAGGTGCGCTTTCAGTCTAGTCACCAAGGGTTGGCTGAACTCAAGATGCAGGCAAAATGGCAGCAACTCAGTAAGACAAAAAAATTCAAAGTACTGGCTAAGGCAAAAAGGCTGGCAAAGATCACAGTACAAGAACAGTGAAGCGATGGGACTTGCTTGGACCAATCAGACCTCTGTGGATTGATCGGTGAGGAGTTTCGGGATGCCATAGAGGAACTGGGGGAGGAAGGCATAGATTATCATGTTGAGCAGTAGAGGGCGAGAGAGAAAAGGAAGGAGAAGTGAATATGAAGGTGATGGTGCGTTGGAAGTGGGTGGTGAAATGTGCTGGGAAAGCAGAATGAGCTGCCCATGTAGGGAAACGACCAAGAGTAGGGTGAAGGTACCGGAAGGAGGAGAGCCGCCATTGAAGAAGTAGACTGTGATGATTGAACGATGGGAAGATAAGAGAGTAACAGGAGGGAGATAAGGAAGCAAAATGAGGGCATGTTGTTGGAGAAAGTATCAAAGTCAGCCAAGAGGCTGACAGCTAAGCTGCTCTCGAAAAAAGTGTAGATTGAAAGCACAGGGGTGGTGGTAGGCTTGGTCACCACTGGAGGATAAGGTTCAGTGTTAGAAGAGAGGCGCTATGGACCAAAGAAGCTGACATGCAAGCAGAGCTGACCCGTGCTCGGATAGTACCATGGGTGGAAAGAAACTTGCCGCCCTCGCTGCTGCTGGTGACTAAAATGAGGTCACCAGTTCTTGGCTGGTTACATCAAAGCAGTGACTTACCTCTGAGCACAAACATATCCGATATCCACAACTCATCTGTATCACCCACAGCTTAGCTCTATCAGACTGGTGGCAAGTTGTTTGATGGGGTGGGGAGTGGAGTTGGCATGTTGAAGCAAGGGATGAGAGGTAAATGGGAGGGCAAGGAAGAGTGCTGATAGGGTGATAAAAACAGTGACTGCAGCATGTTAGAAATGTTTAGAAGCACTTTAAAATGAATAACTGGAGCCAATGTAGGTGAATGTTGCTGTCTGGAGGACCTTAATGCAGGGAGCTTCATGAGCCCTATGTAGATTGGCGCCCTGGGCATGAGCCCACCCTACCCATGCCAAATGCTGCTCCTTCAGGTAAGAAAACATGAGAGGGTGACTTGGCTAGGAGAAGCACCTCTAGCACAATCTGAGGAAGGAGAAAAGTATAATGAAGGAAGCTGGGAGAGGAAGTGGGGAGGGCGCAGGAGAAGGGTTTTAAGAATTAAGGACAGGGGACGGGGCGAGGGAGTGGTAGAAATGGAACTAGCAACACAGAGGTTGCCCACGATCAGGGATACAAATAAGCAACAGAAAGATGAAGGGGTAAGGAATAGCTAGTGGTAATGCTGCCTGGAATTCAAATAGCATGGCAAAGAAGGCAAATTTGAGGAAAAAGAGACCTTGGGGAGCATGGGCGCAAGGCCCCATAGAAACCTTGGCAGAGCCACAGAAACGGGCACAGTGCGGGATTTTAGCAACCTGTGCTCTAAGAGCCGGCTCATGGCCTGTTGTGAGCTATCAGATGAGGCGATGAGGCCAGTCTCACAGTCCTTGTATCACAGGGACTGGAGGCACTTGATTTGCTGCTGAGGGTAGAGGAAATGACCCACTCTCAATACCCTGATGTGCTTAGGTTTCTAGAAGCCCATTAGAAGGCTGTCCAGACCACTCAATAATTACAAGCCATGGTTACTTCTCGAGACAATGTCTGTTTGAAGAAAGGCCTCGGCAGAGAGTTGGCAGCATTATGGGTCTGAAATTAAGAAGTTAAAAAATATCCACAATAGGGATGCATGGTGCTAATATGAAGTCAGAATGAGAAAAGGGAAGGCCCTTTTATTTCCATAGTATGGGATCCATATGATGTAGGCCTCACCCCTTGAGGCAGGACTTCCAAGGAAGGCATGGAAGAGTCTAGAAGAATGACGCCCAGCAAAGGAAAGCGGTCTCATGGCACGATGACTTGACCTACTGCTTGTGGCTTCATCCCATAGCCTTGCACACGAGGGTTGGCCTGTAGGAGCAAGCACACCAGGGCATTCTCTGAGCGCCAACAAGGAGAAAAGACACACTGCGCAGAAGGTGGTGGTATCACTTTAGTCAAGCCGTGGATACCTTTCCAGGTAAGCTGTGAGTGCCGGAGTTACATAGATTCTGACGCCAGACAAACGCCAACCACACCCCAACGCTGTGTGTGCCGCGGGCCAATCAGCAAACACATTCGGGCACATTTTTTCTTCCTTTTATGGGATAGGAAGCTCATAATGATGTTATGGACATTGATGCGGTGATGTAATCATTCCACTACGCCATTGGTGTCAGCCCCGAAGAACGCAAGCACAGCGCAGTTTTGGCACCCACTCACCACCCACCGGAAGTAGATACCCTCATCTGGGCAGCAATATATCTCTCTGATCTACAGAACTGTAAAGGGAAGTGGACGAGGAAACAACGACACCCGTTTACCTCATCCCTGATTAAACACTGGTGTTCTTAATTATTTTTTGTTTCATTGTAGCACAGTATGTGGCATCTGTCAGGGTTGATGTGTCAAAATGCGTGATGCCTTTTTTGCATAAATATTATATTTGTAGTGAAGCCACTCGTGAGTCAGGCTGTGCTGTGCTAGGAAAATGTTATTTTCAATCTTAAACTTTATGCTGTTGTTTCTCAAATTCTGGGCCGAGTTCAGCAGCAAATCACTGCTTTGCCCAAAAGCTATTCCAAAAGAAACAATGACATGTGACCACTCTGGCCCGAACTCCTGCACGCAAAGCAGTACTTAATGCTCGGGTCCTGGTGTTCTGTTCAATAATAAATATGTCCGCTCTGAAAGAAAATTACTGCAGCCAAAAATATCCCACCAGAACCTCTCACATTTGGAAAGGAACCGACATGCCCCGCGGTGGCATCAGAAAATATAAAGTCCACAGAAAAGCAATGATAAAAGCTACCTTTTATTCTTAATCACAAAATGGAGGTAATAGGAAGCAGAAACTGAACGCGCTACAGGCATCTGGGGATGGCAGTGAACCAACAGAACCCCCTCCACCTCAAGGACTTGGAGCCCATCCCAGACTCCCCAGCACCCGGCGTTTCTTTGAACCTGCAGGTCCCAGTGTTAGTTTTGGAATCCACTTCCTACCCAACGCCCAGTCTGAGCACACTTTAAGCATCATGCAAACTTTCCATGCCATTAAAAAAGCTGCTTACACAGCTCCAACCATTCTTCATGCTGGTGGTGTCCTCTTTGGCATCGTGAATGGATATTATTGAGTACCTTGCCCTGGTCTTTTATTTTTTCTATGTAATGCACGCTTTCTTCCAGGAAAGGACCTCTATTGTGCCCTAGGGGCATATTTACGAGCCCCTTGCGCCGCCGAAGCTTCACTTTTTATGACACTCCGGCGACCCAAAGCACAAACTCATATCTATGAGGCCACCACGCAAAGCCACTATGCGTGGCTTTGAATGGCTTCATAGATATGGACTAAGGCAAGGATGCGTGAATCGCTGCGTTGCCTTACTCTGCTCTCGGGAGGTATTCCATGGGTGTTGCGGGGGGTTTTCCCACGCAACACCCATGTATTTTGACACTTCCCCATATTTACAAGAGCATGTAAACCTGGGGAAGCGCCAAAACCTTATACCTCCCAAGGTGAGGCGCAACGAGGAGAAATAACTTTATTTCTCCTCGTTCTTTCCTCTTTCTATGTGTGCTGCAGCACATATGGAAAGAGGAAAACGCTTCGTAGGATTGTTTTTGTGCAGCAAGGTGCTCCTTCTACCACAAAAACAATCCTGCATGCAACATAGACACCCTTGCACTATGGTTCCTGCGTTGATGCTAGGCTGCCGAAATGGCGCCAGTGCAGGGGGAAAGGGCAGGACAGCACTGTATTTCATAAATACGGTGCATTTCTGCCCATTCACTTTGGTGTAGGGCAGCGCAGCAAGCTGACGCTGCGCTGCCCTACGCCAAATCCCCGTAAATGAGGGCCATAGTTTGCAACTAGCTTAATAGCGTAAATAGGCTTACAATGCCTGATTTTACTAATTACGAATATAGCCTGTGGCCACTTTCATTTATGCCCCTGCGTCAAATAGCCACATATCATGCCCAAGAGCCTGTTTCACAACCAGGTCGTTATTTCTGACTGAAACCCGTCATTCATACCAAAAATCAGTGCAATCTCTTTAAAGATGCAGGGTCTCTTTAAAGATGCATACCTTCTTATTTTATCTGGATTTATTTCAAGCTAAACAAGCATTGGCAAAGGAAATAAGTCTGGCATTGGTTGCCAGCCTTTTAGCTTTGTCAATGCATGTTTTATTTTGCCATGGGTTTTGCAAAACTTTATTGTTGGGAAGCAGACAGGCTCCCATCAATCTAAAAAAATAACATTAGCTAAAACCACAAATATGTCTGGTCTCAAAAAGCACACATTGCATAATAGCACCAGCACTTAAAGGAACTACTTTGTGTGTGGATGTGCTCATTGGGAAATCACAGCATGCTGTCACTCACAGTGAAGTTAGCAACGGCTAAAGTCGGCAGACTTATTTCCTCATACTGTATGCTGTTGTGTGCAGAATAAAAATTTGAATGACACTACAACTGACGAATGAAGACGGCTGTCTGTAAGCCCCTATATGTAAGAATATTATACATATAGTATCAGATTTACAAACACTTTGTACCTGGTTTCCGTTGCTTTTTTAACGCAAACCATGCGCAAAGTAATGTGGTTGGATTTATTGTATCCAAGGTAACAGAAAGCTGTGCATTGCGCTGCCTTGCATTACTTTATGTCAAGGGGGCGTTGCATGGGTGGCGCTTGGGCAGTCCTATGCCACTTTCCACAGGTATTGATGCAACTGCCTATCTACAAAGAGCTGTAGACACGGATTTGTGCCAAACTCTTGTGCCTCCTCAAGGCAGGTGTAACAAGGAGAAATGTTTTCATTTCTACACGTTTTTCCCTCTTGCATGTGTGCTCCAATTCTCCAGCACCCATACTAAGTGGGAAATACCTTAAAGCAAAGATTTTGTCCTGGAAGGGACTCCTTTCAGTGCAAAAACTAAGCTTCACACAGCGAAGACACCCTTGCACAATTTCATCTGAGAAAATTAACACAGTGTGGTCAAAACATTTTACGTGTTAATGCTCCATCATACACTGAGGTATAAACAACAAATAAATGGACAACGAGCAAAATTTCACTCTACAAAGTTGGTGGTGCAGTGAATACTTGTACACCAGTAACCATCCTGGCAGTGTGCTATTACCAGAGTTGATATTACCCATCTAAATGAACTTAGGCAGTGCTGTTGAAGAATCTGGCCAGATATATACAAGTGGGTAGGCTCACTCAGAATATTGCAGTCATAAATGTTTCAGTCATAGTGGGGTTCTTGTCTTTTGACTTCTTCAGGTTGAAGAGGTGGTTGTCCATTGATTTAATTCACTGTGGTAATATGAAGTCAGTGTATTTTAAGGTAAGATAAGTAAAACTGATCGAATAAGCCTCATAGTCAATAATTGGTTGAAAATAGAAGCCAGCTGAATATAAAAACTAACAATAAGCATACCTCGAGCAGGTGGAGGATAACACAATTATTTGGATGGACAGTGTTAAAAGATTTTGCTAAGTTGGTACAATGATAATCACAGGAGTACCATATATTAACCAAAATAGATGTCAACAAATGCATACTGCAGACATCCACTCACTCAGCAAGCACCTGTTCACCCAACAGGCATACATTCAGTAGACACCTTCCAGTACCGGAGACGTACACACACAAAGACACAGACACACATGCACGTGCAAACACACTAACACTTGGCATGCATAACTCCACTCTTACCCAGCACAAACCTACCAAAACTGCATATACACACCCACTGCAAACAGTTCTTCCTGCAGACTTCCAAGCAAGGACACACCCACGTATACATCCCCAGATGACAACTCACTCCCAGCTGATAACACCCACCCACTCCTCAGCAGGTTAGGGGAAGTGTAGGGAAGAGTACTAGAAGGAAACAGTTGTGATTAGGGATAAAGACTATCAGTATGGGGACAAGGTAGAGAGCAGAGGAGGTATTAGATAGCCAAGGCTGCCTTCAATGGGGATATTGCGGAATTCTGGGTGATGTCATGGGCTTCCTGTCTCCTCGTGAAGGGGGTGGGATATAAATTATAACTTACTGTATCTGTTTGCAAAGTGTACTTTCATGAGGGGAATACTGAAGGCAGCCATGGCCCATGCAGGTAAGAGCAGTGGGGCCAGGTGGGGGGGATTTCGACAGATGACGACAAGGGAAAATTGATTATTTATTTCAATTTCCCTCGTGGTCATCTATCGAATCCCCCCACCCCCACACTGCTCTTACCTGCACGGGCCGTGGCTGACTGAAGGTAAGGGGACATTGAGCAGAGGCTGCTTGTAAGATGGGGGATGCCGGGGGAGACTTCCTGCATGCATTGCTGGTATGTAAGCAGAGAAGGACAGCTAGTATTGTGTGGCGGGGTGACTCAGTATCCGAACTCCTTGCTTACGGGGGATAGAGGAACGTAGCCCCAGTGCAATGCGCCTAGGTTGCCACCATGGGTAAAGTGGTTGCCTCCATGGGTATAGTGGTTGCCTCCATGGGTAAAGTGGTTGCCTCCATGGGTAAAGTGGTTGCCTCCATGCGTAAAGTGATTGCCCCCATGGGTAAAATGGTTGATAGGTCAGCTAATACCATCTTAAACCTTTAAAAGAGTGCACAACGCCCATCTCAGCACACAGTTATGTGCTCTTTTAAAGGGGAAAGGCGGGCTTTAGCTGACCTATCAGCTGGTCCTATATTGTGAGTGTGACTTTCAGTCAGTCCGGTTTTTTACTCAGCAGCACTAAACATGCTAAAACCTGTAGCCTCTTACCTCTAATGTGAAAAGTGAATCCTAGCTTACTTAGTTATGTTGTTTGAAAAAACAGGAATGGCTGAAAGTGTAGTCTTGACACTGGGTCCTGCTGATAAGTCTGCAGTAGGTGTAGAGGCTGCATGCGTTTGAGTTGTTGGGGCAAATGATGAGTGCTGGGGAGATTAGAGTTGCCGGGGAGTCCATGTTGCAGGACTGAATCGAGTAATGGCACTTTCTGGCAATGGCAGGCTTGCAGAGCATTGGGGAAGTCAAGCTGTGCACAACCATGGCAATGTCAACTCAGCCAATTGGCCCACACACCAGGGAGGCCTTGGCAAGAAATGCGAGGAATGCAAGAGCATGCAAATGTGTCAAGTCTGCCTGCACCATTGACAGAGGGCATGGGGCATCACCAGGTAAGTTGTTCGCTAAAACTTTCAACTGCTCACTACAGGAGAGAAGGTGAAGGAAGATGTAAGATTCAGCAGGGCCTTCCTCTGTCATTGTCTCTTGTCATCTCACAATAGCATGGCAGGGAAGAAGAAGTCTGGTCTTGCTTTAATGATGCAGAATCTTTCGGTTTACATTGTTAATCTTGTGCCTTATACTTCTGGTGCCCTTATGGAGCTGCCAGACTTGCCTTAATGTAGGACAGGCCTAGCACTGAAACAACATCTCTAAAGCCTTGCCCTGGCTACCAAATAAAGAATGTGTAGAGTTCAAGATGCTCTGCCTGGGACCCATGCTTTGTTAACTCGAAGGTGCGTTCCAGATGAACTGGCCAACAAAACACCTGAAGTCATTCTTCCATGACCTGCTGGACATCCAAAAGTCAAGGTTGTGCAAAAGTTTTGGAAGTGGATCACTTTGAAGGATCTTATGCCTGTAACTCACATCAGCTCCATCATGGACTGAAGCTCAGAAGGGCTCCGAAGTCCTTTATGTTCCCATCTGCGAATGAACCGCAGACTCAGGGGCACCACTCTTGCCCCATCGTTCCTTCACATCTCTGCACTATAAAGTAGACTCGCATTAGTGTGAAATCTCAAGAAATGAGCATAATAAATAAAAATATCAAGAAATAAATACACAAATAAATGAATAAGGTTGTACTCAGAGGAATTGTGACTGAAATTGATTCAAACCACACACTCAGAGCAATTGAAAACAATCAGGATCTTGCATTCTGGGTCATTTTGATTAGATTTTAGTACTAATAAGTCTCCCAAAGTCACGCGGATGGATCTCTCCACTGATGCTACCATAGCCTGGAGGTTGCACTTATCTGCCATGCCCTAGTTTTGATAATCTCCTATAACTTACCCTTTCATACTTGTCCCCAGTCCTCAATCCTTTCCACCGACCTCCCCTTCCCCCAAGAAGAAATAACTATGCTGCTTTACCATTATTTGCCGCAATTTCATTACTTACAAGTTCAAATAGAAACTCACTCAATAGCCAGCATAGACCCAGCTTCAGCTTTGATTGCTGCACACTTCCTCTGGTAGCAAAATTGATGTGGGCATCCTAGTTCAGCTCACCACCACAATATTAGTAATCAGCACTGCACAAACACCATAATCAATGGCAGTAAACACTGTACAAATGGCAACATAACATCTCTGAGATTAGCAGAAGGTAAAATGGTATTATCGCCAACCACTTATCATTTCTATTTCGGTTCTCCATAATATGGGAAATTGTTTGTCAATTGTGTGCAGCGGAAACAATGTCCGGTAATCCAATTGCTGCCAACTTCGTATTAAAGGTGTAGAAATTGATCTCCACAGACTAATTCATTACCATTTCCAATAAAGAGATCAATGTGACTTTGAAACCTCACTTACTGTATCATGGCTGTGTTAGAGTTTTAGTCCCATAATAGACTTTGCAACCTCAGCAGAATCTATTTTCACCCAGCGGCTACATGACCTACAAAGTCTATTTTAATGAGATAATAGCAATTTCTACAGGGCAGATATGCAAAATGGGAAACTGGCAAGGATGAATCAAATCCCATGAACCTATGAACACTTTGGAAATGCCTGGAAGGCGGCATATTAAGCATGCGCACGTGTTATGCCTCAGTACAATTACATTGCCAAAATGTGAACAAAAATCAAACACAATGGTCTGTAGACATCCACCCCATTGTTACAAAGAGCAAAAATGTAGCAGCAAGTTGAGACCACGATTTGCATCTTACTGGCCTTAGCAATCCCTAATCACCAGAGACCGCTCAAATCGGCGGACAAATATGTGAAAATCAAAGAATTTTCACATTTCCGCGGGGTAAAAGGGATTGAATCTACAAAAACGCCAACGAACGTGTATATTATTATGTCTGAATTGTTATGCCAAAAGTAACAATACTTTGCAATTATCTGCACTCACTGAGTTTATTAGCGTGCAAATTACTTGTAATATTTAGGGTCTCCACCCACCTAATATACAGCCCCTGTGAGTCTGCCTGCTCCCGGATCCCTTATCTCTGTTGCTGTAAGCCATCTCAGCACAGAATCTCATTATATGTTTTTGACCCTTATTTAGCCCCACTAGATGGTGTAGGAGCAAGCATCACTTGGGATTCACTGAAGATTCGCGGATCCCATACAAACCCTCACCTTGCTGGTGGCCACTGCTAGGACAGCCTGCAACTTGGCTAAACTGCTGGTATTATAAATCAGTAGGTCCCTTGGTGCCTGCCGAGGTGCCCCCCTGCCTGGCTTCAATCATTACTCCTTCATTTCTGTTGTTTATGCATGCTTTCTGCCCAGGAGCCCAGGGAGAGAGAGAAATCCCATTGCCACGGAGAGAAAAACCTGTAGTTTTTACATTTTCCAAAATCTGTGCCTACTTCCAAGATCTGGGGTAATCCCATAAATCCACACGTATTAATCGATCTGCAAGTTCCACAGCAAAGCAGAGATTCAGACTGCTTCTTATCAGGCCTCACGCTTATTGATGCAACTGGTTAGGTAGCGCAAGTCTCCCAACTTACCCCTGCCATATGTGCTGAGCACATGTATGCACTACGCCCCCACAGTTTCAGCTATGGGCGAGGTGCCAAGGGGCTTTAGTTGCACTGACACTTTCACCACCAACAGGTTTGAGTGGTTTTGATTCACCACTCCTCAACCAGATGGGCAGAGCCGTCAGCCCATTAGGTTTCTCTACAGAATGAGCATTTTACCACATCCCTTTCTATGTTCTTTCTTGGCCGGACCCTCATGCAAGGCCGGACTGGCTACCGGGCGTTTTGGAATGCTGCCTGCCGAGCTGGGGGCTGATTTCGTTGATGGGGACCTGCGTGTGCTGAACGAAATTCGTTTTTGCCTTGTTTATTTCGAAGCACACGCAGATCTCCATCAACGAAATTAGCCCCACTGCAGTGACATCAGCCCCCAGCTCGGCGGCATTCCAAAACGCCCGGTAGCCAGTCCGGCCCTGCCCTCATGGGTCTCTTTTACAGAAACACCCTGTTCATCTCAGTATCATTGCATTGTGACTGCAAGGAGGCCATGCACGGTCTTGCACTCTTTCTCACAAAATAAGCAACATATGTTCTACGCTTTCTGGAAAGCATGTTCTTGTGCGCAGTGACGATTTCCTGTCACTGCACTGAAATGTGTCCCACTCACACACTCTTAGCCGGGGGTAAGGTAAAGTAAAAATGTATTGTTTAAAGTTATTTAAAATCATAACAATGTACCGTAAAACACACAAAGAGTTAAAAACAGGATAGAATCAGGTAAAAGCAATTGATCAGTGCGAGCTTCTAGCCAACAGTTCCATACAGCCTAGGAAGTATGTGGACCTTAAGTTGATCAGTAGCCGGCAGGATGACACCTCCCAGGTGCGTAGCCATGAACAAAGATGAGACCAGCCTCACCATATCCCAACTTATTCAAAACTGGAATCAATTGCTATGCTAACACCAATTGCAGTGGGCATGAGAATTCCAAGCCCTGTGTGGCTTTGTTGGACATGGTGAAAAAAGAGTACGAACTCTCGTTCAGACCGTAAGTGCGTGTTGTGCAAAAGAAGTGGCCTACGAGGCCTGCTCCCCACTGACCGTTGCCAAGCTGTAACAGCAGAACTATAAAACAAGGGCGAACAACAGCAGTGGCTTAAGTTCATGACGGGGGTTGCGGTAGCACCTTAGACCAGCGGCATAGCGTGGACTGCCAGCGCCCGGGGCAAAAGTTTAAAAGTATTGCGCCTCTAACCAGTGGACCGTTAGCTAAGGAAGTGCTAAAGGTCCATGGGTTAGGGGGCGCATACTTTCTTTGAAAATGTTGTGCCCCCTAAGAATTTTAAGCAACCGCCCCTGTGGGACACCCCCCCCCCTCCCCACGCTACGCTACTGCCTTAGACTCATAGGGGCAGATTTACAAGCCCCTTGCGCCACTTTTTGCGTCATTTTTAACATGGGAAAAGTGACGCAAAAGTGGCGCAAGAGGCTTATAAATAAGCCCATATGGGTTAGACAGAGGCAAATGACGTGTAGTAAGGATTCTTTGCTAAAATTGCATTGCCGACAGTTCTGCTCTGTGGAGCCTTTTAAACGCCCAAACTTGCAACCTTTCAGAGGAAATAATCCTAATCTCAGCCTCATAAAATCCTTTTTGAGTGTCAGTTTCATGGGATGGGATAGGTATGAAGCTTTTCCCTGGTCGCGATGCAACGTTGCACATAAGTCAGCGTGGGCTTTGTGAGCTAGCCAGGGGGATTCTAGTGACTCCTTGAGGGCCAAGTACCAGTTCAAGAGGGGATTGGCAGCTCTGCACCATCGGCTAACTATGCACAAGCCCACCTACCTCTTGTGCATTGTGCACTGGCACTGTGTAAACCACGGAGCACTTTGTGCGGCTCAAATATTCAAACTTTTGCTATTCTGAACCAAAGAATGAAAAGCAAGTGGCAAACAGACTGAGTACAATCTGGGTAACAACAGAGATTTGTACACAAAGATACACCAAATGAAACCCTTAAGGAACAGACTTTGACACTCACCGCAATTCCCTCCAGACAGCGTGAAAACATTACTAAGCCAGGAAAAGCAGACAGCATGAGATTAAAGGATACAGCCTGGCCACACAAAACGCGGGGCCTCAGATACAAACACACCTATCACGGAACATAAAATGACAAACTATGTTCCAACAAGGGTAATCATAACAACACAGGACATCAAGTAAAGGTGAATGTCTGCAAACCACTGCAATGACGAAATCTAACATTTAAAATCCACGCATAAACAAAATAAGGTGTTTGTTACATATAGTACGTACGTGAATCACTTAAAACAAGACTCACTGCTACAAAACACACATCCCACCGTGCGTTCTGCTCCCTTATAATTAATAACAAGCATTGGCATAGCCAATAGGTCTCGCCTTTGGGACCATATAAGTGGTTAGCCATGCAGCATACAAGCTGCGAGTTTACAAACATTACAAAGAAGACAGAGCAACATTTCGTTTAACAGTGGTAGTTGCGCTGGACAATTTTTTAACCACGTGTGCTTGAAGGTAGGCGCTTATAAATTGGCTCGCCGTAAAAAGAGGAGGAGGATGAGAAACTCGGAGGGAGAGGAAGAAGTGGAGGTAAATGAGGAATAGGTGGAGAAGGGGAAGCAGAGAGACATGATGCAGTGATATGTAGAAAGATGGTGCAATACAAGTGAGAGTGGAGAGAGCAGGGCGGCGAGATGAAGGGGAGAAGGGAGATTAGTGCAGAGATTAATGTTAAACGGTGACATGGAGGCAAAAGCAGTCAATAAAAAGAGAGAGCGCATTACAGGTCACAAAGAGCTTTAAATTACTCTGCGCATTGCCAGTCGCGAGCAGGCAGGAGAGTGGGGTGGGGAACGAGAAGGGGTGGCGGGGGGTGCGAGGGGGAGGGCAGGTGAAGTAGCGGGGAAGACGGGGGAGAGAGGAAGGGAAATGTATGGGTACGGAGGAGGGGGAGAATGGGGAAGGCGAAGAGAAGGCCGAGGAGAGAGGAAGTGGGGAGAGAGGGTCATAAAATGAAGGTGCGCGGCAGGGAGCTGAGAGGACGGGGGCAGAGGAGAGAAGGGAGTGTGTATGGGGATGGGGTAGTGGTAGTGGTAAAATCGGTGTGATCCTGCAGGCACTTCTAGCTGGTGGCTCTTGTGAGCTGGAGGATGCAGGTAACTTGGGCTGCAGACTGTAGCTGTCGGATACGTGTTGGAAGTCAGCAGCGTAGCAAGGATGCCCTGGGCCTGGTGCAAGAAAGGATCATGTGCCCTTTGCTGCTGTTGGGGTAGTAAAAGACAGCAAGTACCAGGGTCCGCCGGGCCCCGGTGCCGCTGCACCAATGGCAGCTACGCCCCTACTGCACGTTGTAGTAGGCTCGCTCTCGATAATGCTGTGATTTTTAGGACGTTGGAGGATGCTCCAACTACAAGCTAATACCAATAGGCTGCATGGAATCGCACGAGACTGAGCACCTGGAGTGGAGTGGAGCGCCCTGAAGCTGCAGTGCACGGCGCTGTACAAAATCGTCTAAACAAAGCACAAGACTATAGGCAGTTACAGTTGTCGGTCACCATTACTGACTTCTCTATACCTCCCAAGGCGCATAGAGTTGAGTCGAAACGCAGCATACTGCGCTTGGAAAAAACCCATGAAATATGTAACAGTTTTAAACTCTGCTGAACGGCACCCACAAACTGTGCCTTTAATATCAGAATGTCCTGTTTTGCATGACAATTCGTGACAGGAACCCTTAATCACACGGAAAACATCAAAGACGCTGAAGCACGTCCGCTCGCACGGAAAACATCAAAGACACTGAAGCACGTCCGCTCGCTCCCGCAGGCAAAACGCTGTGGGAGTGAACCTTACAAATAGTAACCTGACCCAAGAGGACGAGGAATGCAGATGAAATATGTAACAGTATTAAACTCTGCTGAACGACACCCACAAACTGTGCCTTTAATATCAGAATGTCCTGTTTTGCATGACAATTCGTGACAGGAACCCTTAATCACACGGAAAACATCAAAGACGCTGAAGCACGTCCGCTCGCACAGAAAACATCAAAGACGCTGAAGCACGTCCGAAAACATTAAACAAGAGCGGCAGCGAAAGTGAAAGCGACTGCCCTGTGTTTAATTAGTAACATGAGCCTTGATAAGGGAGGAATGCAGCTGGCACAATGCGCGCCGCTGCTCGCTCCCGAGACCCAAACGCCGCGGGTGGGAACCTTTAAAGAAAAGGTGGAACATGCACCCGCGTTTGGCCATTTGCGTGCTTTCATTATTGAAAGCCACACGCAAAGGCCAATAGAATGGGAGTTACCAAACTCACACGGAGAAGTTTAGGGGAAGTTTGGAGTGCTCACAAGAAGCCTCCCATAGAGCAGTGCATGCGCGCTGCGCTAGGCTCGACCTAAAAAGGAAGAAAAGCGTGTGCAGTGCAAGACAGAACAGAAGGGCAACTCTACATGGTGGACTGATGGGAGTGAAGACCATTGTCTGCCATGAAAAAAGTCATTGGTCCCTACACAAGGATTAATGTGCGCAAACAATAAATATAGACCCAATCAGTACTATATTTTTACCGCTATCCAGCCGGACAGGGGTATTTTAATATGCAGTTAGTTAAATAAACAAAAAATGTAACAAGGAACAATTTAAAGTGGGACACAAGCCTGCATCCAACCTCGCATAACATGAAACAAAACAGAAAGGCTCAGGCAGAGTAAATTGTTTGTATGACACAATTTTTGGTATGACAAACAAATTATAGTGGGGACACCATTACACATAATTAGTCTTAAATAGCAAAGTGTATATGGTGTACAACAAGTTGACGGCGTTTTGATCCTTACAGAAGATATAGGATCATCATCAGGACATTATCAATGTTATGCCTGTATACATTTGCCTGTAATAACTGGAAACATAGGAGGGAATAGAAGATGAGGAAAAAGACAACAAGAAACAATAAAAGAATTAGCTCGGTCAGAAAGCAGTTTAAAAAACTGTTCGAGTTCTGGTGAGGGCGACCTCTATGTCAAACCGACATGAAAGATTTGCTTGTGAGTTACATAAAAACCAGAGAGAGGATCTGGGCACATATTGTTCAACAAGGAGTGGAGAGGTGTGGTGCAGCGGCCAGGGCAGCTGACTTCGGAGCACAGGGCTCACAGTTCAATCCCCGGCTCCGGTGGCAGCTCAGCTCAGCTCAGCACCATGTGACTCTGGGCAATAGCTCACTTAATTTCCACGACGGCCCCCAGCGCCTTGAGACCCGTAAGGGTGAGTAGTTCGCGCTTTACAAATACGGATTTATATATTTTTACATTTACAAGGATACGTCGGACCAAGAGTCCTATTAAGAATTACGCAATTATGAGCAAATAAAGTTAGACGCGTGTGGTGATAAATTACGTGAACCGGCAGATAACTAGACACGTAGTGATATAACACGTGAGACTAGCAAGCAGCTAGTAGGATGCTAATGTCACAAGCACATGCGGCGTAGAAGAAACCAAAACATATAAAACGCAATTGGCAAAACCATGCTAGTGGTGAAGCGCGTGTGAAGACAATGAGCAAGCAGGAGGGAGTTGGGAAAGGTAGTTACAATAGTACCTAGTTCCAGGTCAAAATGACTTGGAGGAGTTTTGTCCCAGGCGGAGACCGATTAGATGTCCGGGCCGAGTGCGTAGGGGATGAAAATTGCAGAGAACCACACGGAAGGGCTGGGTCACAGTCGACCTGAGTGAAAAGGAACCAAGTGATGTAGACAATAGGAAAAAGGTCATAGAGCCTGACATGTCGAGGAAAGAAGGAATGGAGCTTACCTAATTAAGGAGCTGTAACAGCCTAAATATGCTACCGGACGTCAGGTGCATTTGGCAGGCGGGTAGGTTAGAGCCGCGTTTGCGGTCTCGGAATCAGAGTCGTGGAAGCCTAATGAGAGAGAGTGTGTGTGGCCTGTTAAGAAGAGTATTGCCACAGAGAACGGGACAGTAACGGAAGTAGTGCACTAGGGCTTACCTATTTCGATGGATGGCAGAGTATCGGCACGCCAGAATATGTGAGCCGCGTGGGCGGTCTCAGAGGTCTGGGAGCGGAGTCGCGGCAAATCTAAACAACAATAGTGTAAGGGCTTAGAGTCAAAAGTGCTGGGATGGCGGAAAGGGACCGGGGTGCAGGGCGCGCTGACCTATGATCAGCCACTGTTACAGCATGGACTTCCTGTCTGCACGGAAAGGAGTGTGCGGGATGCCGGCGAGGCGGTAGGTTAAATAGTCAATGGACTAATTGGATGATAGGATCATGTGACATAGTTAAGAGAGTGACAAGGTAGCGTAAAGGAGGCGGCCATCTTGTAGTGGTGAGTAAGAAAAGAAGGAATAAACCAAAAGTGTTAAGAGAGTGACAGTTACGCCTGATTTTGTGCAAGACAATCCTTGGATGAATCAAAGGAAGATGTAAGAGAATTTGGGAGAAAGATACTTTAAGGACCAAGAGAGTACACAGCAATTTAGTAAAAACGAGTTTCAGATAAATGACATTAGGTTAACGGAGAAAAATGGCATTAGGTCAGATTAATATAGTCCAGTCCTCCAGGCGATTCAAGCCGGTGTGTATGCTACCAGTTCGTAAAATCCACTTGAGTTCCTCCTTGTTGAGAAGCTGTGAAAGATCCGCGCCCCTTGGAGGTAGCTTGATCATGCTGATGATGGTCCAACGTATGCCGTCTTCAGTATGGCCTGAAGCCTGAAAGTGTTCCACCAGGGGGGCATTTGGTGTGCTGCAACGCAATCTGCTGCGATGTTGGCGGTCCTTATTTGTGCCTTTTGTGTAGTTTGGCCGATGTAAATCTTATTGCATGGGCATAGAATTGCATATATAACATTGCAAGTGCTGCAGTTCGAAAATTCCTTCAATTCAATTTTGATTTTGCCAAAGACAAATTCCTTACATTTAATGGTAAATTTGCATGCAATACAGTTCCCACATTTAGCATGCCCAGTGAGTGGGGCTAAGCCCCAGTGATCATTGAGTGTCCCTGTGTGTGTTGCAGTGGGCAAGGCTGCTCTGACCAAATGATCCTTTATGTTTTTGTTTTTCTAAATGCAAACAATGGACGTTCCAAATTCAGTATGCCTGCATTGATGACCTCCCAGTGCTTAAGAATGCTTTTACGTATGGTATGTGAGACAGGGGAAAATGTGGTAACACATACTATGCGGTTCTGTGAACGTTTTGCTTTGGGTTCTAGGAGACAGTCCCTTGGGCAATACCAGGCTCTTTTCAGGGAGTTGCGAACTAGCCTGCGTGGGTAACCTCTTGCTGTTAGTTTGTTACTTAAGGCTTTGGCTTCACGAAAGTAATCCTCTTTCAATGTGCAGTTTCTTCTAATACGTAGGAACTGTGAGTAGGGAAGTGAGTCTTTAAGGGCATGTGGGTGGTTGCTGTCGTATCTCAAGAGCGTGTGCGCCGTGGTTTCCTGAAGAGGCTTGTTATAAGTATGCCTTCCTTATGTTGGATGTTAAGGTCAAAAATTGGGATCGTGGTCTTGCTGTGTGACAGCGTGAAGTTAAGCCCCTCACAGTTATTGTTTAGCCAATGAAGGAATTGTTTCAAAATAGTCTCTGAATCTTGCCAGATCATAAAAATGTAATCAATGTATCTTTTCCACACTGAGATAGCAGTGTGGAAAGGATTCATTGGAGACAGGATGTATTTGGTCTAAAGGGAGTCCATGTAGAGTATGGCCTGGTTGGGAGCAAAAACGGCCCCCATTGATGTTCCTTTGGTTTGCTGGAAAAATTGGCTTTTGAAGAGGAAGAAATTCCTCGTGAGGCAAATTTCTAATAGCTGTAGTATAAAGGTGGTGGGTACCGCATGGGGGCGGGGACGTGTGTTGAGGACTTGTTCAATGAAAAGTAAGGAGTCAATTTGGGGGATGTTTGTATACAGCGACTCTACATCCAGAGTGCATAGAGTGTCGGCGGCAGGGTCAAATGGATGATTTTCAACAAGGTTGATCATTGCCATGCTATCACGAATATAGCAATCAGTTACAGGAACAAATTCCTTAATGAAAAACTCTACATATTGGCCGAGTGGTTCTAAAATAGAGCCACAGCCCGAGACTATGGGGCGGCCGGGTGGGTTTTCTTGATTTTTGTGTATTTTGGGGAGAGTATAGATTACAGGTGTGCGGGGTGAGTTGGTGTTGAGAAACTATTGCTCAAGTTTACGCAAAAATCAGATTGCAGCAGATTGCGTTGCAGCACACCAAATGCCCCCCCTGGTGGAACACTTTCAGGCTTCAGGCCATACTGAAGATGACATATGTTGGACCATCATCAGCGTGATCAAGCTACCTCCAAGGGGCGCGGATCTTTCACAGCTTCTCAACAAGGAGGAACTTAAGTGGATTTTACGAACTGGCAGCATACACACCGGCTTGAATCGCCTGGAGTACTGGACTACATTAATCTGACCTAATGCCATTTTTCTCCGTTAACCTAATGTCATTATCTGAAACTCGTTTTTACTAAATTGCTGTGTACTCTCTTGGTCCTTAAAGTATCTTTCTCCCAAATTCTCTTACATCTTCCTTTGATTCATCCAAGGATTGTCTTGCACAAAATCAGACGTAACTGTCACTCTCTTAACATTTTTGGTTTATTCCTTCTTCTCTTACTCACCACTACAAGATGGCCGCCTCCTTTACACTACCTTGTCACTCTCTTAATTATGTCACATGATCCTATCATCCAATTAGTCCATTGACTATTTAACCTACCGCCTCGCCGGCATCCTGCACACTTCTTTCCCTGGTGCCGACAGGAAGTCCATGCTGTAACAGCGGCTGATCATAGGTAAGCGCGCTCTGCACCCCGATCCCTTTCCGCCATCCCAGCACTTTAGACTCTAAGCTCTTACACTATTGTTGTTTAGATTTGCAGCGACTCCGCTCCCAGACCTCTGAGACAGCCCACGCGGCTCACATATTTTGGCTTGCCGATACTCTGCATTCCATCGAAATAGGTAAGCCCTAGTGCACTACTTCCGTTACTGTCCCGTTCTCTGTGGCATCACTCTCCTTAACAGGCCACACACACTCTCTCTCATTAGGCTTCCACGACTCTGAGACCGCAAACGCGGCTCTAACCTACCCGCCTTCCAAATGCACCTGACGTCCGGTAGCATATTTAGGCTGTTACAGCTCCTTAATTAGGTAAGCTCCATTCCTTCTTTCCTCGACATGTCAGGCTCTATGACCTTTTTCCGATTGTCTACATCACTTGGTTCCTTTTCACTCAGGTCGACTGATACCCAGCCCTTCCGTGTGGTTCTCTGCAATTTTCATCCCCTACGCATTCGGCCCGGACATCTAATCGGTCTCCGCCTGGGACAAAACTCCTCCAAGTCATTTTGACCTGGAACTAGGTACTATTGTAACTACCTTTCCCAACTCCCTCCTGCTTGCTCATTGTCTTCACACGCGCTTCACCACTAGCATGGTTTTGCCAATTGCGTTTTATATCTTTTTGTTTATTCTACGCCGCATGTGCTTGTGGCATTAGCATCCTACTAGCTCCTTGCCAGTCTCACGTGTTATATCACCACGTGTCTAGTTATCTGCCGGTTCGCGTAATTTATCACCACACGCGTCTAACTTTATTTGCTCATAATTGCGTAATTCTTAATAGGACTCTTGGTCCGACATATCCATGTTGAACAATATGTGCCCAGATCCCCTCTCTGGTTTTTATGTAACTCACAAGGGAATCTTTCACGTCCGTTTGACATAGAGGTCGCCCTCACCAGCACTCGAACTGTTTTTTAAACTGCTTTCTGCCCGAGCTAATTCTTTTATTGTTTCTTGTTGTCTTTTTCCTCATCTTCTATTCCCTCCTATGTTTCCAGTTATTACAGGCAAATGTATACAGGCATAACATTGTTAATGTCCTGATGATGATCCTATATCTTCTGTAAGGATCGAAACGCTGTTGACTTGTACACCATATACACTTTGCTATTTAAGACTAATTATGTGTAATGGTGTCCCCACTATAATTTGTTTGTCATACCAAAAATGGTGTCATACAAACAATTTACTCTGCCTGAGCCTTTCTGTTTTGTTTCATGTTATGCGAGGTTGGATGCAGGATTGTGTACTACTTTAAATTGTTCCTTGTTTCATTTTTTGTTTATTTAACTAACTGCATACTAAAATACCCCTGTCTGGCTGGATAGCGGTAAAAATATAGTACTGATTGGGTCTATATTTATTGTTTGCTCACATTAATCCTTGTCTAGGGACCACTGTCTTTAGAAATAGTTGATTACCCAAGGTCCCTGACCGACTTTATTTGGGTCCCCTTGTTTTTTATAACATGAAAAAAGTCATGCCATAATCCTCTGAAATGGGGGATGCACATAGTGACGTGAATTTACAGGGCAAGCAATGACTCCCATTTAACTTACCTGAGACTCCAGAGCTGTGCCGTGAGACTGAAGGGGTCCACCCAAAGTGCAGCCCTCTTTTAGAGAGTGGCCACGGCACTCTCTCCTCAGGCTCTGAGAGACTAACAGTGGTGGCAGCATGACTTCCTGCACCCTTCAGAAGGAGATGCTATTGGCTGTGTAAAACGTCCGCCCAGTCTCCCTTAACCGTTGTCATCTTCCTCCTACATGTAAGGGCCAGGTTTGGAGCGTGCCCCTACAATTGTGAATGAGTGGGAGGCCTTTGAATGTAACCGTCTGTGTACAAGATGGCGTCTACTGGGATCCGCGTGGTTGCAGTTTGCTTTTAAAATGGCGGATGACCTCCAACAGAGACTGCACAGTTCCAAGATGGCCCTGGGAGTCTCCACATTGACATTTTATTATCTCCTGCCACTAGTACAGATGTTCCTGCAAATGTGCTGGGCGGGGGGGGGGGCGAGGGGGCGAGGGGCTGACCATCACCCCTTAAAGTGTCTTCTCTGCAACTGACAGAGAGCTCCTTGCTCCGCACCCTCTTCATCCCTGTAGAACCGGGCCCCTCGTCTGGAGTTAATACCGATCTCAGCCTCATGAACCAGCTGAAACCGTCCCATGGAAGCTACAGTTGCTCATAACCCCTCAACACACAGATTATGCAGCCAAGCAGTGTCCGAACACAGTTAGATTGGAAGAACCCCTACTTCCCCCAGGGGCTCGGGACAAATAGGGCAAGGAAATCTCCCCTCCACAGTACATCGTCCACTGACCCAGAACATATACCCCACCGATAGCAGAAGTACAAACTTCCTCAGAACAAGCACATGAAAAGCAACAGGAGGAACAACTTTGCTCACACAGAACAGACACAGTATAGAAAAAAACATTGCAATCTTCTTTCAGTCTCAAAAAAATGTGTCTTGTTTAGAAAAAAAGTGTAAATGCATTAATGCTAAGCAGTTTTTTTGTGAGTAAAAGTGCACTATCCACACCTGAATTGTGAAAGGAAATTTGCAATGGCTTTCCAGGGAAAAAAGTTTTGTTGGAAACCTTTGAGAATTCCATGAATTCATAAGTCTGCACCCATGCGATGGAGGAAACTTCTGTATATATTTCTCGATACATCTGTACCTATTAGTAGGAGCCAATGCATTCTACAAAGTGGTTTCGCTTGAGCATTTCCTGAGATGTTGATTCGGTCAGTGAGCAAAGGACGCCGGGTGCAGAGACAATTACTGGTACCATTGTGCGGGAGAAGTAAAGATGACAGAGAGAAATGATTGTTAGATAATTACCGAGGAGACATGAGGTGGTTATAAGCCAATTTTCGAATGATAACCTTGGGGCACAAACAGAAACAGGATGACAACCTGTGTAATTATGCAAAATAGAGCGTTTCCTTAGTCTAGTACAGATAAAATGCATATTTAGGGATCCAAAAGTTAGTCCAGAAAATGAGAAATGTGTTTTCTCTTTTGAATAATTCCCTCTGTTTTGTATTACCTTCAATTTGAAAAAATGTATATCTTGTCAGAAATTAATTCAATTGTAAGCGCATCATTACAAGTCTTTCTTCACCTACCAAGGCGCGGCATCGCCTGTCTTGTCAGATCGCCTTTCTCACAAATTGGGCGTGGAGTGATTGCTTGCATTTACCTCTGTGCCTCCCTTGCAAGCCTTTGTTCCTTGGCTCTTGTACTGCATCTTATGTGAGGTGAGACTAACAGTGAGGAGAATGAGTGCCGTGATGTAGATCAATGTACGGTGGCTGTTAAGGTCAAAGATTAAACATGGACCCATTTTAGGGCCAGGTCAGCCAGGCAAGAATGGCTTGCCCTTTAAATTATACATCAAACCACAATAACAACTGCATCAAAATATCACAGTTGAATACACACAGGAACATGGGTGAAAAGGGATAGATATGGCCTGCAAATGAACATGGCAGTTCACTGGCTCGCGTGTGTGTATGGCGTGGTATTTACATAGCACAAACCTAGCCGAAAGGATATGGAGCACTTTACATGGCCGAAGGCAGAGATACAATCAGAGAGTAAATCTAGGTGGAGATGAAAAGTGAAAGTGGGTTTGTGGACTATTTACTGTGTTGTGGTGTAGTGTTCTTTAATGAGGTATGTCTTCAGCTCTTTCCTACAATAAGGAATGGTAGGGGCAGGCCCGGGGCATATGATGATACTGTTCTTGATCCTGGGTGCATATAGGCCTGTTGCCTAGTTTTTCATCTTACACTTCTTACCCTGTCAGTGTCACAACCATCACATTTAAAGGCCTGGAGGTGGAGGAAGCCTTTAGGCTGGTCTTCAGAATAAAAGCTAAGTTGCATGCAGAGCCACGCTGTGCCTCTTGCAGGAGGCATTTCATCCCTCTCACTTGGATATCACAACCGTGATAACGTATCTCTGTTAAAATGCACCCTGTATGGGCTCCTGAAACAGGCCATCATCACACCACTCCTGAAGAGACCATTAGCAGGCCAAAAGATCCTGATTAATAATCGCCTGACCTCCAACCCACCCTACCAGACCCAAAATCATGGAAAGAGAGGTAAGAAGCACGTGGAACTGAACCGAATTCTCCAGTCCTGCGATGGGCACCAAATTCCCCGAAGCCAATATCAGAGAGTGAATCCTTCTCTGTCCGGATGAAGGGAAGCAAACAGGCCTGATATTCTTTAACCTCTTAGCAGTCATTGACACAGTGTAAAGCGATATACACAGAAAGGATATAAGAGAGGACATGATTGTTGAAAGAAGCCCTCAGGTGGACTTCATTCATTCTCCATACTTGCAGCCTACAAGCAAGGAGTAAGTCAGTTGAGACATCCATATTATGGGTTTGCTGCAGGTGGTCTTACGCATCATCTCTATACCAGTTGTTCAACAACTGCATATGTCCTGTTGAATTTCTTTAGAACAGTGGCAAGTGTGCATCAAATATATATCAGTGATACACAATCCACTTCCAATTCTAAAACAAGATGGGAAGCCAGGTCAACTTCATCAAGTGCCTCTGCACGAAAAAGTAATTTTTTCCATGATCAGAGCCAAAACCAAGATACTAATTCTGGAAAGAGCAGAGTCCAACTTATCCCTTTTGGACTGGCTTCTACATCTGGCAACAATTCTATCCACCTTTTCAATAATAAGGAGTTTGGATTTATACTGGACTCCACGTTCACCCATGAAGGCATCACAGTGAACAAGGATGTAAACCGTATTGGGACCTTAAACTGGATTGGTGGTTAATCTGGGGCATGTGACGGGAAACAGCCATTATAACTGATGCGTTACAACGCATGCTTTTACCCCGCATGCCGTTACAACGCAAATGGCTTGTTGCAGGGGGTATAAGGTGTTGGTTTTAACTCCAACACATTCCCTACTGTTGCACACACTGGAGTTGGAATAGTAAATTATACTACTCCAACATCCAGCGCACCCCCGACAGCAAGTCGGGGTAAAAATTGACGTTATAACGGCATGCGGGGTAAAAGCATGCGTTTTAACGTCATACAACCCATGTGACAGCATTACTCTGCCAAGAAACTGGTAAGCCAAGGTCTAAAGATACATAATTGATGGCTCAAGACTTATTTACTAGTTATTGATGTTATATTTCTACTAATGGTGTACGATTTTATGCAACTCATTATGAATATTGGGCCTTAATTATAGTTTGGTGGACAGGGTACTCCATCGGTACTCCAGGGTACTCCATTGCAAATGCCATGGAACACCAGCACTTATTTAAAAAAAATAGTACATTTATTTTAAAATAGTTTTAGATTGAAGTGGGAATAGTAACAGTCACCGCTTTAGTGTCAAACATCTTCCCCAAATTGGAATAGATTGGAGTGGGAATAGTAAATATCACCCCTTTAGTGTCCAACACCTTCCCTAATTGGTATAGATCGGAGTGAGAATAGTAAATGTTATGCATTCAGTGTTCAACACCTTCCCCCAATATGGCTGGATTGGAGTGGGAATAGTAAATGTCACCCCTTTAGTGTCAAACACCTTCCTCAAATTGGTATAGATTGGAGTGGGAATAGTAAATGCCACCCCTTCAATGTTCAACAATTTAAATAGTTTTTTTTGCGCTGGAGTGTGATAATTTAATTTAATATTGTTATTCTGAAATCTTTTATTTTATTCTTATTTATATGTACTAGAAATACTATGTGTTATTTTATTATTATTGTGGTAATTAGAAATATAATAAAAAAATGGTTAGATGTATGTTTGTAAACAATTATATTATTAATTACATTGTTTTGTATAATAAAGATACATCACACATTTTTCTCATTTTATTTATGTTTTCAAACTTTAATTAATTGTAAAAATGTATATTTACATAGCATTGTATGTTGTAAACTTTCAACATTTATTTTCCATTGTTTAACAATTTTTTAACATTTCTTAATTTTTTTATATATATATTTCAACATCATTTTAGCATATGTTTTTTCAGAATATATTAAATAATTGTATACATTTTATACTATTTAATTTCTATTTTAGATTTTTTTAAACATTTTATAACAAAAGTTTTAACATGTTCAATGTTTTTCTAAATTGTTTTCTACATTTATTTAAACTTTTTACAATATTTCCCATTAATTTCCATGGGGAGATACTCTTTTTATTAGTTTCATTTAGCGGCCATTTTATTTACTGCTACCTTCTATTTTATAATGTATTTGTGTTATTTTCTTGTCTGTTTTCCCAGAACCTGGTGGCAGTAAGGTGTTGCTGTTCTTCGGAACAGGTAAGCCCTTTTTAAGGATTTTTAAAGGATTTTGAGGGTAGGGGGGCAGTTTACGGGGAAGGTCTGAAAGGTGCCGGAAGACAAGCAACCAAGGACTGGATTCGCCCTAGTTATGGGCTCCTCAGTTTTTTGTATACTTTAGTGTCTTGCCCTAAGTGGGAGGGATATGTCCAGACATGGGTCCCATGAACACTGTGTCACTAGAGACAAGCTGATAAGCCCATACTAGAGTGAAATCGGTCCTGGGTTGCTTGTGTACCTGTTCTGGAAGGGCCTGTCTTGGCAGGTCGGGCTGGACTGTTACTTTTGGAGCAGGGTCGAGACTGATTTGCGCATAGCTGGGTCCAAACTGAGGTGGCATGATGTGCAAAATAACAATGGATTGGGATGCGGTGCGAGTGAGTACCAGTGGCTAAGATTGAGTCAAGCATTCCAGCCATTACTGTTTTGTATACTAATTTATCTTTTGGCAGATGGCCCATTGTTCCCCCAGGGGTATGAAATATATTATTCCATCACCCTGGTGAAAGGACCGTCTGCCGAACTTATAAATGACAGCCGAACTGGAGGTCATTTATAAAGCACTGGCAGGAACTGCCATCATGCCGGTTCCTGTCAATGCCCTCCGCTGTTCTGTGCAGGGCTCCGGCTACATGATGGAGCCCTGCACCAAAGAGTTTTCTTTTTTACTTTCAAAAAGAACATCTCAAAACCAGAAAAAAGAAAATCCCCTTTGCCATGGGAGTCACCTCCCATAGTGAGGTGGGCATTTTTCCTTTTTCAGTGCCCCTTCCAGCCAGGGTTTGCCTGGCAGTGATGGACAGTGCAAAATGGCTTTATGTCCGTCCAGCCTAATTGGGTTGGTGAACATATAGCCATTTCTCTGACTGCTTTTACTCCGTCGGAGAGATTTGGCTATGGTTTGGCAGTGACAATTCTGTCACTGCCGTAGCCAAACCTATAGTTTAACCACATCTAAATCAGGTAGGTGGACCATTATCTTGGTACTAAGCATATTCCGCTGCAACAGAGTATGCTTACCACCAAGATATAAATCGAGCCCTAAGTTGTATATCCCAAGTTCTTTAAGAAAATTATTTCATGATTATAGGAAAGTGGGTTTCTGTTGCAGTAACCCCCCCCACTTTTTGCCAGACTACTGATGCACTTTTTCTTGGTGTGCCCTGGGTCCCTGCCAATCAGGTTCCCAGGGCCTGTGTTCTTTCCCCAAAACTAACCCAATTGGCATCTCTGGCCACAGGTCAGCCCCTGGTAAATGGTACCACAGGTACCCAGGGCACTGTGACCAGGGAAGACCTCTAAGGGCTGCAGCACTTATTGTGCCACCCTTAGAGGACCTGTACCTTTACACACACACACTGCCTTTGCAGGCTGCGTGTTGTGGTGCAGAACAAAGTGAAGAGTCGACATGGCACACGCCCCTGTGTGCCATGCCCACAAACCACTGCCCTGGCATACATCAGTCACCCCTCTAGCTGGGTGCCCTATGCCAGTGGTGAGGGTACAGGTGCATGAGCCCTGTACCCCTACAGTGCCCAAGTCCATTCCTGGGCACTGTAAGTGCAGTTCTGCCATTAAGAGTATATGATGCTGGGAGTTTCTCATTACGAACTCCACAACACCATAATGTCTACACTGAAGACTGGGAAGTTTGGTATCAAACTTCTCAGCACATTAAACCCACACCAATGCCAGTGTGGGATTTAATGTAAAATGCACAACAGAGGGCATCTTAGAGATGCCCCCTGAAACTCGACCAACTTCTAGTGACCTGACTGAGTGGCTGCTTAGGCTGCCACCAACAGACATGTTTCTGGACCCTGGGTCGAGAGCCTGCTGCTCTCGGGGCCTGAAACAATGCACATCCTGGGATGAGGTGCCAAGCCTCCTCCCCCAGGATGGGCAGGGTTCACGAAGGTGAAGCTTCAAAGGCATGCCGCCTTTGTGAGCCTCTCCAGACCATTTGCTGCTTTAAGCAACTGGTCCCCACTGGTTCTACCCCCCACTTTGGGCGGGAGAACCGGCGGGAAAAACAAGTGAGGAAGGGAGGTGTGTGTCAGAGCGACCTTAGTTTCCAAGTTGCACAGGAGTAGAACACAGCTAAATCCCCACACTCCCTCCAGAAACACTCCGCAAATATTATTTTAGAAACTACTTGCGAACACGTTCTCAAGGGGAAAAGGGGTTGGGGACAGAGAAGAGACATCTGGAAAACAGCGGTATTCAGTCCAAGGATTCATATGTCATTTCTTTGTTTGTAATCCTTGTATACCTGTAACCACAATGGCACAAACTAAATACACTTACACTTCCCAATATACTTATGTATTATATACATTTTAACATTAAATTCCTACCCAATGTTCTCTCAGCTATTGCTCCTCTTCTTTCTAGTTGTTATTTAAACGTAAGACAACATACTCAACAACAACTGTAAATCCTTATCTGAAAATTTCTTCTTGTCTTCACAGGAAACGACTCGAGGACTCAGGAAGAGATAACCACAGTTAGCGGTCGGTACGAGTCTTCTTCTTCTTCAGGTGAGTAGTCACATTTAGTATCCAGAATTGTATTAGTATGTAAATTGGTAGCTTTTTAAGGCGAGAAAATGACTGACAAAAATACTAACTCAAACATAGGAACCTTCAACCCAAAAGCGCAGCCGCACCAGTTGGATAAGATCCCTCTCACTCTTTTGACCTCATAGGAAACTGCGAACGCATAAGTTCGTCAGCTTGAAATTTACATGTAAACAAACCAGAACCTACTTGAAACTTGGTTGTCAGGTAACCGAGTAAACGCAACTCGATATTCAATTCTCTAGAGATTGCGTCTGCTCGAATAATGAACACTACTCCAAATCTTCGGACATGCGCAGATTAGGACAACCTAGATTTATTCCCGGAGCAACTCTAAACGACGGCAAGCGTTGACACTACCCTAATTTCTAACTAACCGACGAGAAACTTCAACAAGCTTCCTCACACGAAGATTTCTCAGGTGAAGTGCGCCGATTAGAACTCGGACGCGCTTCACATTCCAAATGGTATCAGAGAAGAACAACTAGAACGCTAAAGGGAAGACCAAGTTGGCAGACATCTTGGTTCTCCAACGTCGCCAAGTTGATCTCCATTGTCCACCAGGGCAGAGGTATTTATATCGTTTTGATTTAGGGAAAAAGGGGAGCACCTAGGCAAGGTGCATTCAACACATAACAGGCATATCAACAACAGATAATCTTAGAAGTTACATGACATATGTTGAGCACTTGACACACCAATATTCTTTATATTTCTTTTATTTTTTCACTTAATTTTGATGATATAAATATCTACTTATTTTTTACATAAAAAATATCATTTCAATTATTATCCATTATTAAAAACACATAGTTTGGTGTACATACATTCAAAACTGATAATTACATCCACATTTCTTGGTTGTCTTATTTCTGCCTTCTTTATATATTAGCAGGGAACAGAATTATCATATTTGTCTAATCCTGTAATAAATGACTAAAACCCTACTGGAATTTTAACAGTGGAGACAGATGAATTCTTTTGTTCTGCAATAAGTTATGTATACAATATATTCAACAAACATCCATCATTATAATGGCATGAGGAGACTGGCGGTTTGTGATCTAACAACCTTTTGTTCTGCAATAAGTTATACATACAATATATTCAACAAACATCCATCATTATAATGGCATGAGGAGACTGGCGGTTTGTGATCTAACAACTACGCGCGTTTCGGCTTAGGCCTTCGTCAGGACTCCGTCACAGGTTCTTTGGTTCAGGCACGGTGTGGATATGCCCTGCTCGTCCCAATTTTTTGGGTTTTCTGCGGCAGCTCTTTTATTTATACTGCCGTATCTCTCTGTTAAATCGCCTTCGTTTAGAACGCCAATATCATTTTGATACCTTCCCTCCCAGTGTGCCAGCCACAATTAGATTGTTGATGGGAACTTTCCGAGAGGTTCTGACAGTGTACCCACCTCTGCCAACTCCACCACTCAGGTGGGGGAGGCGAGGTGAAGCACAACCTCGAGTCCCCGCCATCTTGAGGATGGGGGGACCCAGCCAACCAGGGACAGGCTCCTGCCCCCTCCCACTGGAGAGTGGCAGAATAGGGGGTGTACCCACCCCAAGGAAGGGACCCATTGGTCCCTGCCCTTTACCTACCTGTAACGCCCCTAAATCTAGTATTTAGGGGCACCCTGAACCTTGCTTCCTCAGATCCAGCCTGACAACAAGAAGAAAAGAAGAAGAAGGACCAAACAGCCGTGCAGCCAGCTAAGAAGAGGACGACGCCCACTGACTTGGCCCCAGCCCTACCGGCCTGTCTCCCCTCGAACCTGCTCCTGCGAAATCCCGGTGTGTCCTGCAGCCAGCAACCTCGAAAACCCCGGAGGACCTACCTGCCTTCACTTCCAAGACTGCTTCTCCCGTGAACACCGGATTTGTTCAAACTGCAGCTTCTGGCTCCGGCCGGATACCGCGAATCCAGCCCACTCTGCACCCGCCGAACCCGGCCCGAGCTCGAGTGGAAAAACACAACGAGGATGTCCCCCCGGCGATCCTACCTTGAGATCCGGCGACCCCTGACCTGCCTCAAGCCTCCAGCCGACGCCTGCAGCCTAAATCCAGAAGGCCCCCCTGACTGCGACCCGGAGCTGGTAAGAAGATCCAACCCCAAAAGGCACCCCTGCACCCGACGCCCCACGGCCTTGTGTGCCCAGACCAACGGTGCCTAACCAACCCTTAACTTCCCAACTTACCTCTTGAAGTGGTGGTCGCACCCAGAAGTCCTTCGTCTCCCTGGCTGCAGTGCTTTTGCAAACCGGAGGTTCTCCATTGAAAACAACAGGGCACCCGACCTCAAAACAGCACCCTGCACCCGGCCGCCCTAGTGCCGCTGAGGGTGCACCTTTGGCGCTAATTTGGTTCCCTATTTGCCCTGACCTAAACCCTAGGAGCTTTGCTCCCACAACCCAGTGGCCTGCTTGCCAGCAGCCACCAACCGGAGACCCCCTATCCTCCATAGGATAACATTGGGCCTCAACTCTCTGCACCCGGCCGCCCTAGTGCCACTGAGGGTGAAACAAAAGTGCATCACTGACCCTGGGGAACCCCTGAGTCTAACCCCAGAACCTTAACTCCCACAGTCGATTACTTACCTACAAACCGATAACCTGTTTTTCCTCCATAGGATAACATGGACACTTTTTCTCCAAAAAGTTTCTAAGTGTGGAGTTTTGGAATCTGAAAATATTCTTTAAAAATCGCACGAATAACCAAAACATATTTACTTATCTGTTTGCAGGAAATGTCCCAGTGCTGAATCTAGGTATCCAGCACTGAGTTAGAAAAGTAACGTAAAAAGTAACTTACCTGTAATTTACTGAAAAAGCCTATTCATTTCAATGTACTGTATTTGCTAAGTGTTGCATACTGCTGCTCCCCTGTAAATCAAACAAAGTACAATTTCTATTGCATTTTCAAACTGTTCTATATCCAGTAACTTATTACTGAAAAGTATTTAATGCTTACCTGTGCCAGGCTTGCTTGGTTCTAAAAATAAAACAGTATATTTTTATACAAAAACAATTGGCCTAGAGTTCAGTTCTTGAGTGTGTGAATTCATTTGCTGACTGAGTGTGTACATCAAATGCTTAACACTGTCCTCTGATACTGCCTTACTGTTCGACCACTCTACCACAATTAGAGAGTAAGGTTCTATCTAACTTTAACCTCTGCCTACCTCTGGGGTCACTTGGACTCTATACACACTATACCTCATTTTGGTGTAGTATATATAGAGCCAGTTTCTTACAATGATGTTACATTAGAATCAAACCAAAGGTTGAAATCACATGGAATAATTACAAATTTATGTTCAAATAAAAAAGATTCCATATTTTTAAAAATATCATTGGTGATTTCCATTGATTTTGGGAGGGTGATCGACTAACAGAAGATCTAAGGTCAAAGAATTCTATGCGATTTGGCAGGATAACATTTCTTCCAGAAATAATTTAGCAGCCTGCGTTGGCTTCAGTGTCAGGTTCAATTTTAATATAAAAGCGAATTGACCCCCAAAAACCACCTGCACAATCACGTTATGATGGAATAGGAGATGAATACCAGTTTGTCAAGATAGAGGCCTTTAGAGTCTATAAACCACATCTTAGTAAGACAGCATATATCAAGGTCTAGCAACTCACAGATATCCACAATCTCATGACGATGCATAATGGCAGAGCATGCATTACACAGTAGCTCAGAGGATGGTTGTTACCCTTAGTGACACCAAGAGCAAGGAGGAGAAGGAGGCGGACAGCTCTACATGGAGGAATGCATGCTATAGACATACTTCTAGACTTGATGTTACTGAGTATTATAGTTTATATAAATTTGAAATGGAACTTCTAGTACACTTACAAAACTGATGAAAATCTCTTTTGGGTCCCATAATGCTTATTTAGGCTGGTGGCCGGTGGTGGCCGGTGACATCCAGGTGCAGGCGAGCTTGCCTTTGATGCACGTTTGGCGTGCCATCGAAATGACTGCTGCACTCGCCCAATTCGTACATGCGCAGTGCCCGCCTCTAAATAGTATAAGTCGGATTGCACATTAGAAACTAGTGCAATATCTCCAAAATGGCCACCATCCACTGGATATTTTACTCAACTCGAGAAGATGCCTCGACTGGCGGGTAGAATAGAACTAAATATGAGGAGGAAAAGGGGTAAAGAGCAACAGTTTTGGCAGTAGTCAATAAATACAATTACCCTGAGTGTTTCCAAACACCAATGAATTAGCTTCTAGATAAGGTGCAGTTGTGCTTCCTTTTTGTAGCAGAAGAGGTAGACAGGAGATCATGATGTGCAGTGCCCGCCTCCAAATAGATATAAGGCAGGTGGCACATTAGAAACTAGTGCGTGAAAAGAGATGACCACTGAGTAGGTGGTCGTCTCTAAATTTCACACATAGGGGTGTACCAGGATGGTAGAGTTAATGTCCTCCACCACCCTGAATGATGGAGTAATCAAACCCATAGTCTGGAGTAGTGTTGAGTTCAGGCAAGGTAGACTCCAATTCAGTTCACCCAGGTCTCTAATCCAGTGTTTCCCTACTACTCTTTTCCTATGTGCCTTCTCCCTGCTGTCCCCTTATTCCTTTTGCTTATTCGGAGTATACCCCTTCCATCCGCATAGGGATTGGGCGGCATATTCACATGGACTTATCGCCGAGTTATCGCCACCTTAACGCATCAAAAGTGGAGATAGATTTAACGCCCCATTCACAAGCGTGTGCAAACTACAGACATCGCCAGTATTCCTGCGATAACTGCCGCAAATTTTACCCCCACGGGTGACGCCACCAACTAACCCTAATGAGATGCATAGTAGGCGTTCCCGTGCAAAAACACACGAAAACACCACTATACCACTTTCACAACGAACTGCCAGATCTGCGATGCGAACCAAAAACAGGCGATAAGCCGCGGTAGCAGCAGGGATTTAACACCTGCCTTCTGCTGGTGTTAAGCAGGACGACTACCTGCAGCACGAAAGGGAGCCCAGCCCAGAGCCACATTGGAAGACCCACAGATGCCATGGAGCCAATGCTCATGCAGCTCAGAGACCCAAGAGGGCCACAACACCCACCGCCACCACTCCCAGGGCCCCCCCCTCCAGACTCCCCCCTGGACAAACACATACCGTGCACGACACAAGAGCCACAAAAAGCGCATGATGTCGCACAATGACAAAAAGAAACACACATGTGTGGTCAGAAGAACGAGAAACAGTCACTCATCATTGAAGTAACAACCAAAAACTTTATTGAAATACAACACAAAACACCAATGCGGAAGACTCCGGTCGGGTCCGTCCGGGACAATCTTGATGTCACAGCCTGGAAAATAAAGCACAAAATCAGAACGTGTGTCATGCGCACATCAAAGGAGCGAGACACAGAGAAACAGAGAATGAAAGAAAGGCAGAGAGAGAAAGAGACAGAAGGAAAGGAAGGGAGAGAGAGAGAGAGAGAAGGAAAAGAAGGGAGAGAGAGAAGGAAAGGAAGGGAGAGAGAGCGAGAGAGAGAAGGAAAGGAAGGGAGAGAGAGAGAGAAGGAAAGGAAGGGAGAGAGAGAGAGAGAGAGGGAGGGACACTGCCGCCCCCACGCACCCAGGCACCACTGCTCACCTGCTGCCACTGATGTGTCTCCAACCACGTGCCGGTATACACTGCAAGCCACCAGGTCTGCAATCTGTAATCGAGGCCAGAGTCAATCATGGCAGAGTCCATCTCACTGCACACGGCAACAACGCCTGTCCGTCCCTGCGCACACATGCAGCTGCAACCTACCCCCTCCCGCCGGCCAGCGCTGGCTGTCCGCACTTGCGCACCCAGGCCCCACTGCTCACCTGCCACGAACGGTGTGTCCACCAGTGGGCACACCAAGTGCCCGTGCAAGCTCCAGGCCCCGGTCCGCCACCATGGCATGCTCCACATCATGCGGACCCGCGCCGCGGCCCAGCAGGTCCCACACATGACGCTGAGTCCTGAGGCATCAATGGCAGAGACCACATCAGTGCACACGTCATCATCGCAGGCTGCACACCCGCTCAGCAATTTCGGTGCCACTAACCCTGTGCAACCCCAGTCAGCGCCACGTGGTGGTAAGCCCGTGACGGCCGCATGGCTTCGGGTGCGACTAACCCTGTGCGCAACAACTCATGGGCCCTTTATGATTTAGAATCGTGGAACGTCCGTCATCCAGTCACCACCGGCAGTGGGAAATGTGACGTTGTCGGCCCCTTATATTGGTGGGGTCACATGGCCTGTGATGCCTGTGCCGGATGGGTGTGGTGTGTGTGCAAACCTGCCCTCAGGGAGTGGCCGTGACATGCTGACAACTAGACCAGTGACCTGCAGACCACTAGCGTGTAAACCTGCGACATGTAGCTATGTGGCCCCCCCTCGGAGCGTAAGCGGAGTGGTCTGGCCTGGCGTACACCGGACCAGCGCAGGGCTTGCAACAATGACTCGGGGGCTCTGGCCGTGGTTTAGTCCATGTCCGGACAAGGAAGTGACTAATGCGTGTGTCCCTGTTGTAGTGTCTACGGCACCCGGAACGCAATCGGCAATGTAGCACACTGTGACTGGAATCCCACTAGATGAGCATCATTGACGTTAGGGGAATCACTGTCCCTACATTCATCCACACATTCATACATGAATGATGAAAGACATGACACAGCAGTGCGTTTCTGAATGTTTAATGCACATCCAGTGGAGTTTTGCAGCTGGAGCAGTACAGGGCCATGCCAACTTCACTTCACAATATGGGCCTGTGGAGGGCCAGCCAGAGTCCATCGGGGAATGACAAGTACAGCAGAAGAGGAAGGGTACAGTCCGCAGTCTGGTCGCCGTGTCATTGGTCACCAAACAAGATATGGCAGTCCATGTCGCGGTCCAAGGTGAGTGCAGCAGAGTGTATCGGGGGTCAGTGGAAGGTCATGGGGCCATGTGCGGCACCAACAGGCCAGGTGGCGGAAATGAATGCTAGTGCCTCCTTCTGATCTCAATCCCATCCACGTCCTCGGATGTGTGCTCTGCCCCACCTGTGGGTGGTGCAGTTCCAGCTGTGGCACTGTGTGCCACTGACACATCAGGGACCGGAGGTGGATTGTCGGCCGCACTGTGTGGCAGTGACACATCAGGTGCCGGAGTGGAAATGCCTGCCGCACTGTGAGGCACTGACACACCAGGGGGCAGAGATGTGGATGGTGTAGGAGCAGCAGCATTCATCTGCGCCACACCTTGTGGCAGCAATGCCATGATGAGGATATGCAGGGCATGGTAGATCCCAGCTACATTTTGCTGATGTGCAGCGGTGGCTGCCATCCTTTCCGCCTCCATCCGCACCATGTCCTCCATGAGCCTCCGCATGTGTGCCAGCTCACGCCTGAGATCGCTGGAGCCACTCTGAGCAGACAGGTGTTCTTGTCTCCGAGTCATGACTCCAGCGATGTCAGCCAGGGCTTGTTGGAGACCATGGAGCGGCCTGTGGGTGTCTGTTAGCGACTGGAGGTGGTCCCTGATGGGACTTAGACACCCATGGATGGCGTCAAGTTTGGTAGCCATGAGGTCGAACCCCACCCGCACCTGCTCAGCCATCTCCCTCTGGCCCTCCGACACACGGCGTTGGAAGGCCATGTGTTGTTCGTGGGGATCTTGGGAGACAGCCGGGGTTGTGGGTGCCTCCTGCTGGGTGGTTTGTGGAGTGGGTGGGGTCTCCTCGATGCAGCTGGGCTGCCCTGGTCCTGGAGGTGAGTTGCGGATGATGTCAATGATGTCTTGGAGGGCTTGGGTGTCGATGCTGGGGGTGTCCTCCTCGTCATCAGTGAAGAGTGGCTGGGACTGCTCTGCAGGAGGTGTTGACAGTGCCTCTGCAATGGGAAGGGGAGATGCTGTATTACAATGTGTCCACATGTATGTAGCCGCATGGTACATGTTCACATTCAGACAGCATGGCAATGTACATTGTGACAGTCTGTAGATCAGGGCCATGATCCAGAATCATTGTGGGTGTGCACTGTGCTCTGCTTTATTGTGCATGTGTGCCATTGTGGCCATCTCCCCCCGCCCCCCCAGTACCTGGTGGTTACTCACCCTGTTGCTGTTGTGTTGTGTCATGTCGAGCAGTGTCCGCTCCCCCGACTCCTGCCACAGTCTCCACACTGATGACTGTCGACACCAGCTCCTCCATGTCATCCAGCTCCAGCTGTGGCGCTGGGCTCCCACCTCCAGTCTGCATTGCTGCCTTCTGGTTGCCTGCGAGTTTCTCCTTGGTTTTGCGCTTGATGTCAATCCATCGCCTCTTGACCTCGTCCATTGACCTCTTGTGCTCTCCGACGGCATTCACCTTGTCCACGATGGACCGCCATATTCCATTTTTGGTGCCCAATGACACGTTGGAGGTGACGAACAGTTCTTGATGGTGTTCCATCACCTCCATGACCAGGATCCTATTCTCCTGCGGACCGAACCGCCTCTTCCTCTTCTTCTTGTCCTTGCCCTTCCCTGTCCCCGAGGTCCCAGGCTGGTCGTCAGGGGTGCTTGTGGGGTTCTGCTCGTCCTCTGCGCCTGCTCCGGATGCCTCCATGGTGCTTCGGTGTTGGTTATTTTGGGTTTGTGTGTTTTTTCTACTTTTGTAGTGATTTTCCCGCCTGCCATGTGTGTATTGCAGGCCTGGCGCTGCTTATCGCTGATTTCCTCATCGTGGTTTGGCCCATCGCATGTTTTTTTGCGTTGGGGTTTGGGTTTTTATCACCGTCGCGGTTGTTGTATCGCGGACATTGTCCGCGTTTTCGGGAGACTATCGCATGGTACCGCCGTGTTATGAATTCCACGTTAACACAGGGTTATTTTCCCGCGATACACTGCGATGTGTGAAGTTGCGTTAACATTTTTTGGAGATGTTTAGCGCACGTTCTTGTGAATATACCCCTGAGAGTTCATAGGGGTTATCAGCGTGGAATACTAACAAAACCCAACAAAGAATAGCAGAACCATGCATGACTGCCTCTTGGCAATGCACACAAATCTCTATGGTATAATGTCACATAAATACAGCTGGTGAAACTGATATGTGTACTAAACATAAACACAATGCAATTCATTCACAACACACAGCTGAAACCATATCAGTGTCCGAAACAGCAGCTGCAGGAACCACTCAATCATGTTATATATTATCTCTCATGAAAAGTGTAGGGAACTGGGTACTTGTTGCAATACCCCCCCCCCCACACTTTTTGCTAGGTTGTTGATGCAACTTTGACTGAGGTGTACTGGGTCCCTGTTAACCAGGTTCCCAGTACAAGTGTTCTTCCCTAAAACTGTACCATAATTGGCAAAACGTCAGCAACCCCTGTAAGTCCTCAGTAAAATAATAGCCCTGGTACCTGGGGCATTGGGACTGAAGAGGGTCCACTAGGGCTGCACCACAAATTGTGCCACCCTAGGGACCTCTCATCAAGATCAAGCAAACGGCCATTGCAGGCTGCTTGTCTTGGAGCAGAGAAAACTGAAGAGTCGGCATGGCACCCATCCCTGAGTGCCATGCCTGAAGACACTGCATGCAGTATAGGTAAGACACCCCTACTGTAGGCCTTATAGACCTAAGGCAGGATGCATTATACTACATGTGAGGGCATCACTTCATGAGCATGAGTTTTATTACGGCCAGTGCAAGCGAACAGGGATGCCATGTTAAAACATGTGCTGGGCACTGGTGAAAATGAGTTCCCCAGCTACATGATGGCTTCACTGAAAATAGGGATGCTTGATATCAAACATCTCATATTGATGAACCCACACTGATTCCAGTGTTGGATGTATCAATACATGCACCCAGAGGGCACCTCAGAGGTGCCCCCTGAAACTGTACCAATTGTTGGTGGGCTGACTGACTGGTTTTAGCCAGCCTAACACCATATATGAATTTCTGACCCCAAGGGCAAGGGCCTTCGCTCTCGGGAGACCAGAAACCAACCAGCTCTGGCACGGGGCGTCTTCCATCCCCTCCCACGAAATGACCTGCAGTCTGCCAAGGCAAGGGAGCTTAAAAGCAGCAGAAAAGACTCTGAGGCCTCCAGAACCGCCAAAACCTGACACCTGAAGCAACTTCTGCACCCATCGCCTCCGGCTCGAGTTGAAGTGGGCCAACTGTTCCAACAAGGATCCCCAGCCCTCCAGAGCTCGGGTCCATCATGGTTTCACCCCTCCTGGACTCCCCAACGTCGCCTGCTGCCTCTGCACGCAGGCCCCCTCTATTGCGACTGCTCCAGTAAGGAAAAACCCAACACCTAAAGACACCTCTGCACCTGTTACCCCTGGGCCTTGGGGAAGAGGACCAAAGGTCTCCCCCTCATACCCAAGCATCGCAAGGCCTGAGCCCACTCACTGGTTCAGGCTGACTGGCTTCCTAGACAGAGCCTGCAGCCTCTTTATACAGAGACTGATCCCCATTGAAACGCATTGGGCACTGACGCTGTTTTTCACCCTGGACCTGGCCGCCCTCGTGCCGCCGATGGTGTACTGTTGGTGCTGCCTTGGACCTTGCCCACCACTCACCTTAACTCCTGGAGATTGGTCCTGTAAGTCAATGCACTATACCTGTTTGAGAACGTTTGTTTCCTTCCGTAGGATAACATTGCAGAACTTAAAAATTGCAATGTGTCTACTTTTTAAAGTGAAAAGAATTTATATTGAAAAATGTACTTACCTGAACGAGTTTATCCTGACGCATAAACATATATAAAGATGCTTACTATTTTTATAAATTGGTGTTCATCTCCTTCTTGAGTCGTGCTATCATTTATTGACCGTTGTGTGTATTTTGTGAATGTCTTGCACTTCTATGTGTTAAGCCTAAGGCTGCTCGACCAGACTACCCCCTAATAGAGCACTTTGGGATTGCATAGCAAGCCCCTGTCCGCTAGTAAGGGAACCCCTGGACTCTTTACATGGCATACCAGATTATTGATATATCACATAAAGAGCCAACGTCCTACAAAAAGTATTAAAGTGAAATTACTTTGTACTGGTAGATTCCAAAATGTGGGGTTGGGCTATAGATTGCACATGCCTACTTTATGCTATGTAAACCCAACAAGCAAATCTACTAAAAGTTGAAGCAGTGTGTATACATGTTCATCTCTATCTGATAAGCAGACCATTCTTGATTCAAACATGACGACTTATTCTTGTGGAAACTAAAAATCCCACATATCAAGCACTCTTTAAACACAGACAGGGCATGACACCTGCATAACCACAGATGGAGTAGCATCCAGAGCTATGCCTCTATTTTGAAACACTTCTGTTCCTATGAAGCATTTTCTTCTTTCTATGTGTGCTCCAGAATGTAGCACGTATGGAAAGAGAAAAAAATGAGGAGAAATAAACATATTTCTCCTTGTTACGCCTCACCTAGGCAGGCATACCGTTTTGGCACTTCCCCAGGTTTACATCATTTTGTAAATATGGGGCAGCATCAAATTCCATAGGTGTTGTGTGGAAAACCCACCACAACGCCCATGGAACGCCTCCCGGGTGCAGAGTAAGGCTACGCAGCAATTTGCGCTGCGTCACCTTACTCATGATTTATGAGCCTCATAAAGCCCTGCATCACGCATGTACCTCTTTACATAGTGGGAAAGTGTTGCAGGGCTCGCATAAATAAGCCCCTAAGGTGCTTATTGTAAAATGTAAATGTAAGTCCGTTTTTATATAGCGCAGCTACTCACCCTTACGGGTCTCAAGGCGCTGGGGGCCGGAGTGGAAATTAAGTGAGCTATTGCCCAGAGTCACATGGTGCTGAGCTGAGCTGCTGCCGGAGCCGGGATCGAACCGTGAACCCTGTGTTCCGAAGTCAGCTGCCCTGGCCGCTGCACCACACTCTCTCTACTCCACTTATTTATGAGGCTCCTTATGGCACTTTTGCACCGTCGGAACGTCACTTCTTTGACATTCTGATGGTGCAAAGTGCTGCAGCATATTTGCAAGGCCATGTAAAGCCACTTTGCGAGGCATTTCATGGCCTTGTAAATATGTGCCACTTTCAAGCAGAACACTGCGTGAAAGAAGCGTCCCATGGGTGTTGCTGTGGGTGTTCCCATGCAAAACCCGTGGAATCTGAAGCATTCCCAGATTTACGAGAAATCGTAAACCTGGGAATGCGTCAGAATAGAACACCACCCCAGGGTTGGCGTTAGGGAGGCGCAACAAAGACAAATGTTTTCATTTCTCCTCGTTTTTTTTCCCTTTTTCTATGTGTGCTGCATTCTGCAGCACACACAGAAAGAGGAAATTGCCTGAATTGATTGATTTTGTGCAGGAAGGTGACCCGCAACACAGGCACCTTTGCACCATGGTGAAAGGGTGCCTGCGTTGGCGCATGGCATCCCATTGTGCGCCGGAGCAGGGGAAAAGGACAGGAATGTGCTGTATCTCATAGATATGGCACATTCCTGTCCTTTTGTTTTGACCTAGGGCAGTGCAGTAAGATTCCTTGCGGCGCTGCCCTGTGTCAAAAGCCTCATTAATGAGGCCCTAGGTTTGCATCAAGTTCTTAAACCAAAAGAAAAAAGTAGCACCTGAAAAATGAGCAGTGAAAGGACACAGCTAAGGTGTCCCTGCTACAGGGGGGTAAAAACACAACAGGCAGCAATGCCCACACAAGCCAATGAATATGAAGCATGCAAATGAGAGTTACAATGTAGAGAACAAACCATAAGCAGACTCTAAGACCACCGTTAGCTAGCTATGCGTCTCGCAAAAGACATGGGGGCAGATTTACGAGCCCCCTGCGCCACCAGTACGTCACTTTTCGTGACGTACTGGTGGCGCAGGGGGCTGCTCCATATTTACAAGGAGAGGAAAAGCCACCCTGCGTGACTTTTCCTCTCCTTGTAAATACGGCCCCTTCACACGCAGCACTTTGCGGTGAAGGGGCGTTCCATGGGTGTTGCTGTGGGTGTTCCCACGCAACACTCATGGAACAAGACACATCTCCAGAATTATGAGAAATCGTAACTCTGGAGATGCGTCTGAAAGCTACGCCACCCTAGAGGTGGCGTAGCAGAGCGCACCGAGGAGAAATGTTTTCATTTCTCCTCGTTTTCCTCTTTCAATGCGTGCTGCATTCTGCAGCACGCATTGAAAGAGGAAAATGGTTGTAGTGATTGTTTTTGTGCAGGAAGGTTCCCCTTCCTGCACAAAAACAATCTCCCACGACGCAGGCATCCTTGCACCATGGTGCAAGGGTGCCTGCACCGGCGCATGGCTGCAGTTTGTGCGCCAGCGCAGGGGGAAGCACAAGGATGCGACATATTCTTGTAAATATGTCGCATCCCTGTGCTTCAAAACTAACGCAGCGCGGCGCAGCAAAATGACTTGCTGTACCCCGCTGCGTTAGTTCAACGTAAATCTGCCCCATGCTGTCTAGTTGGCGAGACCTCATAAAGACAGACTTTGGGACTTGATCCCACAAACTGCCCCGGGGATGCTAATGTGGGCTGAAGTGCTATGAAACACAATATTACATTAAACAAGCTCCCTTTACTGTGGTGTTTTGCTCAAGCAAAAACTCAATGGGGCCAATTCTTAAAAAATATTGTACAACTGCACACGTAAATTAACTCCTAAGTTTGATTGTAGACTTGCGAATGCTTGGAACTCAAGAAGGTTTCTGAAGCAGTCCTAGAAAATGTCTGTGAATTTCCAATTCCACCTAAGTGAAGGACTTTCTGCACATGTAAATGTGCATAGTCGACAGTAATACTTGTGTACACTTTTGCCTCTCGATTAATGCAATTTAACTTTTTTTCTTTTTCTTTCTCTACTGGCATATTTTTGGCAGAGAGAAACCCTTCTGTTTCCCACCCATCCATTTTGAGGGGAATCTCTTTTCCCAGCCTGAACATGGATTTATTCTTGCCCTTGACAAGATTTGACCTCTGACCACAAATATGATGAGAAAAAGTTTGTGAATATCAACAAATATGTATATTTGTGCTTGTTCCCAAACCTCCAGGGCATTCCCCCCTAAGAAATCCTACTCCCTGTCCTTTGTAAGAAGAATCTTACTACATGAAATGCAGTGTTTGAGTAAATCATTTTACTTTTGCATAATGTGAGCCTTTACACAGGCAGCAAAGACTATTTGCACATTAAAGCGGATCTTGAACGCCCAAATAGTTTTGAGAACTGGTCCCATTTGCTGTAATTTATTCATGTAGACAAAAAAAGAAAATTGAGCTTCTCTGCCGCAAAACAGCACCGCCTACAGCAAAAAATACACTATTACATCATGGAATATGGTGGCATATTAGCAAGGGCACTATCGCCGCTTTAGCGGCACTTTTTGCCGCTAAAGCGGCGATATTCTTATCGCCCTATCAGCAAACTGTCTCTAACAGCAGTTAGAGACAGTTTTCGGGCATTAGCGCCCGTGTTTTTACCGCTTTGCATGTCAGCGATATTTATCGCTAATGACATGCAAAGTGGGCGTTCCCGACGAACAAACCTGGGAAACACCCGCTAACAGGCCTATCGCCTATTAGCAAGGTGGCCATGGCCCCAGTTAGCGACGTGAAAAGTCGCGCTAACCGGGGTCATCGCCATTTATTTAACACCTGCAGGGGCCTATTAGCAATCAACCGGCGATGATTATCGCTAAGCGCAGGTTAGCGCTAGGATAATTATCGCCGGTTATCGCAGGATTTCTATCGCGGAGATAGCGTGCTATCAGCAACGCTTATCTCCAAAGCGATAGAAACCCTGAGAACAGTGTGAATATCGCTGAAAACAAGCGATATTCACACTGTGACCAGTGTTAGCTTGGCGATAGGGCGTAGGGGATTTAGCCATGTAATCCACCTCCCATTGATTACATGGCTAAGTCAGGGTGAGACCAGGCGTTAACAAACAAGCGCTAAACGTGTTTAGCGCTGGTTCGTTAATCACCTCCCCTGCCTCAGCTAACTAGGCTATAGCAGCAGCTTAGCGACTGTTTCCAGTCGCTTTAGGTTGGGAACGCTACTTTGCATGCCATTAGCGATAAATATCGCTAGGCATGCAAAGCGGCACCCAACCCGGTCGCTATCGCTTAGAAGCTGTCGCTAACAGCAGCTTAGCGACAGCTTGCTAATAGGGCGCTAGCATTATCGCCGCTTAGCGAGGAAAAGTCGCGCTAAAGCGGCGATAGAGCCCTTGATAATATGCCCCGCAATTAGCAGGTGTTAGCCATATCTAACTTGGGGGGGTGGATTATGCTGATACGACCACAGGGTCGTATCAGCAAGGTTATCGCCGTTTTCCATGAAACATCGCTGGAAAACCAGCGATGTTTCATGGAAAACACCGCTATGGCTGGAATAATTATCGCCATAGCGCTAAATGTCGCTAATACAGCGTTAGCATGGCAAATTATTCCGACGATAGCCGGCGATAAAAAAGTGCTCGCTAAACACGCTTTGCGATGTTTAGCGCACTTTTTAGATAATATGCCCCATGGATGGTGTTAGCTAGGGCAGTGTTACTTGATGCGAAGTGACACCGCCCGGGTATTGTGTGTCACCCAGTCCATGAAGTGCAAGGTGTCTCCTCATTCGCACCACTGTGCATTCCATGCCCCTTCTCTCTGTCAGGGCCTCTCGTGACAAGCACGGTCTCCTCAAGGAAGTCAGGGCTCCGCTTACAGGGCAGCAAGCTGCCATCTTGTGCCTCCGGAGGCGACGACGCAAGGCTGAGAGACTGGGAAACAGCGGTGACAGCCCAAGGGGCTGAGGACAGATTGCTCGAATTCTTCGCCGGGTCAGCGCCAGAGCCTGGGAACAGGCCCAGATGCCAGAGTGACTTCACAGAACACAAACAATGTCCATACAGAGACAAGTGCTTTGACGGGCGGTGTCACCGTGAGATAGAGAGCTATAAAAATAAAATGCAAACTGCTTCCGGTCCCTTGATGGGATTGATGGTTGTTGGAAGGGTTTGGCAAAATATGTCACAATAAAGGTTAAACCTATTATTTAAAAAAAACCTTCAGATTGACCACAGAACATATGAAGTTGACCTAGAAGGCGATGACTCTCTTAATAAAATGTTTCAGAGTTCTGCAGTTTTTAATCAGTGTGGGATCGATGTTGTTGTGAGGTGGGTGTGGCCTTCGGGAATTTTTATAGGACCAGATTGAGTGGGGCAGGTCATCCCAGCCAGTGTCTCTTCCCTTGTTACAGCGCATCACAACTTTTCGGTTTGGCCATGGAATGGCTGCAGGTCATTGTGCAAACTCTTTCCAGTCCTGGTTTTTCACCTGCAAATCATTGATTTCAGATGAGTTAGTCTGGTTAGTTCAATGGAAGCAAAACAAGATTACAGCACCCAGAACACACTGGGCTATCGCACAAAAGTCTAGGGTTAGAACAGTGTCCGCAAGGACTTGCGAGGAGGAGGTCATCCTACAAATTGGAAAATAATTACCAAACCTGAAATTGCCAGGTCCAAAACCTCATATTCCCAAATTCTATGACTTTCTGCTTTTTCCATGAATTTTCAACATCCTTTGAACAGGTGAAAAATGTCCTCAGAAACTTAGTTGGATTTACTGGGTGTGGTCCTGCACCTGGTAAAACTTTTAATCTTTGCATTCCCCGCCACCTGACTTGTAATTGCCCCCAAAAGGTAGTAGGTGTGCATGATTGTGAGAGTACGAGGGTTAACGTACAAGTAGTTTCACAATTAAACAAAGGAAACACACCTTTTCATCTTCGCTGGCTCAACTACAACACCAGCCCTTTATTTGTCTAAGTGGCTCATTCTGCGGTTAAAGAAAGCTGAATCATACCCCCCTCCCCCTTTACTAGTCTTGCTCACCTGGTTGTCTCTCTATGCATCCCATGCATTTTAACTCAGCTGCATTGGCTATAAATGGTCCACTTGCACCGAACTATGTGGCATACTGACTAAATTTTGCACCAAAAAAGCAATTTCTCTGGCAAATAAAGGCAAATTATGTGGCACATTATATGACATTTTCTGTGGGATTTTAAGTTTCATGACAGAGCTATAAATGGAATCTTGGTGCTATGTAAATGCTAAGGTTTCTTAAGATTGAAAACTACACAAATCTAGTAGATTCCACTCAAAATGTTATTCATCTCAATTAACAAATTTAGGGGCATATTCACAAGGAGCTATCGCCGAATTAACGGCACTTTATCGCAGCCAAAGTCGTGATAAATTTACCTCCCCATTCACAAGCCGGTGTTAACAGCCCCCAGCACCAGTTTACCCGCGATAGCAGCCTCAAAAAACATCGCCACAGAGGACCCCCGCAAATATTGCTAATGAGATGCAGAGTAGGCGTTCCCGTGCGAAAAGCCGAGACAACAGCACACCTCAACATTCACAACGACCAGCCACATCGGCGATAAAAACACAAAACAGGCGATAAGGCGCGTTAGCACCAGGAAATTTACACCTGCTCTGACCTGGTGTAAAGTCGGACAGCAGCCAGCACCACAAAAGGGAGCACAGCCCAGGCCACATCCGAAGGGCAACAGATGCCATGGAGCCACCCATCATGCGGCCCGGACACCCAAGAGGGCCACAACACCCATCCCACCACCCCAGGACCCCAACCCACACCCGGAACACCCCCCCCCCCGGGACCACCACAGACGCAGCGCAGACAAAGACAGCGGAACCCCAGGAAACGTACCAGCCGCACAGACCCAACATCTGACAATGTCACCGTCCACTACAGGATGAAAGGGACATCCATCCTACGCCTCCTGACCATCATCGCCTAACAGGCCTACGACACCAACACAGCGGACAACCAACATCCCACCCCACACAAAGCTGATGGCTTGGCTGCACCTGTTGGCCCCTGGTACCCCCAAACAACACCCGCCAGAGTTGGAGGAGTCACACAGCCAGCCACATCCAAGTCCCCCACACCTGTCCTAGACATCACCATCACCCTGGTACCCCAGTCCCCATACGTACAACACAATGCCCAGGATCCGCTGGAGACCAAGCAAGGACCATACGCCATAGCAGGATGCACGCACGTGTTGGGGGCAATCCACAGCACACATGTACTACCTTTGCCCCCTGGTGACACAGCACACCATCACCTCAACAGGAGGCACACGTCTCACATCAATATGCAGGCAACAACAGAACACCGTGGAACCCCCAACAATGTCGCCTTCAAATACACAGCCAGTGTGCATGATACCTTCACCCCCGTCCCCCCAGTCCCTGTTGAATCCTCCCCTGTTGTTGTTGTGTCGGGTCCTGTCGAGCTGTGTCCATACTCTCACCTCCTTGCACCGTCTCCACACTGATGACTGTGGCCTGGGTTTCCTCCAGCTCCTCCTGTGGCGCAGGACTGCCACCTCCTGTCGCCGTTGCTGCCTTCCTGTTGGCAGCAGGTTTGTACCTGGTTTAGGTTGTCACGTCCTGCCGGCGCCTCTTGGCCTCCTGGATTGGCCTCCTCGGCACTCCGACTGCATTCCAGGTGGTCTGCTTGTGGGTCAGTTGCTGGTAGTGTTCTGTCACCTCCGTGACGCTGGTCTTGTTTTCCTGCGGTCTGCACCCCGTCTTCCTCTCCCTTTTCTCCTTGGCCTTCCCCGACCCCGTTGTTCCTTGCTGGTGGTCTGTGGGGGTTGTGGGGTTCGCGTTGACCTCTGTGCTGGGTCAGGGTGCATCCATGTTGCTACGTGCTTTGGCTTGTTTCTGGTGTGTTGTTTCTGTGGTTTTTATGGTGCAATTTCCCGCCAGACGCGTGGGATTTGCAGGCCTGTGGCTGCTTTTCGCTACTTTTTGTACCGCGATTGGCCTCATCGCATTATTTCTCGCGTTTGGGTTTCGCATTTTTTCGGCATGGCGTTGATTTTCACGCTGACATTAGACGCGTTATCTGGTGACTATCGCATGCTACCGCCTTGTTGTGAATTCCAAGTGACACGGGGTTGTTTTCCCGCGATAGGCTGCGATATTGAAAGTTGCGTTACGCTACTCTTGCGGTAGTTATCATACGTTCTTGTGAATATACCCCTTAGTTTTAAATTGAAGCACACAAACTTCATTCTATTAAAAGTTTACATTTAACCTGTCAGAGAAAATATTTTGTGTAAAACAGAGACAATACTTCACCCATTAGAAAACAAGCCTGCATAGAAAGACTTTTTGTAATAAAAGGTGCACTTCTTTTTCTCTTCATCCCAGTTATACTTTAATACTCTTCATCAGTTTTGGATTTACTATGTGCTCACACTATATGACCTCTGGGACCACTTCTTTACCTTACGAAGCAGTCTTGTAGTATACCCTTAACTTTAAATAATTATTGTGTAAGAATTTCAAACAGAGAAATAGTAAAATTCAAGACATAAGATCTTAAAAATTGAAATTAAATAGTTGACATTTTTCTAAACCCCAACTACCCTGAAGAAATACCCACTGCTTTCAGAACAGTGTCTGTGATGCAACTTTGAATTTGCGTGAGCGGTGAAACAAAACACTCTATGGTACAGAAGGAAACATTATTGCATCCTGTCTGAAATAAATTTAATTTTGAATTAATTTGGTTCCTGCTGCATACAAAAACCTTTCCCCATGTCCGTCAATTGGGGTTATCTGGGCAAAAGGCGCACCTTTTTAATCCCTGACTCGACCAATCAACAGCTGTGAGGTGGCAGTCAAGCTTGAACATCCTCTGGCACCTGCTTTACTATTAGCTGCTTCAGAGCTGCTTGAGCTAGATACATTTTTGTGTTGCAATCTGCAAAGAAAGCAGCAGATGGGTGACTATGTGGCACAAGTGGCATATCCATATTTACTCAAAACGTCTGACACACAGAAGCTGATGATTCCAGTGGCCTTCCTTAAAAGACAATTTGATTGACACAAACCTCCACCATAGTCAACAAACAATTTGGTACAAATGTTGCAAGACATGCATGCATTACACTACTCTAGTTTGCCAGAACTGGATTACCATGGAATTAGTAATCTGGTCCTAAATGGGGCCTTTTCCTGTTCAGCCCTGGATGTTTTGGTACCCCCTTCCTACAGATGCTTGCTTAGATCTTACCCTCTCCTCATTATTGTTGTAGGGGAGCTAAACATTCTTGCTCATATCTGGCTTTAGCGGATACCATGCCCCCTCTCTGATGTCTTGTTTTCCTACTACACTGTGATTATTAGTTAAAAACAATGATTTCTCGAATTTTCGTTGCGCATGGATGTGGCAGGCCGAGCCTCGGGGTCCATAAGCAAAGTAAACAGCCGCGGTCCGTGCAGGTAACAGCGGTTGGGCGGTGGGCCGGGTGGGGGGGATTTCGAGGGACGATGCAGAGGAAAAATTAACCCCTTCGCTGCTAGGCCTTTTCCCCCCCCGTGCTAAGCCTTTTTTTTGGCTATTTGGGGTAGTTTGCGCTTAGGCCCCTGTAGCTTTTTGACCACATAAGGTATCCACGCCAAATTTACGTCCTTTTTTTCCAACATCATGGGGATTCTAAAGGTACCCAGGGTTTGTGGATTCCCCTGGAGGGAACCCAGAAATTAGCCAAAATACAGCTATATATATATTTTTTTTTTTTGGAAAAATGGGAAAAAAGGGCTACAGATGAAAGCGTCTGTTTTTTTCCCTGCAAATGGTATCAAAAAAGGGGTTGTGGTGTTGAAATCACCATCTTCCCAGCTTTCAGGGACAAGCAGACTTTTGTCAGAAAACCAAAATGTTTTACACAGTTTTGGCATTTTTCTGGGACATAGCCTATTTTTGCTATTTTTTGTGCTTTCAACCTCTTTCCAGTTAATGGTAGAAATGGGTATGAAAGCAATAATGGATCCTGGAAAGCTATACATTTTAAAACAGTAGACAAAATTCTGAATTCAGCAAGGGGTCATTTGTGTAGATCCTTCAAGGTTTCTTTATAGAAACTAACCGTTGAATATAGGAAAAATTGAAAATTAGTGGGAAAAAACAGCCATTTGAGTCAACGTTTTCACCTGTAACTTCTTCTAATTATGACAGCTGTTTTAAAGCAATATACCGTTACATCCGCTGGACCTTTCTGGTTGTGGGGATATATAGGACTTGTAGGTTCACCAAGAACCCGACGAACCCAGAGCCAATAACTGAGCAGCGTCTTGCAATGGTTTTTTATTATGTACCGGGTATATAGCAATTAATTTGGGTAAATATATACATGGAAAAATCGGTATAAAAGACACCTATGTATTTCTGAAATTGTAACAAAATATAGAGTTTAGAAACAGTAGATATTTGCACATTTCCGAAATTGTGAGTACCCATACTAGCATGAGAATTATAGGTCATTTTTCAAAATGACTTCTTTTTTACACATTGTCTTTCATTTGGAAGGCAGAAATGCATCGAAAGTCAATAGGTAATAACAGTTGCTCTACAATTCTGTGTTACTCTAAGTCTCCCGATAAAAATGGTACCTCACTTGTGTGGGTAGGCCTAGTACCCGCGACAGGAAACGGCTCAAAACGCAACGTGGACACACTTTATTTTTACAGTGAAAACTGACCCTTTTTTTGTAAAGTGCCTAGCTGTAGATTTTGAACCCTAGCTCTGCCGGCACCTAGGGAAACCTAGCAAACCTATACATTTTTGAAAACTAGACATCCAGGGGAATCCAGGATGGGGTGACTTGACTGGCTCTCACCAGGTTCTATTACCCAGAATCCCTTGCAAACCTAAAAATTTGTTAAAAAAACCACATTTTCCTCACATTTCTGTGGTGGAAAGTTCTGGAATCTGCGTGGATCCACAAAATTCCCCCCACCCTGCGTTCCCCAAAGTCTTCCGAGAAAAATGGTACCTCACTTGTGTAGGTAGGCCTAGTGCCCGCGACAGGAAACGGCCCAAAACGCAATGTGGACCCACCACATTTTCACTGTGAAAAGGGACCCTTTTTTTGCAAAGTGCCTAGCTGCAGATTTTGAACCCTAGCTCTGCCGGCACCTAGGGAAACCTAGCAAACCTTTACATTTTTGAAAACTAGATACCCAGGGGAATCCAGGATGGGGTGACTTGACTGGCTCTCACCAGGTTCTGTTACCCAGAATCCCTTGCAAACCTAAATATTTGTCAAAAAACCCACATTTTCCTCACATTTCTGTGGTGGAAAGTTCTGGAATCTGCGTGGATCCACAAAATTCCACCCACCCCACGTTCCCCAAAGTCTTCCAAGAAAAATGGTACCTCACTTGTGTGGGTAGGCCTAGTGCCCGCGACAGGAAACGGCCCAAAACGCAACGTGGACACACCACATTTTCACAGTGAAAACGGACCCTTTTTTTGCAAAGTGCCTAGCTGTAGATTTTGAACCCTAGCTCTGCCGGCACCTAGGGAAACCTAGCAAACCTATACATTTTTGAAAACTAGACACCCAGGGAAATCCAGGATGGGGTGACTTGACTGGCTCTCACCAGGTTCTGTTACCCAGAATGTACTAACTGCATATTTATACCAGACCTAACACAGAGATGGGAAAAATTTGGAAATCTAATCTCTGAGTGCCCTCGCGGGTTACTTTCAGCTTTTAGAGTAGTGTCTGTGACGCAAACATGAATTTGCATGAAAGATTAAACAGCACATTTTTATGGGAGTCAGAATTCTTTGTGTCATGTGTGAATAACATTTAAATAGCTGAGGTGTTTGCTTCCTGCTGTAGGTGAAACCCTTCCCCCAGTCCCTCGATTGTGGAGATTTGAGTGAAAACCTCACCTTACAGTGGGAAGGTGAAGAGTGCTGAAGTTAGGTCGACAGGGAGGGCTGGGGCAGGGAATGGGGTGAGCTGCAGGTGGGAGATGGGGAGGAGATGTTCGTGGGAGCTCTTCGGAGTAGTCTGCCGTATTGGTGTTAACCCTTTATGTTTCAATACATTTTTATTATCTTTTTAAAAATAAGAAATGAACATCAACCCCATCAATCCCATTCCACTCCCCTGCAGAGCTCCCTCGACTTACCCCACCCCTCCAGAAGCAGTGCTGGAACAGTTTTCAGAGTGTGGGTGCAACCATCACTATTACGTCATTTAAGTCATAGGGGCTGTGAAAAATCCAAGGGGCATATGTACAAGGAGTTAACGCCGCTTTAGCGGCACTTTTCCGACGCTTTTGCGGCAATATTTTTATCGCCGTATGTACAAGCTGTCGCTAACCTCTGTTAGCGGCAGTTTTCCGGCGAAAACTTCCATTTTAAAGATCGCCACTGCTGTTAGCGATAATGACATGCAAGGGAGGCGTTCCCGTGCAAAAACGGCCGCTAACCCCACTTCGCGATATTTACAAGGGAATTCTTGAAGTGTGGAAGACCAAAAAAACTGCCTCTAACTGCAGTTAGAGGCAGTTTTTTAAGACCAGAAAACAGCTGGTCTTAAAAATGGAGATAACACTTGGGGCCTCATTTCAGCAGGTTTTGGTGCTGGACCGTGCTACAAGCAATGTCGCTGCGCTGCCCTGCAACAAAACTACAGGGCAGGAATGCGCACCATCAATAAATGATGAAAAGTGTTGCAGTGCTGCGACAAGACAGCGTTGCAACACTTTTCACTACGCCCTTCTTGCGACACCATGGATGCGCTGGATTCACTGGACAGCGCTCCATGTCGCAAGTAATGACAGATACGTCTGGAATCCTGACGTATCTGTCAGCGCTAAAGTCACGCATTGCTGTAGTTGTGTCACAAGCATGACGCAACTCCAGCAATGCATGGGGCCAGCCTATCCCTGTGGCACTGCATCACCCTTACGCCTGCTATCAGGCAGGCGTAAGGTACTGACGCAGTGCCGTTCTTGAGGGGTGCCCGGGTGTCGGGGCAGTTGGAGATCCATCAGTGGCGGTTGCGCGCTGCGGTGTCATTGAGTGTTGGTGCTGAGGGAGTTGAGGAGACGTTCTTCGGTGGCCTTGATCCAGCTGCGAGGGGGGGTGATGATGGCGGTGGTGTACAGTGGGCATGGTGAAGACGTGATGTATACAATGATGGTCGGTCCAGGAGAGTCCGGTGGTGTGGCTGTAGTTGAAATTCACGCTGGCGGAGGAGACGTGCTCGACCTTGTGTCCTGCTTTGTGGCTTGCTGCGGTGACTAGCTGCTTGAGTCTGATGTTGGGGAGCTTCCCCAGAAGGGGGTGGTGTTCTGGTCACTGGGGTTGTCCAGGTGCAACTTGAGTTCACTGAGAAGGATGTCGTCGGTGGATGGGAGAGCCTGGGGTGCAATGAGGTCTACAATGGTATCTGAGAATGGGGCTCCATGGCACGGGGGGCCTGCAGATGAGGGTGCCACAGAGGATGCCGCAGAGGATGGGCTTGGGATGGGATGGGCTCTGGAAGTTGAGGTGTTCCATGGTCACCGTTGGGTCATTGGAGTGCATGGTCAGTCGGAGTGTGCTTCTGTATGTGATGGCAATGCCTCCGCCTGGACGGTCGGGGTGGTCCTTGCGGGTGATTCAGTAGCCGTCAGTGATGACAATGGCGATGTCCGGCCCAGAGCAGAGGTTGGTCCTGGCAGGCAATGTGGCGTCCAGGGTTGATGGCGAGGAGGGTGCTGGGATTGTAGCGGTGGAGTGTCCGAGAGGAAGGGTCCTTGGTGCTGAGCGTGGTCCAGGGGCAAACGGACGCAGACGGGCTTGCCTATGGCTTGCCTTTGGCACGGGAGACGTCCATTACAACGCAGGCATTACATCGTAATGCCTTTACAATGCTACTCCAACAACGCAGGTGCCTTTCACATTGCATTCCATTACAATGCATTGTGAGGTCAGTAATGGGGTATTTGTAAGTTTTAAGGTGGGTATGGGTTTCGTTTGTCGGAGATGAAATTTGGGGTGTATTATGGGGTAAAATTTGAAATTTGTGGTGTGTTTTGGGGTCAATTATGAAAATTGGGGTGTGCATTTGGGTCAAATATGAATTTTAGGGTGTGTTTTGGGGGCTCAAAGATTAAATTTAGGGTCCAGTGTTAGCTTTGGGGTGCAAGGGTTAGTTTTAGGGTTGCACCCACTGAACTGGGAATAGTAATTTTTACATCTCCTCTACCCAACACCTTCCCTACTGTCGCAATATGCCTAGTATTAATATGCATTGTAATGGAATGCGATGTAATGGTATGCGTCGTAACTTCATATATACCTTTGGCACACCAGTGGTACACCCGCTGCGCATGGCCGCACAGCGGCCGCCATTGAGAAGTGCTGCGGGGGGGGACTGGACAGCTGGGAGGTGGGAAACGCCAGAAAGAACACTGGATGGGGCGTGGGCGCGTGGGTGTGTGTGTGAGCGGGTGTTGTAAATATTTAAATGAGAGAAATCTTACCTCGAGGCCGGGTCCTGTGTCTTCGTTGCTCCTGCTCTCCTGAGTCTGCTTCCAGGAACAGGAAGTAGGCAGCCAGGCCCCCTACCCTAAGCCAATCACATCGCTGCAATGCGGCGTTGGGATTGGTCATTGGTGCCGGGACAAGGCGTTCGGCCAGGGGCTGGAGGGGTGGGCATGTTCTCTATGCAGGCTGTAATGCAGCCTGCATTGCGAACAGGACAGTGCGCATGACTGCTTTGGGCGGCCTGAGTGGGCCGACCAAACAGTCATTGCGCACTTGAGTGGGCATGCCACTCCGCCCCTGCCCTGCTCCATGAGTGGAGCTGCCCTACCCACCCTCCCGCCCGCAAAGGAAACATGGCACGATTACATCAGGAAGTTATCATCATGTGATGATTTTTCCTCTTCTTGCACTGCTTGAAAGCAGTGGGGTGACGCTCTTCTGCCATAGCGGATGAGCCGCCACTGGGGGTGCGTCATCTACAGGTGCAGGGCCTGGCCGACTCGACCCCGGGCCTCCTCCGCTACGCGTCCCACCTTCTCCTTACCTAGACATTGACACCGTGGCGCAATCCGCTGCACTCTCTCCAAATCTGTGACTCAGCCAGCAGGAGCCTCAGCCAGGCAGGATTTCACAAGCCTGGGTACAGCAGTCGCCGCCAAGTCCACTGGGGAACCTCCCGATGCAGGTGATGCAACAGGGCCCCCTTATGCGTGAAGATGCAGCGCTCCCACCACACAAGTTCGGTGCAGCTCAGGGGCCTCACCCTCCACAGCGTCCGGCCAGCGCAACATCATCCGGCCTGTGATGCAGAGAGGCGCCGCCCACTGTTGGTAATCCTCTACATGCACCCCGGTATAGTGGTGGATCGTAGAATGCGATGCAGACCTCCCCACGTTGGTGCGCAGGGGCGCCTCTACCATTTACAGCTCCAAGGGGCTCAAGGTGGTCTTCTCACACAGGTCAGCAACGTGTCTCCATGCGACCTGCCAGACTTCCCCACCAGGCACAGGCGATCGCCGCGCCTCTATGTCTTCCGCCACGGCTCATCGATTCCACAGCACCTCCGCATCCCACTCCAGGCTCCAGACGCAGGTCCAGCGAGGCATCCAGGCTCCAGACGCAGGTCCAGCGAGGCATCCAGGCTCCAGATGCAGGTCCAGCGAGGCATCCAGGCTCCAGACTCAGGTCCTGCGAGGCATCCAGGCTCTCATCCTGGTCATCCTGGATGTTGGGTGGCTTGAGGGGGTTGTTCCTGTGTGCTGCACTTGGCCCTGGCTGCTCCATTCTGCATTTCATTGTTTTTTTTGCCTATTTTCTATTGGAGGTCGACTGATAGACTATTTTTACCCATAGAGGCAAAAAAACTCACGTTGGGCTGACTAACGTGCGTTTTTTTGTCGCTAATGGGCCTTTCGTTGGTTTTCGCCTGCTAACGCCGGAATTCCTATCGCCATCACGCTAATGCTAGGGGCAGTTTTCACCGCTGATCCCTGAAGCTATCGCCATGTAGCGACGTCTTGTACATACATCGCTAACAAGGCGATAGTTTTCAGTGGTACACAGCGGTAAGAAAACTGCCGCTAACTAGCGTTAGCGGTAGTTTTCGCCAGTCCTTGTACAAGTGTTATACAGAGTGTAATGAGCCACGCCCATTCACCAGGAGTGTCCAGTTGTGAATTTTGCAGCACATTGTCCCAAGTGTTTGAATAAAGCATTGTGTGCACGGGTACTGCCTTTTACAGAGAGCACATTTTACATTAAATGGCCTCTTGAAACCGGCACTAAATTTGCATGTGTCATGAAGTTTTACTGATAAACATGTGTGGCTCATAAACCGTAACGTGGAAATTGGATTTCTGTGCATATGTATCATTTGTGCATCACACATGAAAAGTGTCTTGGTTTGTTTTGATCCTGTTAAAATCCTAGTTTCGATCACACTTACAGAATTAAAAAAAAAACACCAAAATGCTTCATTTGAACTTTTCTTGCTGTAATATATTTTGAAATATTTGTAAAGTTAATTGACAAATATTTACATTTTGTGGTGTATCAAAAACATTTGACATTTCTCCAGCCTTTCCTTTCATACTTAATGCATACCAGCAAGATTGCCACTTTGTTCACATTAAAAATATTCCTTTGCAATCAAAGAAAGGTAAAGTGAACACCAATCTCCATTTTAACTAAACAGCACTTCAGAATACACTGCGTGACATTTTAACGCTGTTTTTGAACTCACTGCAAATGGTACAAGATAAAAACAAAATTGAAATGCCTGTTGATTGCTCATCCTCCTTCTGCACTCCTTCAAGGATATCTTGGGGTGTTGCAGCACCTCTAGCACCCCTAATTCCAGCGCCCCTGTCTGCTAGCTCCAACCTCTGGAACAGATTCCCCAAGGACAGCTGCCTTAAGACATAAATAGAAACCTCAAATTGATAGGATTTGGTGGTGCTAGTAAAGTCCTCAGTCATGTTAGTTCCTATATACTACAGCAAAGGGTTCAGAAGCATTGGAGAGCATTGGCAATCCTACCCATTCCTTGAATATTCCACAATTTCAAGTTCCAGTCATATGCATGGGGTACCAGAGATGCCCCTATCTGGCTAAATCAGTCTGTTGGTCAGACAGTAGTACTAAGTTAACCACTGAGCAACCTTTTTCGCACCAACCCCCACCTCATTAACATCTGCCATTCATCCCAATAAAACACTATAAGGATTCTCAGGGATCCACAGGCTTGCCACCTTTTCTATTGCCGTCAACACTACCTTCCATTAGCGCACATGTGGGTGCAATCCCATTGGATATGTGTTATTGTATTTATCTGCCCACGCCCTTTCCAGAAAACAGTTGATCTATTCTTATCTATAGCTCGTAACTTCTGGGCATGGGTGATTCCTCTGTGGGAATTGTTCATTATTGTGTCCCATGAAGCCTCCGACAAAATCTCCGTGAGCTCTTTCTCCTCCCACCCAGGAACTTCCCTTTAGGCAGTGCTTAATTTGTGAAAAAAATAAGTCCTGGTGCTCAAATTGACGGCTGCCACTTCCAGTTGTTCACCCAGGAACATTCCTGACACCACCCAACTGTACCATTGTCATGCCCACCGCCCGCATGGACAACACAAAAGCAGCCAAAATCAAAAATATACTACTGCTTGGGAATCATGACATGGATTATAACGGTCCACTTATTTGAAGACAGCAAATCACATTAAATCAAAAGGTATCACATCTACCAAAAATGGTAATCCCTGAGCAGAAACCCAACGCCTGCATTAAGAATTGAAGTCTCGTGTTATATCGACTTCTCTATGAAGCTCCACAAAATTGCATTAATTCTAGAGACCCAATTTCCATGTAGAAACATGCCATGTACATCAAAACTAATGAAGATCCTTAAAATGAAAACACAGACAAAACTGCCAAATCCAAGTGCACATTCTGAAAGGCTTCGTCAGCCGAGCATGTCAAATTAAATGGAGAGTAAAACATTGTACTCTGATGCAATCTAACCTGCATATTAATTTTGAGAAGCTTAAACTGTACCAGAAACACAACAATAAAGGACCTAGCAGAGTACTTATCCTGGTCCTGACTGACCTTCGGTGGTCACTGTGTACATACCTGCATAACACTAGTATGACTACAAGAGCACAGATCACATCTTAAGGGGAACTAGTGTTTGTCAGTTAGGGATGGACTCACCATTAAATTTATCTGGTTAAGTGAGAACTGCGTACTGCATTAAATGCTTTGGGTGAGTGTTATACTTTGCTTTTTCAGCGGGTTTATCCTCAGACTTTTAGCTTTTTGGCCTCCTATTTTTGACCCTGTTTTTGTTGGTTTTAGGACTCTGGGCACTTTACCACTGCTATTCAGTGCTAAAGTGCATGTGCTCTCAATGTGAATTATGTTTATGGATTGGTGTTACCATGATTGGCTTATTTGATTTACTTCTAAGTCCCTAGTACAGTGCACTGTGTGTGCCCAGGGCCTGTAAATCAAATGCTGCTAGTGGGTCTGCAGCACTGATTGTGCCACCCAAACAAGCAGCCTTTCAAAGGATCCTCAGACCTGCCACTGCAGTATCTGTGCACAGTTTTTACTGCCATGTCGACCTGGCAAGTGCACCTACTTGCCAGGACCTAACCTTCCATTTTCTTACATGTAGGACACCCCTCAGGTAGGCCCAAGGTACGCCTCTGGGCAGGGCGTAGTGTATGTGAAAGGTAGGACATATACTGGTGTGTGTGACATGTCCTGATAGTGAAATACAGTGTATTTCGTTTTTCACTATCTAAAGGCTATCTGTCCCATAGGATAGAATGGGAGCTACTGTGTAACATCTTACAAGTATAACTTCCCATTGGGACAAGATTGAGAAATGGAGTTTAGTATGCCTGAACTCAGAATGCCAAAATGCATCTTTTAGTAAAGATGATTTTTATGTTGTGTGTTTGAAAATACCACTTTTAGAAAGTGTGTATTTTCTTGCTTAGCCATCCTATGTGCCTCTGCTGGGTTATGGATTGACTGTCTGACAGAGGCTGGGGATGTGCATTCTCTTCAGATAGCCACTGGGGGGGTTGAGGTGTGTCCTACCTTTCCTGGATGTGTCAGGGCTGGGGTGAATAGACCTGGGCAGCATTTAGAGTAGTGGGAGGAGATTTCCTTGCACCTGACTAGGCCCTGTCTGCCTTACACAATGCTGGCCCCACCTCCTGCCAGGAAGCTGGATCAGAGAGGGCAGAACTGGTTTGGACTGACCTAAGAGACTCTCTGCCACAAGAGGACAAAGGAAAATGTGGTATACATATTGTGGCCCAGACCCCAGAAACTTTAGATTACTTCTGGACTCAAGAGGAACTTCTGCCAAGGAGAAGAGCTGGGAAAACTGAAGGAGAAGTACTGCTCCTTTGCTGTGTGCTGTGTGGGGTTGGCCTGCAGTGGCTGTTTCTGTCAAGGAAAGGACCAAGACTTTGCTGTGTGCTGTGTATCCTGCTTGAAGAAGATCTCCAAGGGCTCGGTGTAGAGCTTGCCTCCTGTTCTGAAGTCTCAGGGACACAAAAACTTCATTTCCTCTGTCCTCTTGCACCTGGAACTGCTGTTTCAGCTGCCACAGAGGGAAATAGCAACACCGACACCGGCGAGTGACATCGCGACCTGCAACAAAGCCGCGGGCACCGCTCGTGAAGTGCACGACGCTCCGCCCCAACTCACACTGCATCCCCCGACTTCATAGACGCCTGTGCTTCATCATCGCGGAGTCGATACCTGATGTGGGTGACCTCCCGAATCCATCGACCTAGCATAGTCATAAGGAACCGGCGCCTCAACGCCACCGCAATGTCACCTCCCCGGCAACAGTAAGGAACCGACGCCTCACCTCCCCTGCATCACAGTAAGGAACCAACGCCTCACCTCCCCTGTGGTCGTAAGGAACTGGCGCCGCCCGCCGCCAATGAAACATTACCTCCCCAACGCCGCGCACCGTCTTTGTTTTCATCGTTTGCCAAGGTACTGTTTTTTGGGGTCTGTGTGACTCCGGGCCCGACGCCGTGCACCTCCCGGTCGGCGCCGTACTTTGGGATTTTCATCTGTCACAACGTCGTAATAGCCCCAGATGGAGCTATTGGTTGCTACAAGCTTTGTTTTTGTGAATAACCCATTTTTGAAGATATCTTGACATATGTATGGTGGATCTTTGTCATTTTGGTCTTGTTTGGTTTAGACAAAGATTTCCTATTTTTCTAAACTGGTGTGGTGTCCATTTGTACTGTTTTCACTGTATTACTGTATGTGTGCACAAATGCTTTACACACTGCCTCTGAGATAAGCCTGTCTGCTTGTGCCAAGCTACCAAGGGGATGAGCAGGGGTTGTCTAAGGGCGTAACTCCCTTACCCTGACTAGAAGCAAGGGTCCCTACTTGGACAAAGGTGCCAACCATTGCCAACTAGAGACCCCCATTTCTAACAGTGAGCCTTTCCTTTTTCAGGACTGCTTCACTGTAGATCTTCACATAAATCTCAGAGCGACAGCGTGTAGGGTCTGAGAAATGGGACCTGCAGGGAGCGTAAGACTGGGGATCAATGAGAGGGAACTAAGTTGGAATGCAGGGAGAATGCTCTGTGATTGTGGGGCTGTCAGGGCCTGGCTTATACACAAGGGGGCCCATCTTAGAGCATGTATCACAGCTCGCAACGTTTAGAAATGTATAATGCTGTTTTCATAATGGAAACACGCAGATCCTACAAATACTAGAATACACACATACAACCTGAACTGAATATATTACTCACGCATGAACATGGGATTCCTGAGAGCTCTATATCACTGGCAGCTAAGAGGTCAGCCCCCATGACACCTGACACTGTGAGAAACTCCTGGCTGTTCCCCCACTACTGGAAAGTGTAGGAAGCTGGCTCTGTATATACTATACCAAAGTGAGGTATAGTGTGCACAGAGTCCAGTGGAACCCCAAAGGTAGGCAGAGGTAAAGTTAGATAGCACCTCACTCTCTATTTGTGGTAGTGTGGTCGAGCAGTAAGGCAGTATCAGAGGACAGTGTTAAGCATTTGTTGTACACACTCAGTCAGCAAATGAATTCACACATTCAAAGACTGAACTTCAGACCAATTGTTTTTGTATAAAAATATTCTTTTAGTTATTTTATTTTCTAGAACCAAACAAGCCTGGCACAGGTAAGCAATAAATACTTTACAGTAGTAATACAGTTTGTAAACAGTTTGAATTGAAATGGCATATGCACTTTGTTTTGACTTACAGGATGGTTGCAGAGAAATGCAATACTTTGTAAATACAGTACATAGACTTGAATGGGCTTTTCAGTAAAATACCAGGTAAGTTACTTTTTGGATTACTTTTCTTACTCAGAGTAGTATGCCTGGATACTACTCCGGGACATTTCCTGTAAACAGGTAAGTAAAATCGTTTTGGTTAAATAGTACAATTTTAAAGAATTTCTTTAGGTTTTCAAACTCCACACAGCTTTTCCAAGAAAAACAGTCAATGTTATCCTATGGAGGAAAATAGTGTTATCGGTTTTGAGGTAAGTATTTGGTAGTGGGAGTTGAGGTTCTGGGGGTAGACTCAGGGGTCCCCCAGGGTCAAGGATGCACTCTAGTACACCCTCAGCAGCACTAGGGCGGCCAGGTGCAGAGTGCTGAGGCCCAATGTTATCCAGTGGGGGACAGGGGACCTCCGGTTGGTGGCTGCTTACGAGCAGGCCACTTGGGTCTCGACTTTAGCTCAGGACAAATGGGGAAACAAAGTAGCACCAAAGGAGGGCGGCCGGGTGCAGGGTGCTGTTTCGACGTCGGACGCCCTGTTGGTTTCAATGGGGACCCTCTGGTTTGCAAGAGCACTGCAGGCTTGGGGACGAAGGTCTTCTGGGTGCAACCACCACTTCGAGAGGTAAGGTGGGAAGTTAGGGGTTGGTTAGGCACCGTCGGTTTGGGCACCCAAGGCCGTGGGGCGTCGGGTGCAGGGGTGCCTTTTGGGGTCGGATCTTCTTACCAGCTCCTGGTCGCGGCTGGGGGGACCTTCTGGATTTAGGCTGCAGGCGTCGGCTGGAGGCTTGAGGCAGGTCAGGGATCGCCGGATCTCGGGTCAGGATCGCCGGGGTGACCTCCTCGTGGTGTTTGCCCACTCGAGCACGGGCGTGGACGGCGGGTGCAGAGTGGGGCGGATCCGCGGTGTCCGGCTGGAGCCAGAGGTTGCAGATGAATAAATCCGGTGTTCACAGGAGACAAAGTCTTTGGGATTGAAGGCAGGCAGGTCCTCCGGGGTTTTCGAGGTTGTTGGCTGCAGGAGACACCGGGTTTTCACAGGAGCAGGTTCGAGGGGGAGACAGGCCGGTAGGGCTGGGGCCAAGTCAGTGGGTGTCTTCCTCTTGTTAGTTGCTGCAAGGCTGTTCGGCCCTTCTTCTTCTTCTTGTAGTTTCTTCTTGTCTGCGGAAGCAAGGTTCAGGGGGGCCCTTAAATACTAGATTTAGGGGTGTTACAGGTAGGTAAAAGGTAGGGACCAATGGGTCCCTGCCCTGGGGTGGGTACACCCCCTATTATGCCACCCTCCAGTGGGAGGGGGGCATGAGCCTGTCCCTGGTTGGCTGAGTCCCCCCATCTGCAAGATGGCGGGGACTGAGAGTTGTGCTTCACCTCGCCTCCCCCCACCTGAGGAGTGGAGTTGGCAGAGGTGGGCACACCTCTCTTCCTCACTTGTTTTTCCCACCGGTTCTCCCGCCCAAAGTTGGGGTCAGAACCAGTGGGGACCAGTTGCTGAAAGCAGCAAGTGAGTGGCCTGAAGAAGCTCACAAAGGCGGCAAGCCTTTGAAGCTTCCCCTTCGTGAACCCTGCCCATCCTGGGGGAGGAGGCTTGGCACCTCGTCCCAGGTTGTGCATTGTTTCAGGCCCCAGAGAGCAGCAGGCTCTCGACCCAGGGGTCCAGAAACATGTCTGGTGGTGGCAGCTGAAAGCAGCCACTCAGCCTGGACACTAGTGGTGGGTTAGTTTTCAGTGGGCATCTCTAAGATGCCCTCTGTGTGCATTTTTCATTAAATCCCACACTGGCATCAGTGTGGGTTTAATGTGCTGAGAAGTTTGATACCAAACTTCTCAGTTTGTTTTCAGTGCAGACATTATGGTGCTGTGAAGTTTGTAATGACAAACTCCCAGCACCATATACTCTTAATGGCAGCACTGCACTTACAATGTCTAAGAATGGACTTAGACACTGTAGGGGTACAGGGCTCATGCACCTGTACCCTCACCACTGACATAGTGCACCCAGCTATAGGGGTGACTGATCTATGCCAGGGCAGTGGGTTGTAGGCATGGCACACAGAGATGTGTGTCATGTCGACTCTTCACTTTGTTCTGCACCAAAACACGCAGCCTGCAAAGGCAGTGTGTATGTGTAATGGTACAGGACCTCTAAGGGTGGCACAATAAGTGCTGCAGCCCTTAGAGGCCTTCTCTGGTCACAGTGCCCTGGGTACCTGTGGTACCATTTACTAGGGGCTGACCTGTGGCCAGAGATGCCAATTGGGTTTAGGCTTCAATGCAGTTTTAGGGAAAGAACATCGGCCCGGGGTACCTGATTAGCAGGAGCCCAGGGCACACTCAGTCAAAGCACATCAGCAATTCAGCAAAAGGTGGGGGCAACCATGCAGAAAGAGGGCACTTTCTCACAGAAAGTCATCTACTAACCTCCTGGCTTTGTCTCTCTGGATTGGTTGTAATGTGTGGATATCACACAGGCAGTGTTTTCACACACTTCAGTGCGGCTGATACAGTTCTGAGGAATAACTTGACTGTGGGAGGTTCAGATTTGATAGGCACACTGGATACTCAGTGCCAACAATGGTTCCCTCTGCATGCAAAACATCGGGGGATGGTGGGTCACAGCAGGTTACCCGGGTGCTGGTGATGTCATAATCAGCCTAGACCTGCCAGTCGGATGTCCACTGTTCTCCTTTTCCTGCCTGCTGCACAGTAGTTGCCCCTGTATGCAGCTCAGCAATTGGTGTGTGGGGGTGGAGTAGTAGGAGGAGTAGGGGTGCCAGTGGGCCGTGAGCACAACACACCAACAGCAGTTTGGTGTTCAGTAATGAGTATTGGGCTAGGCAGCAAAGCACACACAAAGTTTGCACTTTAATCTATTCCTCACATGCCCTCCCTGCTAAGTTTGCGTGTGCTTTCACAGCCTGTCTAGCCTGCGTTCAGTGATGAGCCAGCACCCAGATGAAATTGTCCGATCGGAAATTTAGACAGGCTGCATCAAGCAGGCACAGTGATGATTGTATGAAAGAGCACTGTACAGTTTATCCAGTAAATGACAAGGTTTGCGGATCCTGTTGCAACTAACATGGCACTAGTTGATTTTAGCAAATCCATTTCTGTGGAGGAAGTACGCACAGCTATACTCCGCTCAGCATCAGGGAAGGCAGCAGGACCAGACGGGGTACCAGTGGAGTTTTTTAAACACAATTTAGATCTCTGGGCCCCGCTGCTCACAAATGTCTTTAGGTCTATAATAGTTAGGGGGGTCAATTGAGTCATGGAGGCAGTCAGTTACAGTTCCTATATATAAAAAGGGTGATAAGAATGTTCCATCCAACTACCGCCCGGTTGCACTGCTTGACTCTTTGGGTAAAATCTTTGGCAAGGTCATTTTAGAGAAGTTGGAAGCTTGGGCGAGTGAATACTCCTTTTTTACCAAAGGACAATTTGGGTTTCGCCTAGGAATGGGTACAACAGAGCAAGCTCTGAATCTTTCCCTAGTTTTGGGTAAATATGTCAAGGCCAGGAGAGGGGCCATATACATGGCCTTTATGGACCTCTCCTGTGTCTTTGACTTAGTGGATAGAAATAAATTATGGGACATCATGAGACTTGCGGGAGTGGATTCATCCCTATTGCATGTGTTAAAAGGTCTTCACCAAGACACACATATGAGAGTACGCTACTGCCAGTCAGGTGACCAGACTCTCCCCATCCAAGTTACCCGTGGAGTGAGACAAGACTGCATCCTGGAGCCCTTTTTATTTATTTTTTATATTAATGCCCTTGACTCCTTTTTAATAGACTGTACTCCTGACATCCCAAAAATTGGTTTGCGCCCAGTCCCCGTTTTATTATACGCAGGCGATGCTGTCCTCCTGGCCCGCACTGCACATTGCCTGCAAGCTCTTTTAGATGGGTTTTATAGTTTTATGCAGGGGTTAAATCGTAAGGTAAACAATGATAAATCCTACATTTTAACATGTGGGCCTAAGACCACCTGCTCAAAGTTGTTTTTTAGTGTCTATACACCAATAAAGAAAACAACAGATTTGAGCTATTTGGGCATTCTGTTTAGTGCCAATTTGAAGTGGGACAGTCTGATTCTTGAAAAATCCCAGTTGTTGAAGGCAACCTGCGAATCCTTGTTTAGATTCACAAAAAAGTTAGGACACAATCCCCCAAAAGAACTGATAATGCTATACAGAAGTAAATGCTTGTTGGTTGGTACATACGGTGCAGGAGTCTGGGGACATACACATGTAAAGACCCTCCAGGTAGCAGAAAACAAGATTTTAGCAAGGCTTTTAGGAATTCCCAGATGCACAGCAAGTTTTATTATTCATAAAGAAATGGGCCTTGATTTTATAGAAGATAAGGTAGGCTTGGCACCTATTTTGTTGTGGATTAAAATCTGGTCCACACTGGAGCTACGCTTCACCCGGGGTATATTAGAGGATTGTCCGAATCACTAACATGCTAGACATCACTTGGAACAAGTATATAAAAAATACACTTTATGATTTAGGATTAACCAGTGTTTTTGAGAGTTCTAGCAAGATTGGCTCACGCACGAAGGCTCTGGCAGAGGACACATACCATGCCCAGAGAGACAAGATGAGACTTGAGAAAGCTCTGGACATGGTAACTATCCACGCGTATATCCCTTTTTTAACTTGTGAAGGAATGGAGCCTTATCTATTATGGGTAAAGGAACCAGAACACTCATTTTATTTAATCCACCTCAGATTAAATATGATTCACTTCCTGGTGGCTTTCCCCATTACTGGGACATGGTTTGCTTCATTACCCCGCTGCCCATGCGATTTAGTGTCCATACAGTCCACCAAAGCACTTTGTTATTTTGCACTTTATACTCAGCTTTTAGAACCCGGTTTGTATGCCCAATTTTAGTAGGGAAATGTTTTAAAACTCACCAAGAAGGTTTACTGTTTTCACAACGCTGTGAGTCTCCTACAATCTGTTTCACAGTATTGAATTTTATTACCCAGGCGAGTGGCTTAAGGAAAAAGTATGCAGTGTGACTCAGTCACGACAAGACGAAAAGACAATCCATGATGTGTAACTGAGTAATTTTATTGTGATTTTATTGAGTGTGAGCTGTTTGTAACTTGTTTTTTCCTGTGCTTTTATGGTCCTTTCGACTGAATAAAGATTATTTGACTTGACAAGGTTTGCGAAAAGAAGGCGTGATGACATCACTAACATGATGAGCAATACACATTCATTTTTCCTGAGCCAGGGTGGGCCAAGCTGTGAAGACATATGAGGCAGTCAACCGGGCAGGTATATTTATTTTGAAAAGTTATCAGGAATTCTGACAGCGAGAGAAGAGATATAAAGTACTGGCCCTCTGAAAATAATTGCTACTGCTGAGCATCAGAAACCACCGGCACAAATTAAGCACTGACCCCACCCCCTTCAACAAATAACTTGGCACTAGCATGAGGACCTAATCCGTGAGTGATTCAGGTGAGCTGCGGGAGGTGCTGAAATGTTTGTGTTCAGAGACCAGTTACAATTCTGATGTAGACAGCCAGGCACAGACCTCTGAACACAAAAGTGGCTTGTCTTATACACAAGCAGTGAGGACGCCAAATTTCTTTCTGCCCAGGGCGCTATCCTGGCAAGGGCTGACTCTGCCCATTGGCACCCGATTTTGAGGCCTGGCACTTATTTGTCCACATCAGATATTGACCGTGAGACAGAGAGTGAAATACACACAGAGTGAAAAGACGGACGAAGAGACAGACGGAAAAATCGCCACAAAGGGAGAAAGCACGAACCTTCAAGAATGAGATAAAATAGCAGGGAGTGTTTGACAGTGGATTAAAGAGGGCTGAGGTGAATTCAAGACTAGCAGCCTTGGTATTTGGCACACCGATTTTTAAGACCGCTGGAGCAGAGGTTTGGGCACTAGCATTTATTCTGTTACAAATTAAGCACTAGGTGGGGTTAATAGTGTGTGGCAACAAGGGGTGAGAGGGAGATGGAAGGACAAGAAAGAAGCTGATGGGGTTGTTAAAAACAGCACTTGAATCACTGGAGCCAGGTGACAGGGGCTCTGCTGTCTGTATGACCTTAATGCAAATAGTTCCTTATCTCCCCCCTGAAGATTGGCGACTTGGGCCTGGGCCCAGATTGCCCATGCCAAAAGCGGGCCATGCCAATGGGCCCTACTGGCAGTCCCCAGCTGAAATTAAACACTGCATGCCTTCAAGAAAGCTCCTATGACTGGGGATCTCTCCTCCTGTTAGAAGGCCTCTAGTTTGAGGTGAGCCGGTGGACTTCTTATAGGGTTCGTCTTGCTAAAGTGTGGTCCATAAAACACCAATGACACTCACTCCACTTTCAATCATGCTAACAACATCTAAGACATGATAATAAAATATGAAATTTGGAATGCCTAAGCCTCCTTTTCTAACTGGCTGACATCTAATTTTGGCCAAAACCTTCCCTCTCCCTCTATGAAAGCTCTGCATATTGACTGAAGTTGTGTCAGAAGGTTTTGCTCAACCTATATAAGTTGGGCTTGAAATAAAAAATTTCACCTTAGGCAAAACCATCATTTAATAGTTATTTTACATCCCAACCAAGACAGTAATTGGTTGTGCCACTCATCTCTGTAGATCCATTTGAATTTCCTGCACCATTGGTGGGAGGTTGTTCATGTAGCGGTTGGGCATGGAAGTTGTGAGCTGTATTCCCAAACACTTAATATAGCAGGGGTACGATTTAAAGGGTGAGCTGTCTAAAAGTCAAGTCACATTTTCCTTTGGGATATTATTGGTCAGTTCATTGTATTTCAGCATGACAAGTTTGAAGTCTCATTTAGCAAAGGATTTCTGAATATTCCTAAGCAGAGGAGACCAGAATGGCATCTGTGAACAAGGTAAATTTTAAAATAGTTGACCCCTTCATGTAACCACAACATCGACTGCTCTCCGAATCCTTTGTGTAGGAGGATCCAGATAGAGTTCAAACAAAAAGGGGTGAAAGTGGGTAGCCCAGTCCTGTACTCTGCTCTATGAAGACCCTTGTGGAATCTGGGCATTTGGTGTTTCTTATCTAGAGAGGGTTTTGTTTAGGAAGCAAGGGGCACAACGCATGGCCTTCTAGAACTGCCTGAGAAAAAGCATCAGACTCTGTCAAATGCTTTCTCAGCATCAAAGGACAAACTGGGGCATCAAACTATTTAAACAAGGTGGCCAGGATTTTTGCCTATATCGTACGTCAACATAACAAAAGGGACATAGGATGATATGATCCACAGTCTCCAGGGTCCTTACCCATTTTCAACAGAACAGATAAGCTAGCTTCAGCCATTGTGAGAGTCACTTTCCCAGTCAATTTTCACCCAACACAACGTACAGTTTTGTCATTATTCCTACCAATCCTGGCCAAAGAGTTTTATGGAAAGGGGAGGGCATGATACCAGAATAATGAGTTTAAAATATTGTGCTTCAAAAATATCATAGGTTACAAAAGTGTTGTCAGATAATAAAGAATTATTAAGTTTCCAATGCCCAAATTTCAGGGAACCCAGGGAGAGATCTAGGGAGGAGGAGACAGGGGCCACCACCTTTATTAATGAATTTTTTACTTTCAATAATCCCTTACACACTTCCATTACTAATAATTGGGATGCCTTCAAAGCTTCCTTCCGTGCTTTTGTTATCTCCTACTCAGCAAGAAAGAAGAAAGCGGCTAAAGCCAAATATGACGAATTATTACAGCAACTTAAATTATTAGAACATAATTACTTTACTTCGTCTGATTCCCCGTCTGCTCTCCATGAATTGATCAAGGCCAAATCTGCTCTTGTCAAAATTGCCACGAATGATGCATGTAATGTTCTTCTTAAAATTAAATCTAAATACCATGGTGGTCAAAATAAAGCTGGCAAGATGCTGGCCAATTATTTAAAAATTAAATCTGAACGTAAAAATATAGGCCCTATCCTTAATGAATCCACTAATAATCTAGTGTCATCGGATGAAGATATTGCCTCTGTATTTCATGATTATTATCAATCATTATACTCTGATGATACAAATCCCTCTGATCATAATCTTCATACCTTTTTTTCTGGTCTTCCTAACCCCCCTTCGCTTCCTGATAAATTTGAATTATTAGAAAACCCGGTTACTTCACAGGAGATAATGGAGGCTATCAAATCCTTAAAGAAATCTAAAGCACCAGGGCCGGATGGCCTCCCTGTTGAATTTTTTTCTACCTTTTCATCTATTTTTGCGCCCAAACTTTTGGACCTTTTTAACTCATTTATTGTTGACGCCAAAGCCTCTGGTTCATTTATGGAGGCCTTAATCGTCCTCATTCCCAAACCCGATAAGGATCATTCCCTCTGCAAAAATGATCGTCCCATCTCCCTAATTAACTATGACTGCAAGATATTTGCTAAAATTCTCGCCACTCGACTTGAGAACATTGTCCCATTATTGGTTAAAACAGATCAGGTTGGCTTTGTCAAGGGCAGATTGGCTTCGGATAACGCTTGCATGTTTGCTAATGTTATCTCCTTTGGTAAAAAGTACAAAACTCCACTAGCAGCTTTGTCTTTGGACGCTGAAAAGGCCTTCGATCGCATAAACTGGCAATATATGTATAGTACACTAAAATGGTTTGGTTTTGGTTCAAATTTTATTTCCTATGTTAAACTGTTATATTCTTTTCCCGAGCTAGTATTTTTGTTAACAATCATTTTTCTAAGTCTTTTGTGTTATCTAGAGGCACACGCCAAGGGTGTCCCTTATCCCCATTGTTATTTGTACTGTGTCTTGAACCTTTCCTGGAACGTATTCGAATTAATTCAGGTATCTCTGGATTTTCACATAATTCCATAGAAACCAAACTGTCAGCATATGCTGATGATATCCTAGTATACATGTCTAATCCTAATTCCTCCCTCCCCCTTTTTTGGATGAAGTTCGATTATATTCCAGTATTTCTGGTTATAAGTTGAACTTTTCTAAAACGGAAGTTTTACCCTTAAACTCTACCTGTTATCAATATATGTTTAATAATACTAAATTTACTTGGTGTCCCACAAAAATTAAATATCTAGGTATTTGGTTTTCCTCTACACTATCTAAAACCATTAACTATACGTTTAACGCCTTGATTACCAAAATACAATTGCTTCTTCTTTCCTTGTCCCCCCTTTTTTTGTCCTGGTGGGGTAGATTGGACACTATTAAAATGATGATTGTACCCCATATCCTATATACATTGTCCATGATACCTTTTCGAATTCCTGCTTCATATTTTTCACAGATTGACTCTATTTGTACAAAATTTTTATGGAACAACAAGCATCCCCGCATTGCTCTCCGGAAACTTAAACGTCCTAAGATGGAGGCGGGTGTTCGTTTCCCAGACTTTAAATCATATCACTCTGCATTTTTAATTCGTCAAAGTTATGCTTTAAGTTATGATTTTGTTGATATCTCTATCCCTCGTTGGATTATTTTCGAACGTTCCCTTCTAAAAGATTTTTCTTTTCGAGATATATATATGTCTAATTGCTCCTTCATAACAGACAACCCTATTTTAAAATACTCCAGACAATTATTATATAATATCTTCTCTGATGGTTTAGACCCGTATCAGTGTTTTTTGTCCTCCACTATTTGGTATAACAAATTTATTAAATATAAACGTAAATCATTTTACTACAAGCACTGGAAGGAGAAGGGAATTATATTTACTCATCAATTTATTCAACATGATTCTGTTCTCCCCTTCCAGGAATTACAATCCCAATATAATTTACCTGATTCTTTTCTTGATAACTATCATTTAATATCAACTGCCTTGCAGTCTTTTTTATCCTCCAACAATTACCCCTTAGCTCCTACATTGCTTACATCCCCTCGCCATTACATAATATTCCTCACGACCATACGCCTAAGGCCGCTTTTATTTATAAGTTGTTGTTATCTCATATTTCTGAGAGACCTAAATCCCTGGTTGAATTACTTTGGGAATCAGACTTATCTTTGTCATTACCTATTCCCTTCTGGGACAAATTATGGCTCAAGCTCTTTAAAACCTCTATTGCAGCTCGTATAACCCAATCCCTGTACTTCATTTATAGTAGAGTTGTTATTACCCCTGTTCACATAGCTAAGTTTTCCCCTACTTCCTCTTCCCTGTGTTGGTCTTGTTCTGTAACTACGGGGACTTTTCTTCACCAACTTTATGAATGTTCAAATGTTTTAAAATTTTGGCAATCTATTTGGTCCAAATGTATGAGAATATTCCAATGTAATATTCCGTTAACGATGCAAAATGTTTTCCTAGGTTCCTCCTCACCTGCTTTTGATGTCTCTAATAATATTACTTTGTTGTTTGACTTATTTATCGCTTTAGCATTTAAAGTGATTTTGTCCTGTTGGAAAGACAATTCTAAATTATCTTTATTAACTTGGTGGAACTATGTTTGCGATGAACACAGAATTACTACTGTTTCCTCTCTTACCTTATCTCAGAAAATTAAATCTGATCTACTTTGGTTACCCTTTACTTCTTATCTCTCTGCACATGCACCTACACCTTAATCTCTTATTCTTTCCTAGTCTCTAAATTTCTTTACTCCTCTTCTCTTTCTTTCTTTTCTTTTTCTCTTCTCTTCTTTATCTTTCTTTCTTCACTTCTCTTCTTTCTTGTTTCCTCTATCACTCATACCTTTCTCTTACAATTATTCATTGCAATTTATTTATAATGTGTTTATTGGATTATTAGATGTTCTCTTTTTCTGAAAACTTAATAAAAATTATTGAACACAAAAATATCATAGGAAATATTTCAACAACCAAACTATTGACAACGTAAGTATATATGGGTACGTATAGGTTTACTACACTTAACTACTCACATATTAACCTTCAGGATATATATATATCTTCTATGCATGTGGATGTGGAGTTAAGAATAATAAATCTATAATTGCCAATATATACTTACCTTCAGAATAATTTGATCAACCATAATTTGATACAATAGCCTTGTAGCATGATATTTATGTAGCCAATTTTCTAACACAACCCAAAAAGGGCCCTGGTGCCCTGTAGGACTTTAATATTTCAATATCACTGATAACATCCTCTGAAGTGATCGGGCTGTCAAGCCCAACCCTTTGCTCCAAAAAGAATGTGTCAAGCCCTGCTTCCATATTGTAGTAGGTGTCATGTGGATTCAGTGGTTCTCTGAAGTACGATTGCCAATAGTGTTGGAAGGAAGCCAGCTCATCTCCTTCCTGTGTTAGCCTGATATTGTCCTCTGCTTTAACTGCTGCAACGTAAGATTGAGCCTTTATTTTCCGAAGCTTAGTGCCTAGCATTCACTTGACTTTTCATAATATTTTTGTTTGACCTTAGTAAGCGCCTATTCTGCTTTCTTAAGCTCTATTGGACATATCTGATCCAGATCAGTGACAGAATATCGGAAACACAATTATTGTGTGGACAGAATATTGTGTCAAAAATATCGAGGACAAGAATATCAAGTAGGTAACTCCAAATAGGTAAGTATGAATGTAGTATTCTTAACTCCATATCTACATACCTTAAAGATATATGTATGGTCAAGGTGCATATATGTGGAGTTATATATAGTAAAGCTTTACTTAGGTATAGAAAATGACCTACACAATACTCTTGTCCTCGATATTTTTGACACGATATTCTTTGTGTTTCTGATATTTTGTCCAAATACCATCTGATCCAGTATTGCTAACACTTTAGGCCAAACCTTCTATGAACATTCCTTCTTATGGAGGATCTCCAGAGTACAAAGTCTCTTTGGAGGTCCTGCAGCACTCTCTTCTGTTTTTTTTTCAGTTGAGCGTCTTCATTGATGCAGGTCCCATGAAGAAATGTTTTGAGGAGTCAAGAACTTTAGAAAGACTACACTTTCACCTATGATTGAAGGAAGATATTCTTTGATTTGGGTTTAAATATCACTATTAGATACCTGTTCCGTAAGTAAATAGTCACTGAGGCACCATGAGTGGCCACTCATTTGATCCATCACCTCACATCATGAGGTACCACCAAGCTGCACAATCAAACTGTGTCCGTAAGCATCATGTCTAACCTAGTATAGATTTATAGGACTCTTACAGATATCAACCAGCCCTAAATGTCATAAGCCACTTGTGGCCTCCATACTTCTGGCCCCACTTATCTCGAAGCCCATCTACCAACAACTTTCAGTCACTTCCTATGATAGGTCATCCTTTGGCCCTATCTGTTAGCTTCTGCACCATGTGTCGAAAGAAAACATCCTGACCCTGATTTGGGGCATAAACCACTACCAGAAAGACTAACTTTCCCCTTAGTAAACAATAGAAGTAACCAGCATTCCTCTCTGCCCATGAATTAATTTTGCAGCAAAGCAGCAAAAAGTCTGTGTGTGTGTCAAATAGCATGCATATCCCTTCTCGTTTTAGTCATAGTGAAAGTTAAGAATTTTAAGGGAAAAGAGTGGAACCTATGCACATATCCATAGGCCAGCAGATGGGTCTCCTGGACACTGAAACAGAGACATGTCAGTTTCCTATTCATGACTGAGTCCCAGGGAATCCTGATATGTACAGACTGCTGTGGCTTCAAGTTGTAACAATAGCATCAAGGGCTGACCTATTCCTGCGAAGGTCCTTTTCTCAGGTCAATATAACTGACCTCTTTCTCTACCCCTGAGTCCTTACCAAACAATGCACAAATAATGATCATCCACTGTCTCTTCCCCTCATATTAACTAAAGCACAACTGCCTTCTAGGAAATGTCATGGCCCTAGAGAGAACACCAGATTGCTCCCATCCCACCTCCCTTTGCCCTAACCACCCTGATACAACAAAGAAAAAAACAGGGCGTCAGAGAACACAGGAGCTCCCAGGAAGGCACTCTGTGCTCGGTCGCTTTTGGAGGATCCTGACGCCTTCTAGGTTCCCTCTGAGAGTGTTGAGACCCTTGGAGCTGATCATGACTGCCTTTCCCTCTCTAACAATGTATGCAACAGTCAATATCATTCCCCTTCTTTTCCTCCAAATGTTCCCCCATTTCTCTCTCTGAAGCACTGGGCTCTGTTCCCCTGGAGTAAGATTAGGTTTCTCTTCCTCATTCAGCTGATCATCTGCCATATTAAGAATATTCTTTGTTTCAACTGACAATTTAATCTGGCACATTTGGCCCTTGCATTGGAAGATTAAATGATGCCGGTGACCGTTTCTATATGCCAATGTTTGCGCCCAGAAGAGTGGAAGGGCCTTCTCTTTTGCACAGTATCGGCTGATCAGTCATGGAGCAGGCGTGTTGCTCAAAATTGAGGTCACATTGTTTTCTTGCTGCCTCCATTGTTCTTTCTTTCTGTTGATAGCGGTGCACTGTTATCAGAAGGTCTGCACGCCTAGTGGTCTGAGAGGTAGATGCCCTAGACTGATGCGCTCTGTCTAGTTGAATGCCGTCTGAAACTTCTGTTTGTAGTCATGATCTCAACAGTCTCTACGTGTCCATATCCTTGCCCTCCCCAAAGACTAACGTTGTCACTAGAGAGATTCCCTAGGTCTTCTATGTCCCCCTGGAGAGTAACACTGTGTTTCTTTAGGACAATGAGGTCTTGTTATAAGACTTCTTGCTCCTTGGCCCTTCCATCACTGGAATCATCTAGGGAGAGAACCTCCTCACCCAATGCATTTAAGTCTCTCTTGACCTTCTGCAGTTCTTGTTTCACTTCTTCCCTTAATGAAGAGAAATCATCTCTTAGGCCCTAAAAGAGTGCCCTCCTCCATACATTTGTATGATATTGGTGCATCACTGTATTTGTAGTCCAGCAAGGTCGGCCAGCTGGGTGGGAGTCTGTTTATTTTTTAGTTGTGCTTCTGACTTCTATTACTTGGGTTTTGAAAATAGTTCCTTGACCAACGGGTTCCTTGGGGGAAGCCATCATGAGTGTGCCAAAAATGAGGGCCTGCATTTGTATCTCCAGTGCTCCATCTTACAGGACTCTGAGGCTCCCAAAGAGCCCATCTGCAGTATTGGTAACGAAGCAGAGATCACTTTCACTGACGCTAATGGGATCAGTCTGGACACCTCTCAAAAGAAGCCAGAACACTTTTCATCATGGAGTGGCTCTTTCCCACACCTCACAGGCATCTTTTTCTGGGCTTAGCACAAAATCTAGTTGCAGAAGAGGTCGGCCTCAAGGACTTGATTTGGTCACCTTTGTCCCTCACACAACTGAGGGAACAATCTCTTCTTTGCTGTCAATCGCAAACTGCTCTCTCTTCCATAGCCAAACGTGTTCTCCTCAAGGCATGTAACATTGTGCCTCAGAGCATGTCAATAGATGACTAGGCTCCTGAATCCTGCCCATTTTACGCATTCCAGCCCCTGGCTTCTTCCATTGTCCAAACTGCCCACCCATCCTTCTCACTCCTGTCAATGATAGAGGCCTTTCAAGTCCATGGCACTGGTATGAACAGCAATGTCTAGCATGGGCACTTACTAGTCCCAGTTCCCCAAGAAGTGCAATCGACAAGCGGTCCACGGTAGCTGAACTGCATCTGCAACCAATTCTCCACCTCGGACCCACCATTTCTGTCTGCAGCAAGCCCTCTGGTGGCTTGCTGCCTCCTGGAGCTCTTTCCCTTGAGCCGCTGTAGTTGGCAATGCATCACTCACATCTGTTGGAAGCTCCCCAAAAGCACCTTGCTCAAGGCCCCTATTGAGTGAGGGCTTTTGCACCCCTGGTCTCATTGGTGACGATCTGGACTTCTTTGACTTTACTGCTTAGCTCTGCCTCCTCCACTCCATTCAGTATCTTGGAGCTATGGCTCGTGGTGCAGGCCCCCAGAATTGCTAATGTGACTGCAGGACCACCATAGATTTGCTACAGTCTCAAACTCTCCCCACAATGCTCCACACATACAAAGAAGAATAAATGAGTAGAAATATAGTTATTTCTCCTCAATACGCCTCACCTCGGGAGGCATAAGGTTTTGGCTCATCCCCAGGTTTACATGGTCTTGTAAATCTGGCGAAGCATCAAAATCCATAGGTGTTGCTTTGGGAACACCCACTGCAACGCCCATGGAACGCCTCCCTAGTGCAGAGTATGGCAGTGCAGGGATTTGCGCTGCCTTGCCTTCCTCCATATCTATGAGGCAATTCAAAGCCACGCAAAGTGGCTTTGCGTGGCCTCATAAATATGATTTTGTTTTTTGCCCCGCCGGAGCATCACAAAAATTGACACTACAGCGGCACAAAAAGAAAGGAGAAATAAAAGTATTTCTCCTTTTAATGCCTGCTTTCAAGTGGAGTTATTTTTTGATGCAAAACCCTGTCTACTATTGTGCCCATGGGACTACCCTTTGACGCAGAAGAATGCAAATCAGTGCTTTGCGATGGTTTGAGTTAATTTTTCTTATTTGCATTGGTTTGTAAATCCCAAAAACTGTTTTGCGTCGGGTCTGCGTAAAAAAAGTAATGCAAACCCTATGCGAAGCCTTTGTAAATCTGGGCCTCAGTGTGGCCAGCGATAGCGCTAGTCATGAAACAGGCACGGTTACAGCCTGTAGCACTAGTCCACAGTATTTTCTTAATGTGTCACTAAAGCACATCTTAGTATATGCTCGGTTCAACTATGTTCTAATACAAACTAATATCTGGACTAAGGCGGGCAGGTGTCGTCGCTGGTGGAGGCCTAAAACTACAGCAGAAGTGTGTCCCACCCTTGTGATGAGATGCGCTTGCGCAGTTCGCATACCTCAACTCTCCTGAGCGCCTTGCTCTCCGCTTCACCCCACTGTAGCAGCACTCAGCTCCTCTTTTGGATGCTACGTGGATTGTTGGTTTTCCAGCAGCTTGTAATGACCCTCTTTACAAGTAAAAGAGCCTGGTCGAGAATTTGTGGTGTTAGGTTATGATTTTTAGTATGTTAGAAGTTCCTCATGCACATGCTTCCCAGGTGTGTAGAGTAGTAAATCCTGTAACCTGTTCAAGCCACAACATTATCTCAGACCTGTAATGGGACAGTGATGGGCAAGACCACAAGATATACATCATTTTTGGCTCTTTGGTTCTGCAACAGGGACAGCAGGTATTTCCTCCCGGAAAGAACTGGTTGATTTTGCCGGGCGATAATTAGGCGCTATGCAGGACGTTAAATTGTGTACATTTAAACATGCCTTTTCTGGAAATGATGGAATGATAGACCAATATCCTCTCCCATTCCCTGTCATGAAACGCTCTGTCAACTTCCGTCTCCCATCTGTCACGGAGTGTAGTTGGGGGGCACATGTGTGCTCACCTAATGCTTTAGTTAGCCAGCTTATGAGCCTGCTCCCAGCACCCATCGTGGTAGGTATAGCATGACAATGTGAACTTGCGGTTCCTGGGTTACTAATCACTAATGGGTCCGAAGGATATGTGTTAATGCAGTGAACGCTAATAATTGTCCCCTGTGTATACCACAATGTTCCATGTGGTCTTCGAATGACAGTTGACCCTCATGAAAGAGATCGCCTATTCGTTGAATCCCTGTTGCATTCCAATGTGATACATCTAGAGGTGCCAAGGAGTCTTTGCTCCCAGTAATGCCCAGTAGCGGGGTGGCTGGCGTATGGAGTAGTCTTTGCTGTAATAAGTAAGGTTCCTTGAAAACACAGGAGTTCTGTGTGCACTAGGTGCAAATTCGGGGGAGGCACTCTTGCTGGCCGACAGACAGGGTCGGACTGGCCGTAGCGGGTACCGGGCATTTCCCCAGGGGCCGCCAGGGTGGTGGCCGGTTTTGGGCCCCTGGGGGAGGGGGGGGCGTTTTTGTTACCGGGGCCAGCAATATCAGCAGTCTGTAACAAAATCGGCCGAAACCGGCCCTAGCAAACAGCTCAGCCGCACCCACCCAAGGGCCCTCTTCCCCTCAGCCAAGGAATTTGCCAGGGCCGGTTTCGGTTCACAGTCCGGCCCTGCGGACAGAACATTTGGAGTCGCCCACCAGACTCTGAGGGGCCTCTGTCGTGCCCGTGTCAATGAGTTGGTAGTCCGCCAACCAGCGGCACAGCCATTGCACACCCATTGTACTTGGGCTGCAATATAATAGTGTATAAAGTTTGGGGCTCCTAAGCCTTCTTTTGTATTGTATTGAAATGTAACATGCATTTCTAAAGCGCGACTATCACTCCGAAGGAGTATCTTTGCACTGCGCAGACATAGATGAAAGAAGGTCCAGGGTAGTCCGAGTTGCCTTGAGGAGATTGAAAAGAGTTAAATGAGAGAGAAGCATAGAGAGTCAGGGGCTCCGAAGATCCAAGTTTTTAGGGATTTCCTGAAAGAAGCTTCAGATTGGATGAGACGAAGGTGGCTGGGGAGTGAATTCCATGCTTTTGCCCCTAGTACGGTTACTGATCTACCTCCTCTAGTTTTAAGTTTGAAACAGGCAGGTTTTAAGAGATTAGCTGAGGTAGATCTAAGAGTACGTGTGGTGATGTAGGGTGAGAATCTAGATCTTAGATACACAGGTCCAGTGGCCCTGAAAGCTCTAAAAGTGATGACGAGTATCTTAAATAGCACTCTTTTGTGTATGGGTAACCAATGCAACACTTTTAAAGCTGCAGATGCTGAGGAGCGACGTGGCAACTTGAGTGTCAGGCGGGCTGCTGAGTGTTGAACGGTCTGAAGTTTTGTTAGGATAGTTTTGTTGGTACCTGCATAAAGGCTATTGCAGTAGTCAAGCCTAGAAGTTATTAGAGCTGCTGTGACAGTTTTTCTTGCAGTGGCTGGGAGAAGGTCAAAGAATTTTTTCAGGGATTTAATCAGTTGAAAACACTTCCCTGCCACTGATAGAACTTGCGGACGAAAGGATAGGGTAGAATCAAATTTTACCCCAAGATTGTTTTCTACCTCCACGTTATTAGGTGGCGGAGGGGTATTTAACGGCCACCAGCGACTGGGGGTGAAGGTGTTGGTTTTGCCTAGGAGCATGATTTCAGTCTTTTCTGATCTGCACTTCAAGTGATTCTGCTTCATCCAATGAAAGACCTCTGTGAGACAATGTTGGAAATTTACTTCAGCCTTGGTAGATTGTTTATCTAATGTTAGGATCATCTGAGTGTCGTCTGCATAAGATGTAGTATTGATGTTGAATGATGATATCAGTTCTATAAGTGGGGCCATATAGATGTTAAACAGTACTGGACTCAATATAGATCCCTGCGGGACACCTATATGCAGAGGTTTCATGACTGACTGGTAGGGCCCGAGCGTGGTTACTAGCTGACGGCCTGTCAAAAATGATGTGGGCCAGGTCAAAGCCAGATGGGAGATGCCACATGCTTTGAGGAGATGTAGCAAGATCTCATGGGAGATGGTATCGAATGCAGCTGATAGATCTAACAAGATCAGAACTGCATTTTTCCCTTCGTCCAATGCGGATTTAAGGTCTCCGCAGTATGTAGAAGTGTTGATTCTGTGGCGTGTAATGGCCTAAAGCCTGATTGAGTTGGAGATAGGCTGTTTGTGGTTTCCAAATAGGTCGTAAGTTGACTGTTGACTATTCTTTCAGTTGGAAGCTGCACTTTCGGCAGTGCCACTCTACGGCATTCATTGCACAGATACGGACATTTAGGGTGCAAAAAAATGTCGCTGGATGGTATAGTGGCAGATTAGCAAAATAGTGCAATAAATGGGAAGGCATGGCCATTTTGGAAAGTGCAATGCAGCTCATCACAGAAAACGGTAATGTTGTCCAAAAGGCCACTTGGCTACGGAGTGCCGTTACTGCTCTCGTAACATTACCATCAGAGATTTAAGTGGGCTGCGTCCTGCCAGTGTTCACCACCATCAGCTTTAAAAAGCAGGTGCTGAGATGGTCCCTATCGGGCTCTCCATTTCTGCCCTCACCCTCAGGATGAAAACAAAAATCTTAACTGTGCAGCAGTCCCACTCTTCACTGCCTTTGAGGTAACTTAAAATAGACTCGTTATAGTTCTTTAACAATATCATTTCAGAGGTAAAGCACTTTTAGCATTCTATACAACGAAGCCATCGTTGTTGCTTATTTATCTTAAGCAACTAACAACTATTGACAAAGCCAATAGTCCTTTCTTGTTGTAGGTGTCATGTTACTTGTATTATATATCTGGATGCAATGACAGAAGCAGCAAATTACCAGTCAAGCAGCACACCATGCTAATCAAAGATTTTTAGCTTATGTGTTTTAAACCACGCCCTAATTACATCGGCCACGCCTCTTTGAGAGACCCCTCCCAGTTTTTCATCCCACTTAAAGCCCTGATTACATCCAGTGAGTCTTCCTCTCTGTGGCAGAGGTTAATCCCCAAATACCAAAATTTGGGACCCTGCAAATGTAATGTGTTGTCATTAATGTTCAAGTGTATCTACGGGGCAGTAGGGCATAGGGAGAGCTTACATGACTTGCACAAATTTACCTTCGCGTCTGATACCTCCACAAAGGCATAAAGTATCGCTGGTATGGTATCAGGGACTGCAGTAATGTCAACATATCATTGTCAAAGGGAGATACCGTATGAGTTCTGTCTCCTAGAGGGATACCCCAGCCCTAACCATCCCATTACAATGTGATAGCCAGTGGCTCCACTGCTAGGGCGAAAAGGAGAGAGAGAGTGGGCAGCTCTGCCTAGTGCCTCTCAGTATCACTATTAGATCTGATATTAGTTTACTAGTTTTGACCCCAGGCATAGGTACCCTGTAAAGCAGTTCAATTATATGCAGCATATGTCCACCAATTCTGTATCTCTTCAATACTTCAAGAAGGTAGTTCCTCTCTAGGGAATCGAATGCCTTTTCAAGGTCCGAAACCATGCAAGTTGATAGTGGCCACGAAATGGGGGTGAATTATTTTAGGCTGAAGTACCGCCTGGGGTTAATTTAAGGGAAATACTTCTTCCTGGCACAAAGCCATTTTGGTAAATATGAATGATTGACAAGAGCATGGGCAGAATACGATCTGCCAGAATCTTACTAAATATTTTGTAATCAGATTTAAGAATTGCCAGCTGTCTATAGGAGGCAACATCACTGGCATCCTTCCCAGGTTTAGAGATCAATATAAGGAAGCTGGGAGTGTCCTAGCCGTGATTACTATTCGGCACAGGCATTGCAGTCAGGGAATTAATAGATTAGGATACCTTTTGTAGAACTCTATAGGCAGCCCCTGGGGGCAGGAGTTTTTCCTGAGGCAAGGGAGCATATTCTTTCCTCAATTTCAAAACACAAAATGGGCGCGTCTGAAACTAGGTGCTGTTCGATTGTAACTTAAGGGAGGTTGGAGGTCGCCCAAAACGTCTGCTATAGCAGTATGAAAGCAGCCACAAGCTGAGGCACCAAACTGGTATAATATTGAAGAAAGGTACTGTGGATTTCAAGCTGTGTACATACCATAGTGTTTTGGCCTGTTCTGATGTGTGCAATAGGGGAGTGTGCTTGTTCTTGAGGTACCAACCAGCCAGAAGGGCGCTTGGTTTATCTGCATCTGCATGGGTTCAAATGCCAAAGACACTCAAGGATGTCAGTAAGCTTAGTACATGCTTAAGTGAGAGTCAAGACTTGAGTTGCGTCTGTTATTGCCTGCCGCTCCAATCATGGGTGGGCGTCCTCCTGTGTTTTAGCACCTTCGCTGCGATCGGAATTCCGCTCAGGTGCTGGACATTCCGATCGCGGGCGTGGTCGTGACGAGCTCAGCTCGTCATGCGCACACGCCCACCGCGCAGCATGACAAGCTGAGCTCGTCATGAGCATCGAAGAGGTTAATTTCAAGGTCTAATTCCCTTCTAGCTCTTACCAGTGTATACAGTGACCTCTGATTGTAACCTTACCCGACTCCCATTCCACTGCTAGGTAGGAAGCAGTATTCTGGTTGCATTCAAAATACGAATCAATATTTTCATGCAACGTGCCAAGAAATGCTTGGCCCTCCAATATGGCAGGTACTCGGGGGTGTATGGCTCCCAGACACAAGCTCAGTCTTAACAGACTATGGTCTGAACTCATCCTGCCTAGGTTTTCTCTACATTGTACAGAGACTAAGTGGTGCAGAACAGACTATCCGGTTAAGTTTGACATGAAGATCATGTGGAGGGAATTAAAAGGAGTAAACCCTTTTCCCAGGATTATGTTGCCGCAAAACATCTTGTAATGTCCATTGGTCTAACCACTAGGTGAAGTGTCTGGCATTATTGTATTGTATTGTAATTGCATTTGTATAGCGCTTACTACCCCTGACGAGGTGTCGAAGCGCTTTTTCGGCGAGTAGCACGCTACTCCGGGACCCATAGAGGATTAGTGTTGAATTAGTATAGTGAAACATGCAAGTACATTTTTTAAGTGGTGGATAGGTTAGTCAGTTATTTGGATTCGGAAGGACAGCAGAAGGATAGAAGAGGAAAAAAGGTTTGTATTTATATAGCGCTTGTTACCCCTGATGGGGTGTTGAAGCACGCTACTCCGGAAACCCATAAAGGATTAGTGGTGAATTAGTATGATGAAATATGAAAGTAATTTGAGTGGTGGATATTAGTCAGTTATTTGGAGTGAGAAGGATAGCGGAGGGATAGAAGGGGAAGAAAGGTTTGCATTCATATAGCACCTGTTACCTCTGATGGGTGTTGAAGCGCTTTTCTGGTGAGTAGCACGCTACTCCGGAACCCATAAAGGATTAGTGTTGAAAATTAGTGTAGTGAAATATGAAGTAATTTGAGTGGTGGATATGTTATTCAGTTATTTGGATAGAGAAGGGTAGGTGGAGGGATAGAAGAGGGAATGAGGTTTGTATTTATATAGTGCTTGCTACCCCTGATGGGGTTTTGAAGCGCTTTTTGGCGAGTAGCACGCTACTCTGGAACCCATAAAGGATTAGTGGTGAATTAGTATAGTGGAATATGGAATTTGAGAAGTGAACATGTTAGTCTGTTATTTTGATTGAAAAGGATAGTGGAGGGATTTTTTTTTTTTTTAGGTCATAGCAGTAGGAGGAGGCTTTTGGATGAGTAAAAAGGGTTTTTGGAGGGGAAGAGTCAGAGGGAAGAGTTTAGAAAGGTTTGTTTTGGGGGATCGGTATAGTAAAAGAGGTGTCAGATGATGCAAGGAGGGGTAGAGTAGGAGAGAGTCTAGAAAGGGTTATTTTGGGGATCATAGTAGTGGTATGGGGTTTGGGATAAATGAGAGAGTGGATGTAGAGGATATATTGAGAGAAGTATAGGCTGAGAAATAGGGTAGTGCATTTGAAATGCTAAATTAGAAGAAAGTGATAAATATATAGATCCATAAGCACATTGAAAGTATATAGATGCATAAAGGAGGTAAGTATATGTAGATTAAAGATATTGATAGAGGTACAGGATGAGAAATAGGGTAGTGCATTGGATATGCTTTTTCAGGAGAAAAGTAACAGACACACAGATCCAAGTACATGGAGGTACATAGATGCACAATGGAAGCAAATACATGTAGACCAAAGATGATTTTTTTATTTTTATTTATTTATTTGTTTATTTTTACAACATAATTATTCTACATGTTTATACAAAGCAATACACAAAGATAGGTACATATCTATAGTGAAAATGAATGCTTATATACAGAGGGATATGCTGTAAATTTCTGTTTGCGTATGGTGCTTATGTGGGGAAGAGCCAATTCTTGAGTAGTTTTCTGAAGATAAGGTGGTTGTCGGTGGATCTTATGTTGGGGGGTAAAGAGTTCCATAGTTTGGCTGCTTGAACAGAGAAGGATGTGCCACCCATGGTTTTTTTCTTGTTTCTTGGGGTTTTGAGGCGAGATGCCCCTTTAGAGCGGAGGTTACTTTGTTGAATGTGTTTGGTGATTTTATTCCTGATGAAGAGCAGTCCCATTCCATGTATTGCTTTGTGGGTGATACAAAGTAGCTTGAACGTGGATCTTCTGGCAACCGGTAACCAATGCAGGGCTTTCAAGGCAGGTGAGATGTGGTCTTGCGGTTTGATATGCAAGAGTAGTCTGGCAGCCGAGTTTTGAATACGTTGTAGTCTTTTCATGGCCGTTAAAGGTGATCCTTGGTAGAGGCTATTGGCGTAATCGAGTTTGGACAGAACAAGGGAGATGGTAGCTTGGACTTTGTGTGAAATCCCAAATGAGGGAAAATTAGTCGCAGAGTTTTTATAGTGACAAAGCTTGATCTTGCTAGTTTGTCCACTTGGGCATTCATCGACAGCTTGGAGTCCATGGTCATTCCGAGGTTTCTTACTTCCTTCGATACTTTAGGTGGTGATCCCAGTTCATCAGGCCAGGCAGCAAGCGGGTCATGTGGGTGCATGCAAAAGTGGAGGGAATAATCTATTCATAACCACATTTAACACACAGAATCTCCACATAACAGCAATGGGAGTTAGATGCAATTATCAAGGGGTTGTCATCTAGACTCCCATTGATGAGGACATACCTACCCTCTTTATCAGAGATGGGGGCTTGCGAATGAAATGGGATGCCAGCCTTTATCCAAATTAGTGCAGCAAGGGGGAATACTGAGAAGTTAGAGGAAAAATGTCGACTCCTCCAACGCTTTTGAAGGTGCACTGCTTTGAGGTCTGTGATGTGTGCTTCCAAATGCAGTTTGAGTTCCCCTAATACTTACGGCATGAGATTACTGCATACCGTTTGCTGGCATTGCGCATAACATTTATGTTCCATGTCATAAGTTAAAATCACCTAGAATCTCTTTCACACAGTGGTCATGTTTAACGTCGATGTGTTGCACTTCTCCACCCTCTTGTAACCCACCAGAGACACTACTAGGGATAAGGTGTCAGACGTATAAACTTGGGTAAGGGAGAACAAACTTTTCAATACTGAGAGAATGGACAAACGGCCCTTCGTTCAAACTCGTTAATGTAACAGTACACTGTGTAACTGCGGTGGCTAGTCAGCAGTGCATGGCTTAGAGCAGCTGTAAGCCCTGCTAGTGCTGTGTATTAAGCGTGGAGTTGCGGTTGACACATATAGTGCTATCAAAGAGTAACTTGATGATATTGGATATGTTTAGCGGTCTATGGGAAATTGTGCAAAGCAATACTCTAAGGGAACAGGTATAGGGTATTAAATCCATGTATCAGGAGGACAAGTAGTAGTACCGTACAAATATAGATCATCATAGTATATTTTTCTGCAACAACAATATACCCAATCACAGTGCTTTATAGAATTTCATCGACTGTCTGGGGGTAACCTCTGGTGGGACAGCCGAATGAGTTAAGGACATCTGTGACAAGGTAAATTCATACTCGCTAGATGAAACATAATGGTCAGGGTCTGATTGTGTTTGGCCTTGCCAAAACGATGCAGCTATTTCCAGCAAAGCATATTTTCTCCATCTTAGCTTGTGCAGCTCTTGGTATCGCTTCCAGAGATTGTGACTTTGGTTTTCTGCGAGTGGATCCCTGCGCTGGTGTCTAGGGGACGCCTGAGACCAGCCAGTGGTAGTGTTCAATGGTTTTTTGGGTGAATGTTGCTCAATCCAGTCCCATGCTTCTGTTGGCTCATCAAAGAAGATTGGATTATGATCAGTGGCTATTGTAAGCCTTGCCAGGAATGTAAGGGAATATTGCAGACCAAGCTTGCACAATTAGCATTTTACATTTGTAAATGAAGAGCGCTGACGTTGTACCACAATAGTGCAATCTGGGAACAGGAGTATGTGCATATTGTCAATTGTCAAAGAGTCAAGTTGGCTGTCTTCTCATATTATTTCATCTCTATCCTTATAATGAAGCAGTTTAGCCACCACTGGTAATGGTGAAGAGCCGGGAGGTGGCTTTCGAGCCTGTATTCTATGAGCCCTCTTGCTAGAGAAAAAAGGTGTCAGTTTATGAGCAGGCATGAAGCTTTTGAACCAGTTCTCTAGGTAGGCTATTGGACCTTGCCCCTCCGTGCTTTTCGCCAGGCTGACTATGCATATGTGACTTCTACATGCCCTTCCCTCTTCATCTTCAGCTCATTGCTCGAGGGTTCACACTCGATCTGTCAAGCTTAGAAGTTGCTTCTGTCCATCAGATGCTGACAGTTGAAAGGTTTCTATAGCCCGCTCTGTACTGGAGACTCTGGTTTCAGTTTCATGTGATCGTCTGTCAGTAAACTAAGGGGCATATTACCAAGGATTTGCGATAATTATCGCAAAGCGCGCTTAGCGCTGGTTTTTTTATTGCCGGATTTCATCGCGGAGATAACGCGTTATTATCAACGCTTACCTCCAAGGCGATAAAAAAATCCAGTGATAGCGGCGAAACCCAGCAACAGCGCGAGAAATCCAACGATAAATTCACTGCGCTAATGAAAAGCTTGCTAATAGGCAGGTGAGGACTTAACCTTACAATCCACCTCCCATTGACAAGATGGTTAAGTCAAGTTTTTATCAGGTGTTAAATTCCAGCGATAATCGCGGTTAGCGCAACTTTTTTTATCGCTTCGCGGGCATTGATAATAGGGGGAAGTTGTGTTTGCGACTGTTTGCAGTTGCTTTTAGTTGGGAACGCCTACTTTGCATGTCATTAGCGATAATTATCGCTGACATGCAAAGCGGCAACAAAACGGCCGCTATCGCCATAAAGCTGTCGCTAACAGCTGTTAGCGACAGCTTGCTAATAGGGCGATAAAAATATCGCTGCTTTATCGGCAAAAAGTGCCGCTAAAGTGGCGATACTGCCCTTGATAATATTCCACCAAGTTCAATAGCCGCTGCATCAATTTTGGTTTCTAGGAATGTCCTTGAGTCTTCTATAGCATACAACAAAGTAATGGATGGAATGTTTGAAATAATCTAACTCACTGATAACCACTCAGGGCTGCATCCCAGCCCATTTTTATTTTGTACACCATGCCACCTCAGTTTGGCCTCAGTCATATGCAAATCAGTCTTGACCCTGCTCCAATGGCAACAGTCCAGACCGAACTGCCAGGGTAGGTCCTCCCTGAACCGGAACACAATTGTTCTATGGCAGCCAGTATTGTATCCAGCTTGTCATCATTGTCTGTAGCCATTAGCTAGGTGCCGTGCTGAAATACTGGGAGCATCATAGAGCGGCCAGCAGCCTGCGCAGCAGACGAGGAGTTCAGCTTCCCCATGGTATTGGAGCAAGGTATTGGTCAATGATGCAAATTGTAGCAGGCGACCTGGACACCCAGCGTAGTGGCTTATACTGTGGGCCTAATTACAGGTGCAAAGCACTTGTGATTGAATAGCATCCGCAGCGGGAGCAGGCCCAGTGTACCACCTGTCGAGGTGGTGAGGTGGTGACCTGGATTAGGGATGCTCTGTCATAGGGGAAAGGCACTGGTTGTTAGCAGTAGAATAAACAGGTGACACAGCACATTCCAGGCACTCCCCTAATATTGGTGGTGTGTCACCAGGTCTCCTCTAATGATTCCCTGTCTGTTGGTGCGGTTCTGTGGTTTCGCACTTGTCCTCTGATCTGTTTACTAAGTCCAATAGTGCCCTGTCGCTCTCCAGTCCTGCTTGGCCCTGCAGTGATTTCTCTGATCTCTTTCACCGTGACCGGCACAGTTGCAGTGTGTCACACGCTCAGGCAGTACCTATAGTGTGGCAAATTAGCAGTGGCGGCTCCTCCGCTAAGGCAGAGGAGCATCTACCCACTGCTTTTAAGCAGTGTAACTAAAGGAAAAATAAAATGATAATAACTCAATGTTATTATCATTTTATTTGTTACTGCTGCTTTGCGGCCGGGGTGGGCGGGGCTGCTCTGCTCTCAGAGCAGGACAGGGGAGGAGTGGTTTGCCTACTCCAAGTGCGCATGATGCGTTGGCCGGCCCTCGCGGTCCGGCCAAACAGTCTTGCGCACTTTGCATGTTCTCCACGCAGGCTGCATTACAGCCTGGGTGGAGAGCATGCCCAGGCCCTCAGTCCCCGTCTGAGCGCCGAATCACGGCGCTCAGATCAATCACAATTCTGCATTGCAGCGTTGTGATTGATCAAGGGAAGTCTGGGTGCTTCCTGCTTCCTGTTCCAGCCCGAGTCCGAAGTGGAGGAGAGACAGAGAGACGCGGCGACAAGGTACGTTTTTTTTTTTTCCAGATTCCCCCCCTCGGCCCCGCCCGGCGCCACCCCCGATCAATGCCGGCCGCCCCTGCAAATTAGAGGCACAGTTTAAATGCAGAAGCTTGCCCAAAGTTCTGTTTGTGCTCTATGTTTATTGAAGAATCAGGAAGGAAAGTACGACTCTTGCTGATAGGGCTGCTCATGATGCTGGTCCTTGTTCGCGGGTACTGCATAGCCCAAAATGACAGCATGCACACCTATCTCATTCATGTCCTTGGGGATCAAATCACTCAGCACTACTCCACTGTGAGTGCGGAGGACAACCCTGGCAGCCCAATATCTGGGTCCAAGGTCTTGTCACTCGACCACTCCAGAATCCTCCCTCAGCAGCTCCCTGCCACCCCGGGATCCGGGCAACAGCAAGCATCAACAGCTTCCGCCAGAGCCTGTACTCACAGGAGTGGGTTCAAAGGGTCTCAGCGCAGATTCCAGTAAGTATTTTAATGTTGGATATATTACCCTCACTTTGGGAGAATTGACAGATTTAAAGGTTACAGCAGCGGAGCCGAGAGTTCCTGAGGCAGCCATGTTAGCTGCTGTAGCCACGCCCCATTTCCAGCATCTTTCCTACCTAGCCAACCAACGTTTTTGTTAAGGAGGTGCAAAACAGATAAGCAAACATTCTGTTGGGGGCCACTGGGGGAACCACAAGCCCCAGAGGACACTGCGCCAGGAGGCGCCAACGCAGCAGCAGCGCTTTATAAATGCCAATTGCACTCGCACACACTCGCACAGCACGGGACGCAAACATTCTGTTGGGGGCTGGTGGGGGGACCACAAGCCCCAGAGGACACTGTGCCAGGAGGTGCCAATGCTGCAGCAGAGCTTTAAAAGTGCCTAACGCACTCTCGTAGTGCAGAATGCAAACATTCTGTTTGGGGCCGCAGGGGGAACGACAAGCCCCAGAAGACACTGCGCCAGGAGGCACCAATGCCACAGCAGCGCTTTAAAAGTGCCGAACGCACTCCCACAGCACAGGGTGCAAACATTCTGTTGGGGGCCACAAGCCCCACAGGACACTGCACCAGGAGGCAAAAGCGATGCAGCAGCGCTTTAAAAGCGTCCAAAGCTTTCCCACAGTGCAGGACGCAAACATTCTGTTGGGGGCTGCTGGGGGGACCACAAGCTCCAGAGGACACTGTGCCAGGAGGCACCAATGCCGCAGCACCACTTTAAATGACCCAACGCACTCCTGCAGCACAGGATGCAAACATTCTGTTGAGGGTTGCTGGGGAAACCACAAGCCCCAGAGGACACTGCGCCAGGAGGCACCAATGCCGCAGCAGCACTTTAAAAATGCCCAACGCACTCCCACAGAGCGGGACGCAAACATTCTGTTGGGGGCTGCTGGGGGGGCACAAGCCCCAGAGGACACTGTGCCAAGAGGTGCCAATGCCACAGCAGCGCTTTAAAAGCACCCAACCTACTCCTGCAGCATGGGATGCAAGCATTCTGTTGGGGGTCACAAGGGGGACCACAAGCCCTAGAGGACACTGCGCCAGGAGGCCCAATGCAGCAGCAGCGTTTTAAAAGTGCCCAACGTACTCCTCACTTACTTACGCCTAGTACCCGTCTTGGAGTTTAGGCCATCAACCAGGACTCTCCAACCATCTCTGTCCTGGACTATTCTTTCAATCTGACTCTAGGTGTAACCCATCTCCTTGCAGTTAGCCTTGAGTCCTCAGCACTTGGTGTTTCTTGGCCTTCTTCTTTTCCTTTTCCCTTGAGGGTTCCAGGTCAAGGTTTGCCTGGTGGTGTTCGATGCAGGCTTGCGGAGGGTGGGACCTATCCATCCCCAGCATCTTTGCATGATTTTATCATGAGCAGGGAGTTGGAACGTCTGCTGCCATAGGTCGCTGTTGCTGATGGTGTTTTGCCAGTGGATTTGTAGGATTTTCCTCAGACAGGTGTTGTTGCAGGTCTGGATGTTTTTTGGTGGTGGTCACAGTTTGGTTCTGCTCCATACAGAAGGACCGATTTTACAGTGCATCACCTGCAAGAGGGACCACAGTTGTGCGGGCCGTGTTAGCCTTCAGCATCTTGATTTTTCGCCATGTGGTTGTTGAGGCCAGTTGTGCTGATGTGACAGCCACATTTTCGGTCTTCTCTTGCATTTACAGATGGGTATAGGAGAGTAGGGCCAGGTTGCCTGCAAAGTCCAGGCCGTCGAGCTGCATCCAAGGTGCCCACTGGATCCCATTTCTTTTTCTTGCTGTGGGTGTCTTCATGATCCAGTCTATGGCCATTAGGAAGAAAGAAGAAGAGAACAAACAACTCTGGCGGACTCCGTACCTCACTTGGAAGGCGTCCGTGAGTTGTCCTCCATGGGCTATCTTGCATGTCATTCCCTTGTAAGAGTTTTTTTTTTAATAATCTTTATTCATTTTATATCCAACACACCATCCAGCTGTACATACGTCATATTAAGGTACAAAGTGTAGTACATCTCCGTTTGCATGTTTGTGCCCACTAGGTGGGGAGGGGGGGGGCAAATTGCCACATTCAACATTACTACCAGACAATGACAGCGTTAAGTCACTTCAGAGATTATCAACAGATATTACTGTACAAAACTATATTGAAACTTAATGTACAAGAGAAAAAAAAAGAGAGAAGAACAGTAAAAAACCCCATCAAACTTGATACCACCTTGGTAGTGTGCCTATTCTATAAGTATCGTATGTATATGTTACCGTCAAAGTGTGAAATCCCGGTATTGTATAGAATGCCTAGGTAATGTATGGAATGCCTGATGGTTTTCGGCAAACTATGAAATATAAGTTTTTGGGGAAAATGTTACATACTTTTCCTAGGCATTGTATACAATTCCTAGGCATTATACAGAATGACCAGTACCATTTACGCAAAGTGTTAAAAGGCCACAAGATGAGATTCCTAGGCATTCGGCAAAGTGTGAAATCCCGGCATTGTATAGAATGCCTAGGGAATGTATAGAATGCCTGATGGTTTAGAGGCAAACTATGAAATATAAGTTTTAGGGGAAAATGTTACATACTTTTCCTAGGCATTGTATACAATTCCTAGGCATTATACAGAATGACCAGTATCATTTACGCAAAGTGTTAAAAGGGCACAAGATGAGAAGCCTTTATTAATTAATACGCATTTGAAAGTGAAAGCACAAAACTATTCTGTACATTACCTAGCCATTCTATAGAATGCCGGATTTCACACATTGTCGGGCGGGAATAAAATGGCGGGATTAGGCGTATTATATACTTGGCCGGCAGACAATCCGGCAAAGTCTACAATGCCTAGGCAATGTATAAATTATCAATCATTTCATACTTTGTCGTTCCATTCTCAGGCACTCTATACATTACCTAGCCATTCTATAGAATGCCGGAATTCACACTTTGCCGGGCGGGAATAAAATGGCGGGATTAGGGGTATTATATACTTTGCCGGCAGACAATCCGGCAAAGTATACAATGCCTAGGCAATATATAAAATATCAATCATTTCATACTTTGACGTTCAATTTTCAGGCCTTTTCAGGCATTCTATACATTATCTAGGCATTCTATACAATGCGGGATTTCACACTTTGACGGTAACATATATACCCGCTTAATATGTCGTCCGTGCGGAGTGCAAGCCGGCAGGGTCCTGCTGTGTTAGGTGCAACTATGGGAACAGAGTAGGGGGAAGAGTACACAGTCCAAGTGCTGCATTATATGTAGGTGTGGACCGGCCAGGCCGGAGGCGCGGGGACAGTTACATCTAAGTGTCGTGCCCGCGTGTATGTGCGTATTTCCCCTCTCCCCTATCACGAGCATATCCTTACGTGGGTGCCCGGGGTATCGTAATTACATTGGTCAGGATCAGCAGTAGTGTTAGTGCCTTATCACCCATCATCATTCATGCCACTAAGACTTGTTTCTATAATAGTCACGTAGTGTTGCCAGTGCACCGGTTGGAACCGAGCCGTTGGGTGTGGGGATTGCACTGTCGATATGTCATGCTTGGCCACTAGGGCACGCCGGAGGGCTAGCAGCTAGTGTCTGACGGAGGGGCCAGTCGGGGACTTCCAGGCCATGGCCAGAGAGCGTTTGGCCAACACCAGTGCCAAGTCAATGAATTTGTTAAGGTTCTTGCATCGCGCGTTCCTCTTAGTAATGCCTAGCAGGTAATGCGCCCCCTGAATTGGAGATATGGTTCCCGTTGCCGCTGCTGGTATGTCGGAGATCTTCCCCCAGTATGCTATAATATGGGAGCACGTCCAGACCATATGCAAGAAATCAGCGTTCGTGTCGCGGCACCTGGGGCAAATATCTATGGAGGTCGGGTACATTTGCGCCACCCTGTGTGGGGATAAGTATGTGTGGTGCAAATAGTTAAACTGCGTAAATTTCAAACTGGCATTCATTGAGATTGTCTTGGGGTTTCCAATGCATTGTTGCCATTGCTTATCTGTGATTTCAGTGGAAAGCGCCGCAGTCCAGTATTCGCGCACTGGGGACAATGATGGGGCTGTGTCCGTTCTGAGTGAAGTATATATGGCTGTGATGGCCTTCCTACCTGACCCATGCGTCAGTATTGTCTGTAAGGCTTCGGAAGTTGGTGGAACCGTACTAATATCCCCCCAGATATGTGTTGCCTGTTGTGTCAGTGTCACATATAGAAGGAATGTTCCAGGAGCCACCTCATAGTCGTCCCTCAGAGTATCAAAGCCACACAGGGCCCCCTGTTGTCAATCCCGCTGCTTGCCAGTAAGACAGTTCTGGGCCCTTTAGACAGCTATATGAACCTGGAAGCGTCTCGATGGGGAGGTCTGGGGCATACGGGATAGGGCGGCGTTTAGATATCACATAATGTGACCAAGCGCTGCGAGCTGCCCGTAGCAAAGTACAACCCTCCGTCCTTTGGAGCTGAGTTCTGGTGCCTGTTAGCCATTCAAGCAGGTCTGATCGTCCGAACGATATTGCCCAGGTCTCTAGTTCAGCTAGATTCTTCTTTGCAAGCCAGCGCATGGGCCTCTGGAGTTGGGCAGCTGCATAGTATAACTCATAGTTGGGCGCCCCCAGACCTCCCTCGGATATAGGGAGCTGGAGCTTTGAGAGTTCTACCCGCGCCCTGGAGTTACCCCATATCAGGGACACTAAAAGTGAGCGTAGGTCATGGACCAATTTCTGAGGCGGTCTGTAGGGGAGAACGGCGAAATAATAGAGAAGCCTAGGGAGGAGGAGCATTATGGATATGGCTATCCGGCCCATAGGGGATAATGGGAGAGCAATCCAGAACGGGAGACTCGCCCTAGCACTGGCAATCGCCTTTCCCAGATTGCCATCTATCAGATCAGATGGAGAATTATAGACCTGGACTCCCAAGTATTTAAATGAGTCGTACGCTCTGGAAAGTAGTGTTTGGGGCTGTCGTTGCCTTTGCTCAACTTGGACGGGTGACATCGGGAATAAAACGGATTTATCCCAATTAACTTTCAGGCCCGACACGCGAGCATGGGTGTCTAAGAGCTCCACTAGCCCTCGTAGCGCCCCGTCCTGGTTGCGAAGATAGATCAGTGCATCGTCCGTGTATAGGGACACTATATGCCACTGCGTGTGCACTCGAATGCCGTAGTCAATAACATGGCTGCGTAGCGCACAGGCCAGGTGTTCCATGGCCAAGGCGAACAGCAGAGGTGAGAGTGGACACCCCTGCCTGGTACCGCGCTGAATATTAAAGGGAGGCAAGATAACACGACCTGTTTTTACCCGGGTACGTGGGTTGGTATATAATATTTTCACGCAGCGTAGAAAGTTAGGGCCTATACCAAATCGGGCCAGCACCGCCTGCAAGTACCCCCACCCCAGGGTGTTGAATGCCTTTTCTATGTCTAAGGCTGCTATCCAGTGTTGCTCGGGAGCTGATTGAGCCCACCGTAGAATTTTAAACAGGCGTCGAAGGTTCAGCCCCGTGTTCCTACCCGGGACAAACCCATTTTGGTCTGCATGGACCAACTGGGGAACGACTTCCAGTAATCTATTGGCTAGCAGCTTACTCAGGATTTTGTAGTCTGATGTAAGTAAGGACAACGGTCGGTACGAGCTCATGAGAAGGGGGTCACGACCAGGTTTAGGGAGGACTACAAGCACGGCCTCACGGAGGGAAGAGGACAATGTGCCTCTATCAAAGGATTCTTGGTATACGGTGATCAGTCGGGGTGCCAGCTGGGTGGAATAAGTACCATAAAATTCCGCGGGCCAACCATCCATACCAGGGGTTTTGCCCCTCGCTAGCTGCTTGATAGTGTCTGAGAGTTCAGTTATCGTGAGCGGCTCCTCTAATTCGGAGTATTGGTCCTGCGTTATTTGTGTGAGGGCCGCCTGTTGTAGGAACTGGTGCATTGCCTGTGGGCCGCCTATGTCCGGGTCTTATATAGTGACATATAATAACTATAAAAGGAGTCGTTAATTTGCTCTTGAGTATTGGCTAAGGTACTGTCTGGAGCGTATATTGCAGTGATAGGTGGTTGCGCAAGGTTACTCCTTTAACAGCCACGCAAGCGTCTTGCCTGCTTTGTCACCCTCCACGTGGTGTCTAGCCAGATACTACTTATGATCGAAAGCGCACAATTTATCCAATGTTTCCTTATATGCTAATCAGGTTTTGGAGAGTGCTGATAGTATGCATGGGTCCGTGGGGACCATGCGTTCCTGGTGTAATATGTCGGCTTCTAGCCCTTGGATTTCTTTGGTTAGTGTCATGTGGGTACCGTACACTGCCTGTATGACCTGTCCGCGTAGGACGACCTTCAGGGCGTCCCATTCAATGCCGGCATGTGTGGCCGTCCCCTCATTAGTCTGGAAGTGTGTGGTTATGGACTGCGAGATGGTGGTATTCAAAGCCTGATCGCGAAATGCTTCTAGGGGGAGTCGCCAAGTCGGTATATTGGGTCTGGACGCACCCCAAGTCCATTGGACCTGCAGGGGGCTATGGTCTGATATCGTGCGAGCCAAGTACTCAGCGTGAGCTACATATGTTAGCGCTGTTTCAGTGCAATAAATGGCGTCAATACGCGTGTACTGGTCATGGAGGGTGGAGTAATGTGAGTATGCCCGATTTATAGGATGCTTCGCGCGCCAGCTATCAGTCAGTCGCATCTGTGTGGCCCAAGCAGTCATATTGTGTGCAAGCCCAACAGCCTGTGCTCCAGGGAGGGGAGGGGGGGAGTGGTCAAGAGTTAAGTCGGGTACGCCATTATAGTAGCCCCCCCAGTAAGTGGGAGCTGATGGATCCCTGAAGAGTGCCGGGGTTAGAGACTGGAGGAACGTGGATTGTCCTGAATTAAGCGCATAAAGTGATACTACAGACAATGGGTGACCATCCAAAGAGCCTTCCAGAACCGCATAGTGGCCTTGAGGGTCAACGCGCGTGTGCATGATCTGTATTAGAATACCTGGTGCCACCCAGATCAGGGCCCCCCTAGCGTAGCCTGAGTAAGTTGTGCCTATAACTGTGCCCCTCCATCTTTTACTAAGTGACTGCAATGTTTGTTGCGTTAAATGAGTCTCCTGGAGCAAAGCTATAGCGATCTTGTGCCTCCGTAAATACTGATACACTTTGTGTCTCTTTGCACAACCAGCCAGGCCGTGCACATTCCAGGTCACCAATAAGTACTTATTCCCATGCATTTACATAAATGTACATTTCCCGCATGCAGCAAGCAGCTCAATGACCCACCCACGGTGATTCTGCATTTTGGCAAGGCACACAGACATATACTGTTAACTGAAATCTTGTGGTATACTATAAACCAATCCTCCCACCCCAGGCCAAATTGCCAACGGGCAAAAGGCCATATGCACTTATAAGCAAACATGATAAAGTAAGAAAGTAAAGAAAAACAGTAAATTACACAACACAAGATAGGTCTGTAACAGTCACTTATCGTGTGTGGGGCGTGTAGATAATCGCTTGGTCTCGCCGTCGTCTTTCAACCACCATGATAGTATGTTCGAGAGCCAGCCGCTCAAGGAATAGCAGAGACTTAGAGACAGCGGTCGCCTCCTGCGTGTATATAGTGTTCCATTAGGCTGTTTGACGCAGTTCCTTCAAGACATAATTCTATGGTGGCTAACCCAATTCATTGGAAGTCTGAGGCGTCATGTTGGGACCATCGCCCAACATCAGCTGCTGTTGTGAGTCCGATAAAGAGTACTCCTGTTCCGGAGATGTCTCCGATTCCGAGTCCGGGTGGGGAGGTGTTGTGGCGGCTCCGAGTTGTTCAGCATGTTTGAGAGCTTGTTCCCTTTCCTGCGCTGCTTGGGCCTTGTTGGGACGGGGCCCGCGAAGCTGGCCGCGGCGCCCACGGTGTGTGACCTTCTTCCATTGTTGGCGGGGACCCTCCATAGATTTCGGGCTGTCGCCACTCCATTCTGTTCTGCCCAATGCCAGGCGTCCTCCGGAGATTGACAGAAAACCGTGCTACTATTATGTTGTATGCGCAGCGTGGCCGGGTATTGTAGAGCGTATTTTATCTCATGCTCCCGGAGGCAGCGTTTAACTTCCATGAAGGATGCCCTACGTTGCTGTACTGCTAACGTGTAGTCCGGGTATATGTACACTTCTGCGTTCTCGATCACCCACGGGCCGCGGGCCCTTGTAACCTGTAGGATGTGGTCCCTATCGTGGTAATTGAAAAGGTGTGCGACTACCGGCCTGGGGGGAGCGCACAGTCGATGAGGGCCTCCCAGGACTCTATGTGCTCGCTCCACGGAGAAGAACCTGGAATGCTTGCCCTGAAGTATGGTGTCCGAGAACCAGGTTTCCAGGTATAGTTCCATACTCTGCCCCTCAATGCGTTCTGGCAGACCCACAAGGCACACGTTGTTCCGGCACGATCTGCCTTCCTGGTCGTCAACACGGTCTCGGAGATAATTCACTTCTTCTTGCAATGTCTTGATTTGGGCTGCCGTGGAGGATACAAAGGGTTTCACTGTGGCGATTGTGGATTCCACCTCCGACATCCTGTCCTTCAACTTTTTATGGTTATCGCGCAGGAAACTGAACTCTGCGCATAACGTGTTGATTTTAGGGACCAGGGTGGATTTGATGTCCATTACTGCCGCCATGAGTTAATCGAGGTGGTGCGAGAAATCACCCTGTGATATTGATTGGGACGTTGATGGTTGGTCGGCCCCCGTCGCACCTGGTGATGGGCCCTTTGGATCCGTGGTCAATTGCTGCTGTTTCTCCGATTTTGTCTTGCCCATCCTGGTGGCGATAGTCCTCCGTAGATTCCAGGGAGAGGAGGGATAGGGGCATGTTGAAGTCAGTGCTCGTACTCCGCTGCTGGATGCACCCGAGGGCAAGGGGGGGCAGTCGATGAACTTCGCCCCCTTCGCAAATACCGCACCCCGTCCAGTGCGTTGAGTGCTATCGAAAGTTATGCGGTGAGGCCGGGTTAACAGGCCCCACGCTCCGATGTGCCAGGGGGCGCCCACGCCAAAGCAATTTGGAACTGCGCAGTCCACAACATGAATCCTGGGGAGCCAGTCGAAGCAGGGCCAGAGAGCGCACAATTATGCTCAGGCCTCTTGAGTCACGCTGCACCTGCTAAGTGCACAGTATCATCTCCGGCCCCCGCTGTGCCAACTGCCGAGTACGTGTATGCGGTGGAGGCCCACTGGTGAGTATCGGGACCCCGCATGTCCGTGTGCTCTATTATGCTCAGAGTATGCCCATTGGATGTGTAGCTCGGGCGGCCTACCTGTGTCCCTGGCCCAGCCCGGCTCCGATGTGGGGTAGTGGGGTTCCCTCGGAGACTGGGGTATGCTGGGCGCTTGGCTGAGTATCCCTCCGTCAAATCTCTTATGCCCAGTGAACAAGCCCCAGGCCTCCCTGCTGCCATCAGGCGAATCCGTGAATGTAGAAAAAGGTGAGGGGGGAGCCTGTGTAGCAATATGTAGCCCTCGGCTGGCCTTACTGGTACGAGCCGCGAGGCTCAAGGCTGATCCAGGGAAAGTGGAAAACGGGGTGACCTACCTACTTCCATGGCCGCGCCCGTCCCCAATGTATCGTAATGGTGCTCCCATTTGGTGGATGGCGCACAGGGCGGCTCAATTATATTGCGCTTCTTCCCATCGTGCCCCCACCCCGGGGCTCGCGAGTGGCACGCACTGTCAAGGGAGAGGCCGTTAGGGACAATGCAGGCTTCTGCGGGTGGGTGCTTCATCAGCAAGGGTCCGTTGGGGGAAGGGCTGCGGGCGCGAGCTCCAGTATTCGCTTTAATGTGCGGCTTCCCTGCGATCCGTATTTCTGCAAACCGGGCACTTGCAACTTCGCGGGACGCCCACCGGGTGTCCCACAGCAGGTCCGGAGAACTTTGGCTGGTTCTTGGCAGCCAGATTCAGGATAATTCGGCGGTTGCGACGGAGCGAGTTGAAAGCTCGACCGCTCACGTCGCCATCTTGGACACGCCCCCCATTACCTTGTAAGAATTTCTGATGATTCTTACAAGTTTTTCTGGCACACCGTAGTGGTGGAGGAGTTTCCAAACGGTCTGTCTGTCCATGCTGTCGGAACCCTTCTCATAGTCAATGAAGTTGACATGGGGGGGAGTTCCATTCCATCGACTGATCAATGATGATACGCAGTGTTGCAATCTGGTCAGTGCAGGATCTATCTTTGCAGAAGCCAGCTTGCTGGTCTTGCACATGAGCATTGAATTGTTCCTTCATTCTGTTCAGGATGACTCTCTTAAACACTTTGGCTGGGGTTGATAGAAGAGTTATCTCTCTGTAGTTTGCACAGTTACTCAGGTCACCTTTCGTGTGGATCTTGATGAGATATCCCTCCTTCCAGTCTGTTGGCAACTTTTCCTCATCCCAGATCCTTCCAAACATGGGGTAGAGCATGTCTACTGATCTTTCAATGTCTACCTTCAGTGCCTCTGCAGAAATGTTGTCAGGTCCTTCTGCCTTCCAATTTCTCAGATGTTAGATGGCTGGTCATATTTCTTATTTGGCTGGTCTGCTGCAGTTGATTGGCAAGTCCTTGTCAGCTGGCTCTATGTCTGGTGGACAAGTACCTCAAGGTCTACTTAATTGACTACTGTTCAGAAAAAGCTGGTATGATCAATAGATCTCCATAATGTTCAAAATAAGGAATGGATGAGATAAATAATATGTTCTGCAAATGCCGAGCAGATACATTTAAATTACAGAGCGGCCGCAACTAAGCATTTTTTCTCAGGAACGGTGCTGTCATTTAACACCATTGTACAATTTATTTCCTTGGTAGATCTGTCTGTCTTTGAAATTAAATTTACCTTGGCCTGACAGATATATGCTATGGCTGAGAATATATTTCCTATGTAATGCTATTTTGAAAATATTTACCAATTTTGACACATTTAGAAACTTAACACCCCACAGCCAAAGACTGAGCACCAGCAATCAGAAGAAGTTTGCTTAGTTGCTGATAAAACTCCTAAATCAACCTTAATTAAGCCTATTGCGAAAGTTTAAACAACCCTTGTTGGGAAGGGAATGTCCCTGGTATACGGGCATGTACACCTGCCCCGAGTGATGCAATTGCATGTAAATCTGACATTCTGGTTTTTACCAGTCCATTTATCCTGCTAGCTCTCAGGCCTAAACCTGTCCTGGAAATGACAAGGTACAGAAATGGTTCTGTGGCTTGGAGGGGGGCATCAAGCATTCTCTTTTTAATCACATGGGACTAGTGTCAATGTCCTGGGTAGTTGACATGAAGTGGTTTTTCACGTCGGTTGGCTGTTTGTTGAATTCTGAGTCTTTGCCCCCCACCCTACCTCCTTGAGAATCCTTTGACTGCTTACCATCGCCATGCTGAGAGTCAAGTGAGGGAAGGATATACTTGGTCTAATTTGCAGAGCTATAGTAAGATGGACCCCAGGACAATGGTGGCATACACTCTCAACCACCACACATGGGATCCAGTAGCCCATGTCTGCTCTTGGTTCCCTGAACATGGTCTGACAATTACAGTTTCAGCTAGGTCCGCTGTGCATGTGAAATCCACCAGAACTGGGCTTATTGCTCCACCAAATAATAAAATCCATTCAGTTTTAATGATATCCAGAAGGAAAATGCATGATGCAATTTTGAATGTGTAATGAATTAAGTGGAGATTATTTTCATATTTGCCAGTCATTGGGAGATGCCAACTACATTTTTGTATTTGATAGGTCAACAAGAGAGCCCTAACATCTAGAAATTATTGTTTTAGTCTTTCCAGAATTATCTAGTATCATGTTCTGGAAAACTGTCCCAGATAATTTCATAACGACCAGCAGAATCATGGCATTGAAACAGAGGCTTAAATTTGCTAAGGGATGCGTGGGCACTTGTAGAGTATTGCACAATTTTGCTCAGCACGTGCAGGCATTTTTAGTGGTAAATAAATTAAAGAAATGGTTTGCATCACTTTGTGCTGCTTTTTGTCACTTAGTGCCCATGCAAAACGCTAGTGAATAACCCAATAATTTTGCTAAAAATTGCATTTTTATGACATACTTTAAAACGCTTGGTGTATAGTCAAACATTTGAAAATATTTGTGAAAAATTAATTTCACACAAAATATTTTGTTTGAAAACTGACTTTTGGCCAAAAATGTTTGATATTATCTCTTACATGCCTTTGAAAATTGGTCCCAAAACTTCCAAAATGGAAATAAAATGGGAATGTTCAGGAAATATTAATTTACAACTAGAAAGGACTGTGCCCCCTTTGCATTTATACTGGGAAGGATCTGGATGTTTCAGACTGATTCACAAATGTTGGAGTATGTAAAAGAGTAATCCTTTAGTACGACTTGAAATAGTCTGAAAATCTTTTGCGATTCAGCACCTGAATGTTAAAAAAGAACAAACAGCTTTTTAGACCCACAGGGACTGACTCACATTAAAGTAGTAAATGTATACTCAGAGATTCACATCTATGTCTGGGTGTTGATTTATTACTTTTTGAAATTCACAAAAATGTACAGGAATCTGCACAGAACCCTGTGCCAGGTAATTGGCTCCCCAGTGCACATGCAGTTTTCCAACCCCCTTCAAATGTGGGAGTGTTTCACTCTCCTTCCCTCCCTGGAAGGGTATTCGTGCTAGCAGCAGTGCCGTAGTAAACATCTGACCCTTCTCAGGTTGGAAAGAGGAAAGATGGGATTTAAAGAATGCCAACGAATGTGTTTGTGGGTGTTTACGAACTTCGGGGCATATCTACAAGGGCTGGCGATAATGCCAGAGAGGGGTAACCGGACTTATCGCGTCCTTTAGAATAGAAAAAAATTATGCCGTAGCATTAATAACTAACTCTCATAAACAGCAAAGCCGCTCATTTTGAAATGCTACTTTTCGAATATTTTAATTTAGAATTTTTTATTTTGATTTAAAACATTGAATGATTATTGTACAGTTTCGAAGGAAGAATTTGACAATTTTGATTTTAATTTTAAATATGTTCCAACCGTGTAAAATCCTTTGGTGTGGGCAGTGGTGCCTCATGCCACATAACGGGTGACTAGCTCTTCGTTTTTCATGACACTTAAAATTTGGTGTTTATGTATCTGTTCACAGGACAGCATTGGCCATTTGTTGCATGAATGACAATAATTTGTGTGTCCGTTTTTACAGATTAAATTGCCTAAACAGCAGGGCTCGAGTCTGGGTACCACGCGGGTGGACGGCGTCCCCCACTTATTTTACCGGGAGCTCGATAACTGGAGCAAATGGAGCCACACATTCACTCTTTGGCCTCTCTGGGGCGAGATCGGAGCTCATTCAGAACGCTGCTCACGCGCTGGCTTCTCTGATGCAATCGCATCTAAGGGGTGAGCGAGGGGAGGCAATGAGTCTGATGGTGCAAGCCACTTTTCGTGACGTCACTTCCTGTCGTGACGTCAGCATCCCCCCACTTCTTTTTTTAGGACTTGTGCCCTGCTAAACAGCATGCAATCTGCGTGACTAGAGAGTGAGAACTGCCTGTCATTACTTGCAGGTTCAGCGAAAGTATCTATTTTCAATTTGAAACGCATATTTAACAGTTTAAACCGTAGCTTAGACAATTGCTTTAAATTGACATTTTCCAGTATGACAGGTAGTATTTTGTGTTAACAGTGCATCATCTTACACCCTCTTCAAAAGTGTTGTCTAGCTTGCAAGACAAGACAAATTACTCGATATGTCGCTTTTCCCCATAAATCAGATTTCCACTCCCACCCAAATGTAAATTAGACCCAGAGTCTGCGTAGTCAGCCTTCTAGGTGCTTTTCCAGCTCTAGCTGTGGGATGCATAAAACATTCTTGTTTGCTGGTGATGGAATGGGAGAACGACGAGGAGTGGAAACTAAACAAAGTGAAAATACCATGAGGTCAGAGATAGCAAGGGCAGTGCCAATGGTACCAAAGAGTGATCCAGCAGCATGAGCTGCTAACCCTGGCTTCCCCTAAGTGATATCAGTGCTTCTAGAAACTTCTGATGAGGCCATCTGCACCTTTTAAACCTCTACTAAATAAAACTATAAAAATAAAATAATAAATGCGAAAAAACATATCTAAACGCTGCATCAGAGGCTTAGGTATAACCTCTCAGCATGAGATTTATTTAGTATATTGGGAAGTGCCTAATATGTAAAAGAATGAGTGCTGTGCCCAAAGTGCTTCTCAGAAGGTGGCGGCCAGGTCTATTAAATGTCAGCGCTCCGAATACCAAGGCTGCGTATTCCTATATCCACCTCGTGCCTCTTTAATCCATTGTCAAACACTCCCTGCCATTTTATCTCATTCCTGCAGATCCCTCCTTTCTCCCACATGGCCGTTTTTAAAGTTTTTTTTCTCCTTTGTGTTTGTTTCCCTGTCTTGCTCCCGGTAAATGTCTGATGACGAAAAAAAATACTGGTCCCCAAAAATGAGAGCCAGTGGCCCCCACCGGCAACCACCGGCTCATATTAAGCACTGATAATGGGTTGAGGTGTACATTTTGGGCGAACACGGCTGGCATACAGATGATACTTTTCTACTGCAGAGATAAAAATTATATTATTTTCAGGACTTAAACAGCATTTTCATCTCTTGAATTTAGATAAACACATCTCCATTGTTTACTTTTTCTTAAAAAAGTCACTTGTCAATTTTAGCAATAATGACTCAATGGGGGATATTCACAAGAACGTGCGATAATCTTCGCCAAAATAGGTTAACACAATTTTTCATATCGCCGTCTATCGCGGGAAAATAACGTTGTGTTAACGTCTTATTCTCAACACGGTGGTAACATGCGATAGTTTCCCGATAACGCGTCAAATGTCCGCGATAAAATTACCGGGACGGCGATAAAAATCTAAAGCCGAACGTGAAAAAAGTGGCGATGGGCTCAACCGCGATAAAAAAATCAGCGATAAGCTGCGCCCGGCCTGCAATTCACACATGTCAGGCGGGAAAAATCACCCTAAAAGCAGAAAAAAAAGAAAAACAAACAAAACCAAAACAACTGCGAAGCACAATGGAGGTAGCCGGAGCAAGTACAGAGGACAACCAGAACCCCACAAGCCCCACGGAGGACCAGCCTGGGACCTCGGGGTCAGGGAAGGGCAAGGAGAAGAAGAAGAGGAAGACGCGGTTCAGTCCGCAGGAAAACAGGATCCTGATAACGGAGGTGATAGAACACTATCAACAACTGTTCGTCACCTCCACTGTGTCATTGGCAAGACAAAATGGAATATGGCAGTCCATCTTGGACAAGGTGAATGCATTCGGAGTGCTGAGGAGGACAATGGAAGAGCTCAAGAGGCGCTGGAAGGATGTGAAGCGCAAAACCAAGCAGAAACTCAGCAACAACCAGAAGGCAGCAATGCAGACTGGAGGTGGGAGTCCAGCGCCACAGGAGGAGCTGGATGAGATGGAGGAAATGGTGTCCACAGTCAACAGTGTGGAGACGGTGGCAGGAGTTGGGGGACCGGACACTGCTCAACATGACCTGACACAACAGCAACAGGGTGAGTAACGACCAGGGACTGGGGGACGGGGGAGATGGGCACAATGTCACACATGCACAATTAAGTATAGCACAGTGCACACCCACAATGACTCTGGATCATGTCCCTGATCCCCTTGGCACACTGCAGCACACCTAGAAACAGCAAGTAGGCCCCCGTCGACTATGTGCCCAGAGGGGGCCCTTCCCACACATCACCAATCTCACAACCAACCCATGCACATGTGCCAAACCCAGCAAAGCGGCGTGTCTGTGAGCCACACTGACAATGCAAATGATACTGCATGATGAATAGCATGGCTGCAGTCAATATATCATGACATGTTGCACGCCAGGACACTGAGGTGGCTGAGTGTGGACCACATCCGTAAAGGAGCAGGTCACACTCTGACAGATCCACGTGCACAAACAACCCCTGACGTCAACAACACATCTGCGGACAAACCATGCCCCAGAGTCCCAACTCCCACCAAGAGCCCAATTTACCCAAGTATGCAACATCTCAGCACTGTATAAGCACAGAAGTCAAAGGCACACCGCCTGAAAGGGATAAGGGGCAGCAAAATCAGCGCTGCGGGGGCGACTCTCCCAAAATGCAGCACACACACATAACATTCAGAGCACATCAACATTGACAACAATGTGGTACAAACTACAACATGTTCACAATAGAACAGAGGACACAACTGGTGCCGCTTGTGTGTAGAAACTGGCCAATCACATTTGGCATAGCAGGGAAATGTGAGATGACAATGAACAAGTACAAACACACATCCGTGATGTTGTCGAAATGTCCACTGTCCCGCATCAAATAGGCAGCTCCTCCCAAACAGTCACAGTGTACATTGTCATGCAGTCTGTATGTAAACTTGTACAATGCGTCAACATACATGTGAACACAATGTTAAACTGCATCTCCCCTAAACATTGCAGAGGGAGAATCAACACCTCCTTCAGAGCAGACCGAACATCTCTTCACTGATGACAAAGAGGACCTCCACACCTTCGACACCGACGCCCTCCAAGAGTTCATGGACAGCTTCGGCACCTCACCTCCAGGAGCAGGGCAGCCCAGCTGCATCGAGGAGACCTCACCCACTGCACGGACCACACAGCAGGAAGCACCCACCACCACGGCTGTCTCCCAGGACCCCCACGTACAACACATGGCCTTCCAACGCCGTGTGTTAGGGTGCCAGGAGAAGATGGCTGATCAGGTGCGGGTGGGGTTCGACCTCATGGCAGCCAAACTAGATGCCATACGTGGGTGTCTAAGTCCCATCAGGGACCACTTACAGTCCCTAACGGACACCCACAGTTCGCTCCATGCTCTCCAACGATCCATGGCTGACATCGCTGGAGTCCTGACTCTGAGACAAGGACAACTTTCTAGTCAGAGTGGCTCCAGCGACGTCAGCCGGGAGTTGGGACACATGCGGAGGATCATGGAGAACATGGAGCGGATGCAGGCGGAAAGAATGGCTGCCACGGCTGCACACCAGTGAGATGTAGCTGGGTCCTTCCATGCCCTGCAGACCCTCATCATGGCATTGCCGCCAGAAGGCCTGGCGCCGATGAACGCTGCTGCTGCTTCTACATCCACATCTCCGCCCCCTGATGTGTCAGTGACACACAGTGCTGCAGCCAATCCACCTCCGGCCACTGATGTGTCACTGCCACACAGTGATGCAGACAAAACAGCACCACCCACATGTGAGGCACATGAAACATCAGAGGACGAAGATGCGGATGATTCTGCCTTAGTGGTAAGAAGGAAGCGGTAGCATTCATCTCCGCCATATGGCCTGTTTCTGCTTGGTTCTGCCCTCTGCATCATCACTTTCCACTGTCCCCCGATACACTCTGCGACACTCACCTTGGACCTCGACATGGACTGCCACATTCTGTTTGGTTACCAATGACACAGCAATCAGACTGCGGACTGAACTCTTACTCTTCCGATGAACTTGTCATTCCCCAAAGGACTCTGGCTGGCCCTCCACGGGGCAACAATGTAAAGTGGGGTTTGCATGGCCCTCTACTGCTCCAGCTTCAACACTCCACTGAATGTGAATAAAACATTCAAATTCACACAGATGTGTCATGTCTATGATCATTCAAGTATGAAAGTATGGATGAATGTAGGGTCAGTGATTCCCCCTTACGTCCATGTTGCTCATGTTGTGGGACTTGAGTCACAGGGTGCAACATTACCGATTGCGGTCCGGGTGGCGCCGACACTACAACAGAGACACACGCATTAGTTACTTTCTTGTCCAACCTGTAGTGACGGAGCTACCCGGCCCGCACTATACATTGTAGCTAGTCCAGGCACCCGGAGGGCGGGCACGCCCAAAGGTATAAATAAAGGGGCACATGACCGCTCAGGGTCTTGGCCCATAGCATAATACTAGTGTGTGTGCGTTCAGTTATTACTGTCCCATAATAGCGGCCTACCTGCACATCCACGACGTAAGCCCCCGGTGCAGATCACTACACAGCCCAGAACTGAACCACGCACAGAGCCCCGGGCTCATTGTTCACACCCCTACGCAGGACTGGCATACGCCAGCCCAGCCCACTCCGCTTACGCTAACAGGGGGGGGACGACAAAGCTACATGTCCCAGGTCTTCCCTGTAGTGATCTGCTGATCACTGGTCTAATTGTCAGCCTGCCACTGCCACTCCCTGAGGGCTGGTTTACACCCACACCACACCCATCCAGCACAGGCGTCACAGGACATGTGACCCTGCCAATAAAAGGGGCCTACCACATCACATTCCCCACTGCCGGAGGTGACATGATGGCGTCCGCACCACAAGGCTCAATCATAAAGGGTCCATGACTTGTGGCGCACTGGGTTAGTGGCACCCGATGCACTGCGGCCAGCACGGGCCTACCGCCATGGGACGATGACTTCCGGTGCACAGAGTTGGTGGCACCCGATGCACTGCGGCCGGCACGGGCCTACCGCCACGGGACGATGACTTGCGGTGCACAGAGTTGGTGGCACCTGATGAACTGTGGCCAGCACGAGCCTACTGCCACGGGACGATGACTTGCGGTGCACAGAGTTGGTGGCACCCGATGCACTGCGGCCAGCATGGGCCTACCGCCACGGGACGATGACTTGCGGTGCACAGAGTTGGTGGCACCTGATGCACTGCGGCCGGCACGGGCCTACCACCACGGGACGATGACTTGCGGTGCACAGAGTTGGTGGCACCCGATGCACTGCGGCTGGCACGGGCCTACCGCCATGGGACGGTGACTTGCGGTGCACTGAGGTAGGGGCACCTGAAGAGCTGAGCGGGTGTGCAGCCTGCGATGATGCGTAGACCTCGATACGCTGTCCTGCCAATCAAGATTCAATTTGAATTGAGAGCCCTGCTGGACCGCAGTGTACGCCGAAGGCAGCAGTCAGCACACACATGACTCCGCGGTGCGGTGCCGCAGGGTGCGCTGGGGGCCTGTGGCACGGAATCCAGCGATCGGCTGAGGAGGTTGCACCGGCACGTGGTGGGCCCTCTTGGAGACACGCCGGTGGTGGCAGGTGAGTATTGAGGCCTGGGTGCGCAGGGGCGGCAAGTCATAGGTGGGCGGCGGACCGGTCTGGGGACCAGGGCTGGGGTGCAGCAGGCGCACAGGATCGCGCAGGCACCACCGGTCACGGCGGCGGCCTCGTAGCTGGGTGGGGGGCGCCGCCCTGGCAGACACAACCCTGCATGCGATGACAAGATGTGCGCGGGTTGGCTTGGGACGTAGCCACCTTGTCTCCAGTGTAAATCTGGCCGATGAAGGTGGTCGGCCACGTGTGTGCAGGCCTATGGACAGGATATGGCGGACACAGAGACACACGCAGTAGTTACTTTGGTGGCCATCCCGGAACTGAACCACGCCCAGAGCCCCAGGCTATTTATTCACGACATATGCCGGCCAAGGCCACTCCGCTCACGCTTACAGGGGGGGACGACAAAGCTACATGTCCAAGGTCTTCCACACTGCCTGAGGTAACCTGTTTGTGTCCACTGTCCACAACACTACAAACACCAGCAGTATATATCCACATGGACATGTCTGTGCTCTGCATACTGAAGTCTGTCCAGCACATCACCGCCACACTTGGCATTGTGTACATTCTTATTGATGGGTCACTTGCCTCCTTCGCACATACTTGGTTCCCACCTCTCCCCACATTCTGCAATTGTGTGGCAGAGGTGCCATGCCGTGCATGGTTTGTCTACATGGCTGGCCACGGTTACCACAGTTACTTGTGTTGTCGTGTCTGGTAGTTGGGCATGTTGATTGGCATGTTGTATGTGATTTTGTAACATGTGCATTCCCACAGTTGTGAGTTGTATGATTGTGGAGTTGAGGTGTGTGGTGGGTTCAGTTGGTACTTACCGACAAGCAGTGCATTTCCATAGGTGCCATCCTCAAAGCGCTGGTTGGTGATGGACTTGCGGAAGATGTAGGAATCATGCACACTGCCTGGGAAGTTTGCGACGACATTCGTGAACAGGCCCCGGTGGCCCACTTTTGCCTGCACATTGATGGAATGCGTGTGGTTTCTGTTGCGGTTATTGTGTGCAGTGTCGCAGGGGGGCACAAGTGGTACATGTGTGCAGTCAATTGCCCCCAACACGTGCGGGAAGCCAGCTATGGCGTAGTTCCCTTGCTTGGTCTCCAGCTGTTCCTGCGCAGTGTGGGGGAAGTGAAGGTGCAGGGGTATCAAGCTGATACAAATCGTGATGCTTACAGGTATGACAAATCCTGCATAATAAGACCGTAACAGAAGTTCGTGTGGTCATAACCTTCCTTTTCTTTCCTACGAAGGTTACGCCCACACGAACTTCTGTTACGGTCTTTTTATGCAGGATTTGTCATACCTGTTAGCATTCCGGTTTGTCCAAGTACAATACATGGTACCAGATTACGTTTGTGACTATACGGACGCTTGACCATTGTCACCATTTATCCAACAGGTTTCTGAATCGTGACTTTCGGAATATGGAATTGTATTGGGGAGTTCCCGCAGCATATGCAGTTAATTTAATCCACACGTTGCCCTGATGAATTTCCCCGTTGGGAATGGAACGCGTTGGCTGAGCTTTTCATATTGTTGATTTATGTATTTGTAATAAAGAACTGTTTTTACACTACTGTTGACTACTGGACTTCATGACCTGGCGCACCCCCATTTCAGTGACTACAATCTTGGATCTGGAGCACAGAGGCGTCAAGCAACGGCTGGCGTTGGGGTTGGTTGCGCAGGAACACTACGAATTGGAACTAGCGTGTGGTGCGGATACAGGGGCCAGCCGTTGTTTTTGTGGACATGCATCCAGGACATGTGTGAGGAAGTTTGATAGGGCTGGCTGTGAGACTCCTCCGACTCTGACAGTTGTTGGTTGGAAGGTACCAGAGGCCAACAGGTGCAGCACAGCCAGCAGCTTTGTCTGCGGAGGGATGTTGGTTCTCCGCTGTGTTGGTACCGCCAGCCTGTGGGCAATGTGGGTCAGGATGCGGAGGATGGTTGTCCTTTTGAGCCTGTAGTGGGCAATGGCATCCTCTGTCGTTGAGTGTCTGAGGCTGGTGCGTTTTAGGAATGTCTGCTGTCTTCTTCTGAGCTGCCTAGGTGGTAGTCCGGGGGGATGGTCTGGGGGGAGGTCCTGGGGGTGTTGGCGGTGGGTGTTGTGGCCCTCTTGGGTCTCCAAGCTGCATGATCATTGGCTCCATGGCATCTGTTGGTCTTCAGATGTGGCTCTGGGCTGGGCTCCCTTTCTACTGCAGGTTGTCGTCCTGCTTAACACCAGTAATAGGCAGGTGTTAAATCCCTGCTGCTAACGCGCCTTATCGTCTGTTTTTGGATCGCTTCGCCATTCTGGCTGGTCGTTGAGAATATCGCGAAGTGGTGTTTTCGTGTGTTTTTGCACGGGAACGCCTACTCTGCATATCATTAGCGTTAGTTGTCGCTCTCATCCGTGGCGATGTTTTTTGCGGCAGCTATCGCTGGGAAACTGGCGATGTCGGCAGTTTGCACCAGCTTGGGAATAGGGCGATAAATCTATCGCCACTTTTGCGGCGCTAAAGTGCCTATAAATCGGCGATAAGTCCTTGAGAATATGCCCCAATGAGTTATACACTCGCTGCTGAGATATGTATGATCTGCAGGTGACGAATTTAAGGCCCAGCAAGTTTGACTCAGCCTGCCATTCGTCCAGGGTCGATAGATTAACGACCATTAAATTTGTTAGTTCCCTGATTACACTCAAGGAACACTTTTCAAACGATATAAGTTTGTGTACTATATAATAACATTGGCAATAACTCAATAGAAGTTAGTGCCACCAACTGGATAAACATTCTGGTGAGCAGAGGTCTCAATGTTAACTTCAGACATCCTGCTTGGGTCATCACGGCATGAAACTTGTTTGCATAACACATGTATTATATATCATACACACCGTAACCATAAATAGCATGCCCATGGATAACATACCCATGCGTATCATACTCCTTCATACCATAGCCATGCATACCATACCAAGGCATGCCATTAGCTCTGTGTCCCTCCCTTCCTTGAATTCATTACAAGTGAGAGCTAGCCAGCACAGAAACTACAACGAACAGCTGTAGTTGTTTGCTCAAAACAATCATGATTTATTGATTTAGATGTTCTCTCTGCCTATTACATCATAGATGAGAGAACTTTGTAACCAAATACGTCATCAAGTTGACTCAATTCTGAAACCTGATGATGCCTCATGAAGGTTGAAGGGGATGACCACTTCGCTGCTCTACATATTTCCTAGATCGTGGCTCCCTGTAATTCTGCTGTCGAAGAAGCCATGCTGCGGGTGGGCTCCCCTTGTATTCCCAAAGGGGGTACCTTACCCACCACCCCGTGGGCCATTGAGATCAGACATCTAACCCATCTACTCAAATATGAGGTGGTTAGTTTTTCTCCTTTTCTAGCTAGACCAACATTAATGAACAATGACTCCACCTCACAAAAGGGTTGCACCCTCTCCAAATAAAGTAAGAGAGCTCTCCTACATCCAAGGTATGTAACCTCACTTCTTCTGCAGAGACCAGAGAAGAATAGAATTCGGGAAGAACAATGCCCTGTTCTAGGAAGAACTAGATTTGGGAACAATGGAGGGAATAGGAGTTAATACCACCCTATCCTGAAAAACTTTACAAAAGAGATGTTTACAAGACAGAGCCCCCAGCTGTCCCAATCTCCTTGCCAAGCTAATTGCTAACAAGAAAATGTTTTTATTGCAAATTAAAGTGAGGGAGTAAGACTTGGAGTAATGCACTTGCTGGCAAAATAACTATGGCATACTTATGCAGACCATACCTTTACATAGCATATTCAAATATGCCATAACCATGTACACTAAATACCCATACATACCACACCTACCTTTTCAATAACTGTGTGTACAACACACCCATTAATAACATACTCATACATAACATACTTATGCATACCATACCCTTGTATTTTTAATGTTTTTATTTATGCTTTTTACCTGTACAGACATAATCAGGTATACATAAAAACATTGGCGTCATTCAACACCACCCGCCCTGCCTCCAGTAATGATAGCAAATAGAGCATTTTTCATAAGACTATCACAGTCTCTTGCAGTTAAATGCCCTACGGAGATTATATATGCAATATATTCAACTTACTGACACATTCTACAATGTAATATGAAGATGTTGTATGGGACGCGGCAACTACTATACCCATGTACAATACACATGTAGCATACTCATATAAGCACGTATACATATCCTACCCATGCATAACATACTCATGCAGAACATAACCATGCAAAATATACACATTATACCTTGTTAATTATTAACTGGCTCTCACAAAGCGCTAAACTCTGATCAGGTCATCAGAGCACTAGAAGCAAAAAGGGCAGCAGGGAATATCTAAGCCTTCCTTTATCTGTTCACAAGTGGCACCGTAAGCACCTTTATCGCTTTAGTGTGACAAGCTATTTAGGCCTGTCAGCCATCACTACTTTCAGTGGTATTTCTCCATGCCAGGCCACCATGTAAGACTGTAGTGCAGACACGTCTTAATGGCATGCTGGTATAGACACTGCACCAGATTTAGGGGCACATTTCCACACCCATGTGCTTCTACACGCCGGCTAGCAGCAGAACCGCAGGACCTGGGCCTTACTCCAGAGGCGGCTCCTGCTATGGCAGCGAAGCCACCTCACAGGAAGACAACGCTGTGGTGGTAGAATGGTAACTGTCGAGTGGGTGTTTACCAAATTCTTGACCCAGTTTTCAAATTTGTGATTTTTGTGAGCTGAGGTGTTTTGAGAGGACCTTTGCAATATTTCGGTTTTCAAATCCTACCTTTTGTTCATACTTTTATGAGTTGAAAATAGTTTGAGAGTCTAACTTTCACACCACCTCCCTGTCTGGTCTCCTCCCGAACAGCTAGACAGAACTGTAGCACATTCTTAGCTGGGAGAAGATACACGAACATTTAAATGTGTGAACCTTGTTTAATTAAACATATTCTTATTTATTGGCCTAAACATACAAGTACTGGCATACGAAAATATATACGAGCACGAAAAAAGAACTTTATAGAGCTCTGAAAAAGCACTTGGCAGAACAAATAAATCAAACTAGAAATAACAGTGTAAAAGAAAGAGAGATTATTTATAATATGCAAAATGTGTTTTAGTCTTTTAATGAAAGTGCTGTGTAAATCCAGGCAACTGGAATACCTGAACAAGTGTGTTAATTTTTATGTGAGGATTTAATCATACAAATGAATTAAGCATTTGCAAAGTCAGTAGGTCTTGGCAGTGATGCATATTGGCTTAGCCAATTATTTTGTTTTTACCCGCAGAACCACTTCGAATATGCGTGCTGGGCTTTCTTCAAATCTAACAAATATAAGAAATTACATTGAAAGATGCTCGCCACGCATGCATGTGCATTTGGAGACAACCGCCTTGAAATGCTTAAAAACACATCAAAACTATCAAAACACTGAAGGGGAGATTTACTAAGCTTTTGCGCCGTGTTTGCGTACAAAAGTGACGCAAAACGGCGCAAAATCTTTTTTTTCTAATTTACTTTCCAGCGCTAAACTTGTTTAGCGCTGGAAATAACGTAAAAGTAATGCGAAGCAGCACATAGCGCTGCTCCGCATTACTTTGCGCCATGGGGGTGTGCCATGGGTGGTGCATGGGTGTTCCGATGCAACCACCCAAGGTTTCTCACGCTAAACCCAATTTGCTAAAAACAGTAGATTGGGTTTAGCGTGAGAAAACTGCGCCCTTTCAAACCAGGTGCAAGGAAGGAGAAATGCTTTCATTTCTCCTTCCTTTTCCGACTTTGCATGCGTGCTGCACTGTGCAGCACGCATACAAAGTGGGAAAAACTTTCCCTCGTGTCTAGGCATAGAATTTTGCACAGGAAGGGTACCCTCCCTGTACAAAACCTATGCTAGACTCACACACACACCACAGCGCTGTGGCGCGAAGGTGGTGCGTGGCGCATGGCAGCTGTAATCAGCACCGGCGCAAGAGAAAAGGGAGGAGAGAGCCATATCTTTGAAGATATGGCGCTCTCCTGCTTCTTCCCTGTCGCGCAACGCAGGGCAGCCTTGCGGGGGGGGGGGATGCGCTGCGTGAATTTTTCGTAAATCTCCCCCTGAGAGAGTGAAATGCCCCAGAACAGGACAAACACAAGGATAGGGAGGAAAGGGATTCAATCAGGTACAGGGAAATAAAATAGACAATAAAATCATCAAAAAATCATGAGTAATGGACTGAACCAAAGCCCACTGTGATTCTATATTGTGTATTGGAAACAGGAGGTCCCCAGCAGACTACGGAAGGGTTCTGTAGCCGAGACCTAAAAATAACTTCTTTGTTCTCCACAGAAGGCAATCCTGCTTACAGTGTAGGTCAATTGTATACAAGAGAGCACCGCTGCATGGTAACAAACACAACTGATACACGTTAGGTGGAAAGTAGCCTGTCACCCTGTGGAGATAGCAAGAAACATTCAATTCAAGAAAGGCACAATCACATCTTTCCTGCTTCAAATATTAAATAAAAAAGGCATCACTGTAAGAAACCACTGCAACGAGAAATGAGAGAGGTGTAAATATATTGTATCTGTCTGACTTTGAGCTTAACATTTAGAGGTACAATGTGCGCAAACACCCCTCTGATTGAGACACATTGACAAAGGTTATGGAAAAAGACATGACTTAATCATTGTACAGTTACACTTCTGTATGTGCACAAGGAAGGACATTTTGGTGACTCATTCATTTATGGCCATACCTTGCATGAGTTCTGCATGACATAATCTGCATATAAAGAATTTATATGACATTCATGTAGAATACAAATACGTGCTTTTACCTAACCTTCTGCGGGGCATATTATCAAGCGGCAGCGATAATTATCGCTGGCCGCTCTTAGCGATTTTATTTTTATCGCCGGCTATCGCTGGCAATTATCGCCATGCTATCGCTGTATTAACAACGCATAGCGCAATAGCGATAATTTCCCAGCGATAGCGGTGTTTTCCATGGAACATCGCTGGTTTTCCAGCAATGTTCCATGGAAAACGGCAATAACCTTGCTGATACGACCCTGTGGCCGTATCAGCATAATCCACCCCCATTATTAGGTATAGGTAAGTCTGCATTTTTGCAGATAACGTCTGCAAAAATGCGTGGGACTCCTTGTTAATATAGTGATGTACATTTCGCGATATTTAACAAGGTAGTCAGTCAGGGGTACGCCCAGTAACGTCCACTTTGCATCTCATTAGAGATGCGAAGTTAGGCGTGCTGGAAACGGGCGCTAAGTCAAGGAAACACGCGCTAGCGTGTCCTTGATGATATTGAGATAAAATTATCGCTGCTTTTCGCCCGGAAACGGATGCTAAAGCGGCGATAATTTTATCGCGGCCCCTTGATAATATGCCCCCATATCTTTAATGTATGCAATGTGTACGTTATGCATGTGTAGGGTTACAAAATATCACCAGCTTCCACGTTCTTCACAATTATGTAGTTTTCCCATACCTGCCATTTATTCATATACAAATTATGTCAATTTTGATTGACTGGGGTTGTTTTTACACTATTTTTCACTACATGCACAATGTCCATTCGGGTCCCTGGAAAAGTGTGCCAAGTGTGGTTCTCAAGGTTTGTGAATCTCTTAAAAACATGATTTTGTGTCTTTGACACTAAATTTCACTGTATGTCGTTGGTCACTACTGTGGCTCTTGCCACTTCATGGTGGCATCTACTTCTTTAAACTGAGGCACACAATCTTCAACCACATTCACTATGCAGTGGTGGCATACATTACGCAGACTCGGTACACACAAACACACACATGCACGCACACACACATACACACACACACACCAAGGTTCCCTCTAATTATTTTTCTTGGTGTGTGGCAATGCAGTGTCTGTGAGTACTTTTCTGAGCTTTGAGCGCAACTAATAACCAAGTCACTATGCAAACAAGCGTACTACCTCCTCTAGACATGATTGTAAGAAAAATGTGTTTTCTTTTCGATTGAAATGGCTAAAAGATAAAAATGTTAAATATTATTGTTTTATCTCTTCTGGCAAAACTTTTAGAAAGTAAGGGCTCACGAACTAGCTTCAAGATCTGCCATTGCACCCAGAACACCAGATGCTGCTAGGGGACATGGTAGATTAAGTGGGAAACAGCAACAACAATGACGGCCAAACCACGTGTTGCCTTTGCAACGCGTTTGGAACAACGAATGCACCTTACCCACGCATTCCTTTAGCACGCATTTCATTACAACAACATGCCTTAGGTAAGCAGTGTTGGACTTTAAAGTCCAACGCTTTCCCTAATGTTGCACAGACTAGAGTTGGAATAGTAAAGAGTAATAGTAAATTATACTGTCCCAAAGTCCAGCGCCTTGTCTAAGGCAAGTCGTTGTAAACACTTGCGTGGTGAAGGAATGCATGGTTAAGATGCATTCATTGTTGCGACCGTGTTGTTAAGACACACGTGGTTTAGCCATGCATGGGTCTGTCATACAACTAGATTAAGTAGATGGCACAGGAGAAACCATGCGGATCTGAGAAATAAGGCAATTGTTAAAATCAAGAGAAATATCATCCATTGCACATGTTACTACAGGGTATACAATGGATATCACATGTACTGTGCCAGAGAATATGCTCAGCAGAATTGCCATGCCACATAATAACTCAATTGGAACTAAAAGATACTATGCCCACTCCTAGAACAGTGCAACAGAGAAACAGCCTGCTGTTAACGGAATTATATAAAAATATCTAAAAATCATATGAACATCTAAATAACAGGCTATACTTGTGTAATAATTTGAGTTACTGATAATAGTAACTGACTGTACACGACCTTGGCTGACCGTCCAATGAAAGATCGGAGGAGCAGTTTGATTAAAGTTAACAGGTTACTGACTTCATAAACTGCAGCTTGTCCCTTTCCCCGAGACCCTGCATGCAATTATACACAGAGTGCAGGCTCAGCCCCTTGTGCACACTTTAAGATCTTTCTTAACCGTCTGACAACCCCCAAAAAATCCCTCAGGGCAGCCATGGCCATGGTACTGATTTAGCCTTAAATACATGCGCGACATAGGTGTTCCCCCTATACGCTTGATCAGGCATGTTCCCTTTCTCACGCACTCCCTAAGATTCACTCATTCTAGCAGTCTGTCCTGCTTACCAAAGCTCTTATACTTTCACATTCACCCTTGCTTTTTAGGTCTCGCCTAGCGTTGCAGCGCGCATGCGCTGCTCGCTTGGCGAGAGATATTGTGAGAGAGGAGATTTCAGAAGGGGGCTTGAAGCCCCGCCCCCCATTTTCATTGGAAGGCGTCATCGTTTATGGTAAACGGTGGCCTCCCATTGAAAATGAGGCTTCTTTGTTACCGCCCTTTCACCTTTTGGGACAGCCCATCCGGACTGGATCGTTTGCTTCACGGCTGTCGTGAAGCAATTTCTTATCTAAGGAGGCGTGTTATCTAAACAAGCCGTGAATCAAAGGATCCAGTCCGGATGGGCCGCCCCAAAAGGAGACAGGGCGGTAACAAAGAAGAACAAAGAACTCTTCCGTGCTATCGCGTTTCTCTTATTTTTGCTAATACCAGTGTCTGTTTCTTTGTCACGGGGTAATGTATGTGCAGGCTAAATGTATCAGAAATAAATAGAAACCTAATCATCTAAGGAGAGAAGGAGGGAGGGAGGGTGCGCAGGGAAGAGCGGCAGGAGCGCGCGGTGAAACTGTGGAAAAGCGTGGGAATACAAGCATGCCGGTGAAAGTGAAAAGATGATTGTGAAACGCAGCGAGTGGCCGGATTACACATAGACGTCATATCACGCTCGAAGCGGTTTAAAGTGCGTTGTGGGGAGGGGTTACTTACTCGAGGCACAAATCATAGTGCAAACCCGACAGAAGCTGGGGAAGATAACAGAAAGGCACTAGATATCGCGGCAATGAAGCGGTTTATGCAGCGCTGTGGAGATAGTTTGCTCGCATAAATCATAGTAACATCCCGACAGTGGTCCGGGCAGATAATAGAAAGGCACTCTATATTGCAGACATGAAGCGATTTATACAGCTCTGATGGCAGAGTTTACCCACATGAATAATAGTACAATCCCGACAGTGCCTCGAGCAGATACTAAAAAGGCACTCCATATCGCGGCCATGAAGCGGTTTATACACCTTTCATAGAGAAAGGTTGCCCACACAAATCAAAGTAAAACCCAGACAGTGGCTCGGGGGAGATAAAAGAAAGGCACTCTTATCACGGCCATAAAACGGTTTATGCTGCTCTGTGGAGAGAGTTTACCCATATAAATCACAGTACAATCAGGACAGAGGCTGGTGGCAGATAGTATAAAGGCACTCCATATAACGACAATGAAGCGGTTTATGCAACTATATGGAGAGAATTTACCTACATAAATCATAGTAAAATCCCGACAAAGGTTTGAGGCATGAAATAGAAAGGCACTCAAGTTCACGCATGAAGCGGTTTATACTCATTTATGGAGAAAGTTTGCCCACATAAACCATAATAACAACCCGACAGAGGCTGGGGGCAGATTATAGAAAGACACGCCATGTCACGCATGCAGCGGTTTATACTGCTTTGTGGGGAGAGTTTACCCACTGCGGCGTACATCATATAAATCCCGACAGAGGCTGGGGCAGATAACAGAAAGGCATTCCATATCACGATCATGCTGCTCTGTGGAGAGCGTTTACCCACATAATTCATAGTACAATCCCGACAGAGGCTGGTGGCAGATAATAGAAAGGTACTCCATTTCACGCATGAAGCGGTCTATACTGCTTTGTGGCGAGTTCGAAAGGCGCTGCCTATCGCGGCCATGAAGCGCTTTACCCTGCTGTGTGGAGGGAGCATTAACTGCTCGTAAGGCAGTTTGCGGGGAACAGGAAATCTAAAATAACGCCTTATTTCGGTGAGACGGAATGTACAGACACACCAGTCATGAGGTTCTAAGGAACTTTCCGTCTGGCTTAGACCGATCTGTGCGTAATATCAGACGCTAAATAACCCAGCCTCTTTTTTTATTGGTAGAGTTACTCTAGCACTTGTGAATATTATAGTGTGTGTTTTAGGGAGTTCCTGGCAAAGCCCCCCCCTCCCAAACACCAGTTGCGGGTGAAGGGTAGTGCTTTGAACGAGGGGCTGGGGCAAATTAATTGAGCCGCTTGCTTGTTGATGGGGTGCGGGCGGGTGGTCAGCTCTCTCTCAGTGAGTTTATGGGTGCATTTTTTGGGGTGTCAACACATAGGAGAGGGGGCGGGTAGTCAGCTCTCTCTGAGTGAGTTTATGGGTGCATTTTTCGGGGTGCCAGCACTTAGGAGAGGGGGCGGGTAGTCAGCTCTCACTGAGTGAGTTTATGGGTGCATTTTTCGGGGTGTCAGCACTTAGGAGAGGGGGCGGATAGTCAGCTTTCTCTGAGTGAGTTTATGGGTGCATTTTTCGGGGTGCCAGCATTTAGGAGAGGGGGCGGGTAATCAGCTCTCACTGAGTGAGTTTATGGGTGCATTTTTTGGGGTGTCAGCACTTAGGAGAGGGGGCGGGTAGTCAGCTTTCTCTGAGTGAGTTTATGGGTGCATTTTTCGGGGTGCCAGCACTTAGGAGAGGGGGCGGGTAGTCGGCTTTCTCCGAGTGAGTTTATGGGTGCATTTTTAGGGGTGCCCGCACTTAGGAGAGGGGGAGGGTAATCAGCTTTCTCCGAGTGAGTTTATGGGTGCATTTTTCGGGGTGCCAACACTTAGGAGAGGGGGCGGGTAGTCGGCTTTCTCTGAGTGAGTTTATGGGTGCATTTTTCGGGGTGCTCGCACTAAGGAAAGGGAGCCCATTGCCTTGGTGCCCTTTTGACTGCAAGTCACCGGACGCCTTTCCATGGGTGCATGGAAGTGATCTGCGCCCAGAGCATACATTCTGTGAATTTGTTAATTTATGGGTGACTTTTTAGGGGGCGGAAAGTCCCCTACCCTCTCTCTCAAATGCAGGAACATAAGTGCTTAGGGGAGGCAGTTGAAAGTACTTTTGCGGTTGTTTTATTTTTTTTGTAATAAAGTTCAGGTGGTCTCTGAGCACTGCTTGAGCGTTCAATTTTGGGTATCCTGTTAGAGGTGCACGGAAAAGTCCCCCTGCCTTCCCACGGGCAGAGAGGATTCGGTGCTAGGTCGGGGCTAGGTAGGTTTTCACACCCTCCCCCATCCCCACCACGCATAAGCTTTTTTTCTTGGGTGGACTTCATGTTGGGGATTCAGGTGTATTTGAGGGGGGCACAAGAACAGGCAATGAGGTGTTGGAACGGCGCATAGACGAGTGTATGTGCACCCCCCCTCCCCCCCGAATTATGCTTGCGTGTTTTTTTTGTGTTTTGTGGTGAGGGGAATTTATGAGTGTTTTTGTCAGGACGCCGGGATTTAGTGTATCTGTATAGGTATATTGGTATATTTGCTGATGTGTTGTAAAAGAATATGGAGTTTCGAGAGAGAATGTACTAGAATGTACTATAGTACAAATGCAATGCAATAGATTTCGCAATTACAACAAAGTGAGCTATTGCCATTTTCAATTACACCATTTGATTAATGCTTCACGAAGGAAAAAAGAAAAACAATAACATTTTCAATGCCAATAGCTCAAAACAATGTCATTGCGAGACCTATTGCATTGTAAATGCTTGTTAGTAACTTGCTTCCTGAGGCTCGGATTACATTTGGGCCACTTTTCCATTTCAATTTCCAACTCCTGTACGCATCTGAAAAGGGGATTTACAGTGTTGTTGCAACATTCCCTTTGTGGTTTTACCCTTTGAACTTTCAAATAAAACCTGCTGTAAATCAGGGATGGGAGGGGTTAATAGTACTACAGGTCGTCTTTACACACCTCTGACTCAGTGAAAATGTGCAGTTGGCATGTGCTCCCCATTCTGATAGCTTTACTGCCCCCCAGGTAAATGTTAGGTAGTGGGTGCACAATTTGCACCCAATCTGACACTTGAGTTGTAGTTGGGTCCTCATTCTGCTTCACTTTCTAACTTTCCGTTTCGTTCCTGTAAAATCTGCCCTATTTCCAACTATCTGCACATGCGGTTGTCAGCTGCCTAGCACACAGACATTTACTGGGAAATGGGCACCCATCCAAATGAGTAAATACATAAGCAATTAAGTAAGACTTTAGTCTCAACCGCTGGCGTAGCTAGGGGGAGGCGATGGGGGCGGACCGCCCCAGGCGGCACAAGTTTTGGGGCGGCAGCCGGCCCCCCTTCCCCCGCTCTTACCTGCGGCCGTTGCGGCCGCAAGAATCGGCTGCGGCCGCTAACACCCCCCCCCCGCTCTTCTATCATTTTGCCGAGGGCGGCAAACGCAGGGGCCGCCAAGGGCAGCCTAAGGCCTAGCTACGCCCCACTCACCAAAGCTCACAAAATATGAAAACTGACACTCTCGCCCTACTGAAGGAACACGTACACAAAACCGAACTAGACTCTAGTCTGAGATGGAAAGTTATAGCTAGGTCCATAGCCAGGTCCACCAAAATGAGTTGTAAATCTATGCTATTGGCAGATTTCATGCAATGCGATTGCTAATTAACTATAATGGTTAACTTATACGTCCTGCACCTATAAAATACTTAAGAAATAAAACAAGTAAAATAGAGGGTAGGGGATATTACAGCAATCAACAAGCCCTGGCAAAGCCAGTAGGTCTGGCTTTGGCTGCCGGCTTTTTGGTTTTGCAAATCTCTGTTATATTTTGCCATGGTTTTTGTAAAACTTTGATGATGGCCCATCAGCTTCCCCAACAACAATCTAAAAAACCAATGATTTAAAAATAAAAACGTGGCTAAAATCAAAAATATTTTTGGACGTCACAAAGCACACATTAACATAGTAGTCCCTGGCACTTAAGGAATCTATTTTCTGTGTAGATGTGCTCCTTGAGAAAGGGCAGAATGCTGTCTCTCACAGTGTAGTTAGCCAATGACTAAAGTGGGCTTTTCCATTACCTCATGGTGTAGTGAATAGAGGAACCATTTTAATGAAACAGCAACAGATCAATGGATGAGAAAGCTCCCTATAAGTATATTATTTATATAATTGTAGTCTAATTAAAAGTTCTGGAGTAAAGCCAGACCTAGAAATGTACAATAAATCCCAAACCTATCATCCACACTAACTTAACATAGCTTTTAGTCAGTGGTGTGGACAATGTGTGATGAGCCCTAGTGCAAGTAAGAGAGGAAATGACCCCCTTAGCTACTGTTATTGCTGTATTGTAAAATACAGCAATAATTATGGTTGAGTGGGTCCCTGAGACCTCTGAGCCAGGGTGCCACTGCTCCTACTGCACTAATGGAAGATACAATCCTGAACCTAGTCTTCATTCTTGCAAGCTAGTTTGGTTGAAAAAAAGTGAATGGTTTTTTATGAAATAATTCGCATTTTTGGATAGTGTGTACAAGGCCCATTCGACATCAGAGCACTTTACATAGAGACAAGAAATGTCTGATTTCAAATATAAAATACGGTGAAAAGGAGATACCAAATAGACGAATAAAGTATAGGCAAAAAGAGAGGAGAGGAAAGAAATATATGTATTCTTTTTATTGTAATGCATGAAATGGATAGGTTTACATAATATTGTATGGGGTTTCATTGCACAAATCCCACGTAAGTAGAACACAAGTGAAAACAGAAGGCTCAGGCATGGTAAAGTGCTTAGATGTCAAAAGGCACCTGCAGCCTGTGCGGCACTTGTTCTGAGCTAGTTTGCCTTTCTCTGACGTTGTGGTGACGCAGTGTAAAAGCGAGTTGCAGTCAGTGGTGCTGGATCCATTTTCAGAGTGGGGGTGCTGCCATCAATGTAACATCATTGAAGTCATAGGGATTGTGAAAATTCCAAGCGTCACACACAAAGAAAAAGTGTAGAATGCGTATGCAGCGGGACAGTGGCAAGGGTGCAGCATGTAGTTGGTGGTAATTTTTGGAGAACACTGTCGCAAAGATATTACTAAAATATGGTGTGGTAGAGCACTGTCATTTGCAGACAGCATTCTTTCCACCTGAATGCCCACTAAATTTGCTCAGATGTACATTGTTTTACTGATAAAAAGCGCACAAGCGATAATGTGTGGAAATCGGGTTTCAGGAAATATGTTTTGATTTATTTTGATTCTATTAACATCTTTGTTTCCATTATACTTCAGAATTACAAACAAATTGTGCTTCATTTGTGCTTTCCGAACTACTGATCTAATAGGCTGAAACATTTGAACAGTTCATTTACAGGTATTTAGATTTTATTATGTGTTTGAAAAAATGACATCTACTGTACCCCTGCAACATTGCCAGATAGTTCACTTTACAAAATCAGTTGGCTTTGCAGTTCATGTAAACACCCATTCCCATGTTAACATAATAAACAGCCATTTGACAGAAGTTATTGCCTGACATTTGACCTCTGTCTTTGAAGCACAGCAAATGTTACCAGATAAAAACAAAATTTAAAGTCATCTTTATTGCTCATTCACCTTCTGAACTGCAGCATGATTATTTTGGGGGTGCTGCAGCATCCCCAGCACCTCTACTTTCACCGCCTATGCTTACAGTTCAGAGAAAACAACGTTGATCTTAATTTCATTTCCGGTGCCAGAGTCACTCCCATTGCTCCCTTTGGTTCCACTGCCTCAGCCAATTACCTTTTCCAATTGGCAAAGGGTGCAGGAGTAAGATATGGAGGGAGATTTTGATGTGGGCACCATCTCGACCTTAAAGAGGCTGATGGAAATGCATTCATTCCATTCCCATCAACTTCCTCAAGGTCGTGTTTGTTTTTGTGTCCAGGGGAGCAGCAGAGGACTGAAGTTTGCTGTAGCAGGGCATCCAAGGCAGCGTGTCCAGGAATGTGATACTTCACTATGGTTGCAACTTCTCCCATACATAACACCACCCATGTTTCCATGTTTAAGTTTCTGCAAAGGCCCACTCATCTTACTGAAGTAGGAATTTTAATAAAAACGTCCATTTGCATTTTTAACATGGCCTTTCTGTCTTTTTTTTAGTTATTATGAGCAAGGGATCATTCAGGCAGGTCTACAACACATTTTAAAGTGCTTTCTTGTTGTAAATACTGTTTTAAGTATCCATAGATAAGGGGAAAAATACAGGCTAAAATTGTGGTGATGCAGGTGAAAAAAGGGTCAGGTGGCAAACCTATGTAACTGCACTCATTATGATGTGCATGTTTACATGCCAGCATTTTCAAACTGGGAAGTGGGAGTTGGAAAAATTTAGGGGAATATATTTTCTTCATTAGCTTATATTGCAACAGAGGCAATTTTAGGTAGGAGACACCTACAATAAAGCAATTTTTGGCTTCAAAGTCAGGCGTCGTCCGCCTGAATCGGTTCTATTAACATGTATGTGCACATGTGTACTGTCCCCTTTGACATTTTGTGTGCTGGGCCTCACAAGCAACGGAGTTGGGGGGATATGGTGAGGGAAAGCATTGCCAATCCAGGTGCCAGGGCAGTGTTTCGGAATACCCTGCAGAGATCCTCCTGTGCCCAGCAATTTTCAGGGAATGATAATAACAGCTAATAATTCTGGTGGTTAATGCAAGCTATGGAAAGATCAGTGATTTATCTAAGCATAGTTGTGGCTCATCATAAAATAGTATAGATGGTTAATGTTCCTGCTTCAAAGCACTATGTGTAAAATGTAGATCGCACATTTGTATTTTATGTAGGTAGCTTAATGGCTTACTGATTATGTTACAGAGATCCTTTTTAGGTCAAGCTTTTGAGACCTGCTGTGTAAATACTTTGTATATACTTCTTTATGGGCTTACAGCCTGCCCACTGCTTTTCATTTGTTTGTTTCAGTGTCCTTTAAAAATCCTTGCTTCCAAGTGGTTAATCTTTCCTATTTTCCCCTCCTTTTCGTCAGTTGTTTACTCCCACAGAGCAGCGCCCCAGTACTTGTAATCTTCCATTTGTCGCATTGTAGCATCTGTATGGGGACTACTTTTCCCTTTCTCTAAGAGCATTTGACAGGAGTGTTATATGTTTTTAGTCACTCCAAGGCCCGTTTCTGTAAACAGGGTTGTAAATCGTGTTCTTATCTCATTTCATTGGCTGTGCATTGAAAAACAGAGGTCAAAAATTAGAGGCTGGCTTCCGAAGGTTCCTGTTTCCGCACCCCGCTGCCGCCACTTTAAAACGCCCGAGCTGCCCCTGCCGCCCTGTTAAGTGCTGTGTGCACTGTGTGCCAGGACATGCAGTGCCTCGTGTGTTTTCAACGCGCTTCTTTTGCCGCACCAGTCTACTCATGGGAACAAGAGCAACTCAATATGTCCACGTGAACTTGAGTATAAATGTATCAATTGAGGACAAGTGTTCACTTGGAGCTCATTTATAAATACACAGACTTCTGTGCAGACTGAATCTAAATACGCAAATATCTAATAGAACAGACATAATATTCCGTAAGGAATTAATCTTTTCTCAGACTTAAGTAAACGTAAGTTAAAAAAACAACAATCAGTATTTCAATATTTCATTAACACTTTTGATTCAACTGAATCGAAGTTTATTTAAAGACACATAACTGAAACTTATTATCGCAAATTGTAATGAAGTGACATTGTGAGAAGATCTAAAGATACACCCCAAGTACGAAAAAATGAAAACCCGAGAAAAGACAAAGTGACCAAATGAGTGAGCAAAAATTGCAAATTGGTTTCGTTGGAGATACAGCCAATATTTATACAAGTAATAATTTACAAGGGGTAGATACACAATGTGTTCCATAGATATGTTTAGGTCTCTCTCCTGTTTTCTGTCAACAGCGTTTCGACCCTCATAATGGGTACTGGGGTCTCATCAGGGCTGACTAATAACCTTGGGGACTGAGAAGGAGTAAATGGTAAGTGCTAGGAATGGAGGCAATAGGGACGAATAACGCAGTCAAAAATATACATACTGGTTGTGTCGTGAAAAGCACTACTTTGCATCAAGTGGGTATACCATGGTTGGCACAAGGGCATCCCCATGCAACCATCAATGGATTTTTGACACTAATCTCCATCTACTAACATTAAAAGAAAGGAATTTGCATTAAAAATTATGCCTTCTCAAGGCAGGTATAGCGTTGTGTAAAGGTTTTATTTTCTCCAAACTTTTCCAACTTTGCATGTGTGCTGCACTGTACAACACAATTACAAAGTGGGGAAAGTGTTAAACTTTTATACTAGATGGATACCCTTCCCGTATTTAACCTATGCATGCCATCACGCACACACCTTTTCACTACAGTGTAAGGGTTTGAGTTTTGGTTACAGCAATGCATTTTATAAAAGCAACCATTAGTGCACAGTCTTGTGGCTACACCACGTGTTCCAAAAGTTAACGTTCAGGAGGAAGGAAAGCAGTTGTGCAAGCAGTCTACTTCATCTTCTTTCCACTGCGTCACATGACTCACTGCGTCACATGACTCAGTGCAAGTTCGCTGACGGGTTGCGCAGAGACAATGCTACAAGAGGTGATTGATTTACAGACATTGATTCACACTTTTACATCAAACCGCATCAGCAATACTCCAATAACCAACTGCAAATCCTATCATATGTTTTTAGGACTCTGCCTTGACAATATTCAGAGCTCTGCTGATTTTCAATTAGGTTTATATATAAATAACATATACATACAACTTCTATACTGAATGGAGGCTAAAATAATAACCAAGCCTCTGTGTGCTGTGCTAAAATGGCTTAACAAAAGCATGTACTATAGCTCGCTGAACACATGCCAAAGGGAGCTTATGTAATCTGCAGTAATGGTTTCCAATTCCATTGAGGTAGCGCAGGGCATTAATGCTTTAGCTGGCTAACATCAACAAAAAGCATTTGCAAAGCCAATAGGTCTACAGAGGCAGACAAAACATCCAACATACATTACTTAATCAGCAAAACATTAAAAACTATTTTATTAACACAATCTACACTTACTATCCACACAACTACTGAAGAATAGAGAAAATAAAAATAGAACCTCTTGCAAAGGCAAGACCTATTGGCATAGCCAATGCTTGTTCTTTAATGTTCTCCATCTGGACTACTGCAGTGCATCACACTTCAGTAAAGCCACATTAGACGGTAGGTGGAGATTTCCATCATGGCATTTCACATTTGTTGGTATTTGTTCTGCAAACCACAAAGCTAAGTCACAGTAGCGAATAGAACTAAAATAAATAATGTCTGCTTGCTTTGAAAACTGAGATAGAAACAAGACCAGAAGACACCAATAATGTCAACCGTATTATGCACGCCCCTGTCCTCGTACCCCTTCTGGAACTAATACCTTCCATCGTCTCAATGCAGGTAACTTATGGAAGGACTGTTGCTTCAATAATCCCAATTCTTAAGCAATAGCAAATAGAGCTCACGCTCAGTCTTCTATACAAATCCTCTCATGCAGTTCACTGAAATGTAATGTGAGCCTTTCCAACCATTGCTCGGAAATGAGTAACCATACTCAGTCTTTGAGCCAGATCAAGTTTTTTCACCACACAAAGAAGAAATGATCTTGTCCATGCTATAATAATAATAGAATCAATAATAATAATACTAATAATAATAATAATAGTAATAATGATAATAATCTAAAATAATTTGATTTTATCTTGGCAGTGCACCATTGGGTTGTGCAGAAAAATATTTGGTTTTTAAATACATATGACTACTCCTCACTGTCTGCAAAAAGCGGCTTTTTAGATTAAGCCGTTCCAGCCGCATTGCAGACTCTAACCTTGGAGCTTTTCAGACGTACGAGAGTATGATCCAAACATCGGGAACGTAGTAATCTTGGAGCCCTGCATCGTCCCTGCATGCACTTGGTTCCTCGCTGCGTCCCTCTACTTGCTGACTTCTAAGCACACATCAGGCTGTTGCAAAACCGTCATCTGTTTTTCAATTACACAGTTATCGACGGCCAGTTTCAAGCTCTAAACGTCTAGATCCAGTGTATCACTCTGGAGTGAACCTTGATAACCTCAGATGTGAAATCTCCATTATTCACCTCCTGACTACCCTATCAAAACAAGAGGACCCTATACTTTACAGGCCCTTTTCGAGCGCTGAATTTTCATTCACCAGCGGTTTCTATTTTCTTGTACATGGCTTCCTGATGAAGGCATACAGCCGAAACGCGCGTAGGATACAGATTTTCAAGGCCATGCCAGAAATGTTTGTCCTCTGAACACATTCATATAATTATCTTGTTTGTATGTCTGTGACATTAATTGTAGTGTGTCAAATAATTTCTTATATATCGATGAATAACACTGTGTATATTATGTATCAGATTTTGTCAAAGTAAGAAAACCTTCTTTGTTATTTGACCCTCTTGAACCCAGTGTAAATATATATACAGAGGACTATATATTTTATGATTGTTTTTTGTGTATTCAGTTACAATTATCTATAAAAAAATAATAAAAATATTTTTGATACTACTGAATCAAGTTTGCATGTATACATGTTTTTATATTGTTCAGGTCCACAACTACCTTCCTTGTTCCTAAATATTATGATATTTACATACTGGTCATTTTCCCTGATTTAGGAACTTACGTCAGGGGTACCCTTTTCTTTACAAACATACTCAGTCTTTGAGCCAGATCAAGTTTTTTCACCACACAAAGAAGAAATGATCTTGTCCATGCTATAATAATAATAGAATCAATAATAATAATACTAATAATAATAATAATAGTAATAATGATAATAATCTAAAATAATTTGATTTTATCTTGGCAGTGCACCATTGGGTTGTGCAGAAAAATATTTGGTTTTTAAATACATATGACTACTCCTCACTATCTGCAAAAAGCGGCTTTTTAGATTATGACAGAGTGCATTATCAGCGATACCAGAAACTGACTGTGAGAGGCTGGCTCAGTATATGATGTGCACTTAAGTAAGTGGACACCTTGCAATGATCCAGACAACCCTTATGGTGATTTAAGAGGTCTTAGACAACCATAGAAAGCTCTCTAAGTGGTAGCTGTGGAGAGCAGCCTTCAGGTTTAGTCCAGAAAGTCCAGCTTGTTTTTACCAGAACATAATCTTATAGGAATGGATTAAGTGAAAAAGAACCACACCCAGTATTTATAAAAATATGTATTTATTATAAGACACTCACTATCACATACAGATATCTCCTAACCAGAGATATACACAATGCACACAATACTTCGCAATAGAAACATGTAAGTAGCACAGAATATACAGTGGTTCCCAGGGGGAGACCAAACCATATACTAAAATAGTGGTATGTGAACCACGACTTGAGTCAAGACAATACTCATCAGATGTAGAAGTGCTGGGGACCCAAAGAACCACGCAAGGTGAGTATCTAGGAGCCCCACAGAGGTCGTGTGCAGTGTAGGAACACGACCGCTTTCTCCTTTTAAATCAACGTGTAAGTCGGGGTTGCAATTTTAAAGAAAGAGGACCCTTCCCATTGGACCCTGAAGAAACCCCATGGAAGACAAGAGGTGGAGAGCCACCCCACCCGTGGATGCCTTAGGAACCAGTATACCTACACCAGGGAAGCCGGGTGCATAGGTGTGAAGTGGCTTCGGAAACCGCCGTCAAATCCAATGGAGGACTTCAGAAAGATGCCGCTGCTGGAGAAGGTGAAAGTGATCCGGTGGAACCCAGAGGTGGATTCAAGATGTGAAGAACCTGCAAGCAGAGGGGACAGAGTCTATGCCACTCAGGAGTGACCAGTAGGCACTGAAGACAGATGCCCACTGATGTCGGGTGTTGCAGGAGAGCTGACGGTGACCTTGTAACTGCAGCTGAGTTGAGGGGTCGGTGTCCGGCGGGAGCACCAACAAGCCTTGGCAACTGCAACCAATGTGGAAGTTGAAGAAGGTGCAATGTCGGGACCAGCAAGGTCCAAGAGACTCACCACAAGCAGGGGAGTCAGGGCAGGCCCCGAGCAATCAGGGGAGCCCAAAGAATTCAAATGTGACCCTCAACAGGACCCACACGCCGGAGGCACTGAAGTTGCCAGAGGACCTCAAGCAGCTTACCAAAGAAGCAGGCCCGCGGTGCAAGCAATGCGGTGTTGTCAAAGATTCTGGTCACTGGAGATGGTTGAGGTTGGGGCTAATTGGAGCCCGAAGATCTTGATGAAAAGAAGCCAACAAGCCTTTGCAACGGCAAGTCGTCGCGGTGCACAGGGGTTCGGTTCCTGCGGCTCCGACGAGGGATACTAGCCTCAATCTTGGTGAGAGGACAGGGCAGGCCTCGAGGGATGTGGAGAACCACCACCTGTGTTGCTAAGCCTTTTGGAGTCCGTGGGAGCCCAGGATCAGCAGACTAGTCAGCTTAGTTGCGGTGCCTGCAGATGCAGGAAATTGACTCCTTCACTTCAAGGGAGATTCCTACAGGTGTCTTGGATGCCCACAGGCCTTGGAAGGTTTCTTGTATGGAGCACAGGCATGGACGTTGCAGCAGATGAGCAGGGCAAAGAGATCAGGAGCAGCAGGAGTCTTCCCAATTGCAGCCTTGATGCCCAGAGCGAAGTCCAGCAAAGTCCTGAGTGCCCAGACGGTTGAAGTTGAAGTGGTGTCTGAATTGAATCGTGTCCCACAACGAATCTAGGGACCCAACCTCAGGTAAGCCCTTAAGTACCCTAAGGAAAGGGTTGGGACGATTCATGATTCCCTCCCAGGGGAGAGGTTGGACAGTGGGGAGGATACTCCAATGTCTTTTGTCCAATTTCGTGCCAGAGCGGGAGCCAACGGCTCCTTGAGCTGGTTTGAACTGGACTATGCAAGGAGGGCAGCAAATGTGCCCCTCAAGAAGACTGAGTGGTGCTGGCAAGCGCTCCCACCCGGCCCCAATACACTAAACCCTGTCTGGGAGGTGGTCACACCTCCCTGTGACAGGATACCTATTGTTCTGCCTTCCCCTGCTCGAGCTTGGCTAAGCAGCAGGAGGGTAGAATCGTGTCTCTGGTTGGCAGCAGCCATGTTGTGCTGTTCGGGTCTAGAAGACTGGTACAGGGAGCACTGAGGACCTAACAGAGGGCCTTTACAGGGCTTGGAATCATACTTTCCACACCGTTTACGGTGTGGGGGTATGATTCCAACATGTTTGATACCAAACATGACAGAATTCGTTACAGCCAGTTTCGAGATTGTCATCGCGTAATGACGCGGTGCCCCTATATATGTTATATGGCTGTCTCACTTACAACCTGGGAGAATGGACTCCGAAGGCTGAAGGGGTGTCCTGCTCATGCAGGGGCACCCTCACACTTAGAACTGAGCACCCTGCCTTCAGGATTGGAAAGGCCTGCTTTAGGGGTGACTTATAGGTTTTATGTGCAGTGACCTTAGATATAGGTAAACCTATATCTTTTGTAAGTGGTGCTAGCACCAGCTTACACAGGCTGCAATGGTAGGCCTGTAGTTACAGTTTGAGTGGTCCCTCATGGGTGGCATAATGCATGCTTCAGCCCATGGGGGACCCATGGGGTACCTATGCCCTGGTACCTTAGTACCATATACTAGGGACTTATAAGGGTACCCCTAGTATCCAATCTGGGATGTACCTAAGTACTTACCATAACAATTTAGGGAAGAAAGCAGAGAGACTGGGGTCCTGATTAGAAGGATCCCAGTCAGACTAGTCAGAAACAGCATAGCACAGGCAAAAAGTGAGGGAAACCATGCAGAAGGATTCTACCTTCCTACACTGGCTATAATGTCTCGATGATGTTTCGGCCTCTAAATGCTACAGTAAGGGTTTCGCAGAAATGGTGCAGGGATGGTTGCCACTTCAGGTACCACAAAAAAAAGATCTTGGTTTAATCCATCGTTCTTTTGCTCACCACGCCACCCCGGTTTTGACCACCCAGCCATATGCAAATCAGTCTTGACCCTGTTCCTTGTGGGAACAGTCCAGCCCGAACTGTCAAGCCAGGTCCTCCTTAGACCGGAAACAAGCATCCTGGAATGGCATGGGGAGCAAAAAAAACGATGGATTTAGGCCCAGATCTCTGTACTGGGGTGAATGTTTGACTTTGATCAGCATTCTGTCCATCAATTGTTCTTTTTGCATTTGTTACCCCAAGTGGGACGGGTATGCCCAGACGTGGGTTCCGTGTTCTCTATGCCACTGGAGTCAAGCTAACCTGGATGATGAGGGGTGATGCCCCTAAACCGGTCCCAGGATGCTTGTTTCCTGTCCAGGGAGGACCTGGCCTGGCAGTTCGGGCTGTCAAGACTGATTATTGGAAAATATTGAAAAATAGTTTATGCTGTTCTTTTAAGGGGTCCATATTCCACAGAAAGAGAATAAAGATAGTGCAAGCATACCATGCTACTTGAGCACTAAAATAGCTTCCAGGCTTATACAGCTAATAGACAGACTCTTCAGGCTGGATTCAATTTCTCATTGAGATTTTGTGTTTGTTCACATCATTTGTTCCTTTCTCAGTGAGTCTAAATGGCACCTGCAAGTTCTCCTCTGCTTTAGTTACGACAAAGGAAGGATGAAAAGTTCAGTTTGTTGATGGTGCAGATGGATTTACTTTATCAACATACTTGAAAGGGAACCTCCATGGGGTGACTACTAAAATGTAATCCTCGTGGCTGGTTATCCTCTATGGGTTGGCATTTTCTCTCCAAAATGTCTTTTTCTAAGGTGAAGTCTAATGACCCTTTATCTTGCAAAGGTTGGTCAGCACTATGCTTCCTTTACAGCTGCAGTTTAGATGGAAGTAGAGCTGCTTTTTTTGCAGATATCTCAGCCCCTAATTATTATTCAAAGATACATCTGATCTTCATCCTAAAAAACGGGAGGGCGGGCGTCAAGATGACTGAATCCTTTCATATTGTTTTCATGGCTATTGAGATGTGGGAGGAAATGCCACTGTCATCTTTCTGCCCATACCTTCTCAACTTACCAATGCACAACCTTTCTCACCTAGCAACCAGAAGAAACTCTGCAACCAGTTCCCTTAGGAGTGCTAGGTTGAATAACTTAGTGCAGAAACCTGTAAGAGTCAAAACATTTAACTTGTTAAATGTTGGCATATGGAATTTTTTGTATTAATCAAACAACATTGCAAGCTACTGTTGCTCTGTCATAACATTGCCTCTCCAGTGGTTGCTCACGTTTGGTTAGTAATCCTGAACAATTGATCAACCTTCTCCCTTAAAGAGGGTGGATCGCAAGGCAGGTGATTCTCAAGCAACCATGGGGTGAAAAGCTATATCTATATTGGCTGGTCTAGGAAAGCATGGTGCAGTGATAGGTTTGTGAAAGAGGTACCAGTGGCTAACTGGTCAATCACCAGTGTGCCACATGACCACCCACCCGGGTGACTTATAACAGTGCAAATTTCTTTGAGTTTAACTGACATAGTAAGGACACTGTACAGGCGTGTGGAATGGACAGCTGAATGGGGACCAACCCACCTTATCTTATAAGAAGTCACCATGATGTTCATACTCTGAATATGTTTATGTATTATGACGTATCATGATCTCAGAAACAGAATGGTCTTCTTAGCTCAGTCTATTATGAGAATTTGGCCTTACGAAAAGTCATAGCATATGGAAATACCAGAACAGATGTCACAAAAAAAGAAACTTGATAACAAAAACGCATGAATTTGGCGTTTCCTTTATAGGCTAAGAAATTCCAAATGGTATAGTGTATACTAAAGTAAAGTTTTGTTTCCACTCTCTTCAAACTTCATGTGTACATTTTGGATGGTGCAGTCAACTCCAGAGGATCCGATGAGCGCATGACTCCAGCAGTAAAAGACCGAAACACTAGGGGGCATATTATCTAGGAAGTGGCGGTGAGAGGCGTTAGCCTCCTTGGCTTAACGCCTCTCCTCGCCACTTCGGAAACGCAAGGCTGCACCATATGTGTGCTGCTTCATGCAGCACACTTGTAAGTTACAATATGGCATTTGAAAAAAAGGTTTGTTTATGTACAGGAAGGGACACCTTCCTGTACATGAACAAACCATGGCATTTTGCTTTTTCCATGTGTGCTGCACAAGGCAGCACACATAGAAAAAGCAAAAACGAGGAGAAATGAAGCATTTCTCCTCTTATCGCCACCTTAAGACCAGGATTTTCCTGGTCTAAGTTCGACGCTGCCACCTATTATCGCCTCTCTTGATAATAGGTGGCAGCGTCGAGTGAATGGGTGTTGCGGTGGAACGCCCACCGCAACACCCACTGCACGCCCCTTTCACGCTAAGTTTAGCGTGAAGGGGCAGTATTACCAAGGCAGCGTTAAGCCACTTAACGTGGCTTTTAGCCACGTTATGTGGTTTAACGCTGCCTTGGTAATAGGGCGCTGACCCTATCGCCACCACAACGTCACAAAAAGTGACGTTGTGGTGGCGATAGGGGCTTGGTAATATGCCCCCAGTTCTTTTCCACCAGTTAGTGACTGAAAGAACTTAGATCCACTTTGGAACACATTGTCTTGGGACTAATAACAAATATTCTCCGCTCTGAAGTGCCAGGGGACTGAGGCTTCTCACGAACTGCGCGACAGAGCTATTTAGACCATGTGTAATAGTCTCAGTCTGACATGCCGTATGCAGCGCAAAGTCACTTTCAAGTAGTAAAAGAAAAATCTGGGTAGAAATTTAAAAATATTGGATGAGTAGTTGTAGAGTTATTTTAACAATGTGTACAACTACTGGTAATAGACGCAGAAGTTGACAGCTAGATTTTGTAATATAAAATTGGGTTTCTGCTAATTCTGTGTTTTAAATTTTGGATCTGCTACTGGGCAGGTCCTCATAGGGACTGAAACCGACTGCTAGGGGGATGAGTAATAAGAACACAGGTGGGGAGCCAAAACATAATAATGTGCTCCTGTTTATTGTTTCAAGAAGCAGTGTCCCCATTCTTTTGCCACTCAACAATGGCCTTTTCTCAGTCGCTCTTCTGTCTTTCCCGGGCACACCTTCCTCGTCCACATCCCAACCTACGCAAAGAGCGGAAGCGACACCCAACAACGGCTCTGATTCGATGGAGTGATCAAGGTGAGAGCTTTAGAGAAAACACAATCATGTTTATCTTTCCGCCATATAAAATAAGATAACCTTTGTGTCGAGGACTGGAGGCTGTTATTAGAGCGCTCGGATCTCTCTGTTTGTTAGGGAAAGATGCCAACGCTCTGTAATTTCAGATCTTGGAGGGCGGCGCTGCCACCCCGCAAGCTGATCCTTCTCTCAGTTATCCAAGCAGGGCGCCTTTGTATGTGCTGATCCATAGAGCACAAAGCCCCTGCAGCTTAAGTAAAATGATACCCTCAGGAATAACCGCTTTGCCAATTTCATGAAGACAGCGCAAAGAAATCTGAAAAAGTGTATTTTGCTAAATATCATGTAATATGAGAAGACACCTAAACCTCCCACCTCTATTAAAATACACCTCTCCTTTTAAGTCAACATGGCCCCTCGAATTCTGCATGCGGTGTAGGCAACATATCAGAAAACTACACTGCTATGCGAAGTATTATGAAGCTAATCCTTTTCAGCGGCAGCCCACCATACACACAGGATCCGCCATGAAGCCAGGACCATCCACTGCCCACATAAGATTGGTCATGAGGCTAGGAGAGATCACAACTCACATAGGATGCATCATGAGCTTAAGACAGACCAGACCCATATACATTTTACCAGGGGGTAAGGCCATTGCACCCTTACATAAGATCCATTATGAGAGTAGAATTGCCCACCAACCACATATGATCTGTTATAAAGGAAGGACCGCCCACCCGCCAGTTACGACCTATTTTAAGAATAAGACAGCCCACCAATCACATATGATCCTTTAAGCAGTGTGATGGTCGTTGCCTCATCCTACCTTCATTTATATGTGTTTTATTAACTGGTAAATAGTGGTTCAATAGAAGCAGTTCTGTGATGATGAATGCAATTTTGTCTAAATATAAATGAATGACTCGCTTAGTTTCCGAGTAAAACATTCAGCATAGTCATTAATCACTAGCAGCAAACACTTCAACAGGTGAGTTCAAGTCTACTGAAATTGCTCGGTACACAGTACACTGTTGTTATTCTTTTTGGGACGATCATGCTGTTGGCCATGTGTGGCAGTCTTTCTTGGGGTCAGACTGTCCTGCTGCTATGAAGTGACACCAGTCCAGGGTCACATGCTCTGCTTTTGATGCCCAGCCCACAGCAAGAGATTTGTACTCCTGCAGCAGCCTTAATGTCTCTTCAGTGCTTCACTCCTCACAAGATGGTGGTAGCTTTGTTCTCTGCTGACTGCTTGATGACATTCACTCTGCTCACTGTGGCAGGTGACTTGTCACTTGTTTTTTTCTCCAAGTTGGAGCCGGTGAAACTAGCACACTGTATAATCCTCTAGGATTCTGTGTCTCCTTTCCTCACCATACCATATTACAAAGCAATCCCAAAAGGAGGTAAAAGACACGTGGAAGGTACAGGGAGGAAGGCATAGTGTCAGATTATAAAGAAGAATTTATGATGGCTTATTATACCCAACTCGGAACCTTATTTGCTGCCTTGAGGTGTCCAAGGAAACAGATGACACTAACTTATTTTCAAAAGCATGTCTAACGCCCTTAGACAATGAAGGGCGGAAGCGTTCCTCGTTCTCTAGATTTCACCATCCCAAATCCTACAGGTAACAATCAGGCTTTACCAGATAGGGTTTTTTCTTGATTTCCCCAAGACACCCTCTACTGAGGCTTGATCAGTGCCCTGGGTGGGAACAGAAAGACCGAATTCAAAAGGAAAGCAGGCGATCCACATGAGCAAGAGCAGTCATACTGCTTGAGTAAGAGTAGTTATTTCACTTGAGTAAGAGCAGTCATACTGCTTGAGTAAGAGTAGTTATTTCACTTGAGTAAGAGCAGTCATACTGCTTGAGTAAGAGTAGTTATTTCACTTGAGTAAGAGCAGTCATACTGCTTGAGTAAGAGTAGTTATTTCACTTGAGTAAGAGCAGTCATACTGCTTGAGTAAGAGTAGTTATTTCACTTGAGTAAGAGCAGTCATACTGCTTGAGTAAGAGTAGTTATTTCACTTGAGTAAGAGCAGTCATACTGCTTGAGTAAGAGCAGTCATACTGCTTGAGTAAGAGCAGTCAGAGCAGTCATACTGCTTGAGTAAGAGCAGTCATACTGCTTGAGTAAGAGCAGTCATACTGCTTGAGTAAGAGCAGTCAGAGCAGTCATACTGCTTGAGTAAGAGCAGTCATACTGCTTGAGTAAGAGTAGTTATTTCACTTGAGTAAGAGCAGTCATACTGCTTGAGTAAGAGCAGTCATACTGCTTGAGTAAGAGTGTACAATGTGTGCACGAGTAGACAATTTGCATGAGTAGGTGCAGTGGAACTGTGTGATTGCATAAGGAGCTCCTGGACCTCCCAAAAAAATAATTCCTTTTAGCAAGACTCAGTCCTGTGCCCCAAGAGATTTGGAAATGGTTCCCATCCCTTCCTTAACCTGGAAGCACACTTACTTCTGCCTCTCTTGTGGCTCCCTTCACTGTTTACTGAACAAGAACAGGCGGCCACTGATGAATGGCGGGCGCCTTTAGTACCGCCCGTGGCTTTGAGTTGAGCATCTCGTGAGCAGATGTTGGGGTCAGCCTTGGGCAGCCTGCACTGATCCACACAGAGCTGCTTTAAGGCCAGGAATGACAATGTTGGTTCTGTTTCGTTCTCAGAGCTCTGGAGCCCGGCCTGAAACACCAGGAAAGTGTGTGGTCTCGTACTGCTTGTGACGCCGCATTTCCCTGCCTTGTGTAATCAGCGATTTCTGCAGAATCCATCCCTGTCTGTTACGAGGTGAGGAAAGGGGGAACAGAGGAGTCCTCAGCAGCTCCACCTTCCACCTTTCCGACTTGTTACCAGCAGGTGTGTGGCGTGGCCTCGCCATGGCACAGGGGCTGGAGTGCCGCAGCAGGCGGCAGCAGTACATGCTTTCAGGAAGAGGCAATGGGATCATCACTGCTGTCAGGTGCGCAGTAGATACATGCGGGAGGGGGGGGCAGGCTCACCAGGGGCAGGGACAGGAGCTGAATCTCTGTGCATGAATGAGCGTGAGTAGATATATGCATGACTGTTTTGTGAATTTATATATGCCCTTATTTTGGGCATTAGCCCTCTTAGTAGTGTGCGCATGTTGGCACCTTGCAGTCTGGTCCTCATCTAATGGCAGCCCCTAGGCCGACTTCCTTGCCGTCCCTCATAAAATGGCGGCTCATGAATGACCTATTACCTGAACGCTAAACGACAGCTGGCTGCCCTTACAAATGTTGACATGAACTTGTCAATTTGCAATGGCACTTTCTTCAGAGGACTGTTTTTGTGATAAGCAGATCTGGAAATAGGAAATACATAAACCGATTTTTGTGGCCATTCTCAGTGTTTACTGAGACAAAGAGTGGAATGGAGACACTAAAGATGAATGAAACGATCTGCGGATATGACATCAATGAGAGGTCAAGGAGCCCGCTGCTACCAATGAATTCATAAATGTTGGAGCTGAAACGCGCTGCTGTTGCGGGTGCACTCAACAAAGTCTATCGAAGAGGCACTGTTGAGACTTACACCCCTGGCAACAGGAGCCCATGCACAGTTCTTTAGGTGAAGACATTTTCGAGACTGCAAAGCCCTTAGAACATAATAAGTACAAAATCTTCTCTCATTGACTTTTATTAATCTTAGATGGTGGCTGCAGTATATGTTCTGAAATGTGTAAGGTAAGGCGTTGTTTAACCTCACTCCCTGCAACGCGCCTCATCTTGGAATGAGTCTTACGTACCTTCTGATAGGGTTCAGTGGAATACAACCAATCCATTCTAACAATGCAGCTTGCCCCACTCCCTCCTCCTAGTGCATCTTTGGGTTACACTGATTTTATTACTTTGACCTCTATTTCATCTTCAGACACCTACCCATCTCTGTCCTGAATCATCAGCCAGAAAAGACCTCCTGCTGTCTCCGCTGAGACGATGACCATCTTGTTTGCTTGGAGTAAGGAGCTGCTCCTCTTGTAGCAGTATCTTTGAGCCATAGTACCCTTATGTTAGGAGGTTAATAGTACTTTGTGGTTTGCAAGAGGATAAATGGCATCAGAAACTTCCTAAATGGATGTGTCTAGTTGTATCTTATGTTCAATAGTACATATATGGTTCTGTAGATGCTTACGTTCAGCTTTGGCTAATGGCCAGGAGGGTCAGAGATTTTTTCAGTAATTCTCCGGTGAAGAGTAAATGCATAAAACTTGTAGGCTATACTCTTGTTTGAATTACAATGTCTGGCATTACTGTCTTGACCAAGTGAGTTACAGAAACAGCCCGTCGATGCAAGCAAATGCTACCAGAAGGTTGTTAGAACACTAAATGTCTATAAAAAATGGGAAGAAGACACAGAAATTTAAGAAAAAATCTAGACACATACCCCAAAAATATAATTTCTTTTCATTTTTAGAGTGGTTGCACTGATTTATAACCAGTGGCGGCTGGTGACATTTGAAAGTGGTGTGGCGTAAAAGTTCAGAGTGTTTGGACTGGTCTGCATCAACACCCAAACATGTAAAAATGACATTCAAAATGCTGCATAAACTGCCTTTACTCACAAAACTGCATAATGAGCCCTTTTCATGCCACAGAATTTAGTCAACCATGCCACAGAATTTCCTCCTGTAAAGCCACATATTTCAAGTACTTTGGTTACAAAGATGGCGAGCAGTTCTTGGGTCAGCGAAAGCTGACTTCGACATAACATACTACAGATATAGAAAATTCAAGCTGAGAATATGTCAGTGGTAAATCCTCTAAGATTAACATGTGGAGGAAGTGATCAGTGAGTTAGTGTCTGGTTTATTTGTTTGTCCAGACAGTTTGCATGCAACTCTTTGACGACAGTTCATAGCTCACTGTGCTAGATTGTGATTGTAACTTATGAACTGCACAGTAACAAAAGGATCTCTGTGATAAAAGCAGTATCCCACTGAGCATTGCCAATAAAATACTGTTCAGTGATCTGAATAGCATAAGTTCTTTGCAGCAGGCATATTAACCCTCTGCGCTACCTTAGATGAATCAACACTGCAACTAGACAAGATTACCGCAATAATATAGTTGTGCTGCGCTCTGCCTTTTTTTCCATAAATTGATATTAATGCCACATTCAGAGTTTTAGAAATCGGAACGAGACCACCTTTGAAAATCACCTTCCCGTACCCGGATTTAACTCACAATGTAAGTGTTTGTAGCCTCAGCAGGGATAGTAGGTGCTATATAAATGCAATTATAATAAATGCAGTTTAGAACGAGAAACAAACTCCTAAAATGTACCAACCATGAGCTGGGTGATGAGTGTTTAATTTGAGCCGGTAGTTGCATTTGGGGTCGACGGACATTCTTTTTTTTTTTTGGTTGGGAGGGTCAATGGCTTATTAGACACCCTTGAGATACGGCAACCGTTACATTCCACAACGGCTCTGCTGCACTTCTGTGAAAAACTTTGGGCACCGTTCACATTCCTGTATAAATTAAGCACCGGGAAAAAATGCACCTATTCGGGGGCTAATGCAGTGAGCATTATTATTCCTGGCCTGGCTCAAATCATGCAGAACGGAGTGACTCAAAACCGACAGATTTATTGAAGATTTTAACAAAAGGGCCCTGTGCTGTTGCGCACCTCCGTTCTGCGCTGTCCTGTCCCGTAAAATACCTGATTGAAACACGGATAAGGAGACCGCCTGGAGGCGCGGAATACCTCATCTCAGAATTTAAAAGTTGTAAATGTGTCAGAAATTAAAGGCGTGCTCCTTTTATTCCAAAGCAGGCTCGGTTTCTACCAAACCATGGGATTTCTGCAACTATACAAAGACGAGCTCTGCCTAGGAGTGAATGTTTCTGCTGCTCTCAAGACAGTTTTGTTTTTATTCTGCAGAACTCCAACGAGCGGTGCCAGCCCTCGCTGCCCCATGTTTCTTTAGAAGCAGACGGGTTCCCTGGGCCGGATGTCGACTCTGGGGCAGTATGCCGCTGGAACTCACTGTGCACGAGAAAGGCAGTGACGACTGTGCTGCGTGGTAGTCAGAGTCTGGGATCAGTGTACTGCTGTGCTGGTACTCACTGTGTACGGAGAAGTATCGTGTTGGAACTCACAATGGGTGTGAAGGGCAGTACTCGTGTTTTGACACAGTTCTCTGCATGTAATGACTGTGTGTGTGCAGCGTGGTGTTCAGTGTACTGCCGGTACTCACTGTGCTCGGAACAGTGCTCTTTTGGAACTCACTATGCACGAGAAGGGTATCACTCACTGTTTTTGGACAATTTTCTACTTAATTATTGTCAGTCGCGGCCGGCATGACGGGCGGGTGGAAATGGGGTCGTCGCGGGGGGAGGGGCTGGAGGGAGGCGGGAGAAGTTTGTTTAATTAAAAAAAATATGAAATAAAACTTAACTTACCGCCCTGCGCCGCTGCCACCTCAGCTTCTGGATGGGTCCGACTCCCGCCGTCCTGCATTTTCCAATTCCTGCATCGTCATCAGGAAAGGCAGCCTCCCTCCCTCCCTCCTCCTCCGCTAATCACAACGCTGCAATGGCAGCGTTGTGATTGGTGAGGCGCATCGGAGAGCGCCCCAGCCGGGCCATTTTCTCTATGTAGGCTGCTGCATGCAGCAGCCTACATAGAGAACAAGCATTTGCAATGCAATAGGTCTCGCATTTATGCGAGTTTAAGCTATTGGCATTGTAAATGACAATGCCTTTTATTTATGTTTTAAAAAGGAAAACAAAATAAAAGCCATTGTCATTTGCAATGTCAAGAGCTCAAACTCGCGTAAATGCGAGACCTATTGCATGGCAAATGCTTGTTTGTGGTAGGCTCGGCTCCTAACTAACTGTTCACAGACAACCAATGTTGTCAGCGCCTTATGCAATTCACAGTTACAATTATTATAACAGCTGCCAGTGCCTATTTCTAAAGAGGGGCGGCTGCCAACGCCGTTGGAGTGACATCTGCCGTAAGGGGAGCACGGTGATAGTTCTCCCTTAAACCAGGGTCTTTTGAAATCAGAGAACCATATCAAGAAATATTTACCAAATATTATAAAATAGGAAATTTATGAATAAATGGAAATTCCGATGGTTATTTAAAAACAATAGATGTGTTTTGGTGATTTTCTCGACTGTCTCCCTGTATTAGGTTTGTGTCTGTTCACTGTGAGCTTAGACTCATTTCTCACACATCCAACTTTGACAGCACAAAACTCGTGGTGAGAGACTCGACCAGAGAGAAAGCAAGATTTTTGTAACTGAAACAGGGGAAACAAGTCAGCGCCCAGACTAGCGCGAGCACCCCAGCAAAATAGCATCTGTGGAGCTCGAGAGGTTCGGGCACCGGCTGCCGAGGTGTGAGGGTGCAGTCTGTAGGCAGATGGCTCCGACCCTAGCAGGACCAAACTAATCTTCTATCCGCCTGGGCACGATAAAACAACTACAACTCAATTGTTTTTTCGTGATTCTGGTTCTTGACAGTTCTTAGAAGCCCCGAGGCTGCAACAGCTAGCGCTATATAAAAACAACTAATTATTGAAAGATAGTGTACCACAGCGCAGTAGTGACCTTTGAAGAGCTGGTAGGAAATAAGTAATGTTCAAACCACGGAGTATCAGGTACACCGTCTCCGATCTGAAATGTTATAGCGCTTCCTACGGTACGTCTCCATTTGTAAGCGCTGTAAATAGTAAGTGTTGCAAGGACTCAAATTGATTCGACCTCATGACTTGTCGATCACTGCATGTTTCAAGGGCATGTATTTAACCTATTGATCTTATTTTTTTATTAATGATCAAGTCTTTGACTCCATTTATTAGGTGGATGGAGAGTAGCACATTGACACCCTGGGTGTGTCACTTTGAAGTTCACACGCCTAGCAAAAGTTAGTGCACATATTCTCAGGAGCAAACAGGTACTCTAAAGAGTGAGTACCCGCACTTCTGTATTTCCATTTAAAGCACTGCTCCTGGTGCCGAGTTTGATTGACTTCCTCTGTTAGATCAGCCTTTCAACTTTTTCAAAGTTCAGTAAAGTGAGTGAGTAACACAGACATCTGTTATCGACACTTGGAGACTTTGGCGAGCTGTGGCTATGTAAACGACAATCCGTGCACTTCTCAAAAGAGCTGGGAAATTACAAGATGACACAACCATATGTAGCAACATGTGCCACGTGAGACAGTCAATAGCCACGAGTGGCAGAGGTGTGGCATGATGCCAGGCGGGTGCAAAAAAAGAAAATGTTTTTAAAAAAGTCCTTGATAGAAGGCATTTACACAATCTGTTCTTGTTAGTTAGTATAAGCCCTTTCACACTGCCAGTCCTGTGTTGTGCTTGAGAATACAACTTTTGCACTCGGTATTCAAGGATCTTGTGCAAATAAGCGGCTAGTAGATGTTATGTGCAGCAATGTAATTCTGTATGTTGACCAGCTAGCCTAATCTCCACCAATGAACTAAACACTCTTACCTCATGAAATTAAATGTAATCGTCTCTTAGTTTCCTGGTAGAAACATGCAAGCGTAACAATGTCTTTACACAAAATAAAAATATTTTGTGACTTTCATCTTGAAAGCCATTGAAGTTGGCTGTTTAGAGAAAATGATCTCGCTACTGCAATACAATACATAAAACATACATTAACAAAAAAACTAGGTTAAACCAATAAGAACACGTTGAAACGCGACCATTACTGCACCCCTCTTTATATTAATGAGGAGAGAGTGGCACTGGGAGCGAGGAGCGGCGCGCGCAGTTGCCAGGGGCTGAAAGTTGAAAGACGCGCTCTGTGGTGGGGGAGGGGGTTGAAGCGCGAACAAAACAGAGAGGCAGAGCGAGGCGCGCGCGCCTGGGAGAGCGAGAGGAAAGCCAAATGGCGCCTCTGCTCTTACCTGTGCGCGTAACCGCACGCTCTATGCCACCCAAAAAGCTGTGGTCGTCTTTTTAAAGCCCACTCACTAAATGTCTCGCCAGGGCAGCGCATGCGCTGGCTCAGGCGAGACCTAAAAAGGGAGAGTGGGCAGTCAACCAGGCACTTCTGCTTTCTCGCAGTGCGAGAAGCAGAAACATAAAATGGTAGTTATTACCATTTATGTTTCTGCCTTCTCGCACTGCGAGAAAGCAGTGGGGCAACGCCCCCACGCCCCAATGGGGGAGCCGCCACTGTTTATAACATAGGTTACCCCATATAAAGGCTTTCTCTTCCAAGGTGGCCAATTTGCGAAATATGTTTTGTTGTTATGTGATTTATGTTGCCCAACACCCTGACATGAGTGTCAAGCACCTTTTCCAGACGTGAGTGGATAGGTTGTTTAACAGCCAGTAGAGTTATGTGACCCAGAATGACAGTGCAGTGAGGAAGGTATATTCTATACACTCAAGTAGCCATGTGAGGTGTACTTAGTTAATCGCATTCAGTTGTCCAGCCATTTTTAGGTCTCACCTACCAGAGAGCGCAAGCTGTTTGTTGGCAAAAAAGATCTATTGTCAGAGTTCACCATTGCTTACCATTGGTTGTCTTTACAGTCAATCTCATTTGCTTGCTTTCATGTGTTAGCTTGTATGGGCTTTCCTTCCTCTTTTGTTTCTCCCTCCCCTAGAGCATGGATACCTTACTTGTGTCCTTCTGCTTTTTGATTCTCAAGCATTAGTTTTATCTTTTGGGTTAAGCACACCATGTTAGTACATGTATTTTCCAACTGTCTCCCTTGTGTACTTCTCTGACTGGCTGCATTCTGTGTTGCTCTCTGTCACCGTGAACTTCACCCCCACTCCATGTGGTGCTGGACCTCATTTACTTCTTCCCCATATTGCTTTTTTACCTATGCCCTTCTCCCCACCTGCTCCATGCTTTTCTCTTTAGTCGTTGCTCTTTCAACTACTCCCACCCTCAGAGTTGCTTCCATCCACCTGCGCTCTCCATGATGCATCCTGCCACCAACGCATTTTGTGTTGATTCCTGCCATCCGTGTCCTCTGTGTTGTTTCCCCACTCACCCTCTTCGTGCTATTTCCCCCACCTGCACCCTTTGTTATGCTTCTCCCACCCACTCCCTTTCTAATGCTTCCCCCACCTGCACCCTTTGTGTTGCTTCCCCCACCTGTGCTTAAAAAACGCATTTTACCTACTTTTTTTTATTGAACATCGCAACTCGTACATGGAGTCCGGCCAGGAACAAGAAGTACACGAATGACATGGCTGAAAAACACAGGCAGCTTACAGCGTAATTAACCCAAAAGAAAAAGGTTGTGTTTGAAAAGCAAATAGTGGAAGGACATAAGTAACACGTCCATGTTCCAGGGGAGTTACAAGCACAAGAGGAGAAAGGAAAGCCCACACAAGCTAGCAAATTAAAAGCAAGCAAATGACAGTATATCTGGCAAGTCTGAAGTATTCATACTCAGTATATAGGTCTCTTGTAAGATCCAGAGGTGTATCACAGGGCGTGTTGCCCACAGGAGCTCCTGTATGGTCAAGCCCAGGGCAGGGCAGGCATCTGAATGGTGTTCCACAGAGGGACAGTACATAAGATTCCTTATCTTCGTCCCAGGGCAGTCACCTGCCGGGCGCATTCTCCCGAAGAATAGACCTGTAAGAAACAAATATAAATTGATGTGTCATGAAGGAGAAGAGCTGCCTCACTGATTATGAACAGTTGTGGGCGCTATGTGTTGTGCTACCTACAGTCCAGGAAGCCCTTCAACATGCAGAGGTGGTAACCTGTCAGAATCACCTAGACATGTAAAAGAGTGAGCTTGTCAGTGCTATCAGTGGTTACTCGACCACTCCAATGCATCTAGTGTTTCCATACATGGATTTGAATGGCCTTCTCCACATTAAGTAGGCCCATGAAGCTGTTCATCCTCTCCCTTAGCAGACCACAGCTAATTGAAGAGATACTGATCCACTGAATGTCATTGTACTAGGGAGCCGTGTGCAGGTATGACTGTGGAAGGAGAAACTTTCCTCACTGTATATGTCACTGTGACAGCTGGATTCCCAAAATGGGTTGAACAGTGATACAAAATAATGAATTACTTGACTCCCTGCTTCTGATGTTCTATTTTGATAACAGTTTTTTGTTTATCTTTAAACAACTCCAAGTTACCAAGAATAAGGCTGACGACTACAGGGCATGTTCACAAAAAACTCTTGAGGTATTTAAGTTCGTTTGGGAATTTCCCACAAAGCATCTAAAATAGAAAGGACTGTGGCCTCTTTGCAATTCTCCTGATAGGGAGTTAGCCATTTCGGGCCGATTCACAAAGGCCTTTAAGAGTATGTAAAATAGTAATGCTATAGTACTACTTCACATTCTCTTAAATGTCTTTATGAATCAGCTTATGGGTATGGTTCCACTGTCTGGAAGGCAGCAGGAAAATTGCACACTTGTACCTGGGCTCACAGACACACACATTTTCTTCAATGAACTTGGATCGCCAAATTTTAGGTATGTGCCATCTCTTGCTGAAAAATGCAGTTTTTACATCCTACCTTACTGTTCTTTGGGAAGAAGGGAAAACATCTCACCCCATCAGAAGATCCATTATGTGGATCCTCCATCTGATCTCCTTAAAACCTGACTACTTGCTCAGCGATTGTGAGCTCTGATCCTTTTGTGACTCAGGATTGTTTTAGAGATTCTTAGCAACGAGTGCCATGAAACCCTCCAGGGTGTAAATGTGCTTTAGAAAAAACTTAAAACAAATATATATGGTGTGAATGGATGGACAAATTTTGGTAACAGATCCACAAAACAGCACATTGTGAGCCCTATTCAGCCAAAAACCCATAAAAGTACTAGCCGAGGTTTACATCTCAGTCAGAACATACTATTAAAGGCCTCGTTTGGATGTCGGTCGGAATGCCTTTGACCGCAGGTCGGAGGCTTTCTGGCCGACAGTCAAGGTTTAAACTCAGACCGCCCTATTACAAAGATGGCAGTCGGAGTTTAAACTGGCTGGTCGAACCAACTGGCTTCTGCCTGTTGGAAGCTGCACATAATCTCTACCAGACGGCGATTCCGCCGTCGGGATTATGATGCCGGTTTTCAACAGGCTTTCCATGTCCGGCTTTCCAACATGGAAAGCCTGTCGGAAAGTGAATTTGGGGGTCCCTAGCAGGGCCCCCTTACCTCTGCGGCCTATGGTTATGGGCCCGGGGGGCACCTCAGGTGCCCACCTGAAAATCCCAGGACTGTGTGGCAGGCACCATGAGGTGCCTGCCACACAGTGCAGGGATTTACACAAACTCCCATTTCTCTATGGGAGCTTGTGCTGCAGGCGTTTTCTGCCCACACCACAAGCTCCCATAGAGAAATGGGAGTTTACAACCGCACCATGTGCGGTCGTATTGTAATACGGTGTTCGGAACCGCAGACCTACGGTCGGTCGGTTCACATACTGAGACGGTGTCGGTCGGAGGCAACTCCGACCGACATCATAATAGGGCCTTAATGTTTTGCTATTCACAAACGTCACAGTAGTACACCTGGAAAGCTGCGCCATGTACAGGTTTTTATGCATGTTACTGGGAATGTAATGTGACTATTGCCAATGGCTCCTTTTACCGCTGCTCAAACTTCTCCAAAAGGGGACTGGGACCTCCAAGCAAATGCAAATTTCTTTTCTCCACAGGAAAAACATTTTAGATTTTTCCTCCATGGAGAAAGCACCCCTATACCCCTAGAAAATCTGGGGGTGATCTGTTCCTCTTATCAGCCTGAAAAGGAAAGTACTCCAGCCATTTCCAGGGTGGGGAAGAATCAGAGAGGATTTTGGGAATGCCCACAAACAACCGTTTGTGGGCATTCTCAAACTTCTAGGCAAACCACACTTTGGAACTCCCAATTCCCACCCTTTGAGTGTGTTTCACTACTATGGATTTCTCCATAGTTGTGATGGAGAAATCTTCAATAGTAAATGCATTTATGCCTGCCCCAGAATCCCTTAATGAATTCCTGATGGAGGTAAAAAGGGTATTTTCAGTGGTTATCTACATTTCTAATTAGATGAGTTGCTGCCTTTTTACTTTTCATGCAACATATGAGCTTTGTATAGCACATACTGCATACTGTAACAGGGTCATACATGTGTCAGACTACATGCAAGTCCAATCCTTGACCTTTTTAAAGAGCTCAATGAGTGAAGGTCATACATAGGAAGTGTATGAGGAAGGTATATAGCTAGCAAAATATGGACAGCGCCAAAGGAAAAAAAAGATAGTACTGCAATTACGTGTGTTTGTATGTGTGTATGTGTGTGTGAAAGAGAGAGAGGATGTAAAATTGGAAGAGACAAAAAGAAGTACATGGAGAAGAAATGTGATAAGAATGGGATAGAGAGGATGGAGATGAGGTGGGAGACATGTAGCTCGAGGGACTTTATAAGGAGATGTGTCGGAAAAGGGGGCGTAAAGTGAATAACACAGAGGGCGGTTGCAGAGGAAAGTGATATGAAGGAAGGGCAACAATATAATATCTGAGTTGCAGTTTGGTTTTCGGGCAGGCTTGGGTAAGGTCGAGCAGGGATGGAAAACAGCGTTTACAACGCTGTCATTACATCGCGGTACTATTACAACGCGGTTGTTACAACGACTGCGTTGTTAGTACGCGATGCATTTACATCGTAAGTCATTACAACGACTTGCTGTAGGGGGCGCTGAGGTATTGGAAATGAATTCCAACACCTTCCCTACTGTTGCGCAAACTGGAGTAGGAATAGTAAATAATACTATTCCTAAGTCCAGCGCGCCCCCTACTGCAAGTCGTTGTAATGACTTGCGATGTAAATGCATCGCGTACTAACAACACGGTCGTTGTAACGACCGCGTTGTAAAAGCACGCGATGTAGTACATCGCGTTGTAATGTGCTATATTCGCAGGGAATAAACCTAAACTTGTTAATTGGAAAGTTTGCAGTGGTCAAACAGGGCAGATTATATCTGGCCTTTGTTGACTTAACTGCAGCTTTCGACTGCGCGGAACACGATAAATTATGGACCATACTGGCCAATATGGGTGTGAAACTCCCACTCCTACACTTTCTGAGACAGCTATATGCGAACATGAGAGCTAGTCTACGCTATGGGGTAAAAGGCGAATGCAGGGCTTCATTCGGCGTGGAGAAGGGGGTAAGACAGGGCTGTGTCCTGGCGCCATTCCTATTTACGCTTTACACCAATGGATTGGGACAAGCATTGGTGGATCAGTGCCTGGACTTGCCACAAATTGACGGACACCCTGTACCGGCCCTCCAATACGCCGACGATGCCGTTTTGATGTCACACACACAATTGGGACTCCAATGGGTGTTAATCTCTTTCACCGCATATATGCAGAAGCTGGGTCTCCGAGTAAATATATCAAAGACATTTATCATGAAGTGTGGAAGAGGGAGCACTAAGTGAAGAGACATATATATAGACAATAAAACAATAGAACCCACAAAGACATTTCCCTATTTAGGAGTCCTTTTGGATCACAAGGGAACATGGTCTCAGGCAGTTAAAGCGAGGAAGCTTTTATTGCTGAAATCTACAGCTGCCCTAGCGAATTTTGCATGGAAACTGGGAAAAAAAACCTCCTGAGGAATTAATAAGCATATACAGGGCAAAATGCGTTACCACCGCTATAGATGGGGTGGGTATATGGGGTTACATTAATGCTCAGCCCCTACAGAAGGTGGAAAACGCCTTTCTAAGATTTCTCTTAGCCGTCCCAGATAGTTCTTCGACATATATATGTCATGCAGAGTTGGGGCTACCCTACATAACTGATTTAATAAAAATCCAACCAGTTCTTTTACGGCATAGAATATGGACCAACACGAAAACCAACCTCAACAGGGATATCATAAGAGACTGTATTAAACTGGATCGGGCCCTTGACATCCCATGGCTGAAATATATAACAGATTTTATGCATGATTTAGGACATCCGGAATACTATGAGGATCCAAGCTCTACACTCTCTGTTACTAGAAAAGATCTTAAAATAGAGTGTATGACTCTTTTAGAGACATGCAGATTTTCTGCAGAAATAGGGAGGCCAACAGTCCAGTCCAATCAATTGATAATGACTACATACGACATGCAGCCAAAATAGATGATATACAGGATAGATTTGTCATGACCCGATTTAGGTATGGTATCTTCCACCGATTAACATCTTTTCCTACAATGAATGACTGGTCAAAAATGCTAAATAGGTGTCCATGTGATGACGTGTCAGTGCAGTCCACAATTCACGTGGTACTTTTTTGCAAATTCTTCTTAGTACAAAGAGAGAGGTGGATTTTATCAAATTTAAAGATACTGGGTTTTAGACAAAGCCGTCCTGCACCATTGTTTTTGCAATTTTTACAGAATGAGGGTTTTACCAGGTCTATAGCACGATTTTTAAGGAATGTAATTGGATGCAGAAAAACTATGATATCATAAATTGTAAATATGAACGTTTTTAGGACATTGTATAAGATTAGCAGCCTGATTAGACAATTGTATATAACAGTTCATAAATACATGTGTTTTTATTACATATGAAATGTTTATGACATACACAGGGCTTTATTGTTTTTTATGATTTTTTGTAAAAAATCTAATAAAGCATATTGAATTGAATTGATATGAAGGAAGGAAGACCGCGGTTACTCATTTATCTGATAGTGAATAAAATGTAGGGGTAAAATGCACTGGTGAAGCCAATAGGTCTGACTTATTTTAGGTGCACGTGTTCATTGCAGTGTGGTGTATTTGGATTAACTAATAGAAAAACAAGGACACCCAAACCCTCACCAGATGACATTGTCAAGTAAAGAATTGTATTTCACGTGTTTTATGCCACATCGATAATTGCATAGGCCACACCTCTTATAAAGGATTTGTATTATGCTTCTTAGGCCACATCCCTTTTGGAGACCCCGACCTTTTTTCTCCCAATTAAATTACTGTACACAATTTTTTTACTGGATTGACTTGTGGCAAATGGGGTTTTGGTGGCTATACGACATGCGTTTACCAGAGCATCCAAGGGAAGCTCTATTTAAATAACAATATTGACTGCAACTAATAGCTGCCATCAGATACCGGTAAAATGCCCCAACAAAGCAGTGGAGTCAACTAGAATGCTCTCAGTAGCGCTCCAGCAGATTTCCCAAATTCCATGTGCAGGCACCTTGTTTCTGAGAAGCAGATTAAAGATATAAGAATCCTCCCTTCTAATTTCAGCATCTACACAACAGCCCATACATTCAACGTCTTCATTTTCACAACCTCCGCAATGCAACTCCTCACATTTCACAGCACGAGATTCTCTGCCCATTGACTGAAAATTGCAGCAAAACAAAGACACATGCAAGTTTCACATATATGAACTTCATCAGTACACGATGTGAGTTACCTAAAAATATCTCTATTACTGTAGAGGCCTTTTACTCCATCGTGATCTTAATCACTTTCCAAATATTCAGTGTAAATTGTGTATTTGTCTGGTGTGAGATCGAATCCTTCTCGTTTATCCAGCCTACTGTTATAAAAACAAGGCTTGTCTATTGTTAGGTGTAGCGTCATTTGTGTACTTTGGCTTAGCCCTACGTCACGCTCAACTTTTAAAACACATCCCTCTTTTTAGCAGAACTGGTGGTACAACAAGCCATGTTCAGGGAAGGGGTAGTCAAAATGTTACTTTGCCTAGGGCACCAAAAACATATCCCTCCCCGCTGCCCCCACCACATACACCCTCACATGCAAGCACACTCACTTCCCCCATGCTGGGCAAGCTCATTGATTTGCTTTCACAACATATGTAACCGGCACAAGTTCTGTAGTGACTAATCCTGAGGACCCCATACAAAAATGCCTTAAAATCCTGCCCAGTCTTGCACAATGGTACTGGCCCAATTTTACTTAAAATGCATCCCATAGACACACTCTTCGCTCTGATATGTTACCTGAGTAAAATGTTGCCATTTGCAATACAGGGGCTATTTTTAAAGCCTTTTATTTGTCCTTCGAGGTGCGTAGTGCAGAGCATTATAATGAAAAAGTGCAATACATGTGTAGCGTCTTCCAAGCGGGGGGACCCATCAAAGACTAAGCCACACATGAAGCTTAGTAATACATGTCTTTATTTGTCGGCATGTAACTGTGAACTAAACATTCTAAAGCAGCCTTCGCTGCAATACACTCTATTCATTACATCATAGCTCTACTGAGTTCATCAGGAGCCAAAAGGGTTCTATCACTGTCGATTCGCAAGACATGAAATCTCCTCCTCTGTTAAATGAAAACTTGTCACTTTTGCAAACATATACACACATATATACATTTAAATCTCTTACAATAATCTTTGTGGTGCTGTAATGGTTCAAACTGACCATGCTGTGTGAAGTTGAGACCGGCCATCATCATGATCCAAGATCTGCTGGGATGGTGAAAAGGCAGCAGCAGTCACTGGTGTTTCAGAATTAGTCTCTCCTTCACCATTGAGAATTGGTGAACTATGAATCAAACCCCAAAAGTGAGAAGAGTGTCTGGCAATAGACTTCCCAGGGCGCTGGGCAGTCACCATGTGTCTTTTGGTTGACACTACTTGGAAAGGTTCTGCATCATATTTACTTTTCTGCATCTGCCGGGAGAGCACTTTGTCTACTCTCTGGAAGACGTTTTCTGAATGTCGTCTTCAGTTAGCATATATTTTCATCTTTTGTTTCTGATCCAAGTCCCTCATATGAATGGCATTCTCATTTCTTTCTCTCTGAATGGTCCACTGGGGTATCTTGTTAGTCGTTGCTCTACCGAACATCAATGTTGCCGGATTTCACTGGTGGTGAAGTGAGGTGTTGATCGGTAAGCTCGCAATGCAGAGTTTAACACAGTTTGTAAATTGAGCTTTTCAAGTATAGCACGCTGCACCGCTTTCTTTGGCATACTCATAAACCTCTCAACCAGTCCATTTGGACTGCGACCACCTAGGAGTTCTCTTTTGATGCTTTATACTCAGATGCTCTAAAACTCTTTAAACGTCCATCTGTTAAAAGGTGGGCCATTGTCAGATTTTATTATGGCTGGAACAACCCATGTTGCAAAGATGCCATCTAGTCTCTCAATGACTCGGTCTTGAGTGGTGGATGAGAGATCCTCAATTAATAGAAATCATGAGTATTTTTCCACAATCACCATCAGGTGATGTCCGTTGACGAGTGGACTGAAAACTTCAATGGCTATTTTCTCCCAGGCATGTTTCGGGATTTCTGACATGTTTAGGGTGTGTTGAGTAACTTTTATAGATAGGCAGTTGCATAGATGACAGGCTTTTAATTCCTTCTCAACTCACTTGTCCAGATATGGAAACCAGACTCGATCTCGGAGAGCTCAATTTGTGGCAACGATTCCCCTGTGTCCTTCATGGGCCACTTCAATCATTTTCTGCCACAGACTCTCCGGAATCAAGATTCTCGACCCTCGCAATGTAACTCCCTCTTGAGTTATGGACAGTTTATCTTTAACATTTCTGTATTTTTGATATTCACTCTCACTGGTGGGAGGTCGAGTGTGCTCATTTCACAACTGATGTGTAATTATATATTTTAACTTCAGCATGTCACTATCGTGGCTCTTGTCAGTGATAATCTCGGCTAACGAAGTAGCTGCTGGTATGTTTGATTTTACAATGAAGTTGATATAATCTTCAGCTGACTTGGATGGAGTGCCATGACCTGGAATGAGCACTCTGGAAAAGTAGTCAGAAGGGTTCTGATCCTTTCCTGGATGATGCACAATGTTATAATTGAACTCTTGAAGACATAGTCCCCAGCGTTCAATGCAAGGAAGCATCTTGGCCTTTGAATTGCCAAATTTTGTTAGTAAAGCTTGATGATCTATCACCAGCTTTCCATACAAGAATACAGGAAAGTGTTCACATGCCCACATCACGGCTAAACTTTTTTTTCAGGTTGTGAGTATGCACGTTCTGATTGGGACAAACTCCTTAACCCGGTATTTGTAAAGCGCAAACTAATCACCCCTAAGGTTCTCAAGGCACTGGGGGCCATCAGGAAGATTAAGCAAGCTATTTCCAAGAGTCACATGGTGCTGGGCTTAGCTGCTGTCGGCCCCGGGGACCGAATCATATACCTCGTGCTCCAGAGGCAGCCGCCCTGGCCGCTGCGCCACACCTCTCCCCGCTCTCCTTCCTGCATACGCCACAATATGCCTTCGAACATTCGCGTGTCCACTGTGCTGTGCAAGATAGCACCTAACCCAACTGGGCTAGTGTCAATGACAACCTCTGTCTGAAGATTCGGATTGAAATAAGCCATTTCAGTAGCATTCTCAATGGCTTGTTTGATTTTCTTAAAACTGTCCTCACATTCCTGGGACCACTAAAATAAAGCATTCTTTTTCATCAACTCCCTCAATGGAACACTTACTATAGCAAGGTCTCATATATATCTAGAACAGTAGCTGGCCATGCTAAGAAATGAACGCACCATGCAATCTGGGGGATCAGCATTTGACAGCGCTTGTACTTTAGCAGAATCTGGTGTCATATCCCCATCAGAAAAGATATGGTCAAAGAATTTTAGCACTGTCTTATGGAACTCACATTTATCTACTTTCAAAGTCAAACCTGCTTCGGCAAGTAAATGACATACTTGTGTAAGGCTTTATCGTGTTCTTTTTGGGTATCTCCGAAATCCAATGTCATCGTTGTAATTGAACGCATTCGGGACAGGCTGTATGATACGTTGAATGAAGTCTTGAAACAGTTCTGCAGCAGATGACACACCAAAACTTAGGGCCTAATTTAGATGCTGGCAGATGGGACTACACCATCATTAAGGTGACCGTATTACGATCCCATTATATCCTATGGAGATTGTAATACGGCGGACAAGATATCGTCACGTTTGTGAAGGAGTATTCCATCCACCAAGATCTAAATAAGGCCTTAGTCTTTTATATCAAAACAGACCAACATGTGTAAAACAGGTTGTAATGCACCTGCAATATTTCACTGTAGATTTGTTGCCTCAGCTGGGCCTTGTAGGTGCGCGTCGAAAGTTGTTTCTGGAACGTTCCGACAGCCATTCTGTCTTCACGCCGTGACACACTTGTTTTTCCCTTTGCTTTGCACACCGTCTTGAAATGGTTCTCCTTCCCACAGCTCCTACATCTCTGTCCAATGGCAGGACATTTGTATTTGTGTGTAAAAGAAAATCCACATCTAAAACATAACTTATTTTTGCGTGTAGACTTAACCTTATGTCCTTCAGTCTTTTGCTTTGACCTGCTCATCACACTCATGACTGATTCATTCTGGGCACCTCCGGCCTCCATGTCAGCAGCTTGTCGATCAGCATTCTGTTCAGTTCTAGCAGCCATCAACACTAGTTCCAGACTCAAAGTTTCTGAATGAAACGGCCAAGCATCCATCAATGACCCTAAGACGTTTGGCCTCTTCATCATTACATTTATTGAACTTACAGTGTTTGATGAGTGTGTCAAGTCTCTCTACAAATTCATAGATGGTTTCACTAACTTTCTGTAATTCTTGACTAAAAATATATCTTTCATAGTCAACGTTTGGCATTGGATTAAACTTGACATTCAAGGTTTCTTTAATCTGGTGGCATGTGATTCTTCGTCAATACATGGCATTTTCTCTATGACTTCCTTTATGCCATCACCAGCAAGATTTTTCAGGTATTTGATAATCTTTTTGTTATCAGTCTCTTCAAGGGCATCAATGAAATCTTCAAATATCTCTATCCATGTAGTCCATCGGTTGCCAGTATTTTGCTTTTTGGCGCTATTGAATGATGATGATGGTTTCAAGAAAGTGGCAGCATTGAAGACGAGTGTGGACTTTACTGAGGCGAGTCATGGTGGCCTTTCGGCCACTGCTTCTAGCTCATTCTCCCTGAGACCCTGTGACATACTGGCCTGGGGATCTTCCTTGATAATAATTGGTCTCCATCGAAATAAGAAACCTGTCACTATTCCGGACTCCTCACTGACTTTATCTCTTTAGAAACCTGTAAAGTTGTTCCGAGCTCCACTCAGCGGCTTCGGTGGCTCACCTCTTCAGGTATGGACGGATCCATAAGCATAACGCCAGGCACTTCTCCTTGGTCCACTATGCCCAGTGCTGCAGTATGAAAACTCTCTTTAATTTCTTCTGCTAAGCAGACAACTGTTTCTTGCATCTAGTTCGCTTTGCTTCTGACGTTTCATTGTACTTACTTACACCTGGTTGATCTCTGCCTTACAGCACTTATAATCGCAGTGTTATCTTGCGGTTGACTGTCGCTTTGTACTTTAGACACCAGGTGGATCTCTGCTTGGCTGCACTTGTAATCGCAGCGTTTTCACTCCATACTATGTATGGCTGTATGTTGCATAGTAGCGCAGTACCTTTACATATGGCCTGACCAACAGGTTCTCGACAAACGACGTGTGGATTCTCTGTGAATGCTTTAGTTTTCAACGGCTTCACAGCAGCTGGAACTGCGCTTTGACTCCACATGCATTAAAAGTCGATTCCATACTCCTACGACGGCACACGTGGTACACACGAGCAGTTTGCTTGGACCACAACAAACTCTCTGAGAGAGCACAGTCAGTTTTCAGGTTACTTGTCCCTGTCTCATCACCATTTGTAGTGTCTTCCCAGCTGGGGCACCTGGAAATGACTACACCAAACATGCAGCTTAGTAATACACGTCTTTATTCGTCAGCGTGTAACCGTGAACTCAACATTCTAAAGCAGCCTTCCCTGCAATACACTCTATTGATTACTTCATAGCTCTACGTGGTTCATCAGGAGCCAAAGGGTTCAGTCATTGTTAAATCGCAAGATACTACAACATGCAGCCTCGTTTTCTGTCACAGCACACTCTATGTTCTGTTCCAACCGGTATTTAGAATGATTTGAGCTGAGCAGAGACTTGTCTCAGTGAGGGTGTAAACACTTAGGGCCTCTTTATAGGTTTTTTGCCGTAGGGCAGCGCAGCAGGCCTTGCTGCTGCGCTGCCCTACGGCAAAAGAAAAGGGCAGGAATGCACCATATCTCTTCTATACGGTGCATTCCTGTCCTTTTCCCCTGCACCGGCGCACAATGGGCTGCCGTGCGCCAACGCAGGCACCTTTGCACCATGGTGCAAGGGTGCCTGTATTGCAGGGATGATTATTTTTGAGCGGGAATGGAAACCTTCCTGCACAAAAACAATCACAAGAGGCTTTTTTCTCTTTCTAATGCAGCACACATAGCAAAAGGAACAAGCATTGGCATAGCCAATAGGTCTCGCTTTTGGGACCTTCTAAGTATTTAGTTATGCAGCACAATATTCTTGGTGCAACAACAACTGTTGCATGGCTAAACACTTAAATAGTCCCAAAGGCGAGACCTATTGGCTATGCCAATGCTTGTTTAATTCTGCAAGAAACTGAAGATCTTGCTTTTCACCCAGCCCAGCCCCTCGCTCAGCCCACACAGCTCCTGCTGCAGCCCAAGGATAACCTTTCGGGTGAGGTGTGTATAATAAAAATACACATAACATATCATAACGATCTTAATCATTAGCTTGTCACCACAACTCAAGACTATTGTATTCAACATAAGATTTCCTCTGTTACCAACTCAGGCAACTATGCATTAAGTATCAGCTTTCCCACAAGTTAACAATCAGAAATACAGCCATAAAATTTCAAAATATACAAAATTTCAGTTGGCAAAACAAAATATAATCCAGGGATTCTCAGTGCAAATCTTCCAATCCAGGGTTTATCAGAAGGGCGAACATACACCAAAACCCTTATGTACTATGTTTATTAATGCCCGCCTGCAGATAGAAAGCAGATAACAACGTGCAGGCGCTGCAGGATGTGTCCCGGTGTTTGTAAATTACACCGAGACGAATTCAGCATATTTTACAGTGGGGCCACACTTCTTGGCAGGGTGGACGGCGTCCACCCTGTGAAAAAAGAGGGGGGACGCCGTCTACCCGCGTGTACCCTGTTTGTTAAGTGTGAGAGTGAAGCTTGCAAGGCCACTGCTGCTCAGTGTTGTATCTCAGAGTGAGGGAAGCTTCCACAGCTGCTGCTACATGCATTGTTCTTTTGTGTGGGACCATTCGTGAGGGAGGGCGAGTGGATGCATGCACTGCACCTGCTTGTCATATACTTGCTCTGTGTGTGAGAGTGAAGCTTCAATGTGTGAGAGTGAAGCTTGCTTGCTGTTGTATCTCACTGTGAGGAAAGCGTCCATAGCTGCTGCTGCCTGTACTACACTTGTCCTCTTGTGTTTATGTTTGAGGAGGGAGGATGACAGCATGCTTGCACTGCACCTGCTTGTGATATACTTGCTCTGTGTGTGAAAGTGAAGTTGCAACATGTGAGAGCGAAGCTTGCTCACTGCTGTATCTCACTGTAGCTGAAGCTTCCACAACTGCTGCTACCTGTACTACACTTGTTCTCTTGTGTTTATGTTTGGAACGGAGACCGAGAAGATGCTTGCACTGCACCTGCTTGTGATATGCTTGTTCCCTGTTGTGTAAGATCGAAGCTGCAACATGTGAGATTGAAGCTTGAAATGTCATTGCCGCTCATTGGTGTATCTCACTATGAGGGAAGCTTCCACAGCTGCTGCTACCTGTATTACACTTGTTCTCTTGTGTTTATGTTTGGGACAGAGACCGAGATGATGCTTGTATTTCACCCGCTTGTGATATCCTTGTTCTGTGTGTGAGAGTGAAGCTGCAAAGTGTGAGAGTGAAGCTTGCAATGTTATTGCCGCTCATTGGTGTATCTCAGTATGAGGGAAGCATCCATAGCTCCTGCTACCTGTACTGCACTTGTCCTCGTGTATATGTTTTAGGGGGAGGATGAGAGGATGCTTGCATTGCACCCGCTTGTGATATACTTATTCTGTGTGTGAGAGTGAAGCTGCAACGTGTGATAGTGAAGCTTGCAATGTCATTGCCACTCATTGGTGTTTATCAGTGTGAGGGAAGTATCCACAGCTGCTTTCATCTACACTGTACTTGTTCGCCTGTGTTTATGTGTGAGGGAGGATGAGAGGATGCCTGCACTGCACCTGCTTGTGATTTATTTGTTCTGTGTGTGAGCGTGAAGCTGCAACATGTGAGAGCGAAGCTTGCAATGTCCCTGCCGCTCAGTGTTGCATTTCAGTGTGAGGGAAGCATCCACAGCTGATGCTAGCTGTACTGCACGTGCTCTTTTGTGTTTATATTTGGGGCGGAGACCGAGAGGATGCTTGCACTGCACCTGCTTGTGATATGCTTGTTCTGTGTGTGAGATTAAAGCTGCAACATGTGAGAGTGAAGCTTGCAATGTCACTGCCGCTCAGTGTTGTATCTCATTGTGAGGGAAGCATCCACAGCTGATGCTGGTTGTATTACACTTGTCCTCCTGTGTTTGGGGGGATGGTGAGAGGATGCTTGCACTGCGCCTGCTTGTGATATACTTATTCTGTTTGTGAGTGAAGCTGCAATGTGTGAGAGTGAAGCTTCCCTTCATTGGTGTATCTCATTGTGATGAAAACTTCCGCAGCTTCTTTCATCTACACTGTGCTTGTTTGCCTAAGTTTATGCTTGTGAAGGAGGAGGGGGACGAGGGACTGCTTGCACCGCAGCTTCTTATGAAGAACTTGTTTTGTGTGTGAGTGACCTCTGTGTGAGTGACGCTTGCGCTGCTATCTATGCTGCACGTTCTCTTGTATGTTGGGGGATGGGTGATTGAAGTGCCGTTGAGTGATTGCACTGCAGTTACTCGTGCTGTACTTTGTGTTAGAGAGTGAAGTTTGCTTTACCTTTGCTGCTGCCTTAGTTGCACCGTGTGTATCAGTGGCTGTGAAGCTTGCTCTACTGCTGCTAGCTATGCTGTAAGCGTTCTCGGGTGTGTGTGGGGGGAATGGGGGCGAAGAAGTGTTTGCACTGTAGCTGTCTTTGATCGACTTGTTTTGTGTGCGCGAGCAATGCTTAAAATGCTACTGCCATTATTACTGTGTGCGCGCGCACGAGAATGAAGCTTGCTGCTTGCACCGCTGCTGCCAGTGATATATTCGAACTCACGTCTCACTTCCATATTATTGCCAAGCAAACAATTTCATGAGTGTTACAAATATAGAACGAGGGTGAGCTCCTGCCGCATCGGTTCTGTGGCCCGTGTGCCGGAGGAGGAGGCGCCGCGGCCGCAAAGGGAAGGGTGCTGCGGGAGTGGAATAGACCGCACACATTGAAGGGGCCAGGAACCACTTTAACAACAGAGGAGCGGGGGCGAGCGAGCGCGGCAGCCTGCAGAGCTGACCAAACGCTCGTGCGTCGTGGCTGGCCTTTTTGAGATGAGTACGCGCGGCAAACATGTGTTTCCAATTATCGCGCCCGCGTCTGGGCACGATAATTGGAAACACATGTTTGCCGCGCTACCCATCTCAAAAGGCCAGCCACGACGCACGAGCGTTTTTGGGACTGCTTTCAAAACTCACTTACTAAAAGTCTTCGCCTCTAAGCAGCGCTTGCGCGCTACTCGAGGCTCAACCTAAAAACGAGGAGAAATAAAGATATTTCTCCTTGTTGTACCTCGGTGTAAGTTTTTGGCTCTGCCTCAGACTTACGATTTCTCGTAAATCTAGGGCAGTGTCAAAAAGCCATGGATGTTGTTGGGAACGCCCCCAGCAACACCCATGAAAAACCCCTATTAAATATTTATAAGGCCATGAAAAGCCACGTAACGTGGCTTTACATGGCCTTGTATATACGCCAGTGGCACATTGCGCCACCGGAACGTCAAAATGAGGCCCTAATAGTTTATAAATTGTTCAGTCAGTCTACTGTGACGCAGTGGAAATTTAAATAACACACGTTTTACTAAGCTGAACTCCTCTTTTGATAACTGTGATTTTCTAAATAGCTACAAAAGTTCTCTGAGGCAGAAAGATCTATTCATGTCCCTCCCCAGGTGAGCTGCTCTTCTTTGTGCGAGATGTTATGTGTGTGCCCTTGACAAATGAGATATCAGCGCGTTCCCCAACCGCAGCTTCATCTTAATTCGGCTGACACAAGTCACGCGTGTTTTCCTCCGGGTGCACAGGCTGCAAAATGTCACCTTGCTCTGTTCAGTTGGGAACCGAGACCAGAAGTGCATGTCCATTTGAAATACTTCTGTTTGGAGGGAAATGTCTGCATTGCTATTAGTTTCTTTGCATTAAAAAGATGAAGAGAAATATTATTATTTATATAAAAAAAAAAATTTTAAACACCTAACGAATTATATTCATGCTGCACTGCAATCCCTTGTTTTTCCATATATAATCTCACTGAAAAAGCAATAAAAATGATTAATAGTTCAGCACATACAAACTCGAAAACCCCCTGACATTTCTCAATTATTGCATGCAATGCACGCACACTATACTCACGCCACCGGCCAAGTGTTACTCTTGATAGCTGTTTTTTTCCTGAGCTATTGTCAAAGTAGTTGGTGTATTGAGCATGGCAGAAGGCATAAGGTATGCTGTGTCTTTGCATACCATAACTGGCAAATTTCAGGCGTTCTCCGCAGACAGCCAGCCCCTGCTGGCCAGGTGCCTGTGGTGTTGACCACAGGGTCTGGTCTCTGGCTGGTCCTGCTATCAGCCCTTTGCGGGCTGCCAACCCCCGCTGCTCATGGCCTGCTGCTGTGTGCAGTAAGGGGTGGCCAGAGGATCTTGCCTCCAGCCAGGCCCCACACCCAAGCCACTGAGGGCAGCCATGCAGCACCTAAGAGTAAATAGAGGCAAGCTCTGATTTTTTTTGTTTGTTGCTCTCAAACCATTTTTTTTTAGAGGGGGGTTGTTATGTTTGGGAGCATTTTGTTTTTGTTGTTGTTTTTTTTACAACTAATGTGACAAACAACCCAACCACTTATCAACTTTACTTTTTTACTAATGGAATTTTTTGTAATGACCGTCAGTCATTTCTTTCCCAATATTTGGGTTTTGCTCTCCCCTACCACATGGCAAATGTGGACCTTGCATCTGAAAGATGCATTATTTTGCTGATGTCCTTGGCTCAATACATCTGCAGGAATGCTTGGTACTGTTTTGGCCTCCTCTTTTTCATGCACACAGTTTCTCCACTGTTGCCACCTTGGGTGCTCACTCTCATTCTTGGACTTGACGTGTCTCCCCATGGTGGAAGTAGTAGTGTCCTCTCACCCCCTGCTGAGTTTTTGGTCACACAAATTTGCATGTGATACAGTGGCATTCAGCTTCCTCTTCCCTGACGGATGAGTAAAGAACTCCCAGGTATCAGATTTCTTGGAGTGTTTTTGCATCTTTTTAGTCTCCCCAAGCAGCAGAGGATAGTTCAGGAACCTCTTCTTGGTTTCTCTCTCTCTCTTTCTCTCGCTCTCTCAATGGCTTTCTCAAATAAAGCAGTGAGTATGTATCAGTAACAATTGTACAGGTTTCCTGCTTTTCTCAAAATAGTGGATATGCCTCCACTTGCTAAGGAAAAGGCGTGCTTCCACATAGTATAGGGATATCTGAGTTTACAGCCCATGAAAAGCACATAATGCTCTTTGTTTTGGAAAATAGTTAGCAGCCTACCCTGGAAGTCTGCTGACTACAAAGCAAGTCAGCCTTCGATACTAGGTGGGTCGAGCCCGCTAGCTAATGATAGAGTTTGTAGACTTGAAGGATCAGAAAAAAATGAGTTCAATTTATTTACCCCTCCAAAATGTACTCTGATATCAGTCCACACTTGAGAGGATATTTTTATGTTGAAAAGTGTAGAGTACTCTTTACCTAAAAAATAACAACTATAGTCTGTGGCCTCAGTAGCAAGTTCACTGATGATGTAAGGAGACCAAACGCAGTTTCCCACATTTCAAAGTCCTTGTTCTCGGGATAGATACCATGGACACAATTTGTGGCTGCAGTCAGTGGACTCATAAATTGTCAGCGAATGCTGTGACATGGTGCATTTTTTAATTTTGTTCTACGTAGGGCTCTAGTGTAGTCCCCGCTAAGATCTGCTCATTTTGTACCCTTATTAGGCCTTTGTATTTCTTTTTTTCTAGACGCAGGAACCATGCCCCCTATGCTGTAACGGCAGCCGCAAGAGAAAATTGAGGCTAGCCAATTACACCCTTTGGTCTTAGTTCTGAGACTGTGGACCTGAAATGGACGATGAAAGCAAAAAAACTCTCACGTCTTATTGAAGGCCTTCATTTTTTAAATTTTAGTCCACAGGCAGTCCACATACAGAGTCCGCAGACCATCGGCAGTCTAAAAATACAAAAGTAGTAACACTTTCATGTCCACCTGGCACCATTTGTAGCACAAATATATCTAAAACTACTGAATACGTTTAAATAAAATTAACAGAGCCATGCTTTCGGAGTAAAATTCTATTATTTTAATGTGAAGTTTAGTGTATATCTATTCTGCAGTTTTTTCAGTAGCTGCATGCAACAATTCCTATCACATCTTCAATAGGAAAACATATGTTTTTTTAGCCCCTCCCAACATTTTTTCTCCTGCATGGAATTGCACGGCATTTGACATGCCTAAGCTATCTACATAAATTTTATGCAAATCCGTGGAGTCCACAGTAACAGGGAAATCAAAAATGCCATTTCAATAGAAAGTGTGGCAGAACCACACAGACACAAGAATCTGATAGCTATAATCTAACAAACTCTGAAACGGAAGCAACTGCCTACTCTTGTGCCACAGTCACATAGCTTTATTATGATTTAGAGGTCCAAAATGACTCTAACTCATTTGTGTGAGCGTTTCCATATGCATGTGAATAGAAGACAACATAATTGCTGCATTATTTATATACAATGTATAATATCTTCCTCTTTAGTTGCTATTCATATGTGAAAAAACTATTGTAAATAATAAATATTGTAACAATAAAATATATAATGAGCAAAAATGTCTTGAGTCAACCCAAGTTGGTGAGTCGAAACTCATACACATTATTGTTCAGACAAATACTTCAAGCCCAATAGGGCAATTTAGAATTCTGTATTATTTAGTTTCATCTAGGTCTTCTGTAGAGATTAAATAAAATAAGTGAAGTGCAATTAAACCATTTATTTACAAAAAATAGGATTACCTGTTACCATTATTTTTCTACACCATAAATCATGAATAAACTATAAATAAACTACAATTTCCTCTTTACTGTTCAGTCCTGTTGGGAAAATAGCTTCTAAATCAACAATATTGTGAGATTTAAAATGCCTTCATTGTAGGATCCTGTTGCCTCTCCAGGAGCTTTTTTGTTGGTTCAATTAATTTTCTTTGGATACTCAACTCAGGATATCCAAAATAAGACATGTCAGATAGGGATCAAAGGAAAGACAGAGAGAAGAAAGAAAGAGGAATGTGAAAGAAAAGAAAGCAATATGGCCTTGATATTTAAAAGAAAAGACACAGCACAGCTGTGGGAATAGTTGAGAGAAATACTAAATGCACAAAGTTCAAACATATCACATAAGTATCAGTGTGTAGTTATAGTTAGGTCAGAGTTTCCATAGGAAGAGCTCTTTTGTTTCACTAATAATGTTGGGGCCGTTTGATGAATTTGCAAGAAACGTTCCCAAAAACATCATCCACCTCAGCGTCTTCATGGAAAATTTCACGCCAATCCATCAAGCAGGGGCAAAGACAAAGGGGTCCCAAAAGTGCAATTTCCCATGTTAATTCCAATAAGAAATTTTGCTGTCCTAAACAGAAAAAGTAGCTGAACGGAATTACTCAAAATTTAGAAAAAGGTAGATATTTACTCAGAAAGCATGCTTTTTATGATCTGATGTATTTCAGCCGTTTTTGAGAAACTAGCATTTAAAGAGAGGCTCGGGTTGGACATGAAGGGATTAATGCTCAGAAAAAGTTAAGTATATCTGTAAGGTTGGTCCTGCAGGAATCCCACAGCAATCCTGCAGTACCAAATAGTAAAAAAATATGGCCTTCTGATTTGCCAAAGAAGTTTTTTTCTCCTGTCAGCCGTTTTGAGAAAGCAGTACCATTGTTGGTATTGCAGTACTGAGTGATCTGATTGGCTGTCTGCAGCTCTGAACAAAATGCTATTACAGGACTCTGGGAATCAGGTCCCGAGCCCTAGATAAAATTGAATACCTCATAAGGGGGCATGGTAGGCACACCCCGGCTCCAAGGACCATGTGGGGGGAAGTCAAATAAAAATAAAACAAATTTGGGGTGCCGGTAGCATTGTGCTAGTGCCTGGTACAGTGAAACCCAGTGCGACACCCCCTGTGGTACCATGATACTGGTGCTGGTTCTGCGATTCTAAAAAACAATAAAAAAATAGACCAGACCCTGTGGCCAACAGCCACTGTACAATCCATCGGGCATGTGGAATAGAAGTTGGCCACCTGCAGGGGGTTGGGCGCAGGGCCAACCTACTGCTGCAACCTACTGAAGTATGTGCGTAATGGATTGTTGGGTGCCTGGAGGTGTGGCCACCCATGGGGTGGATGGGCACAGGACCTGGCTGAGTGCCATGCCCTGCCAACCTCGCTGTGCACAGCCAAAGGCCAGACACAGTGGGTGGTTTGTTGCCTGAGTGGGGTTGGTTGCAGGGATGCCAATCTCCCATGGGGGTTGATGGCCCATTGGGAGTTGGGCACCTGGCTGGAGGCCAGACCCTCCAGTAAAGCCCCCAATATGCTTAGCTGAAGGCTGGGTAGAGCAGGTGGTTGTCCACCCATGGGAGGGATGGGCAAAGGGTCTGACCAGAGGCCAGCTTTGCTCCCACTACCCCAAGAGGGATTGGTTGTCCATGGGGAGTTGGGTGTGGGCCACCCTTTGGTCAACCCCCGCTGCGCACAGACAAAGGCAGTGTACAGTGGGGGTTTGAGTGGCCGCACCAGTGTTGGGCGCAGGACTTGGCCAATGGTCTTGCGTAGCAAAGGCATTGGTTGTAGGTTGCCCAAGGGGATTGGGTACATGTTCAAACTTGAATATGTAAAAAAAACAGAAATCCACTGAAAAAAACTGAGGTTAAAGTGATGTTATAGTTAGGTGTTGAAATGAGATTGTACCTAACATTCAGAAACCCCAAAACACCTAAATTCACAAATTATAGTTTACTGAGTGACCTATAATTTTTCCCCGCCATGCACTGCTAATGAGCTCACATTATATCTCTCATGACATGATGACATAACTGATGAAATCTCAAATGACATCTTTGATGGCATCACTGATGTTGCAAGCAATGTGACAGCATCCTATAGAGTATGTGGGCTTGAAGTAATTCAATACTCAATTACTGTAGCCAATTATCTACCACCAATCCCATGATCACAAATATATTTGACCATATGATGGGCACATAGCATATCTGTCAAGTCACCCACATTTGGTGTATGGTGTCATTTTTCCTTTCCTGGGATTTACTCCTTAACGGGAAAAAAGCCTCCATAGACTTTAATGTGGTCACCCCCTTTTTATACCCTTTAAAAAGAGTTTGCACACTATTCACCTTAACATGATTACCCTCTTAAAGACTTTACAATTGTAAGTGAAAAGGTTGACTGTTATACATTTACCACTGATAGGACACCTTCTGCCAGAGCCGATGGACAACCATCCATAGTTTGCTAAAATATGCTACACTTTCCTGAGATGAGCACCATTGCATACAGCCATACAACCATGCTTACAACTCCATTGTAAGATAAACCACCTGTTTGTGGCTCGTCCCTACATTCTATATTATTCAACAGGATTCAATGCTCCTGCTAAGGAGTGCCCCATAATGCACTTCTTGGGCTTATTTACATACATTTGCCTGCATGGGGGGGCCACAGCCTGGGCACGCGCACCACCAGCAAGTGTTGTGGGGGCTGCTGGTAGTGCAGAAGCCCTTCCAGAAATACTTAGAAAACCCAATGTTTCCTGGGGTCTGTAGAAATTGGCCCCAAGAAAAGCTTTTGGCATTTGTAAGCATTCCCAGAGCTGGAACATTTGCTCTCCAGCTTTAGAATGCAGAGATCCCTTGTGGCTGGTGTTATGGCTGCATTATGTGGCCCTAGGAGTGTAAAAGAAACATTCTGAGACATGTTTAATTTTGTTTTCACTATAAATGTTTTATTCGGATGTTTATTGCCAATGCCAATAGGCTTGCCTTTTATGTATTGCCAGTAACTTACTTAAAAAGAACCCTAGAAATTCAAAGCAAAGGTTAAAGTGGCAGTTATAGTTGGGCATTCAAAAAAACTTAGAGATTCACTGAAATAACCAAAGGTTAAAGGGACATTATAGATAGATGAAAATGTCAGTTAAAACATACCATTTTAAACAAACAAAACCATTTAAATTCATCAGTTATATTTATCTCAAGCAACTATAACTTGTGCCTTAAAGTAACTATACCTCATGCCCTCCCCATGAGCTGCTAATTACCTTCCATGTTACATCACTCATGACATGTTCTATGACTTAATTGATAACATCACTGCAGCATCTGAAATGACAACATTGATGACAACACTGTGCATGTTGGGGGCGCAAGTTAATTGTTAATGTGAACTAGGCTACCTGTGAAGTGCAAGGTATAGGGATAATGTTTAACATAACCCATGCTTGCTACACCCAATGAAGTTGTATCTCACATGGCATTAATGATGCTTCATAATATTCTGAGCTATTATGTATCTACTTTCAGGCCTCTAATGCCATACTAGTTTATAGAACATTGTGTGCAAAAGATGCTTGGATGATGTCATTTGAGATGTCAGCACTGATGTCATAGAACATGTCATGAGTAATATAATATGTGAGGTCATAAGCAGTGCATTGCAGGGGCGCAAGTTATAGTTAGCTCTGCTAACTAACTGGTGAATTTCTGTGGTGTTTTTGGTTCAAAGCATTAATGCTGTCACTGGCATATACACCTAATTATAATGCTACTTTAACCTTTGCTTTTTTCAGAGAATATATAAATATATGTACTCACTGAAAAAAACAAAGGTTTGAAAAACTTTGTATATTCACTGAAAAAAACAAAGGTTAAAGTGTCATTATAGTAATAATATAAAAACTAAATTTTTCACACAATAAAAGCACTGAAATACACCAGTTAAAGTTTACTAGACTAACTATAACTTGTGCCCCTCGGTCAATCAGAATGCTCTGTATTTTAAATTTGCGGTAACCCTGGAGTACCGTAGTACCAACTGTCCAAATATCATTATATTAATGAGCTTAATTTCCCTAAAACTGCTGAACAGATTTACACCAAATCACAAAATACAAGCTTTCTGAGACAAGATCTAGCTTTCTGTCAAATTTAGTGTAATTCTGTTCAGATGATTTTTTTCTGTATTGCTCCCCAAAATTGCTATGGGTAATTGTATTTAAATCTTGATTAAATAAAGTACTACTTGCACTTGAAAATTTACTAGTCGCTAAAGTGTCCACCATATAACTTTTACTATACTGTACTATACTATACCTTTACTATACTGAATGAGACTTGCATCCAGGACTGCACTATTTCTATTTTGTACACCCATGCATGTACATAAAGTAAATATATAGTGTATGTAATTGTGAGCCCTTTACTACCTACTTTATAATCTACTGGTTTATATATAAATTTGAGGAGCAGTAGCTTGGATGATGTAATCAGTGATGTCATCAATTATGCCATTTGAGATGTAATTAGTGATGTCATCAATTATGTCATTTAGCATGTCTTAAGTGATGCAATATGTGAGTTCATAAGCAGTGTATGTCTGGGCCGCAAGGTATAGTTAGCTCAATGAACAATAACTGATGAAGTTAAGTGGTTTTATGTTTTTTTAAATGTTACATTGTTTAACTGTCACCTAACTAAACATCACTATAACCTGTGTTTTTTTCATTGAATAAGTATATGGGCTAAAGTACCCCCGCCGTACACTATAAGGATATTGCAAGTCACTGAGGAGTTTTATGACTATATAGACTATATAAGGCTGAAGGCTGAGTTCCTTCATAAGGCTAAGGAATTCAAAGGTGACTTGCAATATCCTTATCATGTATGGTAGAGGGTACTTTATCCCTTCTAATACATGGTCAGACCTTTCCCACAAACCACTTAAATACCTTGTGCATAGCTCTTCCATATGAAAGAGAGCACATGTTTGCAAACATGAAGAATACAAATTGTAATCTCCGGTGAAAAATTATACACATTAAAAAGCTGTTAGATATTTGTTGCAAGAGGATATTAGAATCAGTTCAATACAAGTCAGTTAAAAAGGTGCAGTAGCTTCAAATGTGTAGAAACATGCCAAAAGGTTCTAACTTTTCTATACACCTAAGGTGTGCAAAAAATGAACATGTTTCCCATAATAATCTCTTTTCTGCTTGTCACTGCACAGCTAGAAAAACAGAGCAGAAGAAAGAAAAACATAATTTTCGCTCTGGCAGCATGCATTGTGAAGTCTGTAATAAGTTATTATTGTTGAGTTCTGATATCATTTCTTTATAATAGGCAACTGGGTATGTCAGAAGTTGCAGATTATAAAGAAATTAGAGACTCATTTTTAATACAGGAATTGCAGAATCCCATGTATTATATACATATCTTACACAGTGATGACTGCCACTATGTAGTTATAGTAGTTAGGTCAAAGTTTCCATAGGAATAGCATTTTTTTTGCAAATAACTTTGGCGCCATTTGATGAATCTCCCAAAAACTTTCCAAAGAAAAGTTCATCCACTTCAGCTCCTTCCTGGAAAGTTGAGTGATGATCTATCAAACGGGGGGCCAAGAAAACGTCAATTTCCCATGTTAATTCCCATAGGACATTTTGGGAATAAATACCAGAAAAATGTCTGAACTGAATCACACCAGATTTGGCAGAAAGTTAAAAATTTACTTAGAAAGCTTGCTTTTAGTTATTTGTTGTAAATCAGTTCAGCCGTTTTGTGAGAAATTCGTGTTTAAAGAGGTTTTGGAGTGGTCCTGGAGGGGTTAAAAATAGGTATATATTGTTTCATGCAATGCAGAAAGACAACTTACTGTGCTATGCTGCGTGAAAGGGGAGGGCAGGAATATGCCATATTTGCCAATATATGGCCCATTCCTGCTTTCTGCCTACGCTGGCGCACAATCTGCTGCCTAGTGCCAATGCAGGCAAATTGCGCCATGGTGCAAGGGTGTCTTCATTGTAGGCAGGATTGTTTTTGTGCAGTAGGAGATACCTTCCTGCACAAAAACAATCCTTAGAGACATGTTCCTCTTTCTCTGTGTGCTGCACATTTCGAAAGAGGAAACAACAAAGAGAATAAAGATATTTCTCCTCATTACACCTCCCCTCGGAAGGCATAGCATTTTGACACATTCTCAGGTTTACCAGTCTTGGTAAACCTGGGAATGCTCCAAAATCCATGGGCGGATGCGTGGGAACAACCACGCTCCACCAATGGAACACTTTACCAGGGCTGAGTAACAATGACTTGCGCTGCATTGCATCACTCCAGATTTACCAAGCCACGCAGGGCCATGCAAAGTTGCTTTGTGTGGCTTGCTAAATCTGATGTAACATACTGATTGGCTGGCCACACTCTGTGTTAGCCACTTAAAATCCTGATTGGCTGGCCACACTCTGTGTGTCACATTTCTTTATTAATTTACAACTTGTAATCCAGGTATGCAACAAAGTTGTGGTAGCCATTAGAGGACATGGTCCCTGCATCCTGAAAACACTTAAGGGAGCAGGATGAGAACACCCAGACCCCAAGGGGTATGTGGTGGGCGGTGTGGGTCAAAGCCCCCCCCTTGATTGAATAGCCACAACATGGACAATATGTCATGGCTGCCATTACATGCCTTGGGTCATGGTCCCCCATCGAAATGCATGGTAATAGTTTTTCAGGTTTTTAGGGTCACAAAAAGGAGGACATGTAAAGGGTGATAACAGATTTCAGTCAAAAAAGATATAATTTGTTGGTGATACCATACTTTGGAATTGTGGTATGTTCTAGGGTGATTTCATTTTATCCAGTGAAAAATGCTGATATACTGCAGGGATTTGATGAACCATTTTTGAGAGAAAGCTGTTTTCTCTCATTATTTTCTCATGGAGATTATGGAAAGTGCTCCAGAAGCTAAAATGAGAGCACAATTTTAATAAACTAACACTATATTCCTCAGCCATGTGAGAATAAGGTCTACGTTTCTAAGTAAAACATGTACTTCCAACACAAGGAGCAGCCAGTCAGGTGATTACCCGATCAGTGTTCTAATGAACACTGCAGGAGGCTAACATTTAGTATTTATGACAACAGTGTGGCACACCTGAATGGTGTGAACTGGGAACCAGAGAGATGAATTTTTAAAGTTGTAAGTAGGACTAGCTCCAAGAAGCATAAATGGACAATGATTGTCAATGGTCATGGTAAAATGGGACCTAGGCACAGAATTAAGCTGACAGCTTAGTAGCACAGGTTCGATAGACCAAACAGGTTCATCCTAGTCAAAGATTTTACCTTCTGACATTAAGGGCCTTATTACGAGTAAGGTGGTCCTAGGACCGTTGTACTCGAGGTGGCAGTCCGACCACCACCACCACTGTGGGTCTACCCACCGAATTTCGAGTGTGGTAGTTGGACCGTCACAGGACCGCCGCCAGGATCCAGGATCCCGCAGTGAGAGCGCAGCAGTAAGGGGCAGAAATAGGCTGGCAGTGTGGCTGTGGCACCGACGAGCATATTTCGAGTTCCATTTCCCTCGCCCATTTAATTGCGGTGAGCCCGCTATGAAAAGGGTGGCGGAGATGCAACGCCCCCTGCCGCCTCTGGGCTTGGGGGTACATGTAGTGCCCCCTGAAATTGCACCTCTGTTCCTGCATGGTGTGTCATGCAAGACATGGTGCATGCCACACCGTGCAGGAATGTGCTGCATTCGCTGTCATGGCTGCGGTCTGCTGTTAAGGCTCTCCTATGCGCCTAACACAGCTGCTGCCATGAGACTGCCTCAGCACCGCCCGCCTGCCCTGGATTCAACTCAGAATTCGGCGGGTGGGTGCACATTGGGCTTGGCAGTCCTCCTGCCAGTGCAGCAGTGGCGGTGCTGAAGGAGGACTGCCAAACTCATAATAAGGCCCTTAGTCTCAATCCACCACAGAATACACTTTTAAAGCCCCCCAGGACCTGTGGGGAGGCACTTAGAGACTCATAAGGTGACAGACAGAGACCAACAGTAGAGTCCAGACCAGGTCCAGCTGCCATTGCTTAGCAGGGCAGTTGCAGGAAAGGCCTTTTGTAGTTTGCTTTGTCCCTGTAGCTTTAACAGGAGGTCAGTCTTCTTTTTCCTGCGTACAGGAGGGAGCATGTTTGTCCCTCTTGGCTCTTCTGAGGTCCCAGTCAGCAGGTTCAGCGCTTTTCTGATCTTCCTCATGTCCAGGAGTGTTTGGAAGTGGGTGCCTGCAGTTGCCACATTTATACCTGGCACGGGCTAATGGGTGGGAATGACTCCTGGGCATACCCTAGCCAATTGGGTAAGAGTTCCCATGGCCAATCCTACCCACTTTGGGCATTTTCAAGAAGGCTAAAGTCTTTGACCACATTAAACTTGAGTATATTTTGCAAAGGAGAAGGGAACCCAAGTAATCAGAGAGGGACCTGGGGTACAAGTAATTATATAGGAACAATGGTACCTTACAGCATAGGTAAAAGACAGTGATTGATCAACACAGTGATACAATAAAGACTGTGTTATAGGAATCCCAATAGGAATTTAAAAACTTTTATTTACAATAATGAATAAAAAGAACATGGAATGTGGGACAATATTCAAGAGATCAATTCGAAGAACTCAGGCATAGTAGTGCACTTCCAAAATATAGTCAACAATTAGGTCACAAGCATAGGGAAAGCAACATTGCACATGAGTACAGTAATTATTTGAACAAATCAGTGTCAAGGCGCTAAAGCTGACAGCGTTTCCATCCCTAACCTAACAATGGGATCATATTCAGGACAAAGAAAATATGGCCTGAGAAGGATGCCTACCAAATGGGAATATCGAACCAGGCCTCAGAAACAACCAACATAGTGAAGGAGACAGTGGAATAGACCGCGTTGGTCCACAGAGGGATCTAAAAAAGTGCAACGTGCAGCGAAGAACTAACTGCGAGTGAAAATAAAAATTAATATGGTCATTCCTGATGCGGTTCTTTCATCACTTGTGACCACCGCCGTCTGACCCCCCGGTCATTGGGCCCATCATGATTCACGCTGTCTCCTGTCCGCCTCCCGGCTGGGCCGTTCCATATCTACATGCCTTGTGGACTCACGCAGAGCATCCCCCACACCGACAGGTCTGTCCTTCACCTTAATTACCTGCCATTAAACACTTGCTACATCTCTGACATCTGGCCATTTTTATTTCAATTAATATAATATATATATAAATGTAAATAATACCTACATTTTAAAATCACAATGTAAAAATCATTTTTTTTAAATGTCAATTAAAAATTATGAATAAATAGACAAAAAATAGGCATGATAATTGAAAACAACCTAAAATTGATAAATAAAAAATATAAACAAATATATATAAATATATAAAGTCAGTATAAAACAAACACTTCCCTAAAAACAAAACAATCTACCAAAAATAAAAAATAAATATAATTATCATAATTTATATTATATAATAAACAGAAAAATATAAATAACATATAAAAGCAAATATTATAATATATATTTAACAATTTTACAAAACAACCAAATACTCATAAAAGGTTTCCCCCAAAATGATAAATCATTTGCATATTTATTAAACAGAGTAAAAAATGAATAAATGCAATTCTTATGCTAAAAATATATACATTTAAAATAAGTCCCATACTACTCTGCAACAAACCAACAGCCCACCAACAAATTCAAAATAATATATAATATATGCACAAATATTAGACTAAAAATAATACTACATATTAAGTGTAATAAATTAACACCCTAAGAATAACTTGCACTGCCATAGATTTTAGATGTCATCAGAGATGTAATATGTGAAGTCATAAGCAGTGCATCACAGCAGTGCAAGTTATACTTAGGTCAGTTACGTGTAACTGTTGAATTTCTGTGTTTTTTTGTTTGTTTTAAAACTGTAATTTTTTTATTATTAGAAGACCTACATATAATTCCACTTTAACCTTTGTTTTTTTCAGTGTTCGCATTTTGTGACATTTTTATGCCATGTATATCAGTGGCTCACATACTGAACATGCGCTCTCTAGCAATCACATTATACAGCCCTTGGTAATCCTTTACTTCACTGCCCTTCATCCAACCATCCAGTGCCTTCCAAAGAGGATCCACACAAACCACACAGGTCTGCTGGGGCAGCTTCTGGCAGTCCCTAATCTTCTGCCTCTACTTTTCTGGGGTCAGCTCACATTTCCTGGTCAGGGCCTCCTTCTTAAGGGGATTCTTCATCCTGTCCCCTTTTCCTAGGGCTAACAGGGCACCCCTCCGTTCATTGGGAATATGCCTCCAGAGACTGGCCCCTCAATCCTTTTCTGGGACCCGGTTCATCTCTAAGGCAAACTCATAGGCCTCACACCAGTTATCTGTGTCATCTTCCACAGCAAAATTAAGCACCAAGTCTTTTGGGATGAGGACCCTCTTTTTTTAAGTGGACACGAGAGTAAAGCTGCCACCATTGCTGCTGCACTTGGCTTGCTTGGCTTTGATGTCCAGCTCCCTCGGCTCCTCTCATGAGCCAATCTTTTTTCTTGAAGAACCAGTTTCTTCTCTATTTTAAGCCTGGACTTTTGAGGCCTGAATTCCCTCTCTGACAAAGTGCTCCCTGCCGTCACACTGGGCTCTCTTTCAGTAGGCAGATGGTCTCCCTCCTCTAAGAGCTTCAAAGCCAGGGACCCCTCCAATCCTAAATCAAGTTCTCCCACATCAGAATCATCCCCAATAAGATCCTCAGATTCCTCAGTTTGGGATTGCATCCTTGAGACCTCCTCATAGGCATGGAGGGCTATCTGAAGGACTAGCTTTGTGGCCTTCTTTCCTGCATGCAGCCCGATCTCCTTGCAGAGCTTCTACAACTCAGCCCTGCTGAGGCTGTCCACATTGAGCATCTCCATCTCTATGGTACGAGAAAAAGAGGTAGGAAGCTAAAATTTGGAAAAAGGAAAAACAGCCAATCAGAAAGTTAGGGAGAATTACAAAAGGCTAGAATTGGTCTCACACTGCTTATCTGGAAAGCTAGTGTAACACAAAATCACTGTATGGCAATGCACAAACACAAGTCCAAATCCTCACCGCTGAACACCAATGTAAGAAATTGGGTTACTGGTTGAGGGGGGGGGGGTGAAACTCTACTCAAGCAGCAACCACAGTCCTTGTCCGGATGAAGTCACAAGCCAATCTCAAATTAACCTGTGCTTAACCCTCTGGTAGCTTGGCACAAAAGCAGTCTGGCTTAACTTAGGGGCAATGTGTAAACAAATCATGCAGCACTTCAAACGGTAATAAAGTGATAGACAACAGAAGAAAAATCCCACACCAATTTAAAAATACAGTAAAACTTAATAAACAATATATGTCCAAAATGACAAAAATCCAATCAGTAGAACCGAAGGTTTTCAATTTGAAAGATTTAGGTGACAATAGTGCTAAAAGGCACAAAGAGCCAACTGTGGATATCTGGTTGCGCAGGACCGGGACAAAGTCACAGGTTCAGGCCAACTGCGATAGAGTGTGGGCCGGCTACAAGAACCCAGTTAGGCCTGCTGAACAAAAGTACCTTAAGTCCTGGTTGCAGGGCATTGTGGAGTCCCGCGTCAAGGATGATTCACACAGCAGTGATTCCAAGGAGCTGCAAAGCTGCAATGCGAGGTCCTGTATCATCGTTGAGGATGCCATCGATGAGGGGCTTGCGATGTGAAGGCATGAATCGAGGATGCGTCGCGCAGCAGTGGTTCCTGTCAGGCAGCGGATGTAGATGCAAAGTCCTGCATGGAGTTGAACCACGCAGTGGTCCCGACACGGAGATTGGTGAGGTGATGGGTCGTGCAGCAGCCCTGATGCATCGGTTCTTCGGGAACCGCGGTTGGGGCTGTTAGAGCACCTTCAGACCCACTTCCAAGGGTCTAGGACTGGGGTGGCAGCAGTTGGGAGGACTATAGCTGCCAGAGTCCAGGTGCTAGGTAGAAGATGGAGTAGCCTGTTCTGTCCCTGAGGCTTCTGAACTAGCCATTGGAATCACTCTGGTGGTCCTGGGTAAAAGATGCTAGTCCAGTCCTTCTCACTCAGACAGGAGGACAGCAGGTGGCTGGGCAGCAGAGTGGCAGTTTTTCTTGCTGAGCTGCACAACAGTCCGTCTTCTGAGTCTTCCACAGGTCCAGATGTGTCCTGAAGAGTTGGGTGTAAGGGTCAATATTTATACCTGGGGTCCACTTTGAAGTAGGAGAAGGTTCTGGACATTTCCACCCCCACCCACCGAGGTATCAGGCATCCCCTTTCTCCCTGACCTGGCCCCAGCTTGTCTAGGGTCACAAAAGACCAGTGTCAACCCCTTAGTGGGAGTGCTCAGGCAGAGCCTTTGTGATGTGCAAGTGTGGTAGGTGACAGCTACTTCCGCTCTACTCAGAGTGGACCATCCTGCCAACACCTTCCTTACCTTTGTCTCACTGTCTGGGAGCAATACACAAAGACCAACTACACCTAGTCATGTGACCCAGGGACAGGCTGCAGGCACACATTGATTAGTACAAGACAATGCCAATTTTCTAAATGTACAAAAACTGGGGGGGATAGGCCCAAAGGACCAGAACCAGGTAGGGCCGTACTAAATTGAATACAAAAAGGAGAACCTGGCTCCGTTTGACGTTATGCTCTTATTATTTTTGAGCAACAAACAGACCACTATCTTTTCTGTTTGAATGGAATTTTTATTAAACCATTCCTTTCTTTGCAATTGTTTATATTTACCCAAAAATTTTTAGTTGCATGAGAAGTGAAGAGACACACATTTTTCAAATTAACATACAAAACATGAAAAATACTTATGACAATTCACAATAGACAGTGCATGAAATACTTATATACAAACACATTTATATACAAAAACGTTGGACTTTTGCATCATAACATCAGAAACTAGATTACTCTTATCGCTATCTTGTTTTAGGGGCCAAACATATGCCAAACACGGGAAAATATTTAGAGTGTGTGCGTGGGGCATACTATTCAATACAAATCCCTCACGTCACAACAGGTTTATTCAAATTCCTCCGTGTTGAAAAAAAGTGCCGACGCGTTTCAAGACCCAGTCCTCTGGTACCGGGACTCTCATCAGGGCTTCATGTTAATGGTCAGCGATTTCTAAAAAACATAAATGAATGATGCAAGCTCCACATCAGTGAAAACGAAAAATAAACACTACTCTCCTTAAAAATGCTTAATTCAATTTTCTGTACCTGATTGCCTGATTCTCTGACAGAGCTGCTGCTCTGACTCCTATTTGCGTGGTAACCAGAATTTCTCAACGAAAATTACTGCAGTGCGCTTCGTAATTAATGCCGGGGGGAATTTCTACAAAACATTAAAATGATTGTGTCTAATTTAGTAATTTTAAATACATGGTCATTGGGCAACTCGACGGGACAAGGTTAAAAAGTACCTTTCAAACGTTCCCAGGTTGCTCAGAGGCAGGCGTCTATTTCTGTATTCATTCCATCCCTACAAACGAATGTGGGACATATTACTGAAGCCATCAACTTGTTAACAATATTATAAACATGCTAGATTCCAGCATGAAGCGCACTTACTGTTTTTAAGTCTGAGCACATCCATATTCTAAATCCGATATGAACCACAACTTCACTGTCAGCTAGGCATTCCCCGTGTGAACACTTCCTGTATTTTTACCCTTTGGATCATGGGAAATTGTTTTGGACCAATCACATTGAAGTTCAGGTCCCATTGTGGTAAAGACCGGAATAGTGCATTCTGGGACATGCAGTTCTGAGCTATACTCTTGAAAGTTCTGTCATCCCATTCAACCCAGTTACTGCGCTGTTAAACTTTAGAATTAGGTAAGCTTCTTTTGTAGCAACGCGTTGTCGATGTCTATCAGACGTTTGGTTGTATCCAGACCTGACAAAACTGTCCACTTGAAGTCTCTTTCACTGTGCAAGTTATCCATGAAGTGTTGTACCATTGGTGCAGTAACCACCTTCTTTTGATCCTGGAACGATGTTGCGTGATGCGCTGGTTGATCTGCTGATTTGTCTTGCCAATATATAATTTCTCACAGGGGCAAAGTATCGCATAAATAATGTTCTTGGATTTGCAATTCGGAATTCAGAATGACGCCATTTAATGTCTTTGTGTGAGAACTCTATCCCCTCTATTGTGGAGTCACATGCAGCACAAGTTCCGCATTTGTGATGCCCTCAACTGGTTTTAATTGCCATTGTGTCCTTAGATTTTGTTTGCTTAGCGATGGAAAAATGTCAGCTCTCACAATCTGCTGGCCAATGCTCCTGTTTTTCTTCATGGCAAAGAGTGGTTTCGGGAATGGACACTCCAGGTTTTCCAACAGGTGCCAATTTTTTAACACAATTTGTCTGAATTTGTTGGTATCTGGACTGAAAGTTGTAACAAAAACAAATCTTTCCAATGGTGGTTTGATTTTCTTTTGTAGCAAATCATCTCTAGGCGTGTACCACGCTCTTTTTATTGCATGCTTGAGTAGTTTCTTAGGATATCCTCGCAAGATCATCTGTTCCTTGAAGATTTCTGCATGCTGTTCATAATCAGATTTTCTTGAGCAGTTTCTCCGTATCCGCAACAGTTGCCCATACGGCAAGTTTTCTTTCAGGCTCCTTGGGTGAGCACTTCTGTGATGTAAAATAGTATTCTTATCAGTAGACTTTCTGTGTAAAGTGGTTGTCAATCTTTTCTCATTGGGGGACACCTCCACGTCAAGGAACGTCAGTCTCGTCCTGCTGGTGTTCAAGCTGAATTTTAATTCCTCATGGCGCGTGTTAAGCCAACCATAAAAGCTTTCTAACTCTTCCTTGGACCCACTCCATAGACACCAAATATCATCTATGTAGCGCAGCCATTGCGCAATTTTTTCTCTAAATGGGTTGTTGTTGAAGATGAATCTATCTTCATATTTCGCCATAAAGAGGACCGCCATCTCTGGAGCGAAGGGACAACCCATGGCAGTACCCTTCACCTGGATGAAGAATGAATCTTCGAACTTAAAATAGTTCTTCCTTAAAGCCACCTCCGCAAGTTGTAGAATGAATGCTGTTGGTACCTGATGGGGACGTGGTCTTTCATCCAAAAATGCCTCTATTACTTGCAGCGCCTCATCTTGGGGTATCTGTGTATACAAGGAGGTTACATCAAAGGAAACCATCCATTGTGAAGAATCATCAAACTCTTGGCCTTCAACCTTGTTGATGAAATCAGCGGTGTCTCGCAAGTATGATGGCACATCCACCAAAAACGGCTTGAGGAAAAAATCAACATATTTCGAAATTGGTTCTAAAAGGGAATCACTTCCTGAGACGATAGGTCTCCCGGGTGGGTCATCAAGTTGCTTGTGTATTTTAGGTAAAAAGTAAATTACCGGGATCCTGTGAAATTTTTTAGATAGATAATCAAATTCTTTAGGACCTAAAAACCCACTATCCAGTCCTGCCTTCAATATTCCTGAAATGAATTCCTGTGTGGACCTAGTTGGATCTTCTTTAACCTTCCGGTACCATTCCTGATTGTATACCTGGTTCCTTCCTTCTGATATATACATCTCCCTGGGCCAAATAACTAAGGCCCGCCCTTATCGGCTTGCTTTATCACTACCGATGTGTCTTGTTTCAGATTGTCGATGGCCATCTGTTGTTTTCGGGTAATGTTTCGTTTCATATAGGATTTCTTCGTCTCCAACTGGCTAATACCAGACAGGACTACCTGTTCATAAGCCATAATTTCTTTGGGAACAGTATGAATTGGAGGAATAAATTTTGATTTATTCGAAAGACCGGATACCTCTTTAGTGTTGGAGTATTCCTTCCCTGAAAAAAATGCCTTTAGACGAATTTTGCGGCAAAACTCCAACGCTTCCAATTTAAGTTTTGTGAAGTCAGTAGATCTATTGGGGGCAAATTTTAGGCCCAATAACAGCACTGAAGCCTTCTCTTGGGTTAAAAGCCTCTGAGATAAATTGATAATGGTAGAGGGCTTCATGACTTGTAGAACTGCCGTCTCGTTGTCATCTCCCAGGGTTGGGGTTTGAATCTGCCTCTTTGCTTCGGTTCGCCTTTGTCTAAAAAAGCAACCTGCTTTCTCGAGGGACCTCCTCTTGAACCCGAATCACTGGAAGTATCTGAAGACGATGTTTCAGAAAATGTAAGAGAGTGATTCCTGGAGCGTCCTTGGAAGTTCGACAGGGCTCTCCGAGATTCAGCAGTTGTGTAAAATTCATCTTTCATAAAGGGGTATACTTGATCTATATTAAAGGACTTTGAGTCTCTCTCAAACTTTTCTGTTTTGAAGCTGATCGTATTGTCTTTAAAGGTTAGTATCTCTTTTTCAATTTTGTCTAATAGGCTTTTGGCTTCTGGAACAGTATTTTTCAAGTTCATCGGCTTCTTTCTGACACAATCTTTGGGCAGTTTCGATAGTATGCACCATTAGGTCACGGCTGCATTTACTATTTATGTAGCTGAAGCCCTTCCTATTGATCCAGCGCGATATTAGCAAACAGCATTCATACACCAGATACTCACTTGGGCCCATACATTCATACTACGCTAATACTTACGCTGGGTTTTATCAGTTGTTACTCGCTATCAAAATCCCTGCTACCAATTACCTTCTGATTGAAGAGTAATGACTTACCAATGAATCCTTTGCTAATTGGGAAATTTAAAATGAGTGACATTCATTATAGTACATAATCCTGACATAACCACTGAGTCAGGAAGTTTTAAAATGTTTATCTAAAGATTTAGCAGAGTAAAATACGGAGCCACTTGGTACTTAATCGCAATACCCAAGATTAAGCATAGAAATGATTATTGCTAGTCAATGACGGTGTCTAAAGAAGAGGAGAGGATAGAGATAGCAGCGCAACTAAAGGTTGCATTATATTTACCTAAGTGCGAGAACCAAACCCCTTAGCCAAGGAGTTAAAGAATAGGACCCAGGAAGGATGAAGAGCAAAGACCTCCTCCAGGATCAGGACAGGACCGGAGACCTCTCTACAACGACGCCTGCGCCGTTCCCCTCTCTGATACTCGACTTCTCCTCGATTCTCCCGTGCCTTCCTTCTAATGGACTCTGCCGCCCCCTCCTCAGGACCTCTTCAGGACAGGGATTCAGTCTGCAATCGATCAACTTAGCGGTCTGGAGCTCTTCCTGTCAGCATCTCCGCTCTCCTGTTCTCTGGAAATCTAGCTCTGACTAATTAACTAATGCTATATTCTATTATACCCTTCTATGCCCATGTACCTCCCCTTAATGTTGCTAACATATGGGGCCACTACTTCTTATTGGACAGGGACAGGGGGTGGATTGTCGCACCATATCCATTTGGCTTAAATTGTAAAGCCTATTGTCTTTACGTTCCCACCCTTCAATTTAATACATTCGCTTTATTTCCCACCCGTCTCATGACAAATGTAAACCAATTTTCATAGACAATGTATCAATGCACAACAGGAAAAGCAAAGTACATCATCTTCGGTCATCGGGTCACGGCCTTGGACTTCGTCCAGGTTGACTTCATTTGGCAGGCACACACGACACATGCGCAGAACCAGTTGCCTCTCGAGTTTCAGAACACCAACCCAGGCCCAAGTTTACGAACTAATAAAAGTGCAAGAAGAAAATATTAGAATCACAAATAAAATGTTTCACTGTATACCCACTATTTCTATTCATTTCCCATTTAAATTATATATTCTAACCCGCGTTAGTAGCGTTAGGAAACGACAATTTAGTAATGACATGAGAGCAAGCTGAAGCATGTGAAAACATCAAGCAGCCATTTTAACAGAAGCAGAAGTTTCCCACCAAGCAAAGAAAGACGTCACACCATGTGATATGGTTGCGACATGCGCATTGAGTTTTCCCGCGCATAGCGGCCATTTTGAATTACAAACAAGCGTTATTCATTAGTAAAACACATAGGCAAGCATCCCTTTCTTTTGTGTCGTGAATGCAAAGGTTAGTATTAACAATACAAGTTTAATAAATTAATACTTGCTCCATCAATCCCCTCTCTGATGGCGTTTCTGAGCCATCAAAAAAACATTACCCTCAATCAGATGCCAACTTCTAGCAAATTACTTCATTCTCATCTTTATTCTTTCTATTTTTACAATCTCCTTTTAATTTCTTGTACAATTCACTTCTCCACTCTTCAAGTTCGATTTCATCTACCTTTCGTTTCTTTCCTCTTCCTGTCACCTTATATGTTCCATTCTTTTTACAGCATTTGCACCATATTGTTATTGCCAAAATTATTATTGCTATCCCTGCTAAGGGTACTAATATTTGACCTATAAGTCCTTTCCCTATATTAGCAAACCAGGTTCCAATTGACGAGATACTATTTGTCAATCTTTCCCATACACTATCAACTTCCAGTGGTTTAAGTTCTTTCTCAAGTTTAGTTATATTCTGAATATACGTTCCAATTTCTGCACTCTTATCAGGAATATAAGTGCAACAATGTTTCGTCTTCAATAATTTACAGACTCCGCCCTCTTTTGCCAATATAATATCAAGAGCAAGTCGATTTTGCATCACCATAGATCTAATCGCAACCATTTCTGCATTAATCATTAGAAACCCTCCTGCAGTATCTGTTGATAAACGATCAACTACTGTAGACAATTTACATATTTTCCTTGAGTTCAGAATTATTCCCACTGAAGGTATCAATGCACCAAATATATCACCTACAATTTCAGAAAAACTAGCTCTTTTACTACGTATTAATTCGTTATTGTTTTCATTGCTCTCAGTGTTTCTTTTTACGTGGTATATCTTTGGAAATACTATTCCAAAATAACAACTTCCATACCACCATGCAGGAAGCCTAAAGTAAGCCTTATTCCCACACACATAATAGATTCCAGGAAAAACTGAATCTGTTCCTCCTTTGAGTCCCCAACCTCCAAGAATTAAAAAATTGTGTTCGCATTCACTGGTACCGATGAAAACATTGTTAAAATCAGTCTTTAACATATGAAGACAAATTTTCCCTGTCTTTACAAAATCCAGAGCCATAGCAGCTTGAGCCTTGCCAGGTGTGTAACTACCTTCTTTCTCAGCCCAAGGTGGTAAATGAGCCTTATGCTCAGAAGCTTTCTTTTGAAAATCTTGTCTTCTATCTTCTACTAAATTCAAAAATATCTTTTCTTCTTCAAGTAAAGAACATGTTAGATTGTGTCTATGTGCATGTGTTATGTCTATTGATTTCATGGTTAAGAAAAATTCTCCCATAAACTGTGCGTCTTGACTACTAAGCACTGGGTTCATACTCTTGCGAATCGGAACCTCAGAAAATATCACATCTAAGTTTGAATAATAATACTGAAGTTTCCCTGTTCTATAAAATAAACTAGACAAAACACTACATGATATGCCATATGTCAGTGGTAAATGGTGATATGTTAATCCTTCTGCTACTGATTCGGGTAACTTCATACAGACGTAACAATTACTAACTTCCATGGTGTCTACATATTGAAACAATAACTTTGTGAAAACGTTTAAACTAGTGTTGTTGTCAGCTACTTCATGATGAATTTCTGGTTCACTTTCTGCCATTAGTTCTACTCTATTGCCCTTCATGTTTGCTGTCCTCCCTTTAGTTTCATTATTAATCTTTTTATCTATTATCATAAGGTAAGGAACTGCTACAATCAGGACTAACCATACTATAAGCACCATTACTAGACTACATATGCATATTGCACAGCATCTTCTACAACATTTCTGTTTTGGTCTCCCAGTAACTCTATCGTCAGGCATTTTTCGACAAGGAAGATTGCTCTTCTTATCTTTTCTTCTTTTCTTTAGCTTATTCTTTTGCTTAGTCAGGGTGGTCTTGTTTCTTCTTCGTACGTCAATTCTGCACTTGTTCCTTCGCCACCACTGCCACTTGACTCTGAGCTTTCAAAATCTTCAAGGATGATATAAGTCCAATCAGGACCCTTGAATTTATTATTCACAAGTTTCAGTCTTTTGCTTCTTCTTTTCTCTGTCTTTTTCTCTTGATCGGTTTGACTTGATACTTCAGGTACTTGATCTGGATCTTCACTTCTGGTTGTTATGTGGTACTTTACTCTTTAATGACACTCGGCCAATGATCTACTTTTCTTTGTTGGCACTGTTTCTTTGTTTTCGTCTTTAGAGATCTCGTTAATTTCACTGCTTAGCACTGTTTCGTGTTCTTCAATTACTGTGTTTCTTGTTTGCTCCTTTTCAGGTCTAATTGGTTTCTCTGTAACAGCTCCACTGTGAGTTTCCAATAACTGACCTTGTTCTTTATTTATTTCTTCAAGTTCATGTTTTTCAAGATTTTCTTCTTCTGTGTACTCTTCTTGATCTAACTTGTTCTGATCAGGGCTTATTGCACTGTGAACTTCTGCAGCCTGACCGGATTCTTCTAGGCCTGTCTGTCCCTGATCAAAGTCTATTAGGTCTTCACTGTTTTGAGTCCATTTTTCTTTCCCTATCTGACCTTGTTCAGGATTTCTTAGTGTCTTTTCTTCTTGTTCCTGAACTGCTTCTTCTTCACCTATCTGATCTTCTTCAATTTCTTCCAATTTCGCTTGACTTCTTGTTCTGTGGTATACTTCAGGAACTTCTATCACTGGTATCCAATCCTGACTTGTGCTCGGTTGTTCTTCTTCAGCTTCTCCGGAATCTCGAACCTGAGATCCTTCAGCTGGGCAACCTTCAGCTTCTTCAGTGATTGGCGATGTCTGAGGATTCTCTTCCTCGGGATCTGGTACTCTCTTGGTGTGACTTACATGAATCCAATTAGGAAATCCGGCACACTTCACTGCTGTATTCGTTGTCAGTATGACTTGACACGGTCTGCCCCATGTAGGTGATAGACACGTTTCTCTGGTGTGATTCTTCACTACCACCCAGTCACCAGGATTCAGATCATGTTCTTGCTCGGGCTGCCTGGAAACTGCGTCTTCTCCAACCTGATGAGAGACAGAACGCACCAGGTCAGCCAATCCTTTGCAATAGTCCAGAACCATATCATCAGATATATTCACCAGTTTGTTTGTGGGAACATGTGTTTGTCTCATTGCTCTTCCCATCATTATTTCGTGGGGGCTCAATCCTGTGGTTCTGTCAGGTATACTTCTGAGTCCCATTAAAACGAGTGGCAATGCATCTGGCCACTCTAATAATGTTGATGCACACATTTTTCCCAGTCTTGACTTTATAGTGCCATTCAATTGTTCAACCACTCCAGAAGCTTCTGGACGATATGCACAGTGCAGTTTCTGTTTGATTTGAAATGCTTCACAGATTATTTGAATCACTTCACTGTTAAAATGTTTTCCTCTATCTGATTCCAAAGTTACTGGAAAACCAAACCTAGGAATGAGCTCTCGTAGCAACAGTTTTGCAGCTGTAATGCTGTCATTTCTCCTAGTAGGGTAAGCCTCCACCCACTTTGAAAACAGACACACTATGACTAGTACATATTTCAGCCCTCTACATGGTGGTAACTGTATGAAATCAAACTGAAGTCTCATAAATGGACCCTCTGCCTTTCCAATTTTCCCAAATTTAATTACTGTCTTCCTCCCCGGATTATGCATCTGGCAAGTTAGACATCTCTAGCAAAGACTCTCTGCAACAGCCCTGAATTTGGGATTGTACCAATTTTGTCTGAACAGCCTAATCATTGCATCTCTCCCTATGTGTGTGTCTCCATGATGCATTCTAGCCATTTGTGAGAGTAAACAGTCTGGCATGACTGGTCTACCATCAGCACTGATCCACACATCATCATCTCCTCTTTGGGAACAACCCACTTTGATCCACAAATTCTTCTCACTTTCATCAACCTCATCTTGCAATTTCTTCACCTCATTCCAAGTTTCAGGTGGCATATACAACATAAGTTGGCAGCTGATTCCCATTCTTTCCACCCTCTTATTGACTGACATTCTGGTTTTGGCACAATGTTGAGCCACCAGATCTGCATATCTGTTGCCGACTACCACCCAGTCATCTCCTGACTGGTGTGCGGCACATTTCACCACAGCCAATTCTTTTGGTTATTGTATTGCTTCTAGCAATTCCCTTACAAATTGTCAATTTTTAATGGGGGATCCTGAAGAAGTCATGAAATCCCTCTGCATCCATAGTTGGCCAAAATCGTGCACAACCCCGTAACCATATTGGCTATCTGTAAATATGGTCACTCTCTGATTCCTCCCAATTTTGCATGCTTTTATCAACACAATCAATTCAGCTACTTGTGCAGATTTGACTCCTGGTAAATAAGATGCTTCAACTATTCCAGTTAATTCACATACCGCATAGGCAGCAGTTAGTTTACCATCTTCATGTCTTTGACATGAACCATCAACAAATAGCTCCCTGTCTGGCTTTTTAAGAGGCTGTTCCTCTATATCTGGGCGTGGTTTTGTGCATAATTCTGTAATTTGTATACAATCATGTTCATCGTCTTCATCATCTTTGATTCTCTCATGATATGGGTCTGGTAGTAAGGTTGCTGGATTTATTATAGTACACCTTACCATATTCACATTTTCAGCACCCATTATGATTCTTTCGTATTTAGTCGGCCGACTAGGAGTAAGATGCTGAGTTCGGGTTCTTGTCAACAGAATGACAACTGCATGTGGAACATACACTTTTACAGGGTGTCCCATCACAATTGACTCACTTTGTTCAATGCTCAAACAAGTAGCCGCCACTGCTTTTAGGCATCCTGGCAACGCGGCTGCTACTGGGTCCAATGTAGCAGAAAAATATGCTATAGGACGTCTTTCTAGTCCATGTCTTTGAGTTAGGACAGAAAGTGCTCAATTTTCTCTCTCATGACAGAACAATGCAAATTCTCTTTTATAATCAGGCATGCCTAAGGCAGGTGCTGAACATAGGGCATTTCTCAATTTTACAAAGGCTTCTACACTTTCATCCTCCCACTCCACAGGCTCCTTTGCTTTCTTTTTTGTCATGTTAATTAAGGGCTTAGCTAACATGGAAAATCTTGGTATCCATTGTCGACAGTAACCTACTATTCCTAGGAACATTCTCACTTGTCTTTGTGTTACAGGCATTTGCATTTTCTTTATTAAAGCTACTCTTTCAGCTGTTACTCTTCTTTTTCCTCTCTCAATTTGGTGTCCCAGATACTTAACAGCTGTTGTACAGAACTGCAACTTTTCTGGTGAGACTTTATGTCCTTCTTCTGCCAAAAGATTTAACAATGCTATGGAATCAACAACACAGTCCTCTCTGGTGTTCGATGCCACCAATAAGTCGTCGATATATTTGACTAAGACTGAGCTTCCTGGCATCACTAGTTTTTCAAGGCACTTTTTCAGTATCTGGTTGAAAATAGAAGGACTTTCTGTGTACCCCGAGGAACACGATTCCACACATAAACCTTGTTTTCAAATTTAAATGAGAAAAGATACTGGCTGTCTGGATGTAATGGTATTGAAAAGAATGCTTGACACAAATCAATTACTGTGAACCATCCTGCACTCCACGGAATCTGGTATAGAATTACTGCAGGATTTGGTACTATGGGACAACATGGTTCTACAATCTTATTTATTTTCCTCAGGTCCTGAACAAACCTATATTTTCCACTAGGTTTCTTTAATCCCATTATTGGTGAATTACATGGGCTACTCATTACTTCTTTTAGTATGTTTTGTTCTACCATTCGATTTATTTCTTCAATGACTCCTGCTTTTACTTCTGCACTCATTTTGTACTGTCTGGTATTTGGGAAAATTGCACCTTCCTTTACAGTAATTTTAACTGGATCTATTTTAGCCATAAGTCCTACTTCTTTTCCGGTGAAATCCCATACTATGGGGTTTACTGTACCTTTTAATTCTTCTGGCAACTCATCTTTTGTTATTAACAAAAACATCTCGTCTACTTCTGTACCTTGTTTTGCAATCATAATTTTATATACATGATCTTCATCTGGTGTCTGAACTGCCACACCATCTGGTGTGCAGAAAATGGTACAATTCATCTTGCACAACAAATCCCTACCTAATAAATTTACTGGACTGGAATCACATACTACAAATTGATGCATTTCTCTGAAATTTCCGATTTTAACTTCCATGGGTTCGGTAAGAGGTGTTCTAATTCTTTGATTAGCTACCCCCACTACTTGGATATTTTCACCAGAGAGAGGAAGGTCTGGAATGTCTGCTGTTCTCACAGTAGACCGGGTAGCACCAGTGTCCAAAAGGAAAGTAATATTATTACCTTTCACATTCCCTTCAACATATGGACCTGACTGATCTACCTGTAAGGATGCGCCAAGTATGCACTCCTTCTTCCCTCTCCTATGCACCGTCATGGACTGTATTGACAGAAATCGTCCTGCAAAAGAAATTGTGATGTCATATAATCATTCTTACCACTTCCTCCTGGATATCCGATGTCTGTACCATGCTTTGCTCTGCTTACATTACCCTGAATAGGTGCAGGTGGCAACTGACTCTGAGGATTTGCACCCTGCTGTGAGTCACTCTGCGTCTGTGGATTTAAATTTTGATTTGGGCCATTATTATTCCGAATCTTTTTACATTCATCCTTCCAATGCCCCAATTTTCCGCATCCATGACAAGGAAATTCCTTTTTAGCTTCTTCTCTACTCATTCGTCCTCTAAACTTTCCACCATTCCCAGTATCACCATTCGTTCCAGAATCTTTTCCTGGATTTTCACTTGGATTTTCCAAATTAATTCCCTGTTTCTCAGCCATTTTCACCTGAGCCCACATCACTTTTTCCTTCAATTTCTTGAGTCTATCCTCAATATCGTCTCCACAATATTTTGCATACTTCAGAATCTCATCTATGGGCTTTCCCTGCTCAACCTGCTTGTACCATTCAATTGGTTTTTCTCTCAATTTTGGAAAATCATTCGTAAATGACAAAATATCCTGTCTGCTCCATGGGACATGTACATATCCTCCTCCCGCAACTTCTCGCATTGGATACATCTGGTCTGCTTTCCCTGTTTCCTTCATCATAAATTCTGATGCTGTTCTACTTGTTCGTGCTTCTTCCTTTTTCTTGGCCCACCTAGTTTTCCATTTATCTAGGTCTCCCCATTTTTGCAAAACTAACATTAATTCTCTTATTTGTAATCTTCTTCCAGAGGCATTCATATTTTCTAAATCTTTGTCTGAAAATTCTGCTCTATAGGGTTTCTGTAGTACCTTTGATCTCCCTATTTCTATTCCCATCTGTAGTGCTAAATTGGATAATTTTTCATGAAATATCCTTACATTTCTGGTGATACTCCTACACAGGAACAATAATTCTTCTTCATCATAGGTATTTAAGCGTTCTAGTCCTACATTTCCTGCTATTATTTCTTCTAATTCGACTTTCAATTTATGAATGTCCATTACTTTCGGAGGTGTGCACTGTTTAACTGACCCTTGCACCCATCTTTCTAGATCTTCAGGTGTTACTATGGTAGCACTTTTTGCTCCCAATGAAGTTATTAAACTTACATCTTTTGAACATCCAGGTACATCTTTTCTGGGAGTACTATTTACAGAACCTCGAATAGGCAAGTCCATGAGTGATATTGTGGATTCACAGTCACTAAATTGATCCTCAATTATAACTGGAGCTTCAGGTTTGGGATTATTTACAGCAGTAGGTGTAAGTATCGGTGGAGGACAGCTTCCTGAGTACCATATAATGGAACTACTGGACCAATTGTTACTGGTATGGTCAACGAATCAGGGTTTACTTTTATCTGGGTTATTTTCTGTATTAATTCTGCTCTGGTCTTTTCTAGGGCTTCCTTTTCTTTGTCATGAAGTATTCTACTCGGGGTGAATTCATGCATTACCTGTGGCACTAATGGAGTTTTTGGTGGTGCACTTGGGGTGCATCCACTTGTCCCTTCCTGATATGGTGGGGGATTTCTTAACATTTCCTCCATAAATTCGTCTTCAGACTCCTCATTTCTCATTAAATGTTTTGTCTTTTCTGTGCACTTACTTCCTAATTTCTCCTCTGCTGAGAACAATGGATATAATCCTTCTGTAATCATTGCCCTTCTCCATTGTTTCATCTGACCTTCCCTAGACTCACGTATATATCTGGGAAAAAATCCTGGATAACTCCAATTACTTCTAGATCTATCCCGCTCAAATGCCTCAGTTTCCCATTCCTCTAGAGCTTCGTACTGAGTTAATCTAGGTCTGGGTTCTAAATCATTCATCCTCAATCTCAAGTTTTGTAGAATTCTTCCATTGAAGGTACCATTCTCAGGAAATGCTAATATACCATCATTTTTGGTATATTCTATCCAATTCTCCATCCATACACAAGTATGATAACCTCTCTCCATCATCATAAATGAAGCGGGCGTTTTAGCTGGTGGAATAATAATTCCTTCTCTAGTTTTGATTGGTTTGTCCTTTTTAAAATAATTCTTAATCTTTTGTCAAAATGAAATTTTTCTCCTTTCTCCGTACATTCTATCTAATCTTCGGTGTACAAAATTATATTCTGCAAAACCTAGGAATCTCCTATCCGGACGAGTTCCTGTTAAAGTCGTATCGCGTTTTAACATGCAATCCTTATCCACTAAGTATTTCGCTTCTATAATTTTGACCAATCAAATGTCTGCTATCTTTTATTTCCGAGCCAATCCTTGCGCGGCCTTTTGGTGACGTTTATCTGTCAACCCCTCCTTTACAATCTGCTCTTTTCTGTCCTTGCTGGTTTAACCAATCCCAGCGCGGCACCTGTGACGTCAGTACTACTCCTGACTACTGACCCCTCCTTTACAAGGGTTTTTCCACACCCGCTGATTCAACCAATCTCAGCGCGGCGTTTAGTGACGTCAGCTCCCTCTCCGGCAACTGACCCTCCCTTTACAAAAATTTACGCAAACTTATTTTCTCTATAAATCTTAATTAAATTTCAGTAACAACATAAAACATTCGCTATCATGCCAGTTTCTCTAAAATAGAAAAGATAGTTTTCTCTCACACTTAGTAAAACCTTTCCGTTTACTAAACATACACTACGAGTAAAACACTTCCGTCTACTCTTCACACAAGCTCCAGAAGTACCTGTTACTTCTCCAATGTTACCCTTTCTAGGTGATATAACATCAAATTTTCACCAGAGTACTCTTTTTGCTATTACTCACACGCATAGAGTCCCTAACCAGTACTGAAAGTCCTGCTTAACTTTTCAGTACTAATTCTGCCTGACAGATAACCTCACTGCAGTATGGCTTCCACTTACCATCCGCTATTCCTTTTACCCCGGGTATTCTGGACAACATAAAACAAAACTTTGAATACACGGATGTTAGTTCATAAAAATACAAATAAAAATTCTCATTACCCAATTAACAAAGAGTACCCATCCTCTGATAACCAGAAAACTGATCCAGCGCGATATTAGCAAACAGCATTCATACACCAGATACTCACTTGGGCCCATACATTCATAATACGCTAATACTTACGCTGGGTTTTATCAGTTGTTACTCTCTATCAAAATCCCTGCTACCAATTAACTTCTGATTGAAGAGTAATGACTTACCAAGGAATCCTTTGCTAATTGGGAAATTTAAAAGGAGTGACATTCATTATAGTACATAATCCTGACATAACCACTGAGTCAGGAAGTTTTAAAATGTTTATCTAAAGATTTAGCAGAGTAAAATACAGAGCCACTTGGTACTTAATCGCAATACCCAAGATTAAGCATAGAAATGATTATTGCTAGTCAATGACGGTGTCTAAAGAAGAGGAGAGGATAGAGATAGCAGCGCAACTAAAGGTTGCATTATATTTACCTAAGTGCGAGAACCAAACCCCTTAGCCAAGGAGTTAAAGAATAGGACCCAGGAAGGATGAAGAGCAAAGACCTCCTCCAGGATCAGGACAGGACCGGTGACCTCTCTACAACGACGCCTGCGCCGTTCCCCTCTCTGATACTCGACTTCTCCTCGATTCTCCCGTGCCTTCCTTCTAATGGACTCTGCCGCCCCCTCCTCAGGACCTCTTCAGGACAGGGATTCAGTCTGCAATCGATCAACTTAGCGGTCTGGAGCTCTTCCTGTCAGCATCTCCGCTCTCCTGTTCTCTGGAAATCTAGCTCTGACTAATTAACTAATGCTATATTCTATTATACCCTTCTATGCCCATGTACCTCCCCTTAATGTTGCTAACATATGGGGCCACTACTTCTGATTGGACAGGGACAGGGGGTGGATTGTTGCACCATATCCATTTGGCTTAAATTGTAAAGCCTATTGTCTTTACGTTCCCACCCTTCAATTTAATACATTCGCTTTATTTCCCACCCGTCTCATGACAAATGTAAACCAATTTTCATAGACAATGTATCAATGCACAACAGGAAAAGCAAAGTACATCATCTTCGGTCATCGGGTCACGGCCTTGGACTTCGTCCAGGTTGACTTCATTTGGCAGGCACACACGACACATGCGCAGAACCAGTTGCCTCTCGAGTTTCAGAACACCAACCCAGGCCCAAGTTTACGAACTAATAAAAGTGCAAGAAGAAAATATTAGAATCACAAATAAAATGTTTCACTGTATACCCACTATTTCTATTCATTTCCCATTTAAATTATATATTCTAACCCGCGTTAGTAGCGTTAGGAAACGACAATTTAGTAATGACATGAGAGCAAGCTGAAGCATGTGAAAACATCAAGCAGCCATTTTAACAGAAGCAGAAGTTTCCCACCAAGCAAAGAAAGACGTCACACCATGTGATATGGTTGCGACATGCGCATTGAGTTTTCCCGCGCATAGCGGCCATTTTGAATTACAAACAAGCGTTATTCATTAGTAAAACACATAGGCAAGCATCCCTTTCTTTTGTGTCGTGAATGCAAAGGTTAGTATTAACAATACAAGTTTAATAAATTAATACTGTGAGGAGGATTGAATACAAGCAAGTTTCATTTATGAAACTTTGCTCCATCACTATACTCAGGATCATCGGTAAATATAACAGGTATATTCTTAACCTGGAGGCCCCAGGGAATGGTGCCCGCTCTCAAGTGTTCTAACAGGAAATGCCCGTGAAGTTCAGTGCGGATGTGTTTTTTGTGTAAGCGGGTTCCCTATTAACAAAATTAGATTGCTTAAATCTAGACAGGCCTTCCTGTTAAATAATGTCTGAGAAGGAGACACTATTCTTTTCAGAAGCACATATTCAAAACTTGATATCAACTCCCTCTCCTTTTTCTTCAGTTACATTAACCGCTTCGCTGCGGCCGGAATTACGCCCAGGTGCTGGACTTTCCGATCGCGGGCGTGGCTCGGACGGCCCCTGCGCGTCGTGAGCACACGCCCACCGTGACTCATGACGGCCGGGAGCCGTCATGAGCACGGAAGAGGTTAAGTACCTCAGCCCAACAACAAAACGAGGCTGAAAAATTGACCCGCTTACACAAAAAACACATCCGCACTGAACTTCACGGGCATTTCCTGTTAGAACACTTGAGAGCGGGCACCATTCCCTGGGGCCTTCAGGTTAAGAATATACCTGTTATATTTACCGATGATCCTGAGTATAGGAAGGGCTTCAGCTACATAAATACTAAATGCAGCCGTGACCTAATGGTGCATACTATCGAAACTGCCCGAAGATTGTGTCAGAAAGAAGCCGATGAACTTGAAAAATTAACTCAAGCAATAAAAGACAACCATACTGTTCCAGAAGCCAAAAGCCTATTAGACAAAATTGAAAAAGAGATACTAACCTTTAAAGACAATACGATCAGCTTCAAAACAGCGAAGTTTGAGAGAGACTCAAAGTCCTTTAATATAGATCAAGTATACCCCTTTCTGAAAGACGAATTTTACACAACTGCTGAATCTCGGAGAGCCCTGTCGAACTTCCAAGGACGCTACAGGAATCGCTTTCTTACATTTTCTGAAACATCGTCTTCAGATACTTCCAGTGATTCGGGTTCAAGAGGAGGTCCCTAGAGAAAGCAGGTTGCTTTTTTTATGTTTAAATGTATTTATTGGATTTTCAAGAAACTCACAACATACAGAGGTAGCATTAGAATATTCATAGTGCATTATCAGGTAACTTGTGAATGGAAACGTAGCCTGGGGGAAGTTCCCTAAAAGAGTAATGCATACTGTATAATGCTCTGTTCCTTTCCCTTGCGAAAGCCGCGCCCTAAATGGGTTCATTCTGTAAAGAACGAAAAACAATAACAATAACACCCACCGCCCACCCAGTTCGGTAGTTCCTACGCCCTCGAAGGGCCAGTGTGTAGCAAGTGCTGCAGTAGCGTTAGTTAGGGTGTCTGCGAGATCTAGGGGGGTCTCCATAGATCCGACAATCGTAGCACCCGTAAGTATTTGGGTTGCGTAACCTCATTGAATTCAGCCGATAACAATTTCAAAAAGGGGGCCCACACTTTCTGAAACGATGTAGTAGAGTTAGTCAGAGTGGCCTAAATGCGCTCCATGCCAAGGATGAACCAGGGTCTGTGTAACCACCCCGTGTGATTGGGCAAAGTAGAGGTACCCCAGTGGGACAATATGTTTTGCAGCGCAGCCCCTAGTGCCATCCCCATTTGGCGTCCCCTCACGCTCTTAAGTGGGTATGTGATGGGGTTTGGAAGCCCCAGGACCACGTATACCGGAAGCCTCGGGATCTGGGTGTGGAACAGCTCGTCTACAACGTCAAGGATCTTGGTCCAGTAAGAGGAGAGCAGTGGGCAGTCCCACAGGATATGCAGTAGCGTTCCCTCTCCACCACAGCCCCTCCAGCAGGCAGAACTGCGCTGAGGGTTGCCCCTGTGAAGGCGGACTGGAGTAAGGTACCAATAGGTAGCGATTTTCGTTTCGGTTTCTATGCTAGCTACATTGCGGCCTATGTGCTTCGCCCTGTAGTAGATCCCCTCCCAGTCTTTCTGCGTAAGCTCCCCTCCTAACTCCCTCTCCCATCTTTTCTTGCTCGGCGTGGCCTGTGGATGTGTGTTGTGTCTGAGCATTTCATATATATTGGAGATCAAGCCCTTATACGTGGTCTTTGTAATCAGCCATTTTTCGAATTGGGTCAGCAGGCGACCCCCCTCTGTTTTTATGTCTGGCTGAAGCACCCAGTGCCTTAATTGCAGGTATCGGAACTGTTCCGCTTCAGGGATCCCATAGTCTTGTTTTAGCTGAGTGAAAGGGATGATCCCGGACATATCAAAGAGATGGCCCACTGAGCGGCAGGGGGTGTCATGCCATGCTGTATACGTTTTATCGGACCAGCCCGGCGTGAAGTCGCTGTTCCCGAACAATGGAGTCAGAGGCGAGGGAAACGTTGTGAACTTTCTGGAGACCACCACTCCCTCCCACACCGACATCACTGATTTAGTGATGGGAGAGCGCATGAGGCCAGGTGGGCTCTGCGTTTTCCTCAAGAAGGGAACCTTCCAAAGTGGTACCCCGGCCAAGGCCCTATCCTGGAAAAGCCACCTCTTTTCCGACTCCGGTCTGGCCCACTCCACTAGGTACCTCAGCTGTGCGGCCTTATAGTAGCCAAGGAGATCTGGAATCCCCAACACTCCCTGCTCGGGTCGTTGGTATCCCAGCGCTTTACCCCTGCATGGTCACGCTCCCGCCCAGATGAAGCGGTTGATGTCACGTTGCAACGAAGTTATCGCCCCCGGAGGTGGCAGCGCTGGGAGGGTTTGAAAGAGAAAGAGTGCTTTGGGCAATAAGGACATTTTGATCGCCGCTATTCGTCCAAGAAGGGAGAGCTGGTGTTTACCCCAGGTGTTCAGATCCTTTTTCGCCTGCTGGGCCAGTCGGGAGTAATTCAGGTGGACCGTTTGACTCACTGACGGTGCCAGTTCCAACCCCAGATATGGAATTGAATCCACTACCCGGATGCCGCACATGTCACTCTCCCGCCGTTTGAGCGAGGCCGGTTCCGAGTTTAGATCCAGAATGAGCGATTTCCCAACATTAATTTTGAAGCCAGACACTCCGCTAAATGTCTCCAGCTCCTCCAAAAATGCCGGGAGGGAGACCCTAGGCTCCTCCAGCGCCGCTATCACGTCGTCTGCATAGAGAGACTGATTGGGTGAGTTTCCCCCCCAAATGGAATGCCCCGGATGGTGCGGTTGTCTCGGACTCTCTGCGCGAGGGGTTCGATGTACAAAGCAAAAAGGAGGGGAGACAGCGGACATCCCTGCCGTGTTCCCCGCCGGATCGCAAAGGGCTGCGAGGTTGAGCCATTCACCCTGATGTGAGCTGTAGGGCCGTTGTAACAGCAACCCACCCATTCCCTGAATCTCTCTCCCAAGCCAAATTTAGCCATTGTGTGCCCCAAAAAGCGCCAATCTACGCGATCAAACGCTTTTTCGGCGTCTATTGTCAGTAGGATCGCGTCTAGTTTTGTCTGGTTGGCTTTATCAATGAGATGTAATATTCGCTTAGTGTTGTCCCCGCATTGGCGGGATTGAATGAACCCAGCTTGATCCGGTTCAATTAAACTGAGCATGCATGGGCCTAGCCGGGCCGCGAGTATGCCAGTGAATATCTTGAAGTCGACGTTGAGAAGTGATATTGGGCGGTATGAACCGCATTGCTGCCGATCCTTACCGGGCTTTGGCAGAACCACTATGGCTGCCCCCAGCATTGTAGTGGGAATCGTGGCCTCCCCTCCAAAGGAATTAAACAGTCGGACCAGCAGCGGGGCCAGAATGTGACCGAATTTCTGATAGTAGAGGGCAGGGAACCCGTCTGGGCCGGGAGACTTAAGCAACTTAAGACGTGATATTGCAGTGATGACTTCTTCTATTCTAATGGGGGCGTCCAGCTGCGCCATCTGATCAGGCGTGAGTGTGGATATTTCGACAGAGTTAAGGTAATCCAGTGTCGCCTGATCCGGTGATGCATCGGCAGAGTATAGATTTTGATAAAATTCTCGGAAGGCCCTGGCTATGTCTTGATCTTCCGTTATCTCCTCCCCTCCACTGCCACGCAGTGAGGACACTTGGGTTCGTTGTCTCTGGGCTCGAAGTCTTGCAGCCAGAAGGTGGCCCGTGCGATTGCCCCCTATGTAATAAGAGTGTTTCAGTCTGACCGCCGCATACTCTGCCCTGTCTAAGTCCAAACCTGCCAATTGCGCTCTGGCGGCCTTTAGTTGTCGCCACACGCGCGGTGCTCCAGTTCTACTGTGGACCCTTTCGAGTTCCTGCACCTGAGCGGTCAATGCTGCGCGTAGTTCCTTGCGCTCCTTATTGTCTGCCGCCGCTATAGCTATCAACTCGCCACGGACAACCGTTTTCAACGCCTCCCAAAGAGTCGTGGAGGTTATATCTGGCGTGTCATTAAGGGCCAAGTAGTCCTGGATACATTCGGTGAGTTGCTGCTCCACGGCCTGTTTGTGTAGCATCGTTTCTTGGAGCCGCCACTGGCCCGTCTGACGGGGGCCCATAGTGAATAACATGGTCACCGCCACTGCCTCATGATCCGATAGCGCAGCTGGCTCAATGCTCACCGATCCCACCGCCCCAGCGATCTCCCGCGTGCCGAGAAAATAATCAATACGAGCATAGGATTTATGTGCATGAGAGAAAAAGGTGTACTGGTGAGAAACCGGGTGTGCCTCTCTCCATAGGTCTACGAGACCCATCTCCCGCAGCCATTGTTTCCCTTCTCTTGAGAGCTCCCCGCTCGGTGAGTATGTGGATTGGGTTCTGTATTTGCTTGCATCCATCACTAAGTTTAGATCTCCCCCAATAAGGGTCACACGGTTCTGGGACGCCAGTGAGTCAGCCAATGCCTGTTTGAGGAAGGTTTCCTGCCCTGTATTGGGAGCATATACAGAACCCAGCACCATGGTGTGGGGACCAAACCGCAAGGCGTGAACTAGTAGCCTCCCCTTTATTTCGGCCACCTTCTCGAGCACCACTCCTGGGCAACGTTTAGCAATGAGTATGGCAACCCCTGCCTTCTTCTCCCCGGCAGAAGAAAAATATTGGTGTGGGAACGCCTTAGAGCGCATGCAGTGTTGATCTCCGACTAGGAGGTGAGTCTCCTGTAGGAGACATACGTCTGCTCCCGCATGTTCCAAATAGGACAGTATAGCTCTTCGTTTAACTGGGTTGTTAAGCCCTTTAACGTTAAGGGTAAGGACCTTTACCTCCCTAGTAGCCATGGCCTACGTTAACCCTACGCGCTAGTGTGTCTCCATGAGTGTGTCCCATGCCCCAACCCCGACATGGACCCCATCCCGCGAGGAAGAAGCCCATGCTCAGGAAGGGGAACCCAAAATCCCCAGGAATGGGAATGCGGATCAGCCGTGTGTTCAAAACCCTGTCGTGGTGTAGCACGAAAGCACTATCTGTTACGTCAATCTCAGGAACTACCGGACAACCCAACCACCCCACCCGAACCTTCCCCCCAAGGACCAACAACCCCCACCCCAAACATGGGTCTGCGTTTTCCACTGTGACCCCCTCCCTCAAACACCCCCTAACCCCAACCAAAAAAACCCCAAGTTCAGTCATTGTCCCGTGCCCGTCATCCATAGATGGGGGCATGTGGTGAGTAAGAATCGGGGTGAATATGTGGCCCAAGCAGCCCGGACCCCGTCCCCGGACCTCGCCCCCAACCGTTGCCATGTCAATGCCACATCTTCCCCCCTCGTAAAATCATGAAGGGGTCATAGATGCAGTGTCCTTCAAAACCGCCTCAACAGCCGCCTGCCTCTCTTGCGCCAGGGCGTTCGGATCCGGGCGTATCTCCACGCCAGGTGAGCGTCTGCGGCCCACACGTTGCCATCCCTCCCCAGGTGGCTTCTGTGTGCGCTTCGGGGAGCCCTCCGGGCTCTGGACCTCCAATCCCAGGACCTGGCATGATTCTTGGAAGGAGCGAAGTTGGTGGAGCTTGCCGTTCCATCTGAAGATCAGGTGAAAGGGGTGTCCCCAGGAGTATGCCACTCCTCGCTCTCTCAGGTGTGTGGTTACTGCTTTGAAGGCCTTCCTCCGTTGTAGAGTAATGGCGGCTAGATCTTGATAAAGGGCTACAGGGTAACCTTGGAATGTGAGGGGCTGGTTCGAGCACGCCGCTCGCAAAATGCGCTCCTTCAATGGAAAGTCAGGAAGGAAGGCCAAAATGTCCGGAGGTGGGGCAGGGGCCCGCTTCTGCAGACCCACTCGGTGTGCCCTGTCGATGAGGATGTCGAAGTCCGGTGATTCGCCCAAAATGTCTCGGAAGAGACCCTGGAGATATTGGGTCACATCTGCCCCTTCTGCCTTCGACGGGACCCCTCTGACGCGGATGTTATTCCGCCGTGAGCGGTTTTCAAGGTCCTCCGCATGTGTCTGTAGGTCAAGTTGTTGGTCGCGAAGGCGGATGACCTCCTGCTGGAGCTGTTCGATCTCTTCCCCTTTGGTCAGTTCGTTTTCTTCGATTGCCGCAACTCTTTCCCCTATTTTGTCAACGTCGCGTCGAATTTCCTTTACTTCGCCCGCAACTTCATTTTTGAGCGACTGGAAGTCTTCGCGTAGGACGTTAAACAGTGATTCCAGGAAAGAGCGAGTGATCGGGACATCTCGGCCCTCCATGCCTTCCGGGGTAACTGTAGTCGGTGGCGTTCTGCTGCCTTTGTCCCCAGTCAAGGGCCCTTTGATTAGCATCTCCTTCAAGGACCTCTCCCCCTTCCTCCGGGCCGAGGCCATCGTCGCGGCGCGCCCTGTGGAGTGGCTAGGTATGGTGCCTGTCTTGTGGCGTGGGCTATGTCTCGTTGGGGCCAATGGCTATGGGGAGAGGGCCGTTTGTCTTGCAGTCCCCCGCGTTAGGGGCTGATGGCCTCTCCTCATCCGCTGCTGGCGTCGTGGGTTAGGGTGGTATTCCAAGAAGCGCTAGGGAAGAGTTGGGGCCCCTGATGCACCTTCAGTCTCCTGGTCCGGGGTCAGGCCAATCGGGGCAGGAGTTGCGTTGCACTCTACCTGCGGTATGCCCCTCTGTCCGCTGCTCTTCAGGTTGGGCCTGGGCCTCCCAGCCTCCTCTCACCCCCCACTCCACCAGTGGCGGGTAAGCGCCAAAGCGGGCACCTCTGGGGGCCTCCTTCGACGTCCTCTACATTGCTGGGGTGTGTAGTACCCCGACGCTGGCAAGCTGTCCCTGAGTGCCTCGAGTCTCCTGGGCGCTCACTGCCCCCTGGCGCTTACTCAATCGAGGCCGCCCGCCTCGTTGTCTTGTAAACGTGTATGGGAGGACACTCCACCGCCGCAATGCAGGCCCCTGGCCTCGGTCTTACGCGCCTTGTTTTGGGCTCCTCCACAACCGAGCTCCGTGTGGACGGCCGACTGCCAAAGCGGTGGGTCTCTGGTGGTGTCAGGGTCCATGGGCACAGCGTCGCTCCTCCCGCTCCTCTCCTCCCCGAGCCGCACCTCCGTCGCTGGGTGATAGCCTGTGCTCGCGTTCCGTAGGCCTGAAGCCACGCTCTGGAGTAGCTGTGGAGCCCGAGCGCGGGCCTGCGCAGACCCGCTCCGCTGCACGCTACCGCTTCTGCAGTGGGCACCGCTGCTTCGGAAGCGCACTCACGTGTGTGCCGGGAGCGTCCCTTGGTCGCCGCTCCGTCACCACCTCCGTGTTGTTGGCGCCGCGCAGACCCCACGATCGGCGTACCACGTCTCCGATCCGGGCGCCATTCCTGTCGCCTGCCGAGGGGTCTTGTAGGCACCTATCAGGGAGGTGCGTCCGCCGCCAGCGTCTGCAGTGTTGCCGCTGTGCTTCTGATAAGTTTACCCCCTGCGGGCTGCTCAGTCAGGGGGGGATTGCGTATATTAAAGGCCGGTTTCAAGGGCCGAAGACGAGGAGCCCCCGGGCTATGCGACCATTCAGATCGCCATCTTGGCCACGCCCCCAGGTTGCTTTTTTAGACAAAGGCGAACCGAAGCAAAGAGGCAGATTCAAACCCCAACCCTGGGAGATGACAACGAGACGGCAGTTCTACAAGTCATGAAGCCCTCTACCATTATCAATTTATCTCAGAGGCTTTTAACCCAAGAGGAGGCTTCAGTGCTGGAATTGGGCCTAAAATTTGTCCCCAATAGATCTACTGACTTCACAAAACTTAAATTGGAAGCGTTGGAGTTTTGCCGCAAAATTCGTCTAAAGGCATTTTTTTCAGGGAAGGAATACTCCAACACTAAAGAGGTATCTGGTCTTTCGAATAAATCAAAATGTATTCCTCCAATTCATACTGTTCCCAAAGAAATTATGGCTTATGAACAGGTAGTCCTGTCTGGGATTAGCCAGTTGGAGACGAAGAAATCCTATATGAAACGCAACATCACCCGAAAACAACAGATGGCCATCGACAATCTGAAACAAGACACATCTGTAGTGATAAAGCAAGCCGATAAGGGCGGGGCCTTAGTTATTTGGCCCAGGGAGATGTATATATCAGAAGGAAGGAACTAGGTATACAATCAGGAATGGTACCGGAAGGTTAAAGAAGTTCCAACTAGGTCCACACAGGAATTCATTTCAGGAATATTGAAGGCAGGACTGGATAGTGGGTTTTTGGGTCCTAAAGAATTTGATTATCTATCTAAAAAATTTCCCAGGATCCCGGTAATTTACTTTTTACCTAAAATACACAAGCGACTTGATGACCCTCCCGGGAGACCTATCGTCTCAGGAAGTAATTCCCTTTTAGAACCAATTTCGAAATATGTTGATTTTTTCCTCAAGCCGTTTTTGATGGATGTGCCATCATACTTGCGAGACACCGCTGATTTCATCAACAAGGTTGAAGGCCAAGAGTTTGATGATTCTTCACAATGGATGGTTTCCTTTGATGTAACCTCCTTGTACACAGATACCCCAAGATGAGGCGCTCCAAGTAATAGAGGCATTTTTGGATGAAAGACCACGTCCCCATCAGGTACCAACAGCATTCATTCTACAACTTACGGAGGTGGCTTTAAGGAAGAACTATTTTAAGTTCGAAGATTCATTCTTCATCCAGGTGAAGGGTACTGCCATGGGTTGTCCCTTCGCTCCAGAGATGGCGGTCCTGCGAAATATGAAGATAGATTCATCTTCAACAACAACCCATTTAGAGAAAAACTCGCGCAATGGCTGCGCTACATAGATGATATTTGGTGTCTATGGAGTGGGTCCAAGGAAGAGTTAGAAAGCTTTTATGGTTGGCTTAACACGTGCCATGAGGACATAAAATTCAGCTTGAACACCAGCAGGACGAGACTGACGTTCCTTGACGTGGAGGTGTCCCCCAATGAGAAAAGATTGACAACCACTTTACACAGAAAGTCTACTGATAAGAATACTATTTTACATCACAGAAGTGCTCACCCAAGGAGCCTGAAAGAAAACTTGCCGTATGGGCAACTGTTGCGGATACGGAGAAACTGCTCAAGAAAATCTGATTGTGAACAGCATGCAGAAATCTTCAAGGAACAGATGATCTTGCGAGGATATCCTAAGAAACTACTCAAGCATGCAATAAAAAGAGCGTGGTACACGCCTAGAGATGATTTGCTACAAAAGAAAATCAAACCACCATTGGAAAGATTGGTTTGTGTTACAACTTTCAGTCCAGATACCAACAAATTTGGCACCTGTTGGAAAACCTGGAGTGTCCATTCCCGAAACCACTCTTTGCCATGAAGAAAAACAGGAGCATTGGCCAGCAGATTGTGAGAGCTGACATTTTTCCATCGCTAAGCAAACAAAATCTAAGGACACGATGGCAATTAAAACCAGTTGAGGGGCATCACAAATGCGGAACTTGTGCTGCATGTGACTCCACAATAGAGGGGATTGAGTTCTCACACAAAGACATTAAATGGCATCATTCTGAATTCACGAATTGCAAATCCAAGAACATTATTTATGCGATACTTTGCCCCTGTGAGATAATATATATTGGCAAGACAAATCAGCAGATCAACCAGCGCATCACGCAACATCGTTCCAGGATCAAAAAGAAGGTGGTTACTGCACCAATGGTACAACACTTCATGGATAACTTGCACAGTGAAAGAGACTTCAAGTGGACAGTTTTGTCAGGTCTGGATACAACCAAACGTCTGATAGACATCGACAACGTGTTGCTACAAAAAGAAGCTTACCTAATTCTAAAGTTTAACAGCGCAGTAACTGGGTTGAATGGGATGACAGAACTTTCAAGAGTATAGCTCAGAACTGCATGTCCCAGAATGCACTATTCCAGTCTTTACCACAATGGGACCTGAACTTCAATGTGATTGGTCCAAAACAATTTCCCATGATCCATAGGGTAAAAATACAGGAAGTGTTCACACGGGGAATGCCTAGCTGACAGTGAAGTTGTGGTTCATATCGGATTTAGAATATGGATGTGCTCAGACTTAAAAACAGTAAGTGCGCTTCATGCTGGAATCTAGCATGTTTATAATATCGTTAACAAGTTGATGGCTTCAGTAATATGTCCCACATTCGTTTGTAGGGATGGAAGGAATACAGAAATAGACGCCTGCCTCTGAGCAACCCGGGAACGTTTGAAAGGTACTTTTTAACCTTGTCCCGTCGAGTTGCTAATGTCCATGTATTTAAAATTACTAAATTAGACACAATCATTTTAATGTTTTGTAGAAATTCCCCCCGGCATTAATTACGAAGCGCACTGCAGTAATTTTCGTTGAGAAATTCTGGTTACCACGCAAATAGGAGTCAGAGCAGCAGCTCTCTCAGAGAATCAGGCAATCAGGTACAGAAAATTGAATTAAGCATTTTTAAGGAGAGTAGTGTTTATTTTTCGTTTTCACTGATGTGGAGCTTGCATTATTCATTTATGTTTTTTAGAAATCGCTGACCATTAACATGAAGCCCTGATGAGAGTCCCGGTACCAGAGGACTGGGTCTTGAAACGCGTCGGCACTTTTTTCAACACGGAGGAATTTGAATAAACCTGTTGTGACGTGAGGGATTTGTATTGAATAGTATGCCCCACGCACACACTCTAAATATTTTCCCGTGTTTGCCATATGTTTGGCCCCTAAAACAAGATAGCGATAAGAGTAATCTAGTTTCTGATGTTATGATGCAAAAGTCCAACATTTTTGTATATAAATGTGTTTGTATATAAGTATTTCATGCACTGTCTATTGTGAATTGTCATAAGTATTTTTCATGTTTTGTATGTTAATTTGAAAAGTGTGTGTCTCTTCACTTCTCATGCAACTAAAATTTTTTGGGTAAATATAAACAATTGCAAAGAAAGGAATGGTTTAATAAAAATTCCATTCAAACAGAAAAGATAGTGGTCTGTTTGTCGCTCAAAAATAATAAGAGCATAACGTCAAACGGAGCCAGGTTCTCCTTTTTGTATTCAATTTTCTAAATGTGGCATTTTCAGAATTGTGACTTAAAATCTGACTTTACAATTAAAGTGGGCTTTTAATTACAATTATTTAGACACCAAACTCGATATTCCTACCTGCTCCTAATTGAAAGTTATGATTATTAAATGTAATAAGTGAACCCGATGTTATCATACAGGACAAGTAGGCGTCACAGTAGTCAAAAACAATTTAAGAGTTCCTTTTTCACTACCAGGACATGTAAACCTTAAAAGTACATGTACAACTTTTTAAATACACTGCACCCGGCCCTCTGGGCTATGTAATGCCTACCCTAGTGGTAACTTACATGTATTAAAAGGGGAGGTTTGGGCCTGGAAAGAGGTTTACCTTGCCAGGTCACAATGTCAGTATAAAATTGTACACACTGCCTGCAATGGCTGGCCTGAGACATGTTTAAAGGGCTACTTAAGCGAATGATACAATCTGTGCTGCAGGCCCACTAGTAGCAGTTAATTTACAGGTCCTGGGGACATGTGGTACCACTTTACTAGGGACTTACAGGTAAATTAAATAGGCAACTGCATGTGAGGCAATTTTTCCATATTTAAAGGAGAGAGCACAAGCCCTTTAGCACTGGTTAGCAGGGGTAAAGTGTGCAGAGTCCTAAGGCCAGCACAAACAAAGTCAGCAAAACAGGAGGCTGGAAGGCACAAACTTGGGGGAAACCATGCCAAGGATGTCAGGTCCAACAGGATCTCTTTTAGAACATGACTAAACTTTAATTTCACGACAATTTTATTTTGTTTTATCCTACAAGTTTGATATCACAGTATTGTCAGGTAGGAGAGTCGTATGCCTTCTTAATCAACACACTCTTCTATAATTAAGAGAAGACAGGCAGGGAAGTATAGGAGCCCTGATGAAATCCGAGTGACCCACTAGCGCAATCTCTGTTTGCCTGAAACATGAAGGCCATTTAGGACATTGGATGTTGAAACCATTGTGCTTTCATGAAACATCCCAACTTTGTTTTTTAGCTATGATATGGGTACTCATTAAATGAAAGAAAATGTCCAGGGCCTACCCATATTCATTTGAGTGGATCCCTGCATCTGTCCAGAACAATATTTTATGATGAGCTCCCACTTTTTGGTTTAGCCCATTCTGGTGGGATTTTCCTACCCGGATGAGCGAAGACACCAAAGATGAAGCATGCCACCATTTGGAGATGTGTACAAGAGTAATACCGCAATGTTATTTCAGGCCATTACCTACCATTAATTGTATCAGCATCTTCCAAGCACTGCCACCAGTCATACCCCTCCTCCTTTCAAGCACTGTACAATCCACACAACATTTTTCATCTACCAGGCTTTGAAGTAGGCCTGCCCGCTCTAGAAACATCACAGGGGTGGGAATAACATCTGCTTTGAATACCAGTTAATAGGATTACTGCCAGTGACGTTGTTTTTTTTGTTTTAGATCAAGTTAAGTTTGTTCAATTATTTTTCAAAATTTTATAACATTTGTATAATTGATATGGTCGTGTATATTTGAGAAGGGTAGATGTAGAGAATTCCTAAAACGATTGCCATCAGGAGGTTGTAGTAGGTCTGCTCAGCAAACTGCTAAAACATTTCTTTTGAGAGTAGACTGCTTGTGCTTTATGCTGCTGCTAGCCATGTACATATGAGAGAAACAAAAGAAAAACTACCTTTGGTAAAAATAAAAACCTTCAGCACTTATATTTCTGTGATCCCTCATTTTGTTTAATTCATTCCTTTTGAATGGTGTTCAGTGAGGTTGTTTGTGCTACAGCCAGCTCCATTAACACCCCATATTCTTAAACATATGCATTTATTCATCTACATACATGAGTAGTGTTAGCATTTTAATGAATGTGTGCAGGGCCAGCAAATGTGCATGTGATGAATAGAAAATTATAGATTTTGAAAATAAAGGTTTGACATGTTGTAACTGGATAATGTAACATTCATTAATAACTCATTTATAGTTTCAAATAATCAGGCACATATGTGCAGAATTGCATAAAATCTACCTGTGCTGTATTCTTGTTATTTCTACATTTAACACATTCAAAACACTTTCACATCATCTTAAAATTGTTACAAAAATACACATATAAAGAGTTGAAGGTGTGTGATGCAAACATTTATCACTAACAATGCTCTGAGGAAGATCATGCTCTGCAACTTGTAATCTGAATCACATGGATTAACTGCAAACCATTTTATGTTTATGGAAATATACCATGATGCTGGGCTTGAACATGGTTCCCCAGATCCAAAATGGCAGTTCTGGCTGTTAGGCACATCAATATTTTTCAATTTAGGTTTGAAAGTCATGCGCAAGTGGGTGACTGCGTATGATCATGTACAGTGAGCACATTCCCTGTTGAAATGGCTTTGTGAAGTAAAAAATACAGTAACCAAAACACTGAATGGTTAACCTAGAGTCTTGCTTAGAAGGGTTTGTTTCCATCACAATTACAAAAAAATGTGGTTCATGTTGGCTTTTCTAACTGCCGGTATATTCTGAAATATGCTTTACAGTTCATTCACAGGTATTTATTTTTTGATGTGTGTTCGAAAAAATGACATCCTACAGCCTTTCCTTTCACACTCCTTGTACCCCAGCAAGATTGTCACACAATTCACTTTAAAACTCCTCTCACTTTGAATTTAGAGAAATAAAAGTAAACACCAATCCCCATGTTAAAAGAATAAGCAGCTATTTGTCAGAAGACAAAGCCTGATATTTGACCCCTGTCTTTGGAGCCCAACAAATGTGAAAAGATACATACAAAATGTAAATGCACCGTTATTTATTGCTCTTTCGAGACCCACCAGAAATAAGCTGGCGACCACCAGTTAGGCATGACCCACAGTTTGGGAAACACAGCCCTAGTGAGAAATCTCGAGCTCTCCTTTCTGTCAACAAACTGAGAAGGTATTTTACCTGAAATAACCCAATCATCACTCAATGAATGGAACAAAAGATCATAAGGACTAGTGGCAGCACTGGCACTGGCATTTTCGAAGATTGTATTTCATAAAAAGCACAATTCAAACAACCCTAACACCTAGTATTGTTTGTGGAATCGAGAAACAATATGTCGGTCCTGTCCCAGTGCACAGTTGCAGATCTAAGACAGCTGGGCAGAAACAATAAAGCTGCCAATCTGAATCAGATTCAAATTCCTCAAACACTGGACCACAATTTCATAGACAACTTACTCTATGCTGTCAGTGTGTCTAGCTTTGCACACTCTTAACTCAGCATGCTTCAGGCCAATCAACTTCGTTTCCTCAACTGTATTCAAACTTTCAGGTCCCACTCTTGGCAATCCCTTCCTCCCCAGATAGATAACATTTTGAGAGCAATCCATTAGATTCTCAAACAGAGCACTGAATGAATGAATGAATGATTTATCTTATAAAGCACATGGCTACTCTGAGGAGCGCCCTGATGCTGAGGCAAGCAAGCAGAAGATGGCATTCGAATCACGAGTGTGATGTGAATAGGTGGGTTTTAAGAGCTTTTCTAAATTGCAGTTCAGAGGAAATAGTGCAGAGAGTCAGAGGAAGCCAATTCCATCCTTTCCTTCCAAGAACTGAGAAGGCCACTCCTCCTTGTCTGACCCGACGGACCCTAGGTACAGTGACTAATAAAGCAGAAGTGACCTAAGCTGGTAGTGGACAATCCTGTCAATAAGATACCTAGGCCCACACTTATAGGAGGTGCGATGAGTTGTGACGAGAGCCTTGCACGGAATCCTTTTTAAATTGGAAGCAAATGCAGATCCCACAGGTATTGTGAGATCGAGTTCCACTTAAGTATGAGCGAAATGAGGCAAACAGCCGCATTTTGTGCCCCTTGAAGTTTTCTGATCCATTTTCAGAGACTGAGGTACAGAATGTTAAAACAATCTAGCCTGGAGATTGAGAAACTCTCTGAGAAAGCACAATAAGGCAAAACAGGTCCCAACTGTAGCAAGGACCTGAGGTTGGAAAGACCGCTTATTGTCTAACTTTATACTCAAGTTCATAGCAGTTGTGGTAGAGTCTGGGAGGGGGAAGATCACTGGGCCAGCAATTATTATTAAGCCAGTGCTCTTTCGCTTGACCACAGGGAAGAATATCTGTTTTCATTGAATTGCATTGCAGATGGCTGTCATGCAACCGGTGCAGGACATCAAGACTGGTTTTAAAAGCCACAAAAGCATCTGTAGATGTACGGTCAAGGAGAGGAGCAATCGGGAATCATGAAATGGTTACAATGCCAAATGATTCAATCAGTTTAGTTAAGGGGGCCACTCAGACATTTAAAAGTGTAGGCCTGAAAGAAATGTCCTGTGGCACCCCAAAAGCTAGCTGTTTGCAGGTCGCAGAATAACGAGCCAGCTAAATATGTTGCTCTCTATCTTCCAGAACTGATTTTATCCAACTCCACATAGTGCCACCAATACCTATCTCAGCCAGGCACTGAATAAGAATGGGATGGGAAAGCTTGACAAGCCCAAATACCCAAAGATACACATGTGCAGCAGTTTTAATGGGCACATCGATGCTAAAGGGGACAAATGCCACAAGGAGACTATGATAAAGCGTAAGGAGAGCTTCAATTAACGGAAGGCCCTAAAAAGGAAAAACACTGATTGAATGATAAAGAGAGCAGAAGGGTGGAGGTAGAGTTATCAATATTGGGGCCATCGGTAACTCCAGGGGTGGGGTGGAGTTATGGGGGATTGTACGTGGGACCTTATGTTAGTAATGTGCCCCTCAGTGTGGACAGATGTTCAGGGGAACCATAAGAGCCTGATCACGGATCCAAGGAGAGAACCCAAAGTCACATCAACATTTCCGAAAATCAGTCATAGTCCCACTTCAAGCTCCAGGGTGGTATGCAACAGTTTTACCAAAACTAAGCTCCAAAACCAAACTCTTAGAAAAAAAATCCCCAAAGATCTTGACTGTGATTGTGGTAAGGTGAAAGCATTGATAGAAACAGTGGCTAGCAACACCACTGTAAAGGTACTGATCTGTCCATCTTTATTTTTCCTTCCTGAAATTATGTTCACCTCTTCTCTGCACCTAGAGGTGTTTTGAAACATCCTTTGGCCCACTCCAGTGCTAGAAATACAATAAACACATACAAATACATAAACGCCCATCACTCCCATAAGCTAGACTGTTATGTGACATAAGGCTGTTGTTGAACTTAACACCCTCCCATGGTTGTCACCAGGGCTCGAGTCGGGGTACCACGCGGGTGGACGGCGTCCCCCCACTTATTTTACCGGGTTTTTACCGGGTGGACGCCGTCCCCCCTGCCCAAAAGATGGAGCCGGTACCCCAGTCTGCACCTGCGCGTGAATGATAGCCTTTCAAATGCACCCGAGGCTCAGACTAATCTCCCCTTCCACCTCGCGCCCTCCCCTTGCCAGCCTTTCTCAGAGCACAGCCGAGGCGCCAAGGCTTCAAGGAGCTGCGCTGTCAACACGCCGAGCATGTCACTTCCAGGGACCCCGACAGATGCCTGTAGTGCCTACGGCCCGAGTCTGTAATAACCGTGTAATCCGAGGAATGGGGCCTGTGTATAGTGTGTTCTTGTGTTTTGAGTGACTGCCACTTATTGCAGTATTATACCTCTACTTGTATCTTGTATGTATTCCTTCACGCATTTCAGACGGAGACCGGCAAATTTCGTGACGTCACTTCCGGTGACACCACCTAACTTGGAGCGTCCCCCCACTTCTTTTTTTAGGACTTGTGCCCTGGTTGTCACTATATAAAAGCTCCATTAGGCCATCCAGATATCTCACCAACACACACGCCCTCTTCTCCCCCCCCCCCCCCGCGCACAAACGCATTTCCAAACAAGTTGACAATGCTAGGCAAGAGGTCGCCGAACAGAACTGTGACCAGTGCCTTAAATGGGCCGGTACTCACAGGTACTGAGTACCGGCACTTCTTAGTTTTATCTCTCGGAGTACCGGCACTTCTCTACTGCCGAGGAGAGTACCGGTACTCATGAAACGCTGGTGCTGGCGGCCTGCCTCTGACAGGCAAGGCACTTCTGTAGACCTGAGCCGAGCCCACGCTGAACTATTCAGCGTGGGCTCATCTGCATACTGTCAGGGTGTTCACCATCATGCTGTGTTGCAAACACAGAAATTGAGGCAGCCCGGTGACAGCGCTATTAAGAAAGCCGTGGGAGGTAACCAGGTTCAAATGGCTTTAATCCCACCTGATTCTTTTGTTTAAGTGTCTGCTTATGTTTGTCTGCTTGCCTGTGATTGTTTTTGTGTGAGAGAAATACGAGAGAAAGGGGGAGAGAATAGAGACACTCTTGGAAGGTATATAAAGGAAATGTGTGGAATGCTTGTGTGTGCACGTCTGCTTGTTTCTTTCTGTGTCCCTTGAAAATATATAGTATTGTGCCAAGCAACAGCAATTAACAGTATTGATGTTGCAAATATAAAAAAACAAGGAAATGTTAAAATACCACCGCGTTTGGCTTTCGTTGTGTAATGAGTAAACAAACCTTCTTTGTTTATTGAAAGACATTTCTCGTTTTGGTATGTGCTGCAAGTAGTATAGATGTCAAGAAGTATCGGCATGACTTCTCCTAAGCCCCGCCCCCAAGTCCCGCCCACTCGCCACATTTAAATGAGTACCTGCACTATTTTTCCCCAATTTAAAGCACTGACTGTGACAGTCACTGTACGGACACTAGTCATGCCAAAATCCAAATTTATCTGATGACAATGGCAGCTCCAGGCCTCTCGAACTCACTCCTGCCTCACAGCAAGCATGCACACAAGCTGAATGCTTGATACAAACAATTCAAAACTCCCATATTCGATTTTGCCTTGAACACCGCCTGATCTCAGCTCTACGTCCATCGAATCCCTACTTTCTTTTACTTGCTCTTTCACCCCTGTCTAACTGTTCGCTGACATTTTGTGCCCACAGTAGAAACAAGACCCCTCCCCAGTGCTTTTGAAGCACAACTGCTGGAAGTTGGATAGGGTCAGAAAGGCTGACAAAATGTTTGAGCTAGGAAAGGATAAGGAGGGAATCATATATGAATGGCGTATTAAAATTAAAGCAGAGCATAAAACAATCCTAACTTGAAACAGCAGGTCTAATATTAGGAAAACGAATATTTTGAATAATAACTGCCACCTTTTCATGGCTGCCCTCGAGCTGGAATCAAACGAAAGTGCCAGTTTGAGGATGCAAATAGATGTACATGTACACATAGAGAAGGGTAGGCGCATCCTGTTTGGCATCGATCTCTGCCTTTCTAGGAAATAGGGCTGCTTTGTGCAGGCGAACAGCCAGCCCTGGAATAATGAACCAGTAATGTGAGCGCGGGCAGCTCTTTAGGGAACATATTCACAGCATCTCTAGGAGCCTGTGTTCTGACTGACTGCTCAGTTAAGATAGGGGGATTAGGGCCCGAGCAGTGTAATTATGCCTGGAATGTAAAATGCCCGTACAGCCACAGATGGCTACAATCAAACTTCACCTAAGACCTGTCACAAATAAAGGTAAAAAGGTTACGTTCAATTTAAGTGTGTTTGAAGGGCAGCAGACACAACGCCCTCAGTTTTTCTGAAATGGTTTGTTTGTAGTGAGGGTGTGAGTGGGGTGTGAGACACGAATAATTCAGGGCCATATTCACAAAAAATCAATTGGAAATGGACTCCTGTAAATTTACTCCTAGGGTACATGTTTTGTTTTTTCGGAATTCACTAAGATTTCCAAAAATGTTCCAGTAAAGCTGTGACTGTTGCAATCTCACCAGGAGTACTCCTGCAGTTCTTTTGCATATTTCTTTTCCACATTAGCACCCATACACTGTATATTGGCTCATAGGAAACCCATGGCCAAGTACCAATATACTTACTATTATTTTCCATTATTTTCGCCATGTGAAAAACTTTGTGTATTTGGGTCACAGAGTAATTTGCACATTTATGTTCCGCTTATATATGTAAAAGCCATGATTTAAGAGTTCAAATTCACGTTTCTAATTTATAAAACATAAATTTACATCTATGAATCAATTTATGCGCATGTACTTTCATACCATTAAAGTATAAAATTATGTGTGTGTATATCTGCCTTAAGGGGCATGGAATGGACATACAATAACAGGAATGCCGTGCATAATGTTACATTTTTAACACACACATAAACATACCCTTCTTGTATTTCAAAGTGATTGATTGTTATATTCTTTACTGCAAAAAACGATTATATTTAAGGTAAAGAGTAAAAACAGCCATTTTAATTTTGACGAGTCAACAAGAACCTAAAAAGATTCAAAAGCAAAACACTTTCTAAGTGATAAAGCTGAGTAAAATGTTTTCACTTTTATAATGCTCAGGCTAAATTCAGGCTGGGAAATGCTAATTCCAAAGAGAGAGGCTTCAAGAAAAAATATAAATTGACTTTTAAATGCATATCATGATTTTCACAGGTAGAGATGCTTCACCATAATGCATACACCATACTCGTAAGCCATGTTCAAGAAGCCATTTTATGACAGACAGTGTTATTACGCCTACAGTCATTTAGGCCTCTGCAGGTGGTGAGCAGAACCTAAAACGCCCCCTCCTCCTTTTCACTGACATGGCCAGGGACGTCTTAAGGATTTTGGGGGCCCTGAGCCAAACGTATTTTGGGGGCCCCTGTTTGGAACAACGTAGAATTTATGATCCAGTTACAGCTCTTTCATGCCCTCTTTCGCCAAGCCACTGACAGGGCACAGACACACTGGTCCAAATTCTAAATGTGTTGACATTTAATATTCAGGGATAGTGATGTGTGTTTTCAATATTGTAACACAGCAGCTGCTCACTAATATTACTGCAAAGAATCTCTGTGACGCCCTCCCATTTCTCATATGTGAGGTCCTGTTTTGATCTAAAAAAAATATTTTGATGGATGTTGCATGAAACATAAACATATTTGTCTGAAAAGTGCCTGTAATAGACTCTCATACATTCCCCACATTAAATATCAATTAAAGGAAAACGCTATTTAAAACAATCTGTTTAAGAATTATTTAAGGTCATTGTAGTGTCCTGCGGGACACGTTCTAGTGTTCCGCCTGCTTGTAACCCACACTATTCACCCATCCATCACAGGCGTCACCGGTCAGGTGACCCTGTTAATAAAAGGGGCCGGGCGCACGTGCCCTGGGCCAGTTCCAGTACCTTATCACAGTGTGTTAGTGTGGTTATTTGTCCAGCATGCAGGCCTAGGGCCCAAGACACCACAATGGCGACGAGTGGGTCTTATCCCACGTGTGATGAAGCAGCCGCCTCCCAGTTCCGGGAGGAGGGAGCATATCCTGCGGCTCCCCGCACCTACTGCTGCCGCCGTCCCGACGCATAGCCTGAGGCGCCCCGCACCTACTGCCACCGCCGTCCTGTCCGGCCTTGCAGTGGGAGAGCCTCATGGAAAGGTGGCATACCAAAACCAGACTCGGGCTCAAGGCGCCCGCACAGTGCCGCAGGGTAGGAGAAGACACCCCTGCCGGCCGGGAAGGAGGAAACTGAACCAGCCACAGCGGCGCAAGAGGTATGACACTCCCTGCCTGTTGAAGTGCCCGTCGGCAGCCCTGCCTGCCGCCATCTGTCCTGGAGTGCAAGGAGGGAGCAGTGCCCTTCCCAAGATGTGCAGTTACACCCATAGCGAGGCCTAAGCAAGAGCGGTTTCCCCAGGGAGGGGCACGTTCGGAGCAAGTGTTCGCAGCCCGCCGCTGCTGCCCCTCGCGCCCGCTGTGACCCAGCCAGCTGAGGAGAAAAGTGAGGCCGCGCCAACATGGCCGCACCAGTGTCTGCAGCCCCTGCAGAACGAGACAAGCGGCCCCGGCCAGGGTGAGCGGCGGTAGCGCGTCCGAGCGTTACCGCCCAACCGCAAAGAGGCCAACAAGATAGCAGCAAAAGTGTGCAGCCTGGAAAGGACCCCCGCTTGGCGCCTGTGTCCCTACCTGCCGGTGACCAGGTATTCTTTGCTTCATGCTGCCGGCCCGGTGGCCGCCTATGCGCTTCTCCTCTCTGCCGGTTTTCCAACCGCAAGGCCGTCGCCCAGTGGGAGGCGCCTCACCACATGACTCCGCAACCCTTCTACGCCCCGCCAGCTGGGGTGAAAATGAAGCCGCACCTGCAGGGTGAGCCGCTACGCGCTAAAGTTTTTTCAAAAGGACATGCAGCCTGGCATGTCTAAATAGCCCGCAGTGCCACCACTAACCCCCTGGGAGGCCCGCAGCAGTGAAGGCAGCCACCCTCTCTGAGTGAGTGCTGCATGGCCCGCAGTCTCAGGAAAGACTGCTGCGGCCGGTGAACAGAAGTCTGGCAGCGCCACCTAGTGGCCAATGAAAGGCACCGCGCTCAGGAAAGCAAGTAGACACAAATGAACACGTGTGAAAAGAACCATCAAGCAGCAATGCCAAGGCTGCAGTGGCCTAAAGTAAACCCAAGAACAGCACCACATACTGGCCACTGGCAGCGCCACACCTAATGGAACACACAGTTTGAAATTAAACAGCCCTGACAAAGCAGAGCACCAGTTGTCCTGGAGGAGAGAGAGGCGAGTCCTGGCCCAACAAAGTAGGAGGCCGCCAGGCCGAGACACACATCAGCAGACCTTCCTGCATCCACGGTGTAGCATTCCAAACCAGGCATGCCAGGGCACACCAAAACATTGTCAGCCCCCCACGGCGACGAGATTGCTGTGTGCCCCCCATGAGAGAATATACTGAGAGAGCACGGACTCAGAGGACACAGACAATGCATGACTGCACCAGAATAGCGCAAGAGGAATACTAGCAGCATGTGCCAAGCAGCACTATACACCCAGCAGCACCGGAAGGCATAGGTGAATGCAAGAGGCTGTACCGATCTCCATCAGATACCTGCTGCGCTCAAAGCAGTTTTTCCTGGCAGCGAAAGAAAGTCTAGGAAGGGCGAGAAGAGTGTTGTGCACACGCCCAAGCAACAGCCTACCAAATACAGGAGGGGAGCACACCAAGTATGCAGGGAGCCAGGCAAGAGCACCCTCCCAGAGACAATGTAGCAGAGCAAGCCTGATTGCCCGCCACGTGTCAGCAAAAGCGACACCGCAAAATGCCCAGCGCCACCAGCGCACCCCCAGTGGCTGTCTGATGCCACCACAAGTGAGAAGAGTACACCGCATGCCCCTGGTGGTGAGCGGCCACCACCGCAAGAAAAAAAAAGAGCAACCAAAGCACCTGAAGAGGGCGCCCATGAACGGAGAACAGGGAGTGCAAAATGCGCCAACTCATGCATCCATAAGTTTGACCGCACGGGCAGGCGCCCGGGAGAGTGAGACCTCTCCACAAAGAAGCAAGGCTGAAGGAAACGGGGAGAACATCCACATCTCCATCGCACCAGCGAAACCCCACAGCGGGCCAAATACAGCAAAGAGTGTCCTCCCTCACACTGCCTCAAGACGGAGTCGCCAGTGGCCCAAGACAGGCAAGAGGAGAGTCGCACAGTCCACGTGGCAAGCTGCCACCGCAACGTGTGCTCCGACAACAGGCTACACGTGGCCGGATGCCACATTCGCACCGCAAGCATGGAGCATGTCACACGAAGTGACCGACCCCACCGAGTATGCCTGCATGGAGGTATGAGCAGGCGTCACGATGGCGCAAGATCGAGGCGCAAGCACGACGCACTCGAGAGAAGAGGTAACCTGCCATCCTGGCAGAGGACCACCGTGGAAATCCCTGAGAAGGGGATGGTGCCCGTGAAAGGTCCTCAAGAGGAAGAAGCAAGTCCTACTGACAGGAGAGACCTGTGACAGGTCTGCAGAAAAGGAAAGATCGTCCCAAGAACCGGACACGACCAGCGAGATGTCCATGTGGCGCAAACATGAGACAGGTGGCAGGACGCCACATCCACGTGAGGAACCTGGTCGGAAGGAGGAGAAGAGTGTGGCTGGATGCTACTTAGCGAAGGAGAAGAGCATGGCATGACGCCACTCCGCAAAGGAAGAAAGGACAGTGGCACGACGCCACAGGGCAAAAAACCACCACAGGCGCACAAGAAGGAAAGAAGAAGAGCGACAGGACAGAGGACGCACTGGAGAAGGTGTTCATCAGCACAAGCCAGCCACCGGGGTGCAGAGACATCACTTGAGACAGCTTCACGGGAGGACCAACCGTAAGCCGCTAGCAAGCGCGACCTGCGTCCAGGCCCCACGCTTCGCAGTTCGACCGTCCTCTCACCTGTCACCGGCTGCTTGGCATCGATAGCACCACGCCTGGCAAGTGCACCTGCTGGAAGACCACTTCAAGTGGCCACGAAGTCCCTCCAGTCCTCCTCAATCCACAAGATCACCTCCAGCAAGAGATCACCGCCTGTTGCCCAACTGAAACAAATATCATCATGTCCATCACCCCGGTGCATCATCACCCAGAACATCAAAGGAGCATCGTACCACCAGAGTGGATACAACCACTCGAGACAGCCGGAGATCAACGAGGCATTTCTGGTGCTGTGGGACACTAGCCACCCAGGAACCCTCTGTGTGCCTCCGTGAACCTGAAGCCTGCCGAAGAAGAGCATGCCTGACCATTGGACCATCCACCTTTGGGGTTACACAAGGCTTGGCCATGGCCCTGTTGGGAGTTCTGCAGCGACCCCTCAGCGCGGCCTACGAAAGGCCCGCACAGCCCACTTGGTCATGTGGCAATCCAGGGGCAAGGGCCTCAATGGAATTCCTATGAGAGGGGAATCCGAACAGGAGAGATGCGTCGGCAACAGCTCCACGACTGGCAACGGGAAGCATGGAGGTCACAGATGAAGACTGGTCACCCAAAGACCATCTGAGGAAGGCATAGAACCCGAGTCCTGAAGGCGAGAACACCCCGACTGAGACACCACCTTCTGCGGCTACATGAGCGACTTGGCTGTGGTCCTGTTGGCAGTACCTCAGCGACGCCTTTGCGCGGGCCACACAAAGCCCGCACAGTCCACACGGTCCCATGGCAGCCCGGCAGGAAGGCCCTCCAGGAAACTCCTGTGAGAGGGAAGTCCAGGCAGGAGAGACAAGTTTGAAGCTGCTCGGCTATCAGGAACTGGAAAGATCTTCAAGTACGTCGCCTCCACGGAAGGGCCTCATCCACCAAGATCATCCTCAATAGCTGGTGGTTTGTCATCCACCGGAACCTGAGCGCCTGCAAGATCTCCAAAGTGGACTCCACCACTGCTCCAGATGCACCGCTATTTTGAGCTTTGTAAATAGACTCCAACACCGCGAGACCAGGCCGGTCTGAACTACATCGCCAAGGCGGACTAAAGCATCCTGACCATGCGGTCCAAAGCTCCAGCGCTGCCTTGTAGATGGCCTGAAGAGACTCACTTGGTGCTGTGTATTGTTTATTTGTTTCCCTATAGGTTGGACTTTTGTTTGTTTCTTTTCATTAAAGTTTGGGAGGGATGTAGTGTCCTGCGGGACACGTTCTAGTGTTCCGCCTGCTTGTAACCCACACTATTCACCCACCCATCACAGGCGTCACCGGTCAGGTGACCCTGTTAATAAAAGGGGCCGGGTGCACGTGCCCTGGGCCAGTTCCAGTACCTTATCACAGTGTGTTAGTGTGGTTATTTGTCCAGCATGCAGGCGTAGGGCCCAAGACACCACAGTCATCAAGGCAAGACTCTCTTGGGGGGGCCCTGAAAGGCTGAGGCCCTTGGCCAGAGCCCACTTTGCCCATGCCTTAAAACGTCTCTGGCCATGGCCTGGGGTCTGGCTCGATGCCAGGGTGGTGAACACCGGAGAGCTTCTGAGCTTAACCCACACCTCCGCATGCCAGCTTTAAAACCTCACATTTTATTTCACAAACAAAATTCACATCCATAATACCAGCACAATGACATCAGTGGTCGTTACAGTGCAAGATAATTAGGCTTAGATATAAATAAAAGAGCATTCTTTTCACGTTCAACTAATTTAATAACTGATTCTTCCAAAGTCTTCCACACTCTGCGCCAGGTATCACTCGGGGGTGATAGTGTGCTCTACAGATACACATAACAGTGAGAGACACGCCCAGTCTGCCTATACCGCATGCTTACCACCTTCAACACATAATGGCGCAGTGCGAATTCATTTTAACCTACAACCTTTTTTGTTTGCTTGATTTTTTTTAGTTCCAAACTTAATTTTGTAGCTGAATGGACTCAGGGCTTAGAGCAGATCAGTGTCACCCAGTAAGAATGAGTCCCATTGCCCTGTTTGCACCTCTCATCGATCTGCCACTGCTGAGCTGGTAACGGCAGGATGGTGTCATGAAGAACCAACCCTTGGTTAATGTCAAGATGGGGAAAGAAACAGAAAAGATGGGGAAATTGCCCACCTTCTGGTTACCCGGTTGAGTGGGAAGAAACAGCCCTCCTCCATTTAGGCAAGGGTTCTTGGGTGGCATACCACAAAAGCTGCCAGTAGCTGCCCTGGTGTAGAATAAATATTCCGTCTCCCACCCTCCACTTTCATGATCTCTCCTTGGCCTACATTGCAGGCTGGGGAGAGATCTGCATACGGGGACAGTCCCACTGCCCACTCACTCGTGCACACTTTAATATCAGCCTTCCTGCTGTGCTGCTGACTTGTTTCTCTCCTTGTATGTGAACATCTGAGGTCTTTTGTTTCGCAGATTGTGGTTTTGCTCTCATGAAAGCAATATCCTACATCATGGGCACCAACTTACTGTTTTTTAAAGGTGAAGCATTTTTTTTCATGGTTACCAAACCCATTTGTATTGTTTTTGCTGCTTTTATTCATTAAAATGTTGTGATTGTTAAAAAAATAGATTGCCTTGGGAAGGAGGAAAACTGCACATCACTTGCCTGCAATATGTAAAGTTTATTTACATGTGGTCCTGGTGGCAGCTTTGCCCATGTGTTTCGGCCACACAGATTTTGTCACAGTCTTTGCAAATAGTCCTGGCAAAGTAGCCATTGGGACTACACATACCCCACCATGAAAACAATTCCTTTTCCCCAAATGAACTATTCCTGATTTCCCAATATTTATACCAATAAGCAACAGGACGTAACAACATAAGATCGGTAATACCGACAACTATCCAAACAAAGAAATGATGTTGTATCCATATTGATGTCATTGATACTGTCAATGCCAAGGTGATATATACTATCCCCAGTGATGTCATCAATGTCACATATGATGTCATCTGACATCGTGTGAACTCCATCATGCAAGGTGAGATATGGCTTACATGGTAGAGGTCCAGGTAAGAGTTTGTGCAGTTAACTAAAATTGGCCAAATCCAGGGGTTTTGGTTTTATTTCGTAACCTAAACTTCATATTTATTGTTTATTAAGAACATTTTTGTAGGTTTGGTTAAATATATATAATGTGTTGTGAGCAAAAGAAACCAGAACTGAACCTTACCAACGTTTCTCCAGTGAGGTTATGTTTTTTTTGACGATACATTACACATACCCTGCGTACAACCAACCACTGCTGCTCCCAGCCATTGGCAGTGTAAATATGGCCATGCACAGTGGGCACCGGGTGCCTGCCATGTGCCAACCCATGTCAGTGACCCAGCTGCACACTGCCTACTGCAGTGCACGGTGTGCCTGGTACGGCCCCAGCCTACATGCTGCTGAATCAGCTGTGCATTGCCAAGGCTTTGTGCAGTGGGCTTTTGTTTCAAGGCTGGGCGAGGATCCATGCCCTGCATTGACCCCTGTGCCACTGAAGCAGCAGTGCACAGGCAGGGTCCAAGCACAGAGCACCTCTGTGCACAGTGAACCAGCCGCTGGGTACACAGTGCTCACTGGCACGGTCTTTGCCAAGCATAGTGGCAGTATGAAGTTTTCCGCTTCACTTTTTCAGGATTTGAAAAAAATATTCAAGTAAAAAAAAAAAAATTGCAGCTCTACCCTTGAACCCATGAATTTCTGGATCTAGATGCAAATGCGCAGACCGATTTCTTGACTCTTCATCGGTGCCTTTCACAGTCCACAGTTGTTTATGTCATTTCAGTTATCCAGTTCAAGGCCTGCTCTTCACTCTGTAAGTGCCCGGTGTGTTCCTCACTCTCAGTTGTCTGTTAGGAAGCTCATTCATAAGGATGTGGAGTTTGTGGCTCACACCTCTGTAGTCTAGTTTATTGTTCTTGCATTAAATGGTATGGGACTCATTACGAGATCCCTTTTAGTCCCAATGGGGGTGGTAGCAGCAGTTACCAGCCCCTTCAGAATTATATGGGAAAAGTGTACATTTGTTTACTTAAACCTGGAGGTTTTGACTGCTAAAAATATCTGAAATCTACTGGTAAAAGTCTGGGACAAAAGGGAGCATTACCAAGGGAATTGGATCTGGAATTACTGATTCCCATCGTAATTCCCCATTTCTCAAGGAATTCTAGGGATTAAAGCAACAATCCCTGTTAATTCTGCATCCCCAGAGATAACAGGACCCTCAATATAGTTAACATCCCTTCTCATTGTGCATTCATTATGATGTCCTATGCATCTACTGTCTGTGCATGCATGGTCGCCTGTGATAAAGCAGGAAAATCTAGCTTGAAACTTTATTAACAGAATTGATAATGTGCCTTAGATAGTAACTGAAAAACACGCAGTAGAATAAAATAAAGGAAAATGTGCCTTTATTAAACCTGCAAAAGCCTGGGTGCAGAGTTAGCATGCAGCTTGTTTCAGAAAATGACACATTGAAATTTCGTGCATACACATGCTAAGCTTTCATCGTATTTTCATTGCTAGGCTCAGACTAGGCCTTACTCTTCTTTCTATCTTTTCATACTTTCTCTTTCCTAAATAAATGGCTTTAAAGAAGTGCTGAACCATGCACAAATGTGTTTAATAGATGACCCAAATGTGGCCTCTTTAGACTTGTCATGGCTGTAGAATGTGTTGACTTCATACAATGCGTTTCTGTTTTCCAATCTGCATGTTCTCATTGTATTTAGATAGTTTAGCTTTCACATACTCATACAATGTTGAATAGAGAACAATATATTAAAACAATAATGCTGACATTAATATGTGAATCCCATGATTTAAAATGTTTTTGTCTTTAAAGTAGTTCATTGTTTCACAGTGGAACACTGAATAGCTAATAGTTAGACATCATTGAAGTTCCTCATGTTGTGTAGCTCCTATAACAATTATACAGGATCTGTGCGTTCGGACAGCATACACTGTAGGATTGGTGTCAGACTGACTCTGAGCACCCCCACCGGGTATGTTGGCCTTTTGTACCAACTAGCTCACAGTGCCACTAGAATCTCCTCTTACCAAGGAGAGAATAGTTCTTGGCAACCATCGAACATGACAACCCTGATCCCTCAGGACCGTGGAAACAATATACTACTTTTCGCTCAGTCACTCATGCTTACTTAGTCTGTCTCAGAGATATACACAGAATAAACATGCTGGGCGTTTTCAATAAGTATTTATTGAACAGTTGTTATTCTGGTGTAGAATAGATGAGCTGCAACAACCGTTAGACAGTATAAGATATAGATGATTAGCAGTACTATAAAGGTAAATGGATGGTTTAGCTCTACCATTGTACAATAATCATGAATACATATGAGTATATAAAACACATGATAAAAAGATGCGCACTCCTACGATACTCCCTAACTAGATGTACCTAACTGTACCTAGCATGTGTGTAGGTGTTAAGCCAAGAATCTCTCTAGGATAAAGTCAACCCCATTACCTGAAGTGAAAGACTGAGGGACCCCGTCTTGGTCTCGAATTGGACACCCTGCGAGGGATGTTTAGACCACCGCAAGCTGTAGTGTCTGCATGCAGGAACCTCAGTGTCTCTGGTCAGTGTGTCCGCCGGGAAGTCTCGGCCTCCTCTGTCCTATATTAGCAAGATGTGATGTATATATACCCATAGGTCTCCCCAGGGGTCCTACCTTGCTGTATTACTGTGTCGGCCTAAGGATGACGTCGGGCATGAACTTTATACATAGATATTATACAGGAGATGGTGATCCTGCTGTGCTTCCAAGAATCCTCATGCATAATGTATGAGATTTTGAACTAGGGAAAACCCGTGTTTCTGAATGCAGTGTCGTATCTAGGTAAAAGGTCAGTCCCTGTAAACCGTTATAAGTGTAATGTAGGGAAGAATATAGGTGAAGGGTTATGAGCTACCTGAGCCTATATCAGGGTACCTATATGCAATATAGCACTCATGGGAAGCCAAGGAAATGCTACAAGTACATGAATGTCTAACAACTAACTGATACTTTTAAGTATCCCTATTGACATTGTGTGCTTCTCGTGGGAAATGAAGGACAAAGCTGCAGACCATCGGATGATTTCTCTTCATTGGCTCAAGATGATCTAACACCGAAATGGATTGATACATGTATTTTTCTGTTTCATAATAGTGCGTGTTTCCTAGTCAGGGAGACATTCACACTCGGACACTTCTTTTGAGCACATTCTCTTTTGATTTGATCTTTCTTCTGAGAGATTTTCTGTAAACTACTGTTGATGGTTCTTTGTTACTTGCCAGTTTGGTAGTGACCTTTTATGATGTATTTTCTCTTCTCATGCCTTTACAGGTGTAGCTACAGCAAACACCTGTCGTTTGCATACAGAGGCTCAGCTGAGTCTTCCTGAACTGCTCTTTATGGGGAGTTCAACTTCTAAATTGCTCCACTGATTTCAAGAACTCTTCATGGGTTTTGCCTAAATTCAGAACTGATTAATTGATATAGAATAGGGACTAATTTCCTTTCACTGCATTATTTTGACTTGAACTATGACCTTTTATTTGATTGTTTGTAAACGGATTTATCTGACCTACTAAGTGAATACATTTGAAAAAATAATCTACTAATCTCTTAACAAGAAATAAAGATTTTGAATCGATCCTAAACTCTAATCATTGACTGAACTAATCAACTGTAATGATGATGTTTGTTAAGATATTTTTGATTTATACCGTGGCAAAGATTAATTCACCTGAAGAAGAACGTAGTGCGGAGCTGCAGCCCACATTTTCAGTTACGGGTTGAACTGATTAAATTAAATTGATTTCCGCACCAGCACCTGAATGATCATTTCAAATTCTGATGAAAATATAAGATGGCTGCTGAGCTAGCAGCCACTATTTAACCTCAACCATCCTATGCCAATTGTGAGAAAGTAGATTATTAGTTGGGGTGGATGCTAGTTCACAACAAGCATTAATGCCACCATTCTTGTTAGGTCCCGTAAAGGTTTCAGTAATTTAAACCTTAGCTCAACCCCTGGCAGCCATGGAACAGGGCAGGCAAGCTTATTTTTAGAAAATGTGTAAAGCATTTAGAAGTACAAAACAGTTAAAAAGGCAAACTAACACAATAAAAATCCCACTCCAATTTATAAATATAGAGAATATTTTAATGAACAAATGACACCAAAATGGCAAAAATCCAATAAGGTGAAACGGAGACATGAATTTTTAAAGTTTGTATTAAAAAATAGCGCCAAAAAGTGCACAGCGCCAACCACGGGCAACAGGTCACACTACCCTTGAACAAAGGCAAGTTTTAAGGCCGACCGAGATGTAGCGTGGATCGGATACAAGGACAAGGTTGCCTTTTGCCTTGGAAAATTCCTGAAAACGTAGGGATGGGAGCAAGCTGGATCCGCAGATGGGGTCATTCACAACAAGATAAGGTAGGACAAGGTCTTGGTGAAGCCGCAGGCAAAGGCAGGAAAATCTTTGAGTGGAAAAAGTCCAGAGTTTGCACCCAGGAAGCTGTTGACATCGATCGTATGCTTCTCGTCCTAAGGTCCATGAAGATTTTTACCTTCTGACTTAGTCTCTTTTTAAGAAGTTGGATTCCTTCAGTGGGGCAAGGCTGCAGGTTGTAGATGGAGAGGTTTCAATGTCGTTAGATGCTGGTCTGCATTGGCCCACTGAGTTGAATTTGTCGCTTTAGAGAAGAATGTAGTGGGATGTGTGGCAAAGTCAGGCCCACTCGGTGGATCCGGCTTGACAGGTTGGTCCCAGTGGTCCAAGTCTTCTGTCAGTTCTCTAGGCAAAAATCCTTGAAAACGTTTCTAAGTCCCAGTTTTTAGGGTTAGGCAGGTTATGTACACTCTAACACTAATCTAAGGGTCCCAGGACCTTAGGGACACCACTTAGAGGTCAAGACTCATTCCGGTAGAAGCAACCAGCAGGGTCTAGGGCAAGTCCAGTTGTATCTGGGCATCTGGGCTCTCTCATGAAAGTTGGCTTCTTGTAGCCTTTGTTTCCTGGAAGCTTAACAGGAGGTCATCTCGGAGTCCACTTTTGAGTTCTGGGTACAAGTGGGAACAGGTCCAGACCTTAAGGTTCTCTTCACAGGTTACAACAGCAGGTGCAGCCCATCTTCTCGCTTCCACAGGTCTAGAGGTGTTCTGAAGAAGGTGCCCAGGGGTGCCACTTTTATGCGTTTCACTTGCCTGTGGGTGAAGGTGATTCCTGGCCCCTCTCTGACCAATGGGGAAAAAAAGTTTCCAGGAGTAGACCTACCCAGGTTTGCCTCATTTCTGGTTTGCCCAACTGCAAACAATCCCACAGTGCCCATGTTTACTTTAAACCAAGATGGCAGAACCTTCCCTCCCTTGTGCAGAGCTCCTGTGCCAACCCTAAAGGCGTGACTAGAGAAATAAACAAACCTTCCCCTCTGGTCACTGAAAACCAGTTTTAGGGGCAGCTCCTCTCCCACAGGGATTGGTGCCTGACTGGCTAGCAGGACAATAAGCTACATCTTCCTGTGACAGGGCAGGCCCCATTGATGATAATTAAGCTCTTGGGCACTGCTCAGATGGTCATGACTCATCATGTCAAACAGGACACCTGTTTCCACACACAAGCCTTTTGTCTTAGCTCTGGGAGTTACATCACACCGGAGCCATTCAGCTCCTGGGTGACAGTTGGAAGCTCATGCAAATGGGATTCTACAGGCCTTAGCCAGGCTAAAGGTAACTTGTAAAAATTCCTTTTGTGAAATATTTGTTACAAATATGATTTTACCAATGAATTAGGTGTGTAATGCATATTGTAAAAAGTCCAAGAAGTAACCTTTTATCTGGTTACCAGGCAGAGATAACATTATTTAATTTTAACATTAGCTCCCAATGCTTTCATTTGAAACAGCCAACCCTGCTATAGCGAAAATAGCTTTTTTAGGCCTTTACCCTGTAACAACATGCTTTCCTTTAAGCTTTTACATATCCTACTCTTAAATACCATGCACCCTACCTTAAGGGCACTTAAGGCTAACTTAGGGGTGACGTATCAATATTTAAAAGAGAGTGTAGGCCTGTCAAAAAGGGGCTACTTTGACAGGTCGCATTTGCAGTTTAAACCTGCCCAGCAAGGTTACTGGTGACAGGCTTGCAGCCATGTTTTGCATTGTCTCTTTACTGGTGGCCTAATATGGGCTGCAGTCCACTAGTTACATTAAACTTACAAGCCCTAGAGTATACTTTGCAACATATACTAGGGACTTATAAGTGAGTTAAATGTGCCAATCAGGAGTATAGATAAATTCATGTTTTAGGGGTCAGAACAGAATGTTTTGGGGTCTGGTTAAAAAAGTCTCGGTGTACAGAGTCAAAAAACAGCAGCCCCAATATAAAAAAGGCAGGTGATTATGCCCAAAAACACATTTTCTTACAACAATCATCATCATTATCGGAAGTGTGAATGGAGCATTCTGCAATAGTCGTAAACAATGAGGTGTACTTACCCAGAACCACTGCATTGTAGTGATGTTGTCTGAAGAACAATAACGCTTGAATGGCAGAGCACCAAGTCCAAAGAAATGAGAGAAACACACAGCTAAATTTTCTAAACAATTGTACAAGGAAACATCCTTTACCTCGCATTCGTTACTCCGCATGCCATTACCCCGCATTTTTTACACCGCAAAATCTTTTACAACCCAGGGCTTTACACCGCAAACTATTACAACGCATTCCTCAAAGTAACCCCCAGGTGGAGTTAGAATAGTAAATTGCGTTGTAATGGGGAATGCGTTGTAATGGATTGCGTCGTAAAGCCCTGGGTTGTAAAAGATTTTGCGGTGTAAAAAATGCGGGGTAATGGCACGCGGAGTAAAAGTGTGCGGGGTAAAGTGTCCTATTCATTGTACAAGTGGTATACCACATTTGTGCTTATGTAAATTTAATTTATGCAAAGGTATTCCATTATTTTCTAGTCTCAGTTTGCAATGTTTTGAGGATTAGAAAGATCAGAGTCCTCACAAACCATTGCATACATTGTACAAAAAGTAGCGTGACTATTCAGAAATAAATGAACAAAATGTAAATTTTGCTAATATCTGGTCAGTCCTAGATAGTAAAATATCTGTGTTAGTTTGCGCTATGACATTAATATGGCCCACAATATCAGATTGATCCAAAACCAGCAAGTACTGCTGGTATAACTGATTGTGCTCTAGAGATATTGGATGGTCCCTGGTTCTGGCAAATTCAGGGATAACATGTATTTTACCAGAGTCCTAAAGTGAAATTGATATAGCAGGTGGGACATGTACATTAGGCAAAGTGCTAGGAAGACTGTTGACAGATTCCACTTATATATTCCTGCCATTAAAGTTATATATCTTTTGAGGTTTTGCATCAAGCAGCTCCGATTCAATGCTGTGCTAATTAGGGGTATTACAGTGATGTGGTAATTATGCTACTGCATCTGGGATTTGTGACATCATTCACGACTTAGCCTTTTCTGCACATATATGGTGATGTCATCTTCATATTTTTCTAAGTTAGGTACTCCCTATTGCATTTCATATATTCATTTATTAAAGTGCTTGTTTTTTCAAATAAAAATGCATAGCACTTAGTATTTTTTAATAATTATTTTATTTCAGGTTAATAATTCAGCTTTCATGAATATATATTGTTTCGTTTTTGTTTCAGAACAATCTAATAACTTGGTTTGCAATCAATCAATCAGCATTTGTATAGCGCAGCACTATCACCCCAAGGGGTATATGGGCACTAAGGGTGTCATGTCTCTGTCGAAGAGCCAGGTCTTGAGTTTCTCTCTGAAGTACGCCAGGGAGGGTGCTGTTTGGAGGTGGAGGGGCAGCTCGTTCTAGGTCTTGGTGGCGATGTAGGAGAAAAACCAGCCCCCACTATGGCTGCGTGAATGAAGGGGGTGTGCACGAGGGTGAGTGAGGAGGAGCGCAGGTGTCTTGTGGGCAAATGGAGTTTAGTCGATGGTTGATGTAGGATAATCCTTGATTGTGTAGAGCTTTGTAGGTGTGTGTGAGGATCTTGAACTGGCATCTCTTCTGGATGGGGAGCCAGTGGAGGTTTCTGAGGTGGGGGTGATGTGGGTCTGTTTGGGGAGGTCCAGGATGAGACTGGCTGCAGTGTTCTGCTTGGTCTGGAGTCTTCTGAGGAGCTGGGTGGAAATTCCGGCATAGAGAGGATTGCAGTTGTTGAGGCGGAGGGTGACAAGGGCCTGAGTGACCGCCTTTCTGGTGTTGGTTGGGATCCATCTGGAGATTCTGCGGAGCATGCAAAGGGTGTGGAAGCAAGTGGAGGCCACTATGTTGACCCATCGTTTCATGGTCAGTTGGCTGTCAAGGATGATGCCAAGGTTGCATGCATGGTCTGCTGGTGTGGGTGTTGGTCCGAGTTTTGCAGGCCACCAGCTGTGGTCCCAGATTGACATGTTCTTCCAGAAGATCAGGACATCTGTTTTGTCAGAGTTGAGTTTGAGGCAGTTGTCTCTCATCCATTTGGCTATGTTGGTCATGGCGTTGCAGACCTGGTTTTGGCGTTGCAGGTGCCCTCGGTGAGCTAGAGGATTAGTTGAATGTCGTCTGCGTAGGAGATTTTGTTGAGTCTGTGGGATCTGACGACGTCTGCCAGGGGGGTCATGTATAAATTGAACAGGGTGGGGCTGAGGGACTATCCTTGGGGTACACCGCATATGATGTCCTTGGGTGTGGAGGTGAAGGGAGGCAGTTGGATGCTCCGTGTGTGTCCTCTGAGAAATGAGGCAAACTACTTGAGAGCGTTTACCTATATGCCGATTTGTAGAGTGTAGATGAGGGTGTGGTCGAGGAGAGTTCTAATGTCATCTGTGGCAGCAAGCAGCACTGTCTGGGTGCTGTGGTTGGCACAGAATCCTGATTGTGAGGTGTCGAGTAGGTGGTTTTGTTCCAGGTATCCGGTGAGCTGTTGGTTGATATCTTTCTCAAGTACTTTGGCTGGGTAGGGAAGCAGGGAGATCGGTCGGTATTTTTGGAGATCGCGGGGGTCGGCAGAGGGTTTCTTTAAGAGGGGTCTAACGTCTGCATGTTTCAATCTGTCCTTGAGGGTTGCTGTGGAGATGGAGGTGTTGAGGATGCTGGTGAGTTCTGTGCTGATAGGGTTGGTCCCGAGGTTGAAGAGATGGTGGGGAAAGGGGTGGATATGTGCCCCGGAGTGGATGGACTTCATGATGACTGTGGTGGTCTGAGTGGTGAGCGGAGACCAGGTGGTGATTGTTTGGTTGGAGTTTGCTGGTTGGTTGAGGTTGTCGGGTTGAGAGTGGTGAGTTGGGGTCGAAGTTGTTGTAAATTATGGCAATCTTGCTGTAGAAGAGGGTGTCGCAGAGTTGCTGGGAGGGGTGGATGGTGTTCTCTGTGGCTGTCGGGCTGGGGAAATCCTTGACTATTTTGAAGAGTTCCTTCATGTGGCTGGCTGCAGTACCGATGCGAGCAGTGATGGCTGCTCTCTTGGCTTCCTTGATGCACAGATGGTAGTTGCTGAGGGCTGCTTTGTGAGCGGCTCTGTCAGAGGGCTTCTTAATGATGTGTCATTGCTTCTCTAGTCGGTAGTAGTTGCGCTTGGTAGTTCTGAGGTATATCAGCTGGCTTTTTTTGATGTTTTAGCCTTTGCTGGTTTCAGCGGGGGGACTCTGTTGGCGTGTTTGGTGATCCGGGTGGAGAGGTTCTGGCAGGCATGGTCAAGGTCTGCTGAAGCTTCGGGTTGGGTGGTGCTGAGGGCCCGTGTCCACTGAGTCCCGGTTACCTTTCCCCAGCTGCGGTGGGAGGAGCTGCAGTGCTTGCCAGTGGTATGCTGGGCATCGTAGATGGTGAAGTGAACGATGGCGTGGGCGGTCCAGCTGAGTTCTGTGACGTGGATGAATTTGATTGTGTCGCTGGAGGTAAAAATGGAGCCGAGTGTGTGTCTGGCTTTGTGCGTGGGTTCGGTGACTAGTTGGGTGAGGCCAATGTTCAGGTTCTCCAAGAGGGTGATGTAGTTGGCGTTGGGGTCGTCGATGTGGAAATTGAGATCGCAGCATAGGACGTAGTGGTGGGAGTCGATGGCTAATTGTGGTCTTAGTGTCGGTCTGTAGTCAGAAATTGAGGTGTTCCATGAGAGGCTTTGGGTCGTCGTTGGTGATGGTCCATCGGATGGTTTCCTTGAAAATGATGGCGATGCTCCCGTCTTGCTTGTTGGTGCGGTCTCGGTGTATCATCTTGTAGCCGTTGGGAGTTGCGGTGGTGATGCCGGGGTTCGAGGAGGAGCTGAGCCACATTTTGATGATGAAGGCAATGTCAGTGGAGAGGCTAGTGATGGTGTCCCAGATTTCCATGGCATGTTTGCAGAGGGAGCGGGCATTGAGCAGGATGCATTGGAGTGATTCTGGGTTGTTCGTGATCTTCTGAGCGGAGGTCCAGTAGGGGTTGGTGGTCCTGTGTGGCAGGAGAAGTGGCAATGGCCGCAGGTGAAGGGTCCTTTGGTTGATCACGGAGAGGACGTGAAGCAGCTGTTGGTGCTGTGTCGTGTGTCCAGGGCCAGGAGCTCCTTGGTGGTGTGGCAGCGGATGGCGGGAGGACCAGGGGTACTGGCGCTGGGCACGGTCCAGGCACTGACAGGCGTAGACGGGCTTGCCTTTGGCACGCCTTTGGTGTGCCGGCAGGTCGCCTGCTGCACACGGCCACGCAGCAGCCTCCATAAGTAGTCCTGGAAGGTGGGAGGGGCTGGCAGGGAGTCGGGATAACGGGTTCAGCAAAAGGTGGGAAAATCAGCATCGATGATCTAAAGTGGTTGCTATTGCAAGACCAAATAACAGGGCAGAAGTACAGAGCAACGGCAATGCCCAATACAGCAAAATAATGTAATGCTCAATACAGTAATACAATACAATGTCCAATACAGCAAAACACAGTAATCCCCTCAGCGGGATCGAACCGGGGTTCAGGAGCTCGTGGAACTGCGGCGCAGTACCTTATCAGGGAGCCAGGCAGGGAGGGATAGGCAGCAGGAATAGGGTGACCAACTTGCATGGGTGCAAATTCAGGACGGTGAGTGTAAAAATTCAGGACAAAGGGTCAAAATTCAGGACAAAAATTCAGGACAGGAGGTCAAAATTCAGGACAAAACTTCGGGACAAAAGGTAAGTTTTACAGACACATCAGAGGAGGTCGCGCAATAGTATATAATTAAGCCCATCCATATCTAAACAGATTCAACCATTTGCAAACCTATCCATCATGTATCCTTCCATCCATCATTTCACTCATCCATCCCTCCATCCACCCTTTCACTCATCCATCCATTATCCATCCATCCACCCTTTCACCCTATCCATCGGTACACTCATCCATCCACTCTTCCACCCATCCACCCATTCACTCATCCATCCAGCCAGCCTTTCACCAATCCTTCCACCCATTCACCCTTTCAGTCATCCATCCATCCTCCCATTCTCTCTCCATCGACCCTTTCACTTAGCCATCCTTCCTTCCACCCATCCATCTACTCATCCACTCATGAATCCATCCATTGACCCGATCAGTCATCCATCCACACTTTCACTCCTTCACTCATCTATCCATCCTTTGTCCATCTACCCTCCCTTTCACTCACTCATTCATTCTTACATCCACCCTTTCACTCATCCGTCCATCCATTCACCCTTTCACTTATCAATTCATCAATCCATCCATCATTTCACTTATCCATCCACCCATTCACTCGCCCATCATCCATCCTTTCACTCATCCATCCATCCTTTCAATCATCCATCCTTTCACTCATCCATCCACCCTTTTACCCATCCATCCACCCTTTTACCCATCCATCCACCCTTTTACCCATCCATCCACCCTTTTACCCATCCATCTACCCTTCCACCCATACATCCATCTTTTTACCTTTTCTCTCATCCATCCTTCCACTCACTCATCCATCCTTTCTCTCATTATCCATCAATTCACCCTCTCATTCATCCATTCACCCTTTCACTAATCTATCCAGCCATCCACCCATCCCTTCACTTACTCACTCACCCACCTTTTCATATTAATTATAAGTTGAGCCTTTGTCTGCAGAGTTGCAGACAGAAGAGGCCCATCAAGAACGTCACCCTTGCTCTAGTTCCTAAAGCAAGAGGTGGGGCGGGGAAGGTTCACTATGCCCTTGCACATAGGCAATCTGAGTCATGAGTCATGCATGATGCACAGTGCCAGGCCATGAGGTGACTGTGACATGGTGTTGTTTCCAGGGCTATAAGTGGGATGAAAAAACTGGGGTGTCTCTCCAAAGTGGGTGTTTGATGTAATTAAGGGTGTTGCTTAAAACACCTAAGCTAAAAATCTGCGCTTAGTATAGTGTAACGCCCGACTGGTATTTTGCCTCTTCTGTCATTGAATCCAGATATATAACACAACAAGTAACGTTACACCTGCAACGAGCCCGAACTATTGGCTTTGTCAATGGTTGTTAGTTGCACAAAATAAAAAAGCAGCAATCATGGCTTCCTCGAATATAATTTTGAAAATGCATCAGTTCTAAAATGGCGAGACTGTGAAAGAATTATAGCCCCTTCTTTTTAACTTCTTTCACCAACTTCTTTTTCTTTAACTGGGTTCTCATGTAGCAACATTGGCGTTTTTGCACGTCTTTCATCTGACAGGATGCCCTGCCCTAGACGGAGGCTGGGGGAGGCCCACCACATGCTCTGCAGCCCACACTGGCCCATTGTCATTCTGTATGTGGCAATCATCAGCCACATACAGAATGACAATGGGCAGGGTTGGGCTGCTCTTGTGCTCCGAGGAGGTCAAGGCGGCCCCATTAGGGAGTTGAGGCTTCATGCAGGGACTGTTCCCTGCAATGCCCAAAATTACGGACAAAAGGCGTCCGTAAAAGGGATCCTCACGGACAACGGACGTGAGGTCCAAATTACGGACGGTCCGTGAAATTTACGGACGGTTGGTCACCCTAAGCAGGAAAGTGGTGACCTAGACCATAAGGGTCAAGAACTGTTTACAGGGGCCGTGCAGCAGCCTCTATAAATAGTCCTGGGAGGTGGGAGGGGCCGGCAGGGAGGCGGGAGTGGCAACAGGCGGGAAAATCGGCATCGGCGATCTAAAGCGGTTGCTATTTCAACTGAGAAAACAGAGTAATAACGTGGCTAAATGAGGGCAAAAGACAGACCCAATAACAGGGCAGAAGCACAGAGCAACAGCAATGCCCAATACAGCAAAACAATGTAATGCAATGCAATGTCCAATACAGCAAAATATGGTAATCCCCCCAGAGAGATCGAACGGGACTCAGTGGCTCGGGAAACTGCATCGCAGTACCTTGTCAGGTAGCCAGGCGGGAAGTGACATGCAGACATATATTGTTTGATGTTTTGATAGTTTCAGTGTTGTAGCCAACAGTTACTTTTTCAAACAGTCAACAATGTTTCACATTGTTTAATATTTGCTTTAAGAACTTCAGTGGCTGTTTATCCATGTACTTCAAATAGTCAACTGTTTTCCAAAGAAGCAGTAGGTGAAAGTGCATTAAGGATCATATCTTGATTGTTGATTTTGATAACATTCAACAAGGAATTAGGGAACAGAGAGCTGAGAGGCTGCACAGACGAAAGCTGTAAGCACCTTTTCGAAGGTCAAAGGCAGGCACATCGAGCTGCCATGCGAGCAGCCATACGAGCCTCATCAGCTTATTTTGAGGATACCATAGCTGTTGAATGGAGAGAGAGAAAGAGAGAGAGAGAGAGAAAGAGACAATAGCTGTCTTCACATGGAACAGGAACTCCATTGTTCCACTAAGGCAGGTGGGTAAAAGACTGTGGGGCATATTTACAAGGAAGTGGAGGAGCACAGCTTTAGTCTCCTTGGCTTAACGCCACACTCCGCCACTTGTCAAGAGACACCTTCCTGCACATAAGCAATCAATGGCGTTTTGCTGTTTCCATGTGTGCTGCACAACGCAGCACACACGGAAACAGCAAAAACGAGGAGAAATCCAACATTTCTCCACGTTTCGCCAGGGTAAGACCAGGATTTCCCTGGTCTTAATTTTGGCGCTGGCCCATATTTACGCCACCCTTGTAAATATGGGGCAGCGTCAAAATCAATGGGTGTTGCGGTGGAACGCCCACCGCAACACCCATTGCCCTCCCCTATCACGCTAAGTATAGCGTAAAAGGGTGCCTTATTTACAAGGCAGAGTTAAGCCACATTAAGTGGCTTAACGCTGCCTTGTAAATACGACGAAGCCTCTATCGCCACAACGTCGTGAAAAGTGACTTTGTGGTGGCGATAGGGGCTTGTAAATATGCCCCTGAAATTAGGTTAGCTAGAGGCAAGGAGGAGGAGTTGGAGAACAAATGCAAGGAAACTGTAAAATACTTTTAGAATGATGCAATTTTTCTGATATTCTGTTTATGAGTTGCTATTGTTGCCTTTTTTCTGTGTGTTTTTATATTCACAACTATACCCATTATATGCACTGCAATGTTTTTTAATTTGAATAAACGTCATAAAAGTATATTCTTGATGTGTGTTCTTGAATGCGTCTATTCATGGTGAAAGGGGGTTTGGAACCTACTAACAACAAGTAGTTTGTGGGTTAAAGTCCACCTGGTTCCCTGTCTCACGGTCTCAAATCTTGGGCCTTATCCTGAATAAGTTTCAGAAAACGTATCAGTTGTGCATAACTTATGGTAATCATTGTTGTCACATGTTATTGGTGAAGTACTTACCAACAGATGTTAGTTGGTAGTAACAGTCACCTTTTTGTGATGTAATGGATGATTACAGCATTACAGTAAAAAAGTGGAATTTGATAAATCTTTGGTTAATTGGATTGCTGGGCATTCGTCACATTCATTTTTAGCCACTTTAAATGAGGGACAGAAAGTGGCTCGCGCCAAAAAAAGTAGGTGAGGGCAAAGGCGGGATTTGGGTTTTTATAAATGGGGGAGGGTGCGGCTGCATGTCTGGACATGAGGCAATATAGAAGATTTATATAACCATTTTGATATTGACATGCAAAATACTGATGTTTTTGTGTTCCTTGATTTTAACTTTGAGGTGTGCATATTTTAATTTTATATAAAAAAAACTGTATGAGAATGTGCTATGACCTAATCATTCTTTTTTAAATTAAATGTTTGGTAAAATGATGTGCATTACTTTTTAGTCACTTCTATGAATTTTTAAGATTTTAGCACTTGAGAAGATTGGGATAAGTTGGTAACCAGTACCTCAGATCACTTTTGGCATCTTTGATAGTCATGTCTAAGGTGGTAGAACAAAGGGACATATTTATGAAATTTGTGGCGAAGGGCAGTGCAGCAAGTCGCCTGGACGCAGGACAGGAATGCACTATATTGGATAAATATGGCACATTCCTGCCCTTTCCCGTGACGCAGGACAGCACAGCAAGTCACCTTGCTGCACTGCCCTATGTCAGAGGAAAAGGGCAGGAATGAACCGTATTTATCCAATACAGTGCATTCCTGTCCTTTCCTCCTGCGCTGGTTCCGTTTTGGCAGCCTAGTGCCAACGCAGGCAGCCTGGCACCATTGTGTCAGGGTGCCTGTGTTGTAGGCAGGATTGTTTTTGTGCAGGAAGGGGCAATTTGCTGCACAAAAACAATCCTGAGAGGCTGTTTCCTCTTTCTATGTGTGCTTCAGTATGCAGCCCACATAGAAAGAGGAAACAATGAGGAGAAATAAAGATATTTCTCCTTGTTACGCCTCTCCTGGGGAGGCATATCTTTTTGGCGCATTCCCAGGTTTACAAGTCCTTGTCAATCTGGGAATGCGTCAAAAGCCATGGGAGTTGCATGGGAACACCCACTGCAGCGCCCATGGAACGCCTCCCTTGTGCAGAGAAAGGCAACGCAGTGATTTACGCTGTGTCCCCGTACTCCAGATTTTTGATGCCACTTAAAGCGACGCAAAGTGGTTTCGCATGGCTTCCTAAATCTGACCTAGAGGTTTGCGTCATGCATATACCACGTTGCATGGTGCAAGCATGATGCAAAGCTCTCATAAATATACCCCAATGTATCTAAATTAATCTGAACTGCTTATCGTTCCTAATCTCATGCATAGTCCTTAGTGATGGCTAGGTGTCAACCATCTGGATTAAGCAAGTGAAACAGATTTGTTTTGAGGTCATGGGGCATCAATGGGATATTGGCAATGGCAATGGTTTTCTGCCAGGGATCAGAGGGCTTCTATGCCAAAGGCATCAGTGAATAAATACTTTTCAGGCCTTCCTGAAACTTCAAATAGTCTGTTGCATGTCTAGGAGGTAATAAGAGAGTGGACCAATTGACCAATCCTTAGCTGGACCACTACCAAAACTGATATGCATATGGTTGGTTTGAAAAAGTGCATCTGTTTGCTTAGTCACCCTAATTTTTTATTCAGTGATATTGCTGTTATTTAAACTATGCTCACTGGAGCACTGCTGTCCAGGCACCAGTTTATGTGCTCTAACTCCTAAAACATGGTACAATTGTCTAATCATCAATTGACATATTTAACTTCCCAGTAAAGCCCTAGTATATATGGTGCAAGAAATACACCAATGGCATGGAAAAGTTAAAAGTCACCTGTGGGCTGCAGCACATGCTGTGCCATCCACTAGACTGACAAACAAATTCACATAATTTGCTTTTGAGTAAATTAGGCAAAATGTTGTCAAAATTATACATGAAATGTATATCTGTCATTCCCTGCAACATGCGTCCTCATGCCAATTTTTGCCACAAGAACACATTTAAGCAAAAGCACTGCAAATAACAGACACTTGTGTTCTGTAATTTGCATGCATTTGTGGTAAATTTTTACAGAGAATGGTATCATTCACAGTAGTTTTACCACAAATTGTGTGAATTACGCAAAGGGGTGTATTGACGTACGTTTGAGAATTTCACATAACAAGAGTACACAAAATTTCCAAAATTACGAGAATTACACTAGTGTAATTTAACATTTCGCCCAGGTCTAGAAATATGGCTTAAAACCTACATGTGTAGTCTGACTCCTGCAGCTTTTAAACCTGCGGGTAAACCTGTCAAAATAACCCTTTTTGAAATGAAATAACTCTAATTTAAAATATTGAAAAAATCACCTCTAAGTAGGCCTTGTAGCCCACAAGATAAGGTGCCTTATATTTAAAAATGGTACATGCAAGAATTTAATGTTGACATGTACTTACCGTGACTAACCCCTCAAAAGCTCTTTTCACTTTAAAGGGCTGTAGCTGTCCTGTGAGCAAAACTGGTGTTCATAATAATATCATACCCTGCTATCTCTGGTTTGGTACAAGCCACTTGTATAATTCAAACACATTTTTTAAAGTTTATTAAAAATCCTGTGCTATGGTGAAGTCTGATTTTTTTATAAATATTTAGGAAAACTGACTTTCAAAAAGATGCATTTTATCCACTTGTACCTCCATTAGTCTAATTAGCATTAGCCTGATCACAGATGAAGCTGCCAGTGCTTTCCTTTAGTGAGGTGTGACAGTTGTTCCCAGACCATGAACAATTGTGTATGCATTTTAACAGGAAGACCTGGGTGTGAGGTAGGTGCAGATGTCAGCTCAGGAAGGATACCCGCGGAGTGTCCAGGAATTTAATTAACTTGAAATAACTTGTCAGGCATGCCAATTAATAATGGAGGCCAGGGGAAGGGGTGGCTTTTGTTCCGTGGGCCCTCTGTAGTCAGCTTAGCACAAGCCCCGTGTGACGACGTGCTGGCCCCAAAACCAGTTTGGTGTAGCTGAAGAGCAGGGTACAGCTCTTTTCACTAAACACACCCCTAGCTGGTTCACAAGCTCCCTTCAGGGGCAAAACATCTGCCTTGTTTGATTTGCCTAGAAACAGAGCTCTGTAAGAAAGTTTTCAGTAAGGCAAACAGGATCTGTTGCAGAAGTAGTAAGGGCGGCGCATGGGAACCTTTTTCTCATTGGTTAGGGAGTGTCTAGTTCTCACTGCCACACACTGGCTAGTGAAACCTTCAAAGGTGGCACCTCATCCACAGCTCATAAGAACATCTCAGGACCTGCAGAAGAACAGAAGAGGACTGGACCTGCTGTTCGAGAGCTGTGTGGAAACCTGAAGGGCTCAACTTGCTCCCACTTGTACCCAGGACAAAGAATTGGATAACAGGGATACAACAAGCTGCACAAGGGTGTTTTCCTGAAGGTCTCAGCTGACCAATAGCAATTGGACTGGATCCTGATGGTAACCTCTGTTGGAGCGAGTCCTGGCCCCGAAGTGCTGTCCCTGAGTTCCTGGGAGCCTAAGAAGTGGATCAGAGGAGCTGCTCCAAGAACTCTGAAAAGTTGGGACTTAGAACATTTTGTGACTTTCAAGACCTCTGGACCATCAGTAGGACCAGGCATCAAAGGTGTCCCATGTCAATGGGACTACATTGGGCACAGCTTCAGGCTTGCCCCGCTGGAGGATTTTGATCTTCATAAAAAGGACTAAGGGCCTAATTCCGAGTTCAAACCTTCGGTGGCAGTGCGGCTACCGATACACTAGCGGTCAGACTGCCATATTACGAGTTGGGCAGTCGGACCGCCATAGGACCACTGCTGCCTCCAAGGGTCCACAACCCCTGGCGGTCTTGCAGTGGTCTGAGTCCTGCAATATGCTGGTGGTGCTGCTGCAGCACCACCAAGCATATTACGAGTTTCTTCACCACCACATTTTTCATGGGTGTGAGCCTGCCATGAAAAGTGTGGTGGTGAGGAAACTAAGGGGGCCCTACATGGCCCCCTGTTGCCTCAGGGCCCTGGGATGCATGCAGGGGGGCACCTGTTTTAGTATCATATTAGTCATACTTATATCCACATATATCACTGAAGCGTGTTTTTGAATAACCCCTGATTGAAAGGGACGTTTACCCACACCTACAGAATCAAGGTAGGACAGAGGGGGTATATATATGGGATCAAAGGTCCTGAAGAAAGCCGTGTAGACCCTTGGGAGGGCTAAAAAACCAGCTGAAACATGTTGACAAGTATGCAGTAAGGAGAGGCTGCTAATAATCCCTGTCACCACCATCCCATTCTTCTTTTTAACCCTGGCCAGATAATCCAGGAATAAAGTATAAAGGGCGGATATATCCGAGTCAGTTTTAGATTTCACAATCTGCACATTTAATTTGTTGATCCCTTTATTATTTTTATGTTTGTATTGTCTCCCCCTTCCCTTTGCTCCACCCCAGGCCTTGGTCTGCGCAGGGGTGTCAGTTAGCAAGCCCTATGATGAAGCATGCCACAATTTGTGAGTAAGGGCAGTTTTTCCACACGTAGCACATGCCACTTAAACTTAATAAGGGAGAAGTTTACATTCCTACCTCTTTTTGTCTGTATGCAGTTTATTCGGGAAGTTGGGGTAGGAAGTTGTCCTCTTCCCGTTCTTTATGTGTGTTGGACAACCATGTACATTGACTACTAATTAGCACATTACGTTTCCTTGGCACTTTTTGCATTAAATCTTTAAAGATTCATATCTCCAGTTTTTGGGATTTTTGTTGTTTTAGTGTCTTTTACTCATTAGGCTTTTCTGAAAGTTCCTTAATTGGTTGTTGGATTTTTATTGTGTAGTTCTTCAAATTGTGACCAGTATCTAGTGGATTCCAAGCTCACTGACTTCAAACAGATTGGTAAGCCAGTCAATGTGTGGGTGTTCACTGGGCTGTGAAAAAGGCCAGGGGGAGTGATACCAAGAATGGGGCCAGGACAGCAGCAGGGAAAGGAGGGGAGCAAGAGGACTCCAAAAGAGAACTCCTTACGGCCCAAAAATCCTGACAAGGGGAAAGAGTCTCAAACCACTTCTAGGAAATAAGAAGGTGAGAACACCGGGAGAAAGAGGCCCTTGAGACGGGTAGGTGTTTTGACACTCTGCAGTCAGGATACAAGAAGGGTGATTCCTCATGCCCAAAGAAGAATATGCTCACAAGTGGACACTACAGGAGTGGGCAGTGGAGCACACGAGGAGTATTACCCAGAGGAGGGCATAGATCATACCCTAGAGTCCCTTAGTTGGGAGGTGGATACAGAAGGTAAGTTGGTGATCTCGGAGGGTGGTAGGAAACCCTGCCAAAGGGTCATAATGAATGGGGCATGTCACTGCTCCATGAGATACTTATGCCAGCCAGAGTCTGGTGTTGGAAAGGCTACTTTCCTCAGAACATTATCTGCATGGAAAGGTCTGTAGGGTAAGGAATGAGGGTAGTCAGATAGCTCAGTGGCCATAGTCTCAGAGTGGAGGGGGCTAGTTTCCCAGAAAAGGGTAATTTTATGTCCCCACTTGCCCATAGACTGTATCTATGGTGGTGAACTACCACAGGCGGATAGCGAACCAGTGGGTGGGAGCATTTAGGTTGGTCCACTGCAGCTCTCGAGGAGAACTTTGAAATTCGAATTTCCCCCCTGAGTTTTCCCAAGCTTTTCCTGTCAAAACCAACAGCTGCAGCACAACATCATCCACCAGCTATCTGGCTGTTTCAAACCATCAACAGATACAGCCTGCAACCTTGCTCTGCTGGAGGAGTTCAACAAAGTTAGAAGGTAAAATGTTTGACCGGGACAAACCAGCTTGGTGTAGCCAACCTGCACTCCATTGCGGTAGGCCAGAAAGCATACGTAGGTTCCAGTCAACCACACAGACAGTGATGCCAGTGACTACTGATAGGTACCTCTACTTTCTCTTGGCGCCTTTTGCCTTAAATCGTTGCAAATTCATATCTTTAGTTCCTCTTTTTGGGTTTTAGACATTTTGGTTAAGGGTGTATGAGATTCGTATAATTTTCTTTTGCGTAATTCTGTGAAATTTCAGCAAAATTCGGTGAAATTACACGTAATTACGGAGAATGCAATTCTGTCATTTAGTGCTATATTTTAGCGTGAAATGCACCCTTGCGTCAAGCATTTTGCACGAAAAATAGTGCAAAAAAACAAAAGCACCTCAAACAATGCTGCTCGCTTTCTGTTGTTTGAGTGCGTTCACTGTAAAATGTTACCATGAATGGTACTTTTGCAGTAACATTTTTATGTGAATGGTGCATAATTGCATGATGCAGCGTAGTAGTGTACTTTCAAGATTTTCACGTAACAAGTGTAACAAGAAATTCTCAAAATTACGCAAATTGTGACACCATAAATAGTATTTTAAACTGGTCTAATTTTTGTGTCATTGTATTCATTACATTTTTCTCTAATTTTTAAATTGGTTGTGGGATTTTTATTCCGTTATGTTTTCACTTTTTAACTGTTTTGTTACTGCTAAATACTTTGCACCTATTCCTAAATTCAACCTGTTTGCTCTATGCCACAGCTATCAAGGGATTGAGACCAGGTTTAAATTATTGAAACTCTGTTTGAACCTGACAGGTTGATGGCCTTATCCCTTGTTGTGGACTCACATCCACCCCAACATCAACATTTTAAAAAGTCCTGTAAACCTCCACAAATTTGGTTGGCCCAGCGGAACTACTGCACAGTTTTGAACACTTTGAAGCTTTATTGTGACATTCAAGGCTATAAGAAGTCAAGAAAAAATCATTGTGCATTTCATTCAAAGGGGCACCATTGCAAACTTTATTGCACTCTCTTAACTGCTTGAATGAAAAAGTTTTCCATTTAACATGAGAGCTGTTAAATTTCTTCCACCGCTGTCCCTCGAGAGATCATCTAAACCTGACTCTTCCCTTCCTCCAAATCCTCCCACATCCTTTTTCAATAAACCACATTTAGAATTGTTTGATTTTTTCATCAGTAGAAAAAATGGAGCACTTGGATAGCAAAGAGTAGTACGTTTAACTCAAAAGCAGTTTCTGAAACTCAATAAACGAATGTATTCCTTGATTTATAGTGTTTGTCAATTTTTCCATTGCTAAAGTTTCCCAAAATCTTCAATATTATTGTAGTAATTAAATAAACCTTTTTTCTTTTCTCCCCAGTTACCATGTTAGTTCCCCTTCCCATGCTAATCCAGATTTGGGAAAAAACAAAAATATGGATTATGGGTTTTTCCGTAATACCAGTGTTCGCAGGCTTGTTCCCTCACTATTTTCCCTAGGTAAAACCTAGACCAAATTGTGTGGGCAAACACTGTACATTATGAATTTGCGCAAATCACAATGCTGTGGCAATTTCCCACTTAGTATTATTATTATAAATTACTTATATAGCGCTACTGTCATCTAGAATGGTAGTCTGGCGCTAGACTATCTGTGTTGGTATTTACCAGGTGTTCAATTACCACCTGGTAAGGGAAGAGGATTGAGCCAGTAGGTGTCCTAACAAGATTATATCACTTTGGACATGTTGATTGTAATTGTATCTCTAAAACACAAAATAGTTACACTTTAATCTGCTGCTGTAGGATATCTCAGGATTTCTTGATTGTTTTTAACAATTCCTTCCAGAAGAACTTGAGTTTAGGAATTACCCACCAAACACGTACCGGGTTGTCCGCTTCCCTGCAGTGTCTCCAGATGTTGTGAGATACCAATTAAAGATTACTTTGCATTGTGTTTCCTTGAATAAAATGTTCTTGAACCCTGTGATATGTTTTAACACAATAGAAAGTAAAAGTTGATATGTAGTATTTACCTGGCATGGAAATCTTGTACAACCTCATGCATTTTTCTATTAATTCACTTAATATACTCTGTCGGTTAACGTCTGCTTCAATAATGTTCTCCTGCCCTAGCACCGCCCTTGGAATGTCGCCTGTAGGCTACCTCCCAGAATCCTGCACTCCTACCATTTTAACTCAGATTTTAGGTATTCTCGCGAGTATGCATGTCTGACTTGGTATGAGGTATGGTATGTTATACAGACTGTAAAAAAACTTAAATAAATACCTAACTAGAAAGAGTGTGGCAGCTTGTTATCTTTTAACAACAACTGTTGGTATGAAGCCTTACCTGTATGGCCTTATGCACCACCGACAACCTTTTCATTTGATTCAATTTAGATTTGGCATTGCTCATCTATGTGTCTCCTATCCCAGATGCACCTTTAGTGACTCAGATTTGGACTTATGTCCTTGTGATTCGCAATCTAATCAATCGATGTTACAGTTCCTGTCATTTTGTCCTTTATATGATCTGCTAGGAAGACTTTTCTTATACCCTTGCTTAGGTCTCTTAACATAAGGAAATGTAGATCAGCTTTATTTTATCTTCAGCTAGTACAGTCTGAGTATATCTGTTTGATTGTGCACAAGTTCTTACTGGCTGCTATTAGATTGAGGAACATGGTAGGGAAATGATTTTATATTTCAGATGAGGTACTTTTGTGATTTTCTCTTTTTAACTGAATGCTTTTCTAATTTTATATTTATAGCATTAGGTGTTTTTAATGGTTTTACGTTACCAGTTGCCTCTTTTTATGGCTTTATATAAACCAAATGAAGATTTACAAAAACAATAACAACAATACCTACTAATCCCCGGTGGCGGGTGGTAGCAGAGAGACCTGCTGTCCGACGCAGGTTTCTGTCCCTGCCCAGCTCCTGCACTGCAGCAAACATTTACCCCATTCATGTTTATGAATCTGTATTATCTTCCACCTTTTCAAAGTTAAATAGTAAATATCTCCAGCAGGCTACTGCTGATTCTACATGCCAACAGGGTGCCAGTGATGTGTGGGTCAATGAAAGCACCCTCCTCCGAACGCATGGGTTTCACGAGGACCTCTCTGAAAGATCATGAAACAGAATGTGCGGAGGCAACTATTTTAAGTCGTTTGGATTACTGCAATTCCCTGTTTTTCTGTGCCTCGAATGGAATTTTGACGAAACTTCAGCAAATATAAAATGCCCCAACCCAATTAGCTTTGGCTCGTCTGCGCCCATCGTCTTCATCAGCAGCATTGGATGCCTTCAATTGGCTTCAAGTCACTCTAGAAACGAAAATTATCAACTGTATAAATTCTGCTTTAAATGTTGGCTTGGTTTTGTGTTTTTTGGAGATCGCTCACCCACTTGTTATTTTATATCCAAAAAAATAAACTTATTTCGAAAATGTATTTTAATTCTACAAGCAATCTGCCCACAACAATTCCTCTTTTTGTACTTCATCCAGAAAAATGTCCCCTAGACAAAGTGAAATTTCCCATTGTGTGTTATAAGTCTGTGCCTTCAGTTGGGCCGCGGTCAAAGAGTCAATGTAGGGAAGGCAAACTTCCTGTGTGTTTACTAACTGAATTAGCTCTTGGGTGGTTCCTCCTGCCCCCATTCTGTTGGCCTCATTTGAGCACTTAACAGTTGTGTCATTGCCTAGTCTTAAATATATCCAGGCTCCAGCTGGTGCAACATCATACTCAACCTTTCACTCGACCTCTTCGCACCAGCAAGCACAGTGACCCATCTATCTGCCTACCCTTAATGAACTTGTGACCTATGAACCATGGTGTGCACGAAGCCATGAGAACTGGACACAATGGCGCTACAGTTTGACGAAATAAACCAGCCAGAAGAGGGCAGGAAGTGCGCCCCCCACACATTAGTCTGAAGATTGTCTCTTAAAATGTGCAATGGGCTTTTTATACTTATGGGTAATCTCTTTACTTCTCGCAATCCCTTGATAAATGTCTCTAAATGAAATACAACCTATAACTTGAGTGCCCATCGTGATGAGGAGATGGCTACCATAGGGGCTTCATAATTAATTTGCCTTATTTCTGCTTCTTGTGTGCACCTCCAAAGTGCAATGCAATAGAGTGCAGAACACTTGGTTGTTTGGTTGGTGTTTTTAAAACGTAGCTGTGTTAACTTTAGCTTTTATTACAGTTGACCATCACATTGAACCTCACATGACTGACCTATTTCTGTGAGCAGAGGACAATGTGTATGAAATGTTAAACGTTGCTTCTTCCAAACATTTCCCTAAAGAAGTAGCTGGTTTAACTAGCCAGGGCAGAATTGAATCATCATGGATTACTTTTATACATTTATGAGCAGGCCTCTCCAGTGTTGGTGCGAGGGAACTGCTCACAATTCCCGTCTCAGTTCAGTTCAGTTTCCATATTTTCAATCTTGTTAGCTTCAGCTGCTCAATCACAAGGTTTGTTATTGTATACCGGGGACTCTCTAATTAAAGGGCTTTGAGGTATATGTTACACTATCTAGGATTTAGCATTTACACAGCAAATTCCACTGGTATGATGTGTGAGATCCTGAAATGTGGCGTTGTCAAGTTGTTGCCAACTTGCTAGTATGAATGCCAATGTTATCGAGGTATATATGATAAGAAACAGTGATGGCTCCATATAGCATGTGTTCTACGTATCTGATTGTGGCATCGTGTCTTGGTGGCTGTGCTGCCCAATTCTTTGGTTCAGAGGTCTTGGTGTGCAGCATCAGGGCAGCGTAGACTTTTCGTCGAATATTCACTGGCAGCTCTTGATTGCATCATTCTATTGTTGTTTGCAGACGCGTATTGTGAAGAAGGTTGCTGTGTTTGGCAGATTAGTCAATGTTGTCTTGTGGCTAGGTTAGGATCACAGGGAGCGGATGTTTGAAGAGCATGTTTTACCTTCCAGAAGGAGAGATAGTCAAACAGCGGATGTACTTTACTTTGTGAGATATTTTGTTACCTTACAATGGGCTTAGAGCTTGCCATTGCTTACTACTGGTAAGCTTCGTCCTCAGCCTCATTTTCTTGCTTCTCTTTGGTCAGCGCGTGCCAGCTTCACTTGTCCTTTATGTGCTTATCCCTCCTCTAGAGCATGGCCCAAGTACTTGTGTCCTCCCACTGCTCTTGTTTTCAGAGGTACTTTTTGCTTTTAGTTAAAACACTCTATATGAGTGCTTGGGTTTGTAGGCAGTCTCCCTCATGTGCTTCTCACTCTCTCTTACCCATCTGCTTTTGTCCCCCTCAGTGTTGTTGCTTGCCTCACCCACTGTCCCAACACCCCATCTACTGTGCTCCATGTTGTTGCTTGCCCCCACCGACCCTCCGTTGTGCTGTGCTGTTGCTTGCTCTCCTGTCCTGCTTTGTGTTGTTGCTTGCCCACACCCACCCTCCTGTCTCAATCTGCAATGTATCTTGCTCCCACCAAACCTCCTGTCCCACTCTGTGCTGTTCCTTGCCTCGATCCACCCTCTATCATGCTCCATGTTGTTGCTTGCCCCGTCACGCATTGTTGCTTGCCCTGTCCCACATTGTTGTTTGCCCCGTCCCACTTTATTGCTTGCTCCCATGACCCTCCTACCTATCTAGCTGCTTGCCCCCATGCACCATCCTGTTCTATGTTGTTGCTTTCCTCCAACTCGCCTTCCCGTCAGCAATAAAAAAGCGTTATGACCATGTCATAGCGCTTTTTTTTCTACCTTTTAGGCATACAGTGCATCAGCTGTGCTGCTGTACAACATGGCTAAAAGACATTAGCAAAGCCAATAGCTCTTGTACGCGAGATTATTGGGCTTTGCCAATGCTTGTGATTTTTTTTCCGTTCTCGCCGATCCTGAGGGTTACATTTAAATTTCTTTGCTCGACAAAGACTGCGATTATGGCAAGCCTCCAGGTGTAGTACACTATTGGTGCAGGCACCTCAGCCCCCCACAGCCCCCCCACCCCCATCTGTGTGCCCACTGCAGCAAACATTACCAGGAGCAGCACCACCGCCAGCTCCATCTTCCACGCATGAATGCATGTTTGTGGTCTGGAATTGCCCATTCTGGATCTTCCGTGGGGCTGTCAGATGACAAATATAGTGCATGACCAGTATAGTGTTTGTGGTGCGGTGTTGGATGATGGGGTTTCCCTACAGTTGTGTAAGTCACCGTTGCCGTTCCCAGCGGGCCGACCCAGCCATGCATCATTCCAAAGCTGACAAAATGAACAGCAATTAGTTGAGTAACAAAGTCTTGTTATTAACAATGCTATGAAACCACAACAATATGGCACCAAAACAATATAAAATACGAATTTCCAGGCTGGTCCTGGGGCTGAGGCACTGCCCCCTGCAGGTGATGCCATCGTCATGCACTCCAGCGTCCAGCTGAGTTGAGACAAAAGTCCTGGATACTGATTTTACAAGCACTGGCAAAGACAATAGGCCTTGCCTATGCGAGGTATTAACTTTGTTAATCAGTGGCATAATGAAACTTAAGGGCCCCCCCCCTGCAAAGTACATGGAGGGGCCCCCTCTGGGCTCACTCGGGAGCTCTCAGGCCGGGTTACTGTGCTGAGGGGGCCCCCGCACTGCAGGGGCTGCGGGAGCCTTTGTTACGCCACTGTTGTTAATGTTTTAGCCATGTTGTACAGCATCGCAGCTGCTTTGCAGAATGGCTGAATTTTTTTTTTAAAAAGCATTATGACACAGCCAGTGCCAGCCGTGCTGCTGTATAATATGGCTAAAAACATTGGCAAAGCCAATACCTCGAGTAGACGAGACCTATTGACTTTGCCAATGCTTGTTTTTCCCACATGTATCGCAGTACGGACTGCCACCGTTTTCTGGCTTGGTTTGATCAGGAGCAGCATTTCATCCATAAATTTAAAAGTGTGTTGTTTTAATTTCTAGGAGAGTCTTGAGGCTTTGTCAATGCCAGTGAAGTCAGCGAGTGGGTGATTTCCGTGGCAGCAACCTTAATCTAATCACTTGTGCTCGCTGTGTTATGGACAATGTGTTAAATGTGATCTAAAGTAACACCAGAAACCAGTGCAACACCAGGATGTCTGGGTAATGTGATCTGACAGAAGGAGCCCCATTGGGATCATATATAAAGTTTAATGCTAAATAAATACAGAAATATGAAGGAAACTGCATGTCAGGACATGAGATTCTTAGGAAAATAATAAACAGTAATCTGCCTGGAGGCACAGAATGTGTGGAGACTGGCCTCATGTGAGAGGGAGGGGTGCGAGAAGGACTTCCAATTCAAGGCATCAGCATCTATCTCTATTTATTTATATATTTAAAGTGGATTTGTTTACAGAGACGAAATGAGGACATTGTGGAAACACCAAATGATTCTGAAAAAGAACATGAGGGTATAACATGGGCACTGCTCCTGTGAGTAGAGCCAATGGAGCGCTTACGTTGTTTACAATTTTGCGCTGGCATTTCAGGCACATATAAACTGCATAGTAGAAGTACAATTTTCACTGACATTGTGCAGTGTAGAAATTGCATTAGAACAGACTGACCAGTGCTAAAATATTAAATTTTATATCTGTTTGTACAATTGGCATCAGCAGAAACACAAAAGAGTCCCCTGGGTCTGGCAAACGAATGAGTGCTATAGGAGTGTCTCTTTTAAAGGACTGTTTCCCTCACCAACCCGAAGGTGGCATGCTTCATCATAGGGTAACCTCCTCACATTATGAACCTAGTCATACTGCGGGCTACAACCCCCTCACTGAGAGGGAGGAGCTCAGGGATGTATTATGGTGAAGAGAGGTATGCTAAATACCTTTAGATGAGCTGGGTGTGGTGGGGTGCAGAGCAAAGTGATTGTGAAGTAAAACTAACTCCAGGGTGCGCAATAGACTTTATTGAAGTACCCCTGTGCCAGGATTAAAAACCAAGCTATAGCAGGAGGAGATTCAACCTGTATAGAGTAAAAATAGGTCGACATGTTTCAGCCTTACACCCTCGACAGAGGTGTGGCGGCCTTCTTCAGGACCTAATGAAAGCTGCTGCTAGGTATGTGCAAACAAAAGTGAAAAGAAGGAAAATTGTCATATATAAAACCAGTGGTTTGAGAGGAGGTCGACTATATCAGGAGTCCACTGGTAGGTTTACCCGCAAAAAGGCAGGTAACATGCCTCAACTTTACCTTGGCGCAAAACTCAAGGTGGCATCAAGTCCTTGTGGATGCAATGGCTTGCAACCTGGATTGCGCCGAGGAAGGCATGACTTCCTTGGCCACCTGACTTTTGCGGCCGTATCACAGAAAGTGCCCCGGGGGCACAACTAGTGTTTGCGCCCACTTTGCATGCCCGCGGCATGTTGGTATTACAGAAGGGGCCGCAGACACTTGTGTGGCCCGTTCTGTAATACAGACAGCACTTGTGCACATGTAGCTCCAGCGCTATTGATAGATGGCATTCTCTCATTTGCATGGGGGCAGTGACCCCATGCAAATGAGAGAATCACTTTGCCTCTGCACTGATGCTGTATTACTGTCATGGGTGCAGAGGCAAACATGCCCTTTGGAGGCGCACTGCAAGTGTGCCACAAAAAGGTGGCGCACTATCAGTGAGCCCCTTGAGAGCAGCCCTCTCAAGGGATGAACGGGCAGGGGTCCCCAGACATTCTCCTGCAGGAGGGTGCAGTTACTCACTTGACCCGCCTGCAAGGGAATCTCTGATCCCTTTTGAAAGTGCAGGCGGGTTGCCGCCTGCACAGAGAAACATGGAGCAGCATTTAAACAGCTGCTCTGATTTAGTCTTGAATGCCTGCCCTGGGGGCAGTGTGGGTTCGAGGCTGCCATGAGGGCAGCACATTATTTATAATAGGGGGCACTTTAAGTAATAGGGGTCCTGGTCTGCATAAAGTCCATAATGTGGGAACTATCCTTCAGCCGCCCCCCCATTCATAAAGTCTATGAATATCTGTGGCTAAAGAAGGTTCAGGGGTCTCTCATCACATTCTGTAAGGGAGCCCCGCTATGTTTCGTTACGTGTGGAAAACGTCACAAATGTGGTGAAAACCAGCTAAGAGTTATATCTCTTGTGACAAACATTTTCATACATACACTTCTAGCATTGAGAATACATTACCAAAACAAAGAACTCTTATGATTTTGTAGTTCTTCTTGGCCACATCTCATTGCTGTGCTTATGGTGTTCTTCAGAAAGTGCTCCAAAAATACTCTTTATAGATAATTTGTTAGATGAGAAATGAGTGTGACCCCACAAGTGGCACTTGCGTTTGGGCTGTAATAAAAATGGTGCATACTTGGAGCTCGCACCACCACTCACATCCAAACATTTTTGGTTGTATATCAGAATATCATGCACAAAAATATTATCCTACAGAAATATCATAGCCAGGATATTGCTTACCACAATATTGTGATTGTAAATATTTGTAGTTAAGAACAGAGTTGCTATTTGCTATTCTTAATTCTTTAGATATGGATATCATCAAGGCACATGTGTAGAGTTATTATTAGTAAATGTATACTTCCCTACATATGCTTACCTTCACTATATTGTGGTCGTCAATATTCTGACTGCTATATTTAAAATAGAATATTTTGGTAGAATACCAATGTTCCCTCTCTCATGTGCACTTATACACATTCACTTTATCTCACTCTCATTTACTATTCTCTTTTTCAAGCTCAAAAATAAGGGAGTGTTTGGGCATTTTACAGAAAATGGGTTTTGCAACAGATTTTCCCTATTCTCTGAGAAGCTTTGTGACGATTAAGTTGTTAGACAGAATGATGACCACAAATGACAGAAGGAGAGTATGCGCTTGCATAGGACAAGCATGCTCAGTTTTTTTTACGAAAGTATTGGGGCCCTATCATGATGCCGCTTTCTGCACCGAACCTGCGTAAAAGAGGTTTGTGCATTTCTTTTTGCCGTCTTGAGCAGTGGTCAAAGTGGGGGGATCTGAGGGGCACGATGTGCCCATACTTTTTTAATAAAAAAAAAAAGAAAAACGGTTCCCCTACTTTGTGTGACTCGAAGACCGTCCCGGACGGTTAATTCTGAAAGGTGAAATGCTTTCAGCTTAGTGTAAGGCACAGAGGGCCATATTATCAAGAACGGGCGATAACATTATAGCCGCTTTAGCGGCAGGAAACTGCCGCTAAAGCGGCGATAAGGGGCTTGATAATATGCCCTATAGAATTCCAATAGAAGCCCAGGTTCTGGTGTGAAGGACATCAAACCTGGGCTTCTATTGGAACTCTATAGGGCATATTATCAAGCCTCTATCGCCGCTTTAGCGGCAGTTTCCTGTCGCTAAAGCGGCGATATGTTATCGCCCGTTCTTGATAATATGGCCCAGAGTCTCCTGTGCTGTGAAACCGGGGGAAGGGCAGACAGCTAAACGAGCCTTCTTGCCAGGGTGCCTGCTTCCCTGAAAGAAATATAAATTTGTGCAACGGGTCAATATGCAAATCTAAAGGGTGCTCGGAAGCTGGTATTAGCATCAATTGATGGAATCACTTCCTGATGACACATTTATTCTTTTTGAGAGCCATTGTAAGGGAGCTACCAGCAGGGTGTGCTTTTAAAAGGCAGTTATAAAAAACACTTTGTGCTATGCACAGTCTGGGGGTTACTAAAATCTATATTTTGAAAGCACTTTTTATCTTAAACCTTTTTGCACCTTTTGTAGCAGCCTATCTTATATTGTGAGCAATGCAAGTTTAAAATAATGACTTTCATGTTCCCAGTGCTTTCTGTCACAGACCAGACTGGGACATTGTAGCATTAAACATACAAGTCATAATTCTCCACTGCACTAACCAGGATTCAATTCTGTGGCTCTCTGGTGAAGTGCATTAACTAATAGAGGTTTCATAATTTGTCACTGATTAGCATAATTTGCATTTAATTTTAGTTTAGGCTGTGTAGTTACTTGAAGGCAAAAACCCGAAAAAAGTTACAGAATATTTTGTTTTTTTTGCCACACCTTTGACCACGCCCCACACTCACTCACCACGCCCCCATTGCGTGCAGCATCACAGTTCCCATACTTTTTAAAATCCATTTCGGCCATTGGTCGTGAGTGTATACATTACCTCGAAACTCGAGTTACTGCATGTTTTTGTGACAGCAGAGCTCGGAAACAGGAAGAAGCAATTACTGCCCTTGTGTGTGATCGGGTAAACGTGCATTAACTTGGAGACATTTCGAGTTAATGTACACGATCAAAATGCCAAAAAGAAATTCACAGACCCGTTCTGGGCTGATTCAGTGCAGAAAATGACATCATGATACACCCTTGAAGTGCATCTTTCAAGAGATGAACTCCTCAGAAGGAAGTAGGCAGCTTCCTCACAAAATATCGTACTTTCCTTTCCATCTTCATATAAATTATGGCAGCAGACCTTAAGTGGCCTGGGAATCAAGTCCATCATGTAGCTCTTGAGTTTGTGAACATGAGATGTGCAGACGTGACTGAGTGGGCAGTATCGGTTCATTTGGGAGCCAGGCGAGTGGACCCACAGCACTGAAGGTGTAATGCAAATGCAGCTTTAGAAACATGTTTACCTTTAGTGATGCTAAAAAGGACTGTGATCAGCTGCTCTTGCCCTGAGCTGCTCTTTGGACCCGGTGCTGCTCCCTGGGCTCTGTGCTGCTGTTACGACAACCACACAATAGGGCCTAAAGTTCGGGCTTTTGTTTAGTGTGCAGATATTCACCAGGCTCCACTAACGCATCGCATCCCCGCCACAATGCAAAGTATGGGCGATGCGACAGCCACCGTGGCGGTCACATCGTAATCGGGGTTGCGAAACCACCGCCTTACAGGCGGGCGGTCCAAGTCCCCGCTACGATGGCGGGCGGACTCAAGTCCGCCCGCCATCATAATAATGCCCTAAGTTAGGAAATCGCAAACCATGTACAAATGTGTCTTAGACACATTTTGCAATTCACAGTAGGTCTCAAATAGACCTACCTCAATACTCATGAGGTAGGTCTCACTTTGCGACCCATTGGGAATGGCCTGCTCTCACATGGATGGTGGCCTGCTGGGGCCAGCAGACCACCATGTCTGTGATTGCTTTTTAAATAAAGCAATTTTCTTTTTTGTAATGCAGCTCATTTTCCTTAAAGGAAAATGGGATGCATTTCAAAAATAAAAATGAAAAGCTACCTTTTGATTTTTTAAGAGTAGGCAGTGGTCCGTTGGACCACTTCCTGCTGTTAAAAAAATGTTGGTGCCCACATGTGAATGTTTTGCAACTGCATTCCCGGTTGCAAAACATTCCTACATATCAGTGCAACTCACTATTAAGAAGGGACGCCCTTAACACTCCCCTTCCTACTAGCGACTCGTAAACCCTATTATGGAAATAGGTTAACAACTTGCAAGATAGGTACATGCCAAAAAGCATTTTACTGGTCGCAAACGGCCCGATGGGCCGTTTGCAAGTGGTAAAATGCTTCATACATCTGGCCCACAGAGCCAACGCCGTTCACGTTGCAAGTGCTTGTTCTGTCCCAGTCGACCTCACCTGTGGCTAGGTCATCATCCCAGCCAGGGCTTGCCCATCAGCAGCCCAGCCAGGGCTTGCCCATCAGCAGCGTGCTCATGTGCGGGATACAAGTGAGATGAAAATGTTCCAGAGGATGCAACACTACTCCGAAAAGCATTTCCTTGCCAAGAGGCAGGAGGCTAAATCCAAAGGCTAAAAAGAACAATGCACATAAAGCGAAAGTGTGCTTAAGATCTGGATTGGGATTGGAAAGAATCACAAATCTTGACAACACTTGAGCGTGACCATGATGAAACAGGATCTGTAGTGTCACTGGCTCTGCACTGAATCCGAGAACACAGCCACTGAGACATTCAGCTCACTCCCTGCTTGTACCCATGATGGCCAATGCAAACTGGCTCTGAGGTGACCATAATCAATCTCTGAGTAAGCAGCGGTTGTATTATACTCACGCGATTACAGCAGCATGGCAATAATTGTAATATAGAGAAACAGAGGCGGGTGGCAACATTGATTAATGGTGGGGCACTCACCATAAATGCTGCGGGCCGCCAGGCACTCCAAATAGATGTGTTTCTCCCTGCGCCGATCCTGGGGGTGGCGAGGAGCAGGAATGAAAGGGAAGGACTCCCCTCCTTGTACAATGCGAATCCAACCAATCCTGGAGCTGATTGGTTGGAGCAGGCTAACCCAACGCTCATTTTGAGGCTGGGGGCCTGTGCCTGCAATCCCTTGGCTGTTTTACAGTGCTGGGATTGCTGACTTTAAAGTGTGCATGCGTACTTGAGCACCTACAATGTCATCCTACTATCTGCAGAAATCTGCCCCACCCTCACCATCCACTCACTATGGCCAGCGGCACACAGAGTAATAAAATGGAAATGACTATTTTATTATTCTGTTTTTACTGCTGCGCTTGCAGCAAGTGGGGCAACACTCTTCTGCCCAGGAAGAGAAATCACCCCTCTAGAAAATTACACTATTAGTAATGAGAGTGATAATGAATAAATGCAACAAAATAAGAAGAAAACAACAATACAAATTCCAGTAATACTATTGATGCTACTAGTAATAATAATCCAGGACTTCTATATTGGGACACCCAGCACTGATGTAAGAGCTCATCGCTTTTTCCATCGTCCCTACCTAAGTTACATTCAAATGCGTATCTTGCTTCATTGCAACTAAATCATCAACCTCTTCCGACCTCAGATTATACCTCTTATAGTTCCACATTATGCAGAACGTTGGAAACATGAATTGCACTTTGGCTCCCAAAGTCTTTAACTCACCCATTTGTTGGCCCAGTTCCCATTGTGGGTCTTCCATGGACCTACAAATGTCCAGCTGAAGGTGAAATGTGAAAGATAATGTCTAAGATGACTTGGCTTTGAAGGCAATAGTTGAATTTTGTTCCTCCACTTCAAGTTTACTAAGATCTTCTGTGTTTTTTCTCATTGGGATTTGTTTAAAGGAGTCTCTGTGGAAACTTTGTGGTTCTTTTCAAAGTCTATGTTTCCATTCTATGGAAAAGCCATCACTTGTAACAAATTAAAGCTGAAAGACATTTTATGTCATTGCCCAATAATTTATCTGGCATATCTATGAACCTTAAGTAACCTTTTTTAATGACTCTCTAGCCTTTGTAGATGTTCAAGAATGGCTTTATCATGACTGCAATTCTCTGATGGCCTGAATGTTCTCAAAATCTTGGTATTAGTTTGGTGCATTGATTTCTTCAGTAACTTAGGGGCTTATTTAGAGTTTGCTGATGAGGAACATGAACCTATAAGACTTACATTCTAAGAATGACGAACAGTCTGAATTTCCTTTTGATTAGACTCTGAAATATCAAATAGTTTTCTTATGTCCATACTGTCAGGATCACAGCTTCCATTTTACTCACTGATGGCCCTTTAGAAGCGATATGCAGCCCCCTTCATAATTTCCATCAGAATCAAGCAAAGCGTGTCCATGGCCCTTATTTCCAGACAGCAGATTCCTCTCTTTTTGTATGAGCTAGATTCCAAGGAGTCATTTTCACCCTCATTGATGGCCAAAACTGAAAATATATTTGCAGTAGTGGCCTCACTATTGTTTCCCTCTAATACTACATCTGAGTGCCTCTTCATTTACCTTAGAAGTACCTCATCTTTGTTTGGGACTGTACTACTATCTCTGTTATTTCTTAATCTGCACCTACTCTAACATATATACCCCTAGTGCCTACTTCACACTGATGTCAAATTGTATTTTGAGTACATCGTCCCCGTTGACTGAAGATCTTCTATGGCTGAACGTTGCATAGCCTGTACATTCTCTGGAAATTAGCTGAATAAGAGTTGATCTTGATGAGTATCCATCAGTAGTGTGGTAACATCCTCATCTTCACGCAACACCTTCACAGATCGTGCGGCCTTGAGGGGTCTCCTAATTTGAGATTTAGTCCACGTGTGAGTCTAATTTTGTGTACAATGAGTAAAGGTCAGGAACTAGCAAGGAAATCATTTACAAGAAAATTTTCAACAAAGTGATTTAGAACAGCTGGCTGTCCAAGCAGTGACAGCAAGAGATAAATCAGATCAAGCGGTAACAAATATCATGACGCACTTCATCCTAAAAAAGAGGCGCACACAGAAAAATTGAGTTAATCATTATAATTATATGTATGTGTTTAAGGAATACAAATGAGCAGAATTCCACCGGTGCATTAACCTTGCCAACAGAGTTTCAATCTCCAAAGAAGAAAACAAGGGTTAATGTCTGCAAAAAGTCCTCTTAATTAGAATCAATATCTTAACACCATGAAGATCAATAAGCAGAATGGTGAAGATACTGAAGATTCACGCAGGAAGAGAGGGACTTGTCATTGATGTTTTGGTCTCGAATGTCGCTAGTCCAAGAGACCATCCTAAGGACCATCATAGTAAATAGGAATTACAGAGATGAACCCCCATATGTTCAAATAATCAGTTACAAAAGGTCATTGATGCAAATGGAATGTAGGATGCTGTCCATACCTAGACATTAATCAGGTAACAGGTTACGGAATAACTCAGTATTGAATAAACAATATTTGAAATGGGGCACAACTGGAATCAATCAGCACATGCACAGTCTTGCATGTGGCGCCTTTTGTGATTTTGTGTGCAGCCGCTAGCCTTAATGTGTACCAGCTCTTGAGATTAAAGCAGATCTTTAGCATTGGTTCAACAATGACTTTGCTTGCTTCAGGTGGCCAACAAGATGGCGGGCTAGACACAGTCTCTGGGTGATCCATCTAGCCACATTGATCCTGCTGTAATCCTGCCGCTTTTGAGGCCCATCCAGCCTCCGAAAACACAGCTACCTGCTCTGTAGGGTGTCTACCACTATTTGGAGGCGGGGGTATGGACCGTCGTCCATACTAAGCACTGACGACTGAATCAGGTACGATGCTCAGAGACGGGTTGCAACACCAATATGGCGCCTGAGTGAGGGATGTCCCGGCACCAGAGATAGAGGTGCGTGCCGGGGGGGCAGTGAAGGAACCCCCCATCCCTGTGTGGGCCTGAGGAGGCTGGGAGCTGCACTTTGGGGCCCAGCCAACCCCAGCCACGGTTGTCAGATTCTCCATGAGTGCCAACGGACCGAGTGCTTGTGAAGCATGGAGCCGGAGGTGAGGTGGCGTAGGCGAACACCGATACGGGAAGGCTTGTGGCCAGGGAATGAGAGCTGCCAGACCGGTGTGTGAGGCAGAAGCGACGGTCAGATGAGCCCCTCTCATGTGGGGTGTACCCTGGCCCGTTGGTGACCCGCCGGGGTTGTGCTGATTTCCATAGTGAGGGGCTCTGCTTTGGACATTGCAGACGCTGGACTGACTGGCACGCCTGACTTGTTCTCATCGGCGACCTTGGGAATCCTGTTTCGGACTAAGGGCATTGTCACATTGGTCCACTCTCTTCTTCCCTCCCCCCTGCATTAAGAGATGACAACGCTGGAGTGGGCTGCAGGGCGGGTGTCACAGCTACCTCAAAGAGAGCCTGAGAGACGTGGGGCGGTGACTGCCCCGGCCAAAGGGGGGCTGTGAGACACTTGCCCCTGTGGCGAAATGAAAGAACCCAAAACCTCCCCAGCAGGGCAAGATTGACTGCTACATGAAGATGGTAGGGCCCCATGTGGAGGGCCCTGGCAACTCCCCCGTGATGCCCGACAATGTATTGCTGTTAGCAGCAATCTAGACTTCCAGAATAGCCTTAGAAACAAAAATTGGGTAAGTTCGCTCTGAGGTGTCGCTCCTCCGACATGACCTGTGCAATGTGGCAGAGCAAGTGACCACAGCTGAGGGCAGAATCTCAGACCTTGAAACAGATGTCCAAACGCTTACGGGGGAGGGTCGCAATGGTCATGGGGACCATGAAGGGGTCGAGAGAGGTGACATGTTGAGATTCCTGGACCAATGGCTTCGTTCCAGGGTTCTAATGGAAATATTCTCTACCTGCTTTGCTATCGAAAGGCCCCACAGATGACTTAGCGGCAAGCCCCCACCTGGAGCTCTCCTAAGACCTGTCATTGCCCACTTCTTGAACTTTCAAGATTGAGATATGTTCCTTCAGGAGGTCTGACAGAAGGGTGTCATTAAATATGGCACCTCCACGATCATGATCTTTTCAGACTACTCTAGGGAGGTGCAGAAACAAAGAAGGACATACGGTGCAGTCAAGGCCAAGCTCCATGCTTTACAGTTGCAATATATGCTCTTATTCCCGGTGAAGCTTAAAGTACTCTTCCAAGAAAAGGCCTTTATGTTTCATTCATTGGATGAGGCATGGCAATGGCTCAAGGAACAACCCCAACTTAAACCGGCACATGAGCGGTCAGGGATGGACAGTCAACAGGAGGAACCTGGGACCTGACCCAAGCGCTGGCCCACAGTGAAAAGGAAGAAATCACGGAGCAGGTTGGGTGGCAGGAGATGCATGCCACTGCTGGGCGGCACTCATAGGTGGGGAGGAGAGACAACTGACTCTGAGAGGGGCTCACTACCCTTGGTGCGCAGCACACACTCCAGGGGGATCGAAGGGGCCATGGCTCTACATACCATGAAAGATGGTGACGAGTGATGTTCGGATGGTGCTACACTGAATTCTGAACTGGAGGGCTTTTGGACGGGAAGAGATTACTTCTGTGTTTAATGTGTTTTTTCCAGTTTACAGAAGAGGGAGGTTAGAGCAGACACATCACGAATGGATTCATGGTAGGTAAATGTATGGATACTGTTCCAAATCATACGAATGGCAAAAACCAGGCCCCTTGATGATATACGATATATTCTTGTAACATGGAATGTCAATGAGCTGGGGAACAAGGTCAAACATGGGCTAGTAGTGCAATATATCCACCTCCTAAAGCCTGACATAGTTTTCTCCAGGAAACACTGTTGATTTCTGGGTAGGGGAGCACACATCACTTTGGCAAACACAGGTTTCACCTTGAGATCCAGGGGCGTAGCTATATTGCTAAAAAAGAGTCCTCCCATGCAGGATATGCACATGTGGATTGATCCACATGGCAGTTATGTGGGGTTCCAGGGTCTCTGGGGGGAACAGATATTGCCATGCTGAGTGTCTATGTACCCATTCCCAGGCTGCAAGCACCCAAATCACCTCTTGCACAGTTTGTGTTGATGTTGGATTGGTCAGATCTGTGGAGACACCACCACCCAGAGGAGAGATGTTACTCTTATTTCTTAGGGTCACATGGAGTCTTCTCCAGGCTGGACTATGTGTTTGCCCCAGCGGGTGAGATAGGTAGTACAGAAAGGGCTGATTAGCTGGTGTGGGGTCTTTCAGACTGTTCCCCCCCTCTGGGTCTATGTGGGCAGGAAGCAGCTGCGACCACGTGCCAGCTTGGAACTGAACCCTTGGGAACTGAGGGACAGGACAGTGGCCTTGGAGCTCCAAATGGACACGGAACTCTTCTTTACAAAAAATGAGGGGTCAGTGGACTCGCTATAGTCCTATGGGAGGCATATAAAATGGTCCTCAGGATTCAAGCATAAAACATTATTGCGCCAAAGAACAGGAGAGGGGCTGAGGAGATAGAAGTGATAGAGCATCAACTTTTGCAACTGGAGGGCTCCCCCGGGACACTGGTTGATCCGCTTATCCTTAGAAAGACTGAAATATTACATACCAACTACTCTAACCTGGCACAGGGGGAAGTAAAGAAACAAATGCTAGCAACACACACCGTTGATTATACAATAGGGGAGACAAAGTGGGTAAGCTGCTGGCATGGTTGAGCTGGAGGGAATCAGAGACCCATTGGGTGGGGCACATCACAGACCACTGAGGGGATATGCACGTAATAGATGGCCATATGGTGGACAAATTTGCCCGGTACTATGAGTCGTTCTACAAAGCACGTCCCTGGCAGGCACCGACCAAATCACTGAGTATCTTGACATGGTGACCACTCCAGTAAAAGGAGGGGAGATATTACACTTGAGGAGGTTCAGGCTGCCATTATAAAACTAAAATCAGGCAAATACTTGGTTTCTAACAGCATATTGGCAGAGTTTTATAAGTGCTACAAGGGGCTCTTAGGGCCACATTTGTTGAACCTCTTCTCCTGGGCAAGGGACAAGGGAGCATAACCGCCTGAGCTTCAACATGCCAGTCTCACTGTGATCCACAAAGAGGGCAAGCCTAGAGATAGTTGTGAGTCATATTGTCCGATGTCCTTGTTGAATATTTAAGCCAAAATACTAGCTACTATCCTTGCAACCAGGCTCCTCAGTGTTATTGTCCCTCTGATACACCGAGACCAATGCGGTTTAATGCCTGGTAGGTCCACTAGGTTTAACTTGAGAAGGCTCTATAACAGGTTGGCTGAGATTTGGGACAGGCGGGAACCTCATGCGTTTATTGTGTGAGATGCCAAAAAGGCATTTGATGCATACACTGGCCTTTCCTCATGCAGACATTAAGTGTGACTTTTTTTTTATTAAACTGTTTTTATTATAAAAAGAAAAGTGCATTGGTTCATTTACAGTACAGACATAATGACTTGGCCATTGCAGAAAACCCAACTCCGGCATCGAGAGAGCATACACAGTGTGCCCGACTCTATATCCGTATCCCACCCCCGGGGGGCCCCCAAGGGAACCCAACATCCTCAACCGGCTAAGGGTCCCACTCAACCTAGTGAAATGCTCATTGGGGTCAAGCCCCGGTCTACACCTATACCACCAATGGAGGGGGCCCATCATCTACCACATTGCGGGTCATTAGGTCTTGTCTCTCCCGCCGCATCTCCACCGCCGGGGAGATGCAGATGTCCCGCGGTATTTGTTCAACTTTCCCCATTTATGGTCCCATTTCTTGGGGCAGCCCCTTCCCTTAAAAACAGTTTTCTCCGCTATCATTGCCCCGTCCATGTCCTTTGCCCAGTCCGTTACCCTCGGGCTGGCGTCCTGACCCCACTTCTGCGCTATGTTACGCTTTGCAAGCAGCCATCCCATTGCCGCCCACGCCTGATCCATCTGGGAAGGGTCGGTAGCTTCCCATATATTAAGGAGACAGAGTTTGGGAGAGGGACTCAGGGGTTTGCTACATGCCCTAGACAGTTGGCGTGTCACCCTGTCCCAATAGTGTTGTATGCGTGGACATTCCCATAATATGTGTATGAAGGTGCCAATTTGGTTACAGTGTCGGAGACATAGCGGATTTGGTCGTCTCTTAAGTCGGAACAATAACGTAGCGTCAAAATATACCCTGTGGAGTACCTTGAGTTGTATAAGGCGTAGGCGCATGGGAATCGCTACCTCTCTGGGAGAGGCAAGAGCGTCTCTCCAATCTTCCTCTTCTATAGCCCCCAGATCGGATTCCCATTTAGTACGTGTTTTATGCATGGGGTCCGTGCGATTATTTACCAATTTTTATAAGTTAAGGAGATAGCCTTGTGCTCCATCTGATCTACTATCAACCGATCCTCCAGTGGGGAGGAATCAGGAAGAGGAGTCCCCCAGTCAAGGCCGCGGAAATGGCGTGTCTGATTTGGAGATATCTAAATGTCTCCGAGGGCTCCAGGTGATACTTAGCCTGGAGGTCTGAGAAGGTGGCTAGTTTCCCCTTCACCCACATGTCCCCTACAGTGGAGATCCCGATAGTGTCCCACTTATCGAATCCGGGGCATTGACTGAGGCGGCCCAGCATATCTGGTTCCCATAACGGCGTTGCTTTCGTGAGCCGATTATGCCACCCCAGTCTCCTCGTGGTTCCGTGCCATATTTCAACCGTGCGGGCCGTGGGGCCCGTCAAGTGGAGTTTGCGGGGATTGGTATATAGCGCCCGGTTATAGCCCCCTCGTCCCATGAGCCAATGGTCGGTGCGGAAGTTGGGATCATCATGCGGGCCAAATACCCAGCTGTTAATTGCCGTCAATTGGGATGCCTGGTAGTACAGCCAAATATCAGGCAAACCTATCCCTCCATCGTACCATCCCATGACCAGTTTATTCATAGCAATTCGAGGCGGACGGTCTTCCCAAAGTAGCCCGCGCAACACAGTGTCGATTTGGGCAAAGTACGAGTCTGGGATTGGGTATGGGGCGTTCTGAAGTGCGTAGAGGAAACGAGGGAGCGTTAGCATTTTAAATAGGGACGCACGTCCCAAAAGAGTGAGAGGTAGAGAACGCCAGTGTCGGGCGTCTGACTTTAGCCGTTGAAGCGGCACCACTAGATTCCGCTCGAAAAAGAGCTGAGCATCTGCGGTTACAAATACCCCCAAATATCGAAAGCCATGAGTGGCAACTGGTATTTCGTATCCCTCGGACTGGGTGGGGGCTCGCCCACAATGCATACATCTGGGACTTGGACCAATTTATCCGATACCCCGAGTGCGCTCCAAAAATGTGAAAAATGTGCAGTACTCTTCTCAGCGAACGCGCTGGAGAGGCAAGGTAGAGAAGGATATCGTCCGCGTGATAGGGAAATTCGATCTTCGTGATCGTGTGTCCATTTGAAGCCACGTATCACCGGATCTCCCCTGATCCACACTGCGAGTGGCTCCAATACCAGGGCAAAAGGAGCGGAGACAGCGGACAGCCCTGTCTTGTGCCCCGATGGAGGGGAAAGATGCCAGAGCGGTGATTGTTGACTGTGACGTATGCAGTGGGTTGTGTGTATAGTAGTTTGATCCAGCCAATCAGCCGGGGGCCGAATCCCACCCGATTCAAAACAGCAAAGAGGAAGTCCCATTCGATAGTATCGAATGCCATGGTGGCATCAAGGGACAACAGGATTGCTTCCTCTTCTATAGTGCTTATTCTCCCAAGGGCCCCGTGTACGCGCGTAGGTTCCTGGCCGTATTCCTGCCCGGCATAAAGCCGGATTGGTCTGGGTGGATTAAATCAGCGATGTAAGGGAGGAGCCGATTAGCCAGGAGCTTGGCCAGGATTTTGGCTTCTACTGTGAGTAGGGATATTGGGCGGTACGATTTACATTCATCCGCCGGTTTGTTCGGCTTATGAACTACCACTATGGCTGCGGTTCGGATATCTGCCGGAAGGAGTCCCTTCTGGTAGCATTCGTTATAGAGACCCAAAAGATGAGGGGCTATTTTTGCGGACATGGGTATAAAAAGTTCAATTGGGAGTCCGTTGGGGCCCATTGCTTTTCCAGAGCGCACCCCCTTTATGGCTTTTTGGATCTCTGTCACGGTAATGTCTGCTTCCAAGGCTTCCCTATCTTGCGAGGATAGGCCCGACATTCCAATTGTGGCAAGTAAATCCGCAGACAACGGAGCCTGAGAAGCATCGGGGACCCTATAGACGTCTTCAAAATAAGAGGCAAACAGATGTGCTATATGATGAGGATCCGTGGTAAGCTCCCCATCTGGACCAGCCAGAGCCTGGACCCAACGTGTTGCCTGCTCTTTACGCTCCAACCACGCTAGGAGTTTGCCTGTACGCTCACCCTGCTCATAGATTAGATGTCTGGTAGATAAAGAGCGCATCGTGGCTTCCTCCATTAGGAGTTGTCTGTAATCTTGTCGCTTGATATTAAGAGTGTGCTGTGTGTCGGGAGCAGGGGCCCGCGAGAAGGTCGCCTCCAGGGCCAGTATCTCTGTTTCCATTTCGGTCACCCTGCGGGAGCGCTCAGCCCGGTGTCCCACCGTCAAGGATAGCGCCCTACCCTTAATCACTGCGCCAAACGCTCCCCAGAGCGTCACTGCCGAGGGCACGGACCCCACGTTCTCTTCGAAAAAGTAGTCAGTTTCCTTCAAAAGGGTCTCCCGAATGTGAGGTATTTTGAGCGCCCATGGCTGTATCTTGATATAGCCCGGTTGCCTGGACCGTAACTGACCAAACGTCGTCAATAGGGGTGAGTGATCGGAGATCCCTCGTGCCAAACCACGGGCTCCACTGAATTGGTGTATGTCCTGGGCATGGGTGAACCGACAGTCAATGCGGGATTGACTGCCATGTGCTCCCGATTGAAAGGTGAAGTGAGTGTGTGCGGGGTTCAACCACCTCCAAATGTCCACCATACCCAGGGCGTTGGCAAACTCCTGAAGCTGTGAGCCCCGCGCGGGGTCATCCCTGGGTGGGAGTCGGTCCCTGTTACCGTTCATGGTTAAATTGAAATCTCCCCCCAGTATTAAAGTCCCCATGGGTAGTTCCATTAAGAGCTTCCCTACGTCTCGTAGTGTCAATTGTTGTAGTCCTGGGGGGGCATAGACCGAGACTATATTTAGGGTACGCCCTTCCCACGTGCCTGTAACAGCTGAAAACCTACCAAGATTATCGGTCCATGTGTGGTTTGTGATGAATGGGCAACCCCTACGTAGCAGGACCCCCACACCCCTGGAGCCCGATGAAAATCCAGAATGTACCACCATTGTGTACCCCTTCCTGTTAAGGGCCATGCACTTGTTCCCGACTAGATGGGTCTCCTGCAACATTACCAAATCCAGGTCTTGCCTTTTAACATATCGTAAAACAATTCCCCGTTTGATTTTGTCCCCCAGTCCATTCACGTTCCAAGTGGCGACTCTAAGTCCTGTGTCAGGTGCCATCAGGCGCTTGTGAGGAAAGAAATATAGATCCAGAGGGACCCACCCAGGAAGGACCGCCACGGACCCCCGCCAGGCTCGGCCCCGGGCAACCATTCGTTCAAGGCATCTTCCACCGCCCCTACCTACAATGCAAAGTGTTGGGACCTGCCCGTTACCAATACGCCAATAGATATAGTGAACCAATGCAACAAACAAAAGAACCTTGAAAAGCAAACCCCCTCCCTTCCCAACCTGGAACCCCCCACCCTACCTCCCTGCATAGCGAGCCTGAAACTGCCCACCTCCCCCCAACATGCAGAGTTCCTGTCGCCCACCCACCTCAACATCGGGAACGTGAGCAACCCCACTGTCATAATATCATTAAACTCAACCCCAAAAATCCACCCCGGCCTCTAAATCCTTTGGGCCTATCATGCTATAGATTATTCTAAGGGTACAGATCACGTTATATAAGTCCAAACATACGAAACCATGTTTTCAAAAGTTCAAAGTCGTGCGGCCTTCAAGGGATCCACGGAGGCCCAAGTGTTCCTGTAGGCAGGGAGATCCAGCCGGCCCTCCCTCAATCTATCGTCAGAAACTGTATGCATGATTACCCCACGTTTCCCCGAGAGTCAGAGTCCGAGTGCGGAGGGGAACGCCGCTGTTGTCGCCAATCGCCCTGGCTGGCAGTAGCCGGTGGAGACTTGAGCTGTTTCTTGCCAACTGTTCGCCAGCCCTCGAGCCAGTCCCAGGCGTCCTCCGGCCTTGTGAAGAACCATAGTTTGCCCTCCGATTCCACACGAAGTTTAGCTGGGAACAGCATGGCATATTTAATTTCCTGCTCTCTAAGGGCTCGCTTCACCTCCAAGAAGGTACGCCTTTGCTTCTGGACCCTCAATGTGAAGTCCGGAAAAAATGTGACCCGGCTGTTTTTAATTATCAATGGGGGGGCCACACGGGCGGTCTGGAGGATCACATCCCGATCACGAAAGTTAAAAACACGAGCCAATAGTGGTCTGGGTGGGGCCCCCGGCCTCGGCCTTCCCCCGGGCACCCGATGGGCCCGCTCTATGGAGAAGCCGTTGGATAGGCCACGCGGCTGAAGTTGTTTCGAGATTAGTTCCTCCACGAAGAGGTCCGCCGCCTGCCCCTCTGCCCGCTCCGGAATTCCAAGAATTCGGACGTTGTTACGCCTCATCCTTCCCTCATAGTCATCGAGTTGTAAGGCCATGGCCTCGTGAGAGGTGCGCAATTCCAAGACCTGCTTTTTTAAGAGGGTGGTATCAGTCCCCAGGTCTGCTGTAGTAGCCTCAACCTTGCTCACACGCTCTGCTGTTCTTCTCATATCTTCCCTTATCAGGGTTACCTCAGTGGCAACCGTGTCGATCCGAGTCTCTAGGGAGGTACGCACTGCGGTAATTGCTGCAAGGAGGTCTTTGTTTGTAGGCTCAGTCTTGTCATTCTGTGCTACCATCGTCCCGTGGTCTTCGCTCTGTTGTTTTTGCCACGCAAATTTGTCTATCTTGGATTGCGTCGCTGTCCGACCACTGCGACCCGTCGCCATGTCGTCTCCCACAGAGGGCCACAGGAGGGGTCCAGCCGCACCCACTACTCACCGCCGCCTGCAGCGAAATCCTCCGCCCGGCCTGTCGGGTTTGGCGGGTGCAGCCCTGGCCGCTGGTACAAGTTCACCACTAGCGCTGCGTAGAGAAGGTGCACTGGATACAGTAGAGGAGCCAGGTAAGCAATGGGGACCACCGGGCCGCGTCGTATATCTAGAAGCGGATGTGGCCACCCCCCATCAGGTGTGGCTGCGACTCGGGAGACCGGGGCCGGGTCAGCTAGTAGCTGCTGCTTGGGCCGCGGCTTTGGGGCGTCACCCCGCCCCACCAGAGTTCTGAAGGCCCACCACGAGTTCCGGGCAGGACCGCACGCTGACCTCCACACGGAGGGCCCAAATAGTCCCAGGACCCCCCTTTAACGCCCACCGCTGGGGGTCTCACCGCAGTCTGGGATGCCGAGCGGGCCCCACCGCCTCCTCCAGGCCGCCGCACCCTCTCGGCTGGAGTCCAGTCCCCCGACCGGCAACTGGGCCCCACTGGCGTCACTCGGTCTGGCCCACAGGTGATTCGTGGCCTCGCAGGTCCTCCACACAGTTTGTTGCCCTCAGTGGGTCCCTCGAGGTCAGCCAGCCGCTGCGCGGAAGGACCCCGGCGTAATCAATAGTAGTATTCCAGTCCCGGCTGATGGCAGGCCGGGAACTGAATCGGCTCGGGCACGGGCCTTACACACCCCGCGCCGCACTCACCCCGGTTGGAAACGCGGGAGGAGTCCGCCGAGCACCCTCGCGGGTTCCGCGGCTGCACCAGTGCTCTCTTGGAAGGCGGCCGTCGTTTAGGCCGCAACCGCAATCTCGCGTGCCGACTCTGCCCTGGGCCACCTCACTGCTCTGCGGCTCGGCACCAACCACAGGATGCTGCTCTGGATGTCGCCCCCGTCGGCCCCCTCGGAAATCGCCCAAACTGCGTCCGCTGGTCGATCACACCCTTGGGGGAGTCTCGGTCCCCTCAGAAGCAAGTTTTGGCCAGGGCGGATGAAGCTGAACGGATATTTTCGGGAGTGGCGCAGCGGAGCTCGGCTACTCTGCGGCCATTCCCGTCGGCAGTTGGCCACGCCCCCCAGGCAGACATTAAGGAAGTTTGGTTTCAGCCCCAACTACAGATAGTGGATAGCACTGTTGTACCAAGCCCCAACGGTGGCAGTGAGGGTGAATGGTACCCTTTTGTCAGTGTTTCTGATCAAGAGAGGGACCTGACAAGGTTGCCCACTGTCCCCCCCTCTTGTTTGCGCTCACCATTGATCCCTTGGCCTGTTTAATATGTGCCCACCCTGAAATAAGATTTAAGATAACTGACACAAGTGCAGAGGAGGAAAAGATCTTGTTATATGCGGACAATATCTTGCTTTACATCACAGACCCGGTAACGATAATCCCAGCCGCCTTCTGGACATTTGAAACATATAGTAGCTACTCTGGCTACAGAATAAACTGGGGAAGTCAGTTCTCTGCCAGTCGTTTGGATTGAAAGGCCTGACCGCCCTTCCTCAGAGATTAACTGTAGAGACAGAGGGCTATACGTATATGACCCCCACATAAGGAACTGTACTTGGCCAAGAACTAGGAACGGGCAGTGCAGAACTTCCTGGAGGATGCTGAGAAATGGTATGGGCTGGCCCTGATGTTGCTGGGCCGCCATTTTTTAAATGATCGCACATCCCGGGCTTCTCTACGCCCTCCAGAACATGTATTTAAAAATGTCTGACGATATGTTCACCAAAATAGATAGGGAGTTAAGGGCCCTCTTATTGAACAAGGGTGGTGTTGAAGATGTTGAAACCCAACCCCTATAACAGTGGGATTGCCCTTCCAGACGTTAAGGTCTACTTTTGGGCCGCCCATCTGATAGCTATTAACAACTGGGTATTTGCATCTCAGGACCACTCGACAAACTGGCTAAAGTGGGCCAAGTTACAGACACGAACACCCCTGTATTACTATTATGGGGGGAAAGGAGTCTGACAGTTGCTACCGGCTACTCAGGTGTCCCTAGAGGCATGGGTGAAGACAACCTAATGTATAGGATGGAAGAATAGAGTAACTAGATAGAGACGCCACTGTGGGTGGAGTCGATGATGCAGGAGCTGGGGCGGTTTTGAGGCCTGGACCATGATAGGGATCTAAAAAATTGGGAATCTCCTTGAAGATGGGGAGCTTATGCCCTTCCTCTCACTTCAGAGGGAATGTAACTTACGTTCAGCCCCATACCTACAATACACACAGTTGCGACATGCAGGGCAGGTTGAGGGGCTGGAGAGACAGGAATACCAGAATACGTCCCCCTAGAATGCAGAATACCAATGGAGGAGCTATGTATGGCTGCAGTCAACCTCACATATAAAACCCTGAACAACAACATGCCCGACTCACTGAGCAAACTGATAGGTGGGAGAGGGACACAGGAGAGATGGATGATATTGATGCACCTGAGGGAGGTAGATATAAAGTCCTGACTGAGGTTAATCCAGCTCAAGGTACTGCATAGGGTCTATTATGATTGGGAGGGATTGCATACAATGGGGAGAGCTACATCCCCAGACTGTTTGAGATGTATTGGGAACAGAGGAACTTTCTTGCACACATTGTGGACCTGTCAAATCTATTGAGGTACGATAATACGAGAATTAAGTGCCATTTTGGAAGTTGACATCCCACTTGAACCGAAATACATCCTCCTGAGCCTTCCGAATGCTCTGGATGTCCCATGGGCCATACTTCTATTCAGCAACCTAGGTCTAGTAGTGACGAAGAGGAATGTTGATAAATACTAGTGGGTGCAGGAATGGAGGACTGGGATGGACATGTATATGGGAGCAGAGAAAGTCACTTATAAAAGTAGAGGATGTCCTCGGAAATTTTACAAGGTGTGGGGAAAGTGGATAAAATATTATGATCTGGCCTGATTGATGAAGAGACAGGACCATGCCTTGGTACTGTATCGTTTGCCATGGATTTTCAAATTGTGTTTGATGCACTGCTGGCCGTTCTCCATGGTGTGTTGCAAATGTGGTGATGATGTGCTCTCCTCCTTCTGGAATGTCACTGTTACAGGTGCGCAGTTGCACCGCATTGTGTTATTTAACTTCATGCTAAAAATAAATATATTCCCCAAAAAAAAATTACTTTGCTCCAAGTTGTATATCATAATGTTGATAGTGAGTTCTATTCTCCTGATAAATATCAGGTAAAACTGATTTCCTTCTCAAAAGATATTTATGTATAGCTTTTTTTCTGTTTTCACTTATTTTTTAATTTCCCCCATTCCAAAGCTCCTCCCCTGCTCGAGAACCTCCCCCATGCCTATTGCCCCAACTCCTCCATTTCTCCCCCCCTCCATTCATAATATATATATTTTTCAAAAAACAATAGTTTATTTCGACTTTTTGGACTGGCCCGCTACTTTTATAAAATGCACTTACCAAAATGTCAGCCCCTTCATGCCTATGTACATGCATTCGTTCTGATGCATGCACATGCATACGTCATTACACTAGGCTGAAGTAGCATCATGATGCATATGCTCACCTGAGTTTTGACACATGCGCAAATACATGTCTTTGTGCTTTTTTTTGGCAATGATACAAAACGTGATTAAAACACATTTCATTTGTTGATGTTGAACAGCATTGCCAAAAACATTGGCAAAGCCAATAAGTTTGCATTAGCAGCCAAAAGGTGAAACATAGGGGCTGATTACGATGGTGGTCGGACCGCCACCGACAGGCCATGGGTGGCAGTCCAACCATCGACAGCCCTTTGGTCCGACTGCCGCATTATGATGCTGGTGGTCGGACCATAGCGGTCGGAGTCCACACTGCCGCTTCTGCCAGGATCTCAGATCCCAAAGCGGTGGAGGTCGGAGTTGCGCCCCTGAATGGTGGCGGTGCCGAAGCAGGCACCGCCGTCGGGCTTTGGATACAGACTGAGATTATGAGATGGATGAAACTTTTCACTTTGCCATTGCCACCCCGTCCCCGCCAAGTAGGTTTTCACTCATAACCAATAACTAACAGTATGCTTAGATAGCATAAGATGGAAAAATGAAAGGAGGTGGAAGGCAGACATAAGGAATGATATATACTTCTTGAAGAATAACAAAACCATGTCAAAATGCATTCCAAGATTATTTTACTTAACTGTAAAACCTATGGTTTTTAGCCAGTTTTTAGGGAAACAAGACTAAAATACGCCTTCAGTCCGGTGCTTAATTTAAACCAGTGGTTTCCAGTGCTTGGCACTGGCACTTTATTATCAACACCGGTGCATATGATGGTCTGCCACATGGTGGTGCTGTTTATTTAATTTAGAGACAAGCACAACAACAGTTGTTTGTCAATTCAATATACCTTAAAAATGACTAACACCTGCCCCAAACCCATTTTTGTAACTAATAGTCTGAATTACCACAATTGAAGGCATGTAATAGTTAGTAGTTGTCTTGGTACTGTCATTGGCAGTGCTGATAGGGGCAATGGGTGGTGCAAGCTGCAGTCGCCTCCTGACAAGGGCACGGCACTTATTTTTTCACACATTAAGCACTCCAGCAGTCCCCAATTTGTATCAAGGTTTCTTAGGTGTGACGCTCCGAACAACCATGAGGAGGAATAAACCTAGTGTCACACCATAAATAATGTAGTAATTTACCATGGGAGTTCTTTAAGAAATGGCTGTAAAACCTGCAATGGCTGTAAAACGTGCAACTTTGACCATTTTCTTGAGGAGCGAGTGTGAACCCTCACACCATCCTTTGGGAAGATAAATGCAAGATATTTACACCTCACTACTCTAAAAGTTCACTAGTCACCACTACAAGCTGAGGTACTGCTGTACTTTCCTCTGAATAGCCACTAGGTCTGAGGAAGAGTCGATTTTATTTTATACTCACTAACCAAGCTTACTTATGATGAACAAATGGCAGCAGGCAAGCCAAATCAACTGATTTTCACCACTGAAATACCAATATGGCTGAGGAACATCAAACACACAAAAGTTGATGGGAGGAATGCTTGCAATAAGTCTAACTACTGGCAGTCACTCAGGGTAGCATTCCAATATTTCATTCTTTTGTCCACCCTGCCACCTCAGTTTGGATATAGCCATATACAAAATAGTAGGCCAGGTCCTCCCTGAATTAAAAGATAAGCAACCTAAGATCGGTTTCACCCTGATTGGGGCTCATCAGTCAAGTGTAGCTTGCTTCCAGTGGCACAGTGAGCATGGGACTAATGTTTGAGAATAGCCTTTTCATCAAACACTCAAAAGGTGATTAGAGGAATACTTGTATTAAGTCTACCCACTGGCAATCAATCGCTTGAGTATATTTCCAGCCCATCATTGTTTTGCACACAATGCCACCTGAGTTTGGACCCAGCCATAAATAAATCAGTCTTGGCCTGGAAACCAGTCTGGCGTTGCGCGTGTACCAGTTCAGGAAGGACCTGGCCTGGCAGTTCATGATAGACTGTTCCTATTGGAGCAGGGTCAAGACTGATTTGCATATGGCTGAGGTGGCATGGTGTACTAAATAATGATGGACCAGGATGCAGCCCGAGTAATTACCAGTAGCTGAGAATAATTCAGGCATTCCATACATCACTTTTTTGTATACTTCAGTGCGATGTCTTAAGTGGGACAGGTATTCCCAGACGTGGGTCCAGTGCACTCTAGAACTAAGCTATACCCGACTGAAGAGCTGTAATAAAGATGAAAACGGTCTTGGGTTGCTTGTATTCTGGTTCAGGGAGGACCTGGTCTGGGAGTTCAGCTTAGACAGTTCCTATTGGTGCAAGGTCAAGACTGATTAGCATATGGTTGGTAAAAACTGAGGTGGCATGGTGTGCTAAATAATGATGGTCTGCGATGCAGCCCGAGTAATTACCAGTGGCTGCGAATAACTCAAGCATTGCATCCATCACTTTTCTGAATACTACTTCAATACGGATGAGGAAGTCAGTCACTGTCCATGTACCTGAGAGGCTTATAAGTCTGAGTCAATGGCCCTCATTAAAAGTTTGCAAGAATTTGATGGGGAGGTACCATGGGCGGTCGTCTGGGGGAGAGGGGAAATCTACATTACCATCTAGGATTGTTCCACTGAATTCTGGCCAGTATGAGTTTTTTGCCTAGAATGGCAAATACCTGTGTGGACCCTGTATTGCCGGTCCTTTTGCCTTATTAAGGCAACAAAAACACTGACATCTTTACATCTTCTATGAGCACGCGGAAAGTATGAGCGGGAACGCTGGTGGGGGGTGGAGAATTTCGATAGGAGAGCAGGAGAGCAGGACATGCTTGCGCCCTCCCAGTTGAAGCATTGTCTGCTCCCCTTGGGCTGCTGCAAGGGGACAGATGAGGGCCGGGCAATGCTGCCCCCTCCATCGAATGCCCCTGCAGCATCTGTGGCAGGCTGTGTGTCTCTGGGCCCAGAATTATCAGGTCCAAACTGTTCAGACCCGATAATTCTGTTTTCAGACACACGTGGAACTGTGACTTGCTTGTGGTGATATACCCTACCTTGTAATGAGGACACATGGGATCACAGATCAGTCATCTGAGAATCCAGCAAAGCAGGGGCACAATGAGCCTTGTGCCAATCTGATTCCTCTAAAAGGCTGGTTGGCCTGGGGCAGAACAGGACATGCTACTGAAAATCTCAGTATGGCGGTTATACACCTTTGCAATGCATCCAACATCATGCATGACACTTACAACACATTTCTTGCAATGCATCTACATTTCCAATGTGGTAAGTAGGCCCAGGAGAAATTTCAAACACAGGGGTAATTTGCGTAATTTCAGAAACATCACATTTTGCTTGTTATGTGACATTTCCCAAATAATGCCACTATGCATAATTACATGGAAGCAAGGCGAATGACCAGAAAGTAAGCGGCTGTCATTTGCGGTACTTGTGTTTTTGGTGCTATTTTATTTTAGCGCAAAATGCATCTTCACATCCATAATGAACACAGGATGCTTTTTGTGTTAAAATGTAATTCTAAATGCCATATTTGCATTTTGCGTAATTGTCCCAAAAAATCTGCGTAAATATGTGAAAGGAAATCAAGCAAATTTCAAACACTCCGTTGGTAAATTAGAACGTTTTGCATTTACAATGCATTGTAGAAGGGTTTAAGATAATGGGTTTTGAGGGTTTAGGGATAGGCAGTGTTACGTTGTAGTAAGGGATTTTAGGGTTCAGGTACGGGTAGTGATAAGAAGTAGTAAGGAGGTTTTAAGGCACAGGGATGTGTAATGATAAGGGTAGTAAGGTGTTTTTAGGGTTCAGGGATGAGTAATGCTAAGGGGTAGTACCGGTGCTTAGGGCAAGCTGTGTAAAATGGTAATAAGCTTGTTTTAAGTTTTAAGGAAAGGTAGTGTAAAGGGGTAGCAAGGAGTTTTAGCATTCAGCGATGAGTAGTGTTAAAGGATTGTAATGAGTTTTTAGGGTTCAGAGAGGATAGCATTCAGGGTAGTAAGGAGTTTTTATGATTCAAGGATAAGTAGTGTTAAGGGCTATTAAGGAGTTTTAAGGTTTCAGAGAAGAATAGCATTAAGGGGTATATAGGTTTTTTTGTTTTGTTTCAGGAAAAGGTAGAGGTAAGGGGTAGTAAGTAGCCTTTAGGCTTCATGGAAGGGTAGCATTACGTGTTTTTAGGGCTCAGAGAAGGGTAAGGGGAAAGGGAAATGTTAGAAATGGGGATCTCTAGTTGGCAATGGTTTGCACCTTGTCCAAGTAGGGACCCTTCCTTCTAGTGAGGATAAGGGAGTTACACTCCTAAAATAACCCCTGCTCACCCCCTTGGTAGCTTTCATGGGCAGTAAGGCTTATCTTAGAGGCAGTGTGTAAAGCATTTGCACATAACCAACAGTAATACAGTGTAAGCACTACAAAAGGACACCACACCAGTTTATAAAAATATCCAATATTTTTATATACTTAAGACAAGACCAAAAACAATAAAAATCCACAATACAGTACTTAGAAATCTTCAGTTATCAAAATAACCTTGAAATAAAGTTCCTTGAAGTTGATAGCTCTGTCTGGGGCTATCACGGCGTCGTGAACAAACAAATCCAAACAGTTCTGGCTGACCGCGGCGTCGCGGGCCAACTACGGTGTCGGGAAGACCCGCAAAACAGTACCTTTAGAAATGCAGGGCGTCGGCGGCCTCTCGTTGAGCTCTGAAAGCACGGCATCCGCAGGCGTCGGTTCCGGAGGTTGATGCAGCAGTCGTCGGGCCCTTGAAGTCACACAGGTTGCAGATCGAACTCCTCGTGGCTGAAGTCAGGAGCGCTGGCGTCGACAGGCGTCGGGTGCTGCGGTGCAAAGTGCAGCGGTGCGGCGTGTGATGCCCTCAGGTCGCGGTGCGAGCAGCGGCTCGGTGGCGGCGCAAGATGGCGGCGTCGGTGAGACCAGGGTCGCTGTGCGAAGTGATGCGGTGCTCGTTGCGGTGCTGGCAGGTCACGGTGCAGCCAGCGGCGTCGTCCTTACTGAAGCGCAGTCGTCGGCAGACGAACTGGAGTCGATGGCGCCGGCATCGGTAGGCCAAGGCTGCGGTGTGGGATGAGGACGGTGCGTCGTGTAACTTTACGAGCGGTGCCCACGAACCACGGTGCAAGCAGCGGCGTCGGTGTCGGCGTGAAGCGGGGTCGTCGGGGGTACCAAGGTGGCGCCGTACAGTGAGGCGGTGCGGAGTGCGGTGCCCACAGGTCGCGGTGCGAGCAGCGACTCGGTGGCGACGTCAGATGGCATTGTCGGTGAGACCAGGGTTGCGGTGCGGCGTTGCGGCAGTGCTCTCTGCGGTGCCTTCAGGACATGGAGTCAGCAGCGGCGTCGTAGACGGCGTCGGGTTGCTTTTTCTTCTGTTGCAGCACAAAACACACAGTCCCCAGTGCTGAGGGCAGAAGAACTTGAAGTCTGAGTCTGAGACTTCTTGAACAGGGGGCAAGCTCTACCTCAAGCCCTTGGAGATACTCAAAGGAAGAAGTTGCAGAAAGTTCAGTCCAGTCCTTTCACGGCCCAAGACAGAAGCAGCCACTGCAGGCCAACACAGCAAAGCACTCAGCAAAGTGGTAGTTCCTCCTCACAGCTTCTCCAGTTCTTCTTCTTGGCAGTCTTCTTGGTCCAAAAGAGTTCTAAAGTTCAGGGGTTTGGGCCCCACTTTTTATAGCCCAAAATCCTTTGTCCTCTCAGGCAGAGAGTGTCTGTGCCCAGCCAGAACCAGTTCTGTTCTCTCTGGTGTAGCTTCCTGGCAGGAGGTGGAGACGGTATTGTCAGAGGCAGACCAGGCCCATTCAGGTGAAAGGAAATCTCCTCCCCCTACTCTAAATACAGCCCAGGTCTATTCATCCCTTTCCTGACCCACCTAGACTCTCTGGAGCCACTGCTCCTCCCCAGCCCCTGTCATCCAAAACCCAGACAGTCAATCCACAAACCCAGCAGAGGCCTACTGGATGGCTGAGCAAGAAAATACCTACTTTCTAAAAGTGGTATTTTCAGACACAGAATGTAAAAATCACCTTCACTAAAAGATGCATCTTTAGATTCTGAGTTCAGTCATACTAAACTTTATTTTTCTACCTTGTTCCTAGGGCCAGTTATGTTTATAAGATGTTATAAACAAACTCCCCATACTATCCTATGGGAACAGGTATCCTTGCAATAGTGAAAAACTAAATTAGCAGTAATTCACTATCAGGACATGCCACACACACCAGGGCATGTCCTACCTTTCTCATACACTGCACCCTGCCCACAGGGGTACCTTGGGCCTACCTTAGGAGTGACTGACATGTAAGAAAAGGGAAGGTTAGGGCCTGACAAGTGGGTACACTTGCCAAGCCGACATGGCAGTCCCAGACTGCACACAGGCTCTGCAATGGCAGGCCAGAGTTACATTTACAGGCTGCTTGCGTGGGTGGCACAATCCAGTGCTGCAGCACACTAGCAGCATTTGATTTACATGCCCTGGCACACTCAGTGCACTTTACTAGGGACTGACATGTAAATCAAATATGCCAATCATGGAAACACCAATCCATAACACAATTTACAACAGGAGCACTTGTACTTTAACACTGATCAGCAGTGAGAAAGTGTGCAGAGACACTAAGCCAGTAAAAACAGAGTCAAAACCGGGAGGTCAGAAAGCAAAAACTCAGGGGAAACATGCCAAAAGATGCCAAGTCTAACACATGTCCCCTCCAGCTGAAAGTAGGGAGAACTACCCAACCTTCTGGGTGTTCTCTTCACTAAGGCGGAAGAACCTGGACAGTCCATCTGTGTTGGCGTGTTCTGAGCCAAGGCGGTGTTCCACCGTAAAGTCCATTCCCTGTAGGGAGATGGACCACCTTAACAGTTTTGGATTCTCACCCCTCATTTGCATCAACCATCTGAGGGGCCTGTGGTCCATCTGAACCCGGAAGTGAGTCCCAAACAGGTAGGGTCTCAGCTTCTTCAGTGCCCAGATCACAGCAAAAGCTTCCCTTTCTATGACACTCCACCTCTGTTCCCTGGGGAGTAGTCTCCTGCTAAGGAAGACTACAGGCTGGTCTAGGCCCTCTTCGTTCAGTTGTGAGAGCACCGCTCCCACACCATGCTCTCAAGCATCGGTCTGCACGACGAATTCCTTGGAGAAGTCGGGTGCCTTGAGCACGGACGCCGTGCACAAGGCGTCCTTCAGGGCATCAAAAGCCTTCTGGCAGAACTCAGTCCAGATCACCTTCTTGGGCTACTTCCTGGAAGTCAGCTCTGTTAAGGGGGCAACAACAGTGCCATAGCCCTTAACAAACCTCCTGTAGTAACCGGTGAGACCTAAAAATGCTCTCACCTCTGTCTGGGTCTTGGGGGGTTCCCAAGCCAGAATGGTGTCAATCTTGGGCTGTAGGGGCGCCACCTGGCCGCTTCCTACCTCGTGTCCCAAGTACACCACAGAACCCTGCCCGATCTGGCACTTACTGGCCTTGATCGTGAGGCCTGCCCTCTGCAGAGCCCTCAACACTTCCCCGAGGTGCAGCAAGTGTTCTTTCCAGCTGGAACTGAACGCTGCAATGTCATCCTGGTATGGTTCACTGAAATCCTCCAGTCCAGCCAAAACCTGGTTGACCAACCTCTGAAAGGTGGCAGGGGCATTCTTCAACCCAAAGGGCATCACCCGGAACTGGTAATGTCCTTCTGGGGTTCAGAATGCTGACTTCTCCTTGGCCCCATCAATTAAGGCAATCTGCCAGTACCCAGACGTTAAATCAAACGTGCTGAGGAACTTGGCAGCTCTCAACCGATCAATGAGCTCATCAGCTCTGGGGATGGGGTGTGCGTCAGTTCAGGTGACGGCATTGAGCCCACGGTAGTCCACACAAAACCACAGTTCTGGAGTGGCACTGGGTGCAGCAGCCTTTGGGACCAAGACCACTGGGCTGGCCCAAGGACTGTTGGAGGGCTCGATCACCCCTAACGCCAACATCTTAGAGACCTCCTCTTTGATGCTGGCCCTGACCCGGTCAGTCAACCTGTAAATTTTGTGTTTTACAGGAGGGCTGTCACCAGTGTCCACGTCATGGGTACACCAGTGAGTAACAGTGGGGCAAACTGTCCCAACAACTGGTGACAGTCACTCTGCTGCTCTGGGGTCAGTGTAGGGGAGAGGATCACACCTTCCACTGACCCATTGTGCTCCTTGGTCGACAGGAGGTCAGGGAGAGGTTCACTCTCCTCTTCCACCCCATCATCTGTCGCCAAGAGCATGCTCACTTTGGACCTCTCGAAGTGGGGCTAGAGGCGGTTCACGTGGAGGACACTCAAATGGGTTCCTGGGAGTCTGCAAATTCACCAGGTAGGTGACATCACTTTTGCGCTCCACCACCTCAAAAGGCCCAGTCCACTTGTCCTGCAAGGCACAAGGTTCCACTGGGGCCATGACCCCCACTTTTTGCCCAGGTTGAAATTCGACCAGAGTGGCATTCTGGTCATACCACTTTTTCATTTCTTCCTGGCTTGCTTCCAGGTTCGCCTGGGCGAGTTTCCTGAAGCAGGCAGTTTGGTTTCTGAAGGCCAGCACGTAACTAAACACATCCTGGGGAGTTTTCCTGGGAGCTGCCTCCCAGCCTTCCTTCACCAAACTCAGAGGTCCTCTCACAGGGTGGCCATACAGAAGCTCAAAGGGACTGAACCCAAGAGACTTCTGAGGTACCTCCCTGTATGCAAAGAGAAGGCATGGCAAGAGGACGTCCGACTTACGCCTCATGGGTTCTGTTAGACCCTTAATCATGCCCTTCAAGGTCTGGTTGAATCTTTCCACTAGACCATTACCTTGTGGGTGGTAAGGAGTGGTGAACTTGTAGGTTACACCACACTCCTTCCACAGGGATGTCATATACTTCGATATGAAATTGGTCCCATGGTCAGAAACCACCTCTCTGGGGAAACCCACGCGGGAAAAGATGCCCATTAACACCCGGCCCACCACTGGCGCCGTCGTCCTGAGAGGGATTGCCTCCGGGTACCGGGTGGCATGGTCCACCAAGACCAGGATGTACCTGTTGCCCATGGCTGTCTTGGGATCCAGTGGCCCCACAATGTCCATCCCTACCCTTTCAAAAGGGGTTCCAACACTGGAAAAGGTTGGAGAGGGGCTTTGACCTTCCTCCCACTCTCACCACTTGTCTGGCAAGTTGGGCAAGACCTGCAATGTCCATCTGACTGCCTTCGCATTTGGGGACAGAAGAAGTGGGTGACAAGCCTGTCAAAAGGTCTTGTCCCGCCCCAAATCTCCTACCAAAGGCACGTCATGAGCCAGACCCAGTAGGAAGGTCCTGAAGCGCTGGGGTACCACCAGCACATGGGCTGACCCAGGCTCAGCGACCTTAGGCTCGCTATACAGGAGACCATTCTCCCAGTAGAACCAATGTGATCCAGACTGATCACCAGCTGCCTGGTCTGCAGCCTGCTGCCGCAGACCCTCCAGAGAAGGGCACTCCTTCTGCTCCCTGCAGAAGTCTTCCCTGGTGGGATCACCTTCTTGCTGCCAATGGGTCAGCTCGGAGATGCCCCCCAGTTCAGCTACCTGCTCCCCTGTAGGTACCTGGGCGTCCCCCTCAAGGTTAGCCTCCTCCCGGTCCGTGGGAACTTCAGGGGCCGGTTTTCCACTCCCCCTGCCCTTTCTCTTGGCAGGCACCTGGGCCACTGTTTCAGGCTCCAGGTCCTTCTGATCACCCTTTCTGGCCACCATTGACCGAGTGGACACGCATGCCCACTCTGGCAACCCAAGCATCTCCAAGTGAGACTTGAGCTCAACATCCTTCCACAAGGACTGCTCCAGGTTGTTACCTAGCAGACAGTCTACAGGCATGGTAGGGCTCACAACCACCCTCAAGGGACCTGAGACCCCCCGCCCATTCAAAGGGAATCTGCGCCACCATACACCGATGCTCCGAGTTGTCCACAGCAACTACTTGGTGGAATGCCCCGGGGACTACCTGCTCGTCAGAGACCAGGTGACACCGGACTGAGGTCACACTGGCTCCAGTATCTCTGAGAGCCTCTACCCTTTTCCCATTGATGGTCACCCAGGTGCTATATTGCTTTGTGTTAGGGGGCACCTGGTTTCCTGGGACCATCTCACTGTCCCCTAGTGAGACGAGGGTCATTTCTGCGGGATCCCCACCCTCCAGTGGGTACCCCTCCTCCCCAAGAGCTACACTCGCCAACACCTTGGTCTGCCCACCAGTGGGTGGCTGTGCCCTCTTGTGGCACTTGGGATCCACCTTCAAGTGACCCACCTGGTCACATGCAAAACACTTGCAGGGGCCGGTCTCAGCAAGCTTTCCTGAAGAGACCCCTTGTTTCTTATCTCCTGGGGGATGGGAACCTTTACCCTGGGTGTTAGTTTGGGGCCCTTAAGAGAATTCCTGTGCTTTACCCTTGTATCCCCACTTTTCTGCTGGGGACCCTGCCCACCTTTGGCTGAGTCTCCCCCAAACGCTTTCTTGTGGACCCTGGTACTCACCCAGCGGTCCGCCTCCATAGCAAGCTTCCTGGGGTCAGTCAGCTTACTATCAACCAGGTGCTGGCGCAGCTCTGTAAAACATAGACTAGACAAGTGCTCCCATGCAATCAAATTGTAGAGCCCCTGAAAATCTGTTACATTACTGCCCTTCACCCAGCCATCCAGAGACCTGCAGAACGAATCTACACATTCCAACCAAGTGTTGGCATCAGTTTTCTTGCTGGACCTGAACTGATCCCTATACTTCTCAGGAGTGAGACCATACCTGGTGAGGAGAGCGTCCTTCATATCAGCATAGGTGAGGGTCTGCCCCTTACCCAAAGCTATCAGAGTATCCCTAGCTTCTTCTGGAAAGAGAGGCCACAACCCTGCCCCCCAATTCCTTTCAGGGACCCCATTCATATGAATAGACGCCTCATACCCCTGGAACCACCTTTGTATGTCATCCACCTTCTTGAATTCCTTGCCTACATTCTTGGGAATGTGCACAATTCTGTCTGACTGCCCTGACGAATCGCTGCCACCATCTGAGCTGGGTCTACTCCTTAGCTCCAGCTCCTTAAGACTTTGTTTATGATCTAAGATCATCTTCCTTTCCTCCATGGCTATTCTTTTGTCTTCCCTTTCAGTTTCTATCCTGAGTTTTTCCAACTCGAACTTCCTTGCTTTCCGCCTGTCCTCCAGCTCCTCCGGGGACAGGCCACTGCTGTCTGGCCTGGAGGGTTCCCCCCTCCCAAAAGCACATCCACCCTAGGAATAGGCTCCTCCGCCTCTCCACTGAGATCTCCAGACTGCCCACTGGCATGTCTGGCTGCTACCCAGGCCCCCAGTGCCTTTTGTAGCTCCTCCTTCCTGGTGAGGCCTCTGACTTGGACCTTTAGGTTTTTGCAAATAGCCTTCAATTCTTTCACATTGTAGGATTCCAACCTATCCTCCTCAAAGGCCACTTCCAAAGATGCAGCAGATGATGCTCTTGATTCAGGCATGATGAAGTAGCAAGTTCAAGTTCTCAGAAAAAACTGGCAAGATCAAAAAATAGGCCAAAAAGAAAGAGAACCAGTATGTGGTACGTAATGGTCTGCGATATGGTAGTGCACACCAATCACTGTAAGTCAAGTGCAAATGCAAGTCCTATCCCCACCGCTGACAACCAGTGTTAGAAATGGGGGTCTCTAGTTGGCAATGGTTTGCACCTTGTCCAAGTAGGGACCCTTCCTTCTAGTCAGGAAAAGGGAGTTACACTCCTAAAATAACCCCTGCTCACCCCCTTGGTAGCTTGGCATGGGCAGTCAGGCTTATCTTGGAGGCAGTGTGTAAAGCATTTGCACATAACCAACTGTAATACAGTGTAAGCATTACAAAAGGACACCACACCAGTTTAGAAAAATATCCAATATTTTTATATACTTAAGACAAGACCAAAAACGATAAAAATCCACAATACAGTACTTATAAATCTTCAGATATCAAAATAACCTTGAAATAAAGTTCCTTGAAGTTGATAGCTCTGTCCTGGGCTATCACGGCGTTGTGAACAAACAAATCCAAACAGTTCTGGCTGACCGCGGCGTCGCGGGCCAACTACGGTGTCGGGAAGACCCGCAAAACAGTACCTTTAGAAATGCAGGGCGTCGGCGGCCTCTTGTTGAGCTCCGAAAGCACGGCGTCCGCAGGCGTTGGTTCCGGAGGTCGGTGCAGGAGTCGTCGGGCCCTTGAAGTCACACGCGTTGCAGATCGAACTCCTCCCGGTTGAAGTCAGGAGCGCTGGCGTTGGCAGACATCGGGTGCTGCGGTGCGAAGTGCGGCATGTGATGCCCTCAGGTCGCGAGTGAGCAGCGGCTCGGTGGCGGCGTCAGATGGCGTCGTCAGTGAGATCAGCATCGCATTGCGAAGTGATGCGGTGCTCGTTGCGGTGCTGGCAGGTCACGGTGCAGGCAGCATCGTCGTTGTTGCTGAAGCGCAGTAGTCAGCTGACGAACTGGAGTCGATGGCACCGGCGTCGGTAGGCCAAGGCTGCGGTGCGGGATGAGGACGGTGCGTTGGGTAACTTTACGAGTGGTGCCCTTGAACCACTGTGCAAGCAGCGGCATCGATGTCGGCGTGAAGCGGTGTCATCGAGGGTACCAAGGCGGCGTCGTGAAGCGAGGTGGTGTGGAGTGCGGTGCCCACAGGTCGCGGTGCGGACAGTGGCTCGGTGGCGGCATCAGATGGCGGCGTCGGTGAGACCAGGGTCACAGTGTGGCGTTGCGGCAGTGCCCTCTGCGGTGCCTTCAGGACACGGAGTCGACAGCGGCGTCGTAGACGGTGTCGGGTTGCTTTTTCTTCTGTTGCAGCACAAAACACACAGTCCCCAGTGCTGAGGGCAGAAGAACTTGAAGTCTTTCTGTTCTTGAGACTTCTTGAACAGGGGGCAAGCTCTACCTCAAGCCCTTGGAGATACTCACAGAAAGAAGTTGCAGAAAGTTCAGTCCAGTCCTTTCACTGCCCAAGACAGAAGCAGCCACTGCAGGCCAACACAGCAAAGCACTCAGCAAAGTGGTAGTTCCTCCTCACAGCTTCTCCAGCTCTTCTGCTTGGCAGTCTTCTTGGTCCAAAAGAGTTCCAAATTTCAGGGGTTTGGGCCCCACTTTTTATAGCCCAACATCCTTTGTCCTCTCAGGCAGAGAGTGTCTGTGCTCAGCCAGAACCAGTTCTGTCCTCTCTGGTGTAGCTTCCTGGCAGGAGGTGGGGACGGCATTGTCAGAGGCAGACCAGGCCCATTCTGGTGAAAGGAAATCTCCTCCGCCTACTCTAAATGCAGCCCAGGTCTATTCAGCCCTTTCCTGACCCACCTAGACTCTCTGGAGCCACTGCCCATCCCCAGCCCCTGTCATCCAAAACCCAGACAGTCAATCCACAAACCCAGCAGAGGCTTACCGGATGGCTGAGCAAGAAAATACCTACTTTCTAAAAGTGGTATTTTCAAACACAGAATGTAAAAATCACCTTCACTAAAAGATGCATCTTTAGATTCTGAGTTCAGTCATAATAAACTTTATTTTTCTACCTTGTTCCTAGGGCCAGTTATGTTTATAAGATGCTATAAACAAACTCCCCATTCTGTCCTATGGGAACAGGTATCCTTGCAATAGTAAAAACCAAAATTAGCAGTAATTCACTATCATGACATGCCACACACACCAGGGCATGTCCTACCTTTCTCATACACTGCACCCTGCCCACAGGGGTACCTTGGGCCTACCTTAGGGGTGACTGACATGTAAGAAAAGGGAAGGTTAGGGCCTGGCAAGTGGGTACACTTGCCAAGTCGACATGGCAGTCCCAAACTGCACACAGGCTCGGCAATGGCAGGCCAGAGTTACATTTACAGGCTGCTTGTGTGGGTGGCACAATCCAGTGCTGCAGCCCACTAGCAGCATTTGATTTACAGGCCCTGGCACACTCAGTGCACTTTACTAGGGACTGACACGTAAGTCAAATATGCCAATCATGGAAACACCAATCCATAACACAATTTACAACAGGAGCACTTGCACTTTAACACTGATCAGCAGTGAGAAAGTGCGAAGAGACACTAAGCCAGCAAAAACAGAGTCAAAACCGGGAGGTCAGAAAGCAAAAACTCAGGGGAAACACGGCAAAAGATGCCAAGTCTAACAGGTAATAAGGGACTATTAGGGCTCAGGGAAGTGTAGTTTTAAGGGGTAGCAAAGTGCTTTTAGGGTTCAGAGAAGGGTAGCGCTAAAGGGTAGTAAGGGACATTGAGGATTCAGGAAAGAGTAGCATAAAGGGGTAGTAAGGGGTTATTAGGTTTCAGGGATGGGTAGATCAATGCCGTCTCCTCCGCCTGCTTCCTCACTCTGGCATTCTATGTAAGATCTTCAAGTGGCTACCCCTACACACAAGACGCACCGTGACATAGGCCCTTATCACCAGCGGACTGGACTACGCCAACGTCCTCTACGTAGGAACCGCCGCACACCTCCTACAGAGACTTCAGACCCTACAGAACGCCGCGGCCAGACTTATCCTCGGCTTTCCCCGACGAACCCACATCACACCCCACCTTAGGCAACTTCACTGGCTCCTCGTACAGAAAAGATGCTAATTCAAACTGCTGGCCCACGCACACAAGGCTCTGCACAACCAAGGACCTGCATACATTAACTACCACCTGAACTTGCACCAACCGTCGTGAAGATGACGCTCCACCTCCCTTTCACTTGCCTATACTCCCCGTATCTACCAAAGCAGAAGTGGAGGATGCTCCTTCTCCCACATAGACCCGGAACAGCCTCATCACGCACCTCCGGACCATCACCTCACTTCCAGAATTCTGAATGGCCCTCAAGACCTTTCTGTTTGACTAAGCCTCTGGGACCTGCAAGCGCCTGGATACCATATTGGGTGATTAGCAGCGCTTTATAAATCCTGATTGATTGATGGGTAGTTGTAAATAGTAGTAAGAGGTTTGTAGCATTCAGGGAAAGGCAGCCTTAAGGAGTGTTAAGAGGTTTTTAGGGTTTAGGAAATTGTAGCATTAGGTGGTAGTAAGGAGGTTTAAAGGCAGGGTAGAATTAGGAGGTAATAAAAGGTTTTTTAGGATTCAGGTCAGGGTAACGTTATGGAATAGTAAGGGATTTTTAGCATTCATTGAAGGGGTTCTTAATATGTATTCATAGAGAGAGAGGGAATACATAATGGGTAACTGCGTAGTATGGGTCTTTATTGCTATCGAGCAATTGTGATGACATTTACAAACCCCAAGGCTGAAGGTCTATATGTCAATATAGGACCATATCACACATGGTACTCGATTTATTAATTGATTTTAGTACTCTTTAGAACAATTTAGGGCATATGAGCAACATCTTTTTACTATTCATTGTTTGGCTGAGCATGCAGATATGTCTGTCAAAGTTTGAAAAATGTGTGTTTTTGTTAGTGATAATGTGCTTATATTTAAAATGTGTTTTATGCTATAATGAGTATCATTAGAAATAAAAATTAAATGCAAAGCACTTTGGTGCTGATTACGCTGCACGGTTGACGCGTATCGGTCTGGAGCCGGCCGACCATATGTGGGCAGTTCCCACCTCGCACTTTGGATGCGGTCGGAAACATCCATTTCATTATGGCAGCTTGTGTGGCGGGAGGAAAAGGCCCGCAGCACAAGCTGCCATAGTGAAATGGATGTTCGTAAACATCCCTGCACCGTGTGGCAGGCACATCATGGTGCCTGCTGCATGGTGCAGGGATGTTCAGGGGGGCACAATAGGTGCTCCCCAGGCCCCATAGTGGAGGGCCAGGGGTGAAGGGGCCCTGCTAGGGGCCCCCAAAGTAATTTTCCAACAGTCTTTACATGTCAGAAAGGCCAACATGGAAAGTCTGTAGGAAAATTACATCATAATCCCGATGGCAGAGCTACCGTCATTTGGGGATTATGGTGTCTTTACGATGCATCGATGGGTCGTTGAGCCCGTCGGAAGCACCGCAGACGGTCCCTCCGCCCGATGGCTATCCCAGCCGCATCGTAATTAGGCGGGCGGACCACAAGGGCAGATGTTGGTGGGTCTGACACTGGCGTGCTGTCGGTGTCGGACCCATCGATATCGTAATCAGCCCCGATGTGAGGAAATATAAACATGCATTCTAAAATGCGCTTTACTTTGTAGTATATAGACACTGTAGAGAAGTTTTAACATGACATGTATAAAGGAAGAAAATGAAGTGCAATGTGTTCTGCCTTTGCAATGTTTATTTTCACGCAATGGGGAGGATTCAGTGGTAGATGCATACATCAAGACTGGCCCTGCAAGTGTGAGCTTATCAGGTTTTCTGATTAATGTTCTAAAAGCAATACTGCCATTATGAAAGCATTTTTTGCCAGCACTGAAAGAAAGATGAAATGCTGTCTTTAACTTTTTTTATTTGTTTAAGGAAGCTACATATCCTACAAATTAATTCAGCTCTGTGAATTATGAGAAAGAATTCACAGTTAGACATCTTTTCCTTGAAATATAAGCTTTTAAACCTCTTACGAGCATCCAAGAAGAAGGCTTAACCATTTAAGGTTCCATGACAGAATATCACAGAAAAAATATTGATTCATCAAAATATCAACACAATAATATTGATTACAAAAATATTGCCATCCTATACCAAATTCGAAAAAAACACAAATATCAATGACAAAAACATAGCAGTAAAAAAAACTGAATTTAACAATATCGAGCACATAAATATGGAAAAACAAAATATCTACTACTATTCAAATATATACATGTTGGACTTGGCCCTGTCTGCAGTGCCATCCCCAAAGATTTTGCCTTCACCCTCCTGTTTTCTGAACCCATTTTGTTGGTTTTTAGGGCTCTGCATACTTTACTACTTCTAGCCAGTACTAAAGTGCTTGTGCTCTCTCCAGTAAACATGGTAGAAGTGGCTTACACCCAATCAGCATATTCAATTTACTTGTACATCCTTAGAAAAGTGGTACTACATGTACCCAGGGCCTGTAAATTAGATGCTAATAGTGGGCCTGCAGCACTGGTTTGTGCCACCCACTTAAAAAACACTGTTAAACATGCCTCTGGCCTGCCATTGCAGCCTGTGTGTGCAGTCTTAAATTGACATTTCAACCTGGCAAAATAAACCTTTTGCTAGGCCCAAACCTTTCTTTATAATACATATAAGTCACTCCTATGGTAGGCCCTGAACAGCCCATAGTGCAGGATGCAGTGTTTTTAAACAGTTAGAACTGTTCTTTTAAGTTTTACATGTCCTGGTAGTGAGAAATGCCTAAATGTGTTTTTCACTACTTCAAGGCCTACCTCTTGAATAAGATAAAATTGGATTACCTTGTTATAAGTGAGAACTTTTCATTGGGAGCAGTTAGAGAGGTTGAGTTTGGTGTCTAAAGAATTGAATTGAAACCCCTCTTTAATTGTAAAGTTGGACTTTTAGTCACAATTCTGAAAATGCCACTTTTAGAAAGTTGGTGTTTTCTTGTCCTAACCATTTGGCGCTTACAGCCTGATCCTGGGTCACATTACTAGGTGTAGCTGGCAGCTGGTCTTTGTGTATTGCTCTCAGACTGTGAGACAAAGGTAAGATAGGTGTTTGCAGGATGGGCCACTCTGAGTTAATGAGGGAGAGGAGCAGTCATCTATCACACTTGCACATCACAAAGGCTTTGCACGAGCACTCTCACAAAGGGTTTGTGACTGTTCTTTCGTGACCCCAGAAAAGGTGGGGCCAGGACAGGGAGGAAGGGGATGACTGACATCTAATTGGGTCGAAACCTCTAGAAGTTTCCTCTACTTCAAAGTGAGCACAAGGAATAAATATTGGACCCTTACTCCCATCTCTTGCGTACACTTCTGGATCAGTGGAAGACATACCTGCCAACCTATAAAAAAATTTCACTGCATGAGAAGGGGGCGTGACCTTGGAGGGGCCAGAGCCTTGTGACTCTTGCAGCTCCAGAGACAAGCTGGAAAACCACTCTGTGCAGTGCTTTCCTGCTTGTCTTCCCTGCCATCTTGTGATTTCGACTTCCCACCGGGTGACTGTGTGAAGGGAGCTGAAATTGTTTTACACACAGTGGCACCATCTGAGTTGACAGGCCCAGTAAGACTCTGCCAGGAAGAAGGGCTGCTGTGCTGCTGAAAGGACTGCCACTCTGCTGGACTGCTGCCCTGAAGGACTGCTGCATTGCTGTGCTGGCCTGCTTGCCTGCTGCCCCCTTGCGTGGGTGAAAAGAACTAGACCTGCAACCTGAACGCAGGACCTCCAGAGTGACTCCAAGAACTAATCTCTTGTAAGCTGCACCTGGACTCTGCAACTGTGAGTCCTACCCTACAAGTGGTGTCACCCCAGTACTGGAGCGCTTGGAGTAGGCCTAAAGGTACTCTGCCAGCCCATCTGTGGACCCAGCAGAACCAACGCATCTCCTCTGCTGTGTGGTGCAAACCCGAGCAGAACCGACTAATCGCCCTGCTGCGCGGACTTTCCGGGCGCAAGGACTATGCACCACCCACGTAGTCCGCAGCCTCATCAGAACCACCACCGCATCACAAGTCCCTCGTCAACTGCATCCTCACTAGCAGTGCAGGACTCGCAATCCCCGCAACTTCTTTGGAACCAGCCAGTGTGCAACGCCTCCTAGACGTAGGGCTTTGCATCGCTAGCCCCATCATCGACAGCCTCCTCAATGACAATGCAGGGCCTCACATCGCAGTCTCACAGCTCCTAGGAACTGATGCTGAGTGGCGCATCTCCAACCAGGAACTTGAATTGCCTCGACTGTGCTATGCATCCTCAACGTGGGACCTCACAACGCTCCGCAACAAGGATTTAAGGTGCTCTTGTTCAGCAGGTCTAACTGGGTCCCTGTAGCCGGCATGCGCTCCACTGCGGTCAGCCTGAACTTGTGATTTTGTCTGGGTCCTGCGCAACCAGATACCTCCAGTCAGCGCTTTGTGCTATTTGGCACTATATTTACTGAAATCTTTAAAATTGCATGTGGAATTTTGCTGATTTGGTCTTGTTTTATTTATTACAATGTACTCTATGTGTTCTAATTTGGTGTGGGATTTTTCTTTTATTGTTACTTTGCTTTATTACTGATTGAACTCCTGCATAAATACTTTACACGCTGCTTCTTATTTAAGCCTGGCTGCTCTGTGCCAAGCTGCCAGAGGTTAATTTGGGGTTTGCTTGTGACTTTACCCTGACAAGGATTGTGGTTGCTGCATGAGAAAGGTTTCGCCCCCCTCAACCAGTAACCCAATTTCGTACAATACACAATATAAAATATATCAAAATACATAATATCAACAACAATAAAATTGTGAGAAATAAGGAAAAAAATACGATTTTGAATCATATACTTTTTTAAATGAGATACGTATAAAAAATATCAATAAATAAACACAGTACACAAAAATAATAATACATTGAAACAAAAATTATTCATATATAAAACCATATCTGTTTGCAATGCATACACTATTATAAATAAACACATTTTTAAAAATTAAACATTACACGGAAATAAATATTACAACACATATAAAGAATTATTGAAATACATGTAATATTTAAAATATAATAATACATACAACAATCCAACAAATAAAACAGAAAGACTAATTAGTGTCCACCAAAAAAGGAAATAACTGAAAAAGTTAAAACTACACACAAAGTAGCCAATAAAATTTACAATAATACAGTCTAACCAACAAAAAGATAATAACCTAATTTAGAGAACACTTTAAAAATTGCTGCAAATGTCATTATTTATTACTGGAAAAACCTTACAACTACAAGAAAATGACAGTCTACCGCACTGCGCAACTCCTTCCACCAACCACTCAGACATCTCTGCTCCTCAGGACTCCTACTCACACTGATCCCACGCATACACAGAACCAGAGGAGAATGACAGGCGTTCTGTTACATTGCTTCAATAGCATAGAATGATCTCCCACTCCACATCAGACCGCCTCCTCCTATCTTTTTAAATTCCGCAAGAAGTTGAAGACTTCAGTTAATCAACCTACTATCGGCTGGGCTATGCACACACCTGCTCAGTGCCAGGATACCCTTGTGGGTGATAGTGCTCTCTACAAATACATGTAACAAATACACATAACATAACTGCATGAAGGAAAGCCAGAAGGAAAATGTTAACAAAATAATAAGCATCCTTCAGAAGTAAGTTTTAAAATTAACTTAACTGCAATGTAACCAAACATAATTTTAAAACACAAATGTATGCATAATTTGTTAAATTCTCTCCCTTATTATCTATATTAATCCCTAGATACTTCAGCAAAAATTAAGTACTACACAACAAAACTTCCAACCCTACACTGGTAAACCTGTACACTTGGAAAAAGTCACTTTCCAAGTAAGTAAAAAAAAACAGTCACAAAAATAAAACAACCCCGATATGTTAAATTTAAATGTAAAATCTCACCACCCCTCAAAACTAACCAAACCGTTACTTTCAACTAAACTTATGACAAACATTTTCTTCCCAGCTAAGGGCCCGATTCCGATGTTGTTCGGAAGGCCTCCGAATCAGATTTGGCTTTCCTGGATCCGATTCGTAGCCCTTGTTTATGACTGAATCGTACACAGGTCCGAACGACCAAGTACGATGCGAAGATCACGTACACGCCGACCGAATCGTTTCCAGGCCCTGAACCTGTCCGTACGACTCGTTCGTAGCCGAATCGTGCCGCGCTGTGGAGCCGAATTACGACCGAGCGAGTACGATGCACGATTCGGACAGCCGCTTCGCTTCGGTCTCAGCGACACGAAACGGTTGTCGGAGGCGTACTTCGGGGGGCTGTAACAGGCCCCCCTTCCCCCGGGGTCCTCCGAATCTGTCACGGGGGTGTGCCCATGGGTCCTCCCGATCCAGGCATGCACAGTGTGGCCACAGGGTGTACTCTTTTCCCCACCCACTCCTTTTTGCTATGGGAGCCTGTGTACGCGTCTGAACACAGGCTCCCATAGAGTTCAATGGGAGTCCGAGTGAACTGAGTCCGTAAGCATACGGCTGCATCGTACTCGCTCGTTTGTACCCCCGGAGCACGTTTCACTCGGAAAGCCCTCCAGATCTGAGTCGTACAGAGGGCTTTCCTAGCGAGATCGGAATCGGGCCCTAAAAAGGGAAGCCGACCTGACCCAAATATTGACTGCATAAAAGACAAATGGAAGAAAATCAAGTTAAAGGCACAGCACATATGTAAGTGTATAATGTTTGAAAGCATGTTTAAATTATATTAACAAATATAATAAACATTTTTTACAAAATTATTCCTTTTAAAATTATACTACTTTCAGACAGATTTGAAGAAGCAAAAGCACTGAGATCGTTAATTGGAAATGTACAAAATATTATGCAAATACTTATTATGAAAGGGCTACAATGATAAACGATATTGTAATTAATGTCAGAGAACACAACCATCCCCATATGCAACAGAGATAGAAGTAAGGCATGTACTTCAAGTTTTGAAAGGATCAAGCACTAGTTCCGAAGAGCCAGCTACTAAAATTTTAAAAGACATACTTCTCAACGTACCTGAACAAATTACTGGTCAGCTACCAGCAATTGCTACATTAAAACAACTAATATCATATATTAAAAAAGCCACGAGTCAAAACCCCGCTGCCACTAGACAATACCAAGGCATATAGATTCAAAAAACCTAACCACTACATCTAATGATGAACCTTTCCTTCTCCACAACAATCACAATAACAACAGGAGAATAATCAAATTTGCAACTGAAAAGAACATCCTAAGGGCCTGATTTCGAGTCTGGTGGTCTTCTGACCAGCAGACTCGCGGTGGCACAGCTGTGACGGTCCGCCGTCCACCGTATTATGGCTCCTAAAGTCGTTGCGGCGTGGATTGTCGGCTGTGCCAGAAAACAGTTGCTCCCTGGCGGTGGCGCAGGAGCACCACAATGCAATATGCTGAGCAGGGACTGGCGCAGTCCCGCTCAGCATATTACGAGTTCCTGGACCGGAAGCCTTTTCATGGGGTAGACCCCGCCATGAAAAGGCTGTCGGTGCAAGAACAAAGGGGGCCCTACAGGGCCCCCATGGCCACCCTGCCATGGGGATACATTCAGGGGGGCACAATATGTGCCCCCCTGTCTGTACCTCCACATTGTTCCAGCACAGCATGGACATCCACGTCCATGTCATGCTGGATCTTTTTTGCTGTTCCCATTGTGGTGCCTGCTTTCCATGCACCGCCATGGGAATAGCAAAGAACCGCCGACCGTATCACGAGTTACACATTTGTGACTCGTAATACTTTTGGCTGTGCTTGCGTGGCTTTGGCGCAGCAGAGACGGCATTGCGCCATCTCCTCTGTGCCAAAGTCGTAATCAGGCCCTAAGACTAAGCCAATGGGAAACATGGAGGAAGAACGAAACTTTTAAAATGTGCCCTCCACCACTGACGCAGATATACACTATACATGGTGAGTATCATAACACTAACACACGTCTCATTTATGCACTGCAGCCTAGCAAAGTGCAACTTACCATGAAATGTAAATCACATCAAAATAAAAACTAATAACTACTTTCCACAGAAAATTGTAATAGACTTCAAAAAGGCAACAATACAAACGATACTGATACTATACCTACACATATCCATTCAAGGCTGCTATTACTACTTCAACCAAAGCATTTGGAAACATCTGCAAAAATCTGAGCTAAGTGTAGAATATGCAACACAGATACAGTTTGCTTTTGAAATGAAAAGGTTAATAGCCCTAGCATATGTACCTCTAACAGACATACCTAACAACTACAGCATTCTAGTAGAATACCCATTTTACCAAAGAAATTTACAAACACTAAGGGCCTTAATACAAGTTTGGCGGTCCTCCTGTAGCACCGCCACTGCTGCGCTTGTAGGAGGACCGCCAAGCCTGTGGTGTGCCCGTCCGCTGGATTAAGAGTTTAATCCAGGGCGTGCAGGCGGTGCTGTGGTGGTCTCACAGCGGTGGCTGTGTTAGGCTCATAGGAGAACCTTAATAGAAGACTGCCACTATGACAGCACCTGCAGCACGTTTCTGAATGGTGCGGCATGCACTATGTTGTGCATGCCACACAGTGCAGGAACAGGGTGCAATTCCAAGGGGGGCTCAGTATGTGCCCCCCGCATGCATCCCCAGGCCCAGAAGCAACAGGGGCCCTGTTAGGACCCCCATAGTTTCATCTCCTCCACCCTTTCCATAGCGGGCTCACCGCCATGAAATGGGTGGTGGAAAAGCAGCTCGGAATATGCTCAGCGGTGCCGCAGCATCGCCGCCTGCATATTCTTGCCCCTTACTGCTGTGCCACCACCGCTGGATCCTGGATCCCGGCGGACACAGTGGTCCTGCGGCGGTCTGACCACTACACTCAAAATACTGCGGGCAAACCCACAGTGGTGGCGATGGTCAGACCGCCACCGCAAGTACGGCCGAGTATTCTCGCAATAAGGCCCTAAGTCCATTAATGGACTACTTTGAAGACAGATTGCTTGACAGACTGCACCACTCTAGACACAAATGGCAACCCAAATTACAAATGCCACCGTGGAATGTCTACAACAGCACCATGACTACCAAGCAATGGAGGGATGGCACAATGCCTTTCAAGCCACACTAGGAAGAACCCAAACAATACTATATAAATACATAGAAGCTCTCCAAAAAGAGCAATCCTACCAACAACTACCTATTTAACAGTTAGTAAACCAACCCAAACCTAAAATACCTAAACAAACCATGGAGATGTACGAAATGCTACAATTGAAAGTCAGACTCTTTGTTAATAACAAAGGATCAGACTACCTAGAAATAATAGCTAAATCAATATTATAAACCACCTACCAACATACTCACAACTAAAAAAAATCAAAAACCAACACCAGCATAACATAAACAATTTTAAGTAAATATTTAAATAGTTATTTTTATAAACCCATCCATAGTAAAAACGTACAGTTAAACATGACTAATAAATATAAATAATGTATTTTTATATTTTATTCAAAATACTCATAAGAAAACCAAAATGATTCCTTTTTAAAAACATACAATGCAGCTCACAAATGAAAACACACACATATAAAATAAAACCTTTCAATTACAGTAAAAAGAAAAAATATATTGATATAAAAATATAACATTTCCCACCCAAAAATAAATATAAATATTCTACTTATAGTTACATAGCTGATATTCTCGGTCCACACCAGGTCCCATATATCCAATCCACAAAAAGTAAAAAATGAAAACAAAATAACCAAAAAAGCATTAAAAAATGAAATCTCTAAATTAAAGTAATTTACATTCACTAGAGACCATGTTAAACCTTGAAAAGTGAAAGTAAAATCCTCACCAGGAAAACCAAAAAATCAAAAGAAATTAAAAAATAATGCTGGTTTAAATTCAACCAAACTAATTTCTTAGAAAAAAAACCACATAAAAATATTTGCAAATGTTGCACTCTGACTTCTAAACCTGTAAAAAAAAACATAACATACCCACCCTCACAATACATACATCCCAAATACAATACAAACATAGCATTACAACTCTACAAACATAGCAGAAAATACACCCATATTTACAATAACACAGTACTACCACCATAGCGCAGTTAAGCCTACCACATGGCACTGCATAACAAAGAAACACAAACTACCACTAAACAAGCTTACCAAATAAAACTAACACCATAACCCACATTAACTATACCTACCCACAACCTCCATAACCAAAAAACTCTAAAAAAGCTCTAACCTTATCCGTTGAAAAGCAACAGGGAACTACAACCGGCACGTCCACGTCAAAATGGCACTAATTGCACATCTGTCTGATCATTCAGGGGTCTGGATGGACCTGGCCCTGGTAGATGGCGATAATTCTAGAGTTTGGACATTTGATCGGACTCTGCTTCTGGATGATGCCGGGATGGAATTCTTATCCCAGGAGACTAAGGGGCCGATTCCGATTCGGGGCGGAAGCGCACCTAACAGTATTCGTCCGGAAAAAAACCAAGCCGAACGCGTGTTTCCCGACCGATTCGAACAGTCGTCCGAACGAACAAGTACGATGCGCATAACAGCCAAGATTCCGAGCGAGCCGTACTCACCAATTCCAGCTCCTGTTCCCCGCCCGAGCCGGATCCGTAAACGCCGATTCGAGTCGCACGGAAGCAAATACACAGCACCTTCAGGCCGGACGAGTACGATGCGCCTTCCGTACGTGCCGAACCCGTCGCTACGTCCGGCACGTCAGAGCATCCGGGAGAGCTGTACATAAGCTCCGATTTGCGCCACAAGACGATCCACGGCGACGAGACGGACAAGCCAGCGACAAGTACGAGTCCAAGCCACGAGAAACCCGAACGAGACGACCCAACCATGAATCCCATCGCGCAGGTCCTACCAATACTCTACATCTATCACCGGGACCGGTACGGACGCGTACTGACGCAGACGGTAAGTCAAACACCCACAACACAAACAAACGACACATACCCGAAATATGTCACACACACATAGGGATGCAGAAATGACGTACACTAGCAACAGCAGAACCATAGGGGCGGGATGGCTATCACCAATGCCATACACACCCATAGGGGGATGGATGCCTACCACTAATACCATCCCCACTCATAGGGGGATGGATGCCTGCCACTACTACCATCCCCACTCATAGGGGGATGGATGCCTGCCTCTACTACCATCCCCACTCATAGGGGGATGGATGCCTACCACTACCACCACCCCTACTCATGGGGGCCTGGATGCCTGTCACTACTACCCTCCCCACTCATAGGGGGATGGATGCCTGCCTCTACTACCATCCCCACTCATAGGGGGATGGATGCCTACCACTACCACCACCCCTACTCATGGGGGCCTGGATGCCTGTCACTACTACCCTCCCCACTCATAGGGGATGGATGCCTGCCACTAATACCATCCCCACTCATAGGGGGATGGATGCCTACCACTAATACCATCCCCACTCATAGGGGGATGGATGCCTACCACTAATACCATCCCCACTCATAGGGGGATGGATGCCTACCACTCCCACCACCCCTACCCATGGGGGCCTGGATGCCTGTCACTACTACCCTCCCCACTCATAGGGGATGGATGCCTGCCACTAATACCATCCCCACACATAGGGGGATGGATGCCTGCCACTAATACCATCCCCACTCATAGGGGGATGGGTGCCTGCCACCACTACCATCCCCACTCATAGGGGGATGGATGCCTGCCACTAATACCATCCCCACTCATAGGGGGATGGATGCCTGCCACTAATACCATCCCCACTCATAAGGGGATGGATGCCTACCACTAATACCATCTCCACTCATAGGGGGATGGATGCCTAGCACTCCCACCCCGCTACTCATGGGGGCCTGGTTGCCTGTCACTACTACCCTCCCCACTCATAGGGGGATGGATGCCTGCCACTAATACCATCCCCACTCATAGGGGGATGGATGCCTACCACTACCACCACCCCTACTCATGGGGACCTGGATGCCTGTCACTACTACCCTCCCCACTCATAGGGGGATGGATGCCTGCCACTAATACCATCCCCACTCATAGGGGGATGGATGCCTACCACTACCACCACCCCTACTCATGGGGGCCTGGATGCCTGTCACTACTACCCTCCCCACTCATAGGGGGATGGATGCCTGCCACTAATACCATCCCCACTCATAGGGGGATGGATGCCTGCCACCACTACCATCCCCACTCATAGGGGGATGGATGCCTACCACTAATACCATCCCCACTCATAGGGGGATGGATGCCTACCACTCCCACCACCCCTACTCATGGAGGCCTGGATGCCTGTCACTACTACCCTCCCCACTCATAGGGGGATGGATGCCTGCCACTAATACCATCCCCACACATAGGGGGATGGATGCCTGCCACTAATACCATCCCCACTCATAGGGGGATGGATGCCTGCCACCACTACCATCCCCACTCATAGGGGGATGGATGCCTGCCACTAATACCATCCCCACTCATAGGGGGATGGATGCCTACCACTACCACCACCCCTACTCATGGGGGCCTGGATGCCTACCACCCACACAACCCCTACTCATAGGGTAATGCATGACACAACCAGCATACTCCAACATAAGGAATGTCTGAAAAATACATCCCCCCAACACCATGACAAGCGTGTGTAGTCTGTGTCAAATGCCTACAACACTGAACATGACATTGAACATACAATGTGACCCCCTATCACATGTGTCACACATAAATGTGTGTGGCCTCCACAATGCAAGCAGACCATGACCACTGTGGCAATGGGGTCTAACACCCCATCATCACAGTGACCATAATGTAAGTGTGGGGTCCATAGCTGAAGCACATTTTGAACATTGTGGCAATGGGGTCTAAAGCCCCATCACCACAGTGACCAAAATGTAAGTGTGGGGTCCATAGCTGAAGCACATTTTGAACATTGTGGCAATGGGGTCTAAAGCCCCATCACCACAGTGACCAAAATGTAAGTGTTGTCATGGGAAAAGCTGCAAATGCCAAACTGCATGGATGATTCCTGGTCACACAACAACAAACACATCAGTGGCATAGTAGTGCTTGTGTCCCATAGCAACATAGATTGGGTGAGGCAAACAGTGCAGTGCCAAAGAAACATCGCTTTGGCCATGTGCAGACAAACATCACCCATGTGGGCTCACATTGTCAACATTCACGAATAACACAATGACAGAAGTGACCATCATAATGCAGACCCACATATCTGCACCAATGGACACACAAATGTAGATATCCTGTGGAGACTGTAGATGTGAGGTGAACAAATACCATTCCATGGCAGCAATGGGACATACAAACCATGATCATTGTGCTGACTGATGACCTAGGAGTCCCAGGGACAGCAGGGGAAAGCCACCAAACAACATACAGCCAATGGCACACTAAAGAAATGCCAATGCAGTGGTGCAAATGCACAAACACAAACAGGCAGACTCACACTGCATATCAAACACAACAGGTGATGGGGGTGTGTGCCAGTGTCCCCAGGCAACCACACAACACATGAGGAGGGCTGAATCCCTATTACACAGATGTCAATACAGTGCCACACAAAAGTAACTCATGGATCGGATTCCCCTATGTGGGCAATCAGGCATTGTTAGATGAGAGGGAGCCCAAATTACAAATGTCACACAAGCTTGTAGGAACAGCAACTAACACAGCAAGAGACAGACCCACCACAGCACTACCCCCAGGGACCCCACATTGTGGTGACACTGGCCTGCATGATAATCCCACTGTGATGACAAAGGTAGATGTCGTACACACTGTGAACCACAGTCATATGTCCTGAGCAACTAACTACCATCACACCTACACAAGCACAAATCAATCAGCACGGCCTGTCAGCCAAGGCCAACATGGAGGTAGGGGTCTAGCCATGCAACAACTCTCATTTGCACACACTCAACACCACACACCTTGATCTCCACCAATGTGCAGCAGTGAAGCTCACATGGACTGGTGACATTGCACATGCACCCATGACAATCCCAGGGGTGGTGGGGGAACTAAGGTGGAGATACCCATCACACATGGCCAGTCAACAAGACTTGTGAATATCTGACACACTGCACAGTACGCTGTACATGGGCATGACGTCAAATCCACACCAACCAATGGGATCCCGGCCACAGTCACACACCAATGAAGAAGCCAAGGTCACCCACAAAGAACACACATAGACAACTTCCAACATTGCAGCTCTGACCCTGAGGAGTGGCAGCAGTCACACACACAACGTGTCACAATCACTGAAAGCTAACACAAACTGTAAATTACATGACTTGTGTAACCAACAAGTGCCAAGGGGAATCCTGACTGTGTCTCATCTGCGTTTGCCCACAAACTCAGCCCTGACAGCAAACACACCTATGGATGACACCCTGATGACCAGTAATGTGCCATGCACCCACATCACAGAGAACCCAGGGCGAAGATTTGGGGGGAACATTGCTCAACTCAGCAAGCATCACAAACAGGAACATCACTAGGGACCCCAGCCTGCGTAGCAAAATGGAAGTGAACACACACAGACATGCTCACACAACACACACCTTGGGCTCAGGCAATGTCACGGAATTACACACTGCCATGAGGGGACTCCACTCCTGTGTAAGGAAAGCTGTGCCATACGTTGTCTCTGCAGGGCTCTATCATGTCAGCAGAACACTTGGTCACTCAGTCAACAATTAGCACAAAATGAAGGCTCTCGTCACATCAGCCTGGTCATGGCAGTGTCACCGAAATCATCTGCACCGATCAAATACACATGTATAGCAAGTTGCACTGATACCACAGATGAGTCCTTCCCCATTGATGCCCAAACTTGCATGTCCAATGGAGATGGTCACACGGTCAGGGAATTAGACAAATTGAACAATGGCAAGCACATCTGATGTGCAGGGGTGTAAGCCACAGATGTGATATTGCAAAAACATGTAGGGAATCCCATTGGCAAATATGAAAAACATGACACCCTCATATTGCTGCAAAGGATGACATGGCTACACACCAGGATAGGACACATTCACCCTGGACCACATGGAGTCCTGCACAGTAACACTTCATTTACCTGATATCAAAAATCACCATCACTGCAGCAAGGGCATGGTTAGCATCCTCAACATCATGTACATCTGAAGCAAAACCACTAGAGAACTGAAAGGAGCTTTATTCAGCATATGTGATTTGAAAATAGAAAGTCCAGACAAAACCCAAAGGCCAATGGCCAGTCCATGACTAAAGTCCAAACTGGGTGACAGTGGCAGATGTCACCCTTTGCTTGCCTGCACTGCTACTAACCAGGGACACTCCCTCGGAGGGGCATACGGGGGGCAGGCCAGGCACCGCAGGGACAGGATCAGGGCTCACCAGAAGGAGGCAGGGAAGGGGTGGCTGGTGCTGGAGAGTCACTGACAACTGCAGTGGAGGTGTCTGACATGGTGTGTGCCGGCACAACTGGGGGGCATGAGTCAGATGGTGTGGGTGCCGGCACAACTCCAGTGGGCTGGCCAGATGGAGTGGACAGGTTCCCCACTGCAGTGCCCAAGTCAGACGGGGTGGTAGTGGACTCCACTGCAGTGCCCATCTCCAGGGGAGTAGAATGGGGTTCAGGTAAGGTGGGCAGGACAGAGGGGGAGGACAAGGTCTCCACACCAGTGGCACAAACATGTGCAGCGGGGGTGTGGGGCTGGAAGTGCAAGTGGTAGGTGGAGAAGGCCGCATCATTTTGGGGATGGTGTATCTGTGGGTGGGGGAACCTGGGGCAGGGTATGGTGGGGGAACCTGTGTTGTGGGTGCCTGAGGGATGGAGGAAGGAGACTGTGTGGTTGACCTGCAGGGCGGTGGCGGGGTCTTGCTCTTCTGGGCCCGGGGGGACTTGCGGGTGGGGGCCTCAGTCTGTCTGCGCCTGGGGGAGGGTGTCCGGGGGCGAGGGGCACTCCCCTCTGTGTGGGTGGACTTCCTCTTCCCCCTGTATGCTGGATCAGCGGGATCGGAGGGGAAGAGGCCGAGGTCACAGAGGAAGAGCTGCTTTGTAGGTGGGGTTGCAGGTGAGGCAAGGGAAGGGGTCTTGGAGGGAGAGGATTTTGAGGACTGCGAAGTGACTGTGGATGCCTGTGTGTGTGTCTGTTCCCCATCCCCTGTGGGTGTGGTATCAGTCCCCTGAGGATGCTTGTGTGCACGTTTTGCCCTTGTTTTGTGTGTTTCTGTGCTGCTCGTGTCTGTGTGTTTGGGTGATTGTGCAGGTGTGCATGTGCTTGGGACAGGTAGGGTGCCAGGAAGTGTGGATGTACAGGTAGGAGGGGTGATGGACTGTTGGAGGAGGGACACTGCTGCCGTCAGGGTGGAGTCCATGGACCTATTGCTCCTCTGTAGGGCAGACATGCCCGTCGAGATGCCCTCCATGAACGACACCAGCTGTGTCAACAGAGTGGTGTGTGCATGGAGGACACTCAGCATTGCTGTCTGCCCTACATGGAGCTGGCGAAGTAGGTACACAGACTCCTCACTCAGGGCAGCAGGGGACACAGGGGCAGGGGGTGCGGTGCCTGGCACGAAGGAAACACGCTCCCGAACACGGGAGCCTCCACGGACCTCTGGAATGGGAGCCAATGGGAGGGTGGTGGTGGTGGTGGCGGGGCCAGACATACTAGCTGGGGTGTGGTGGCTGCTGACACCCGCCTCCACAAGGGAGTCATCCTCCGAGCTGCTGTGGTTCTCAGCTGAGGTGGATGGTGCTGAGGACTCCTCGGTGTGGCTCCCCTCGCCCTCCGTGCCACTGGGTCCCTCCGACCACTCATCGGCTGCTGACCCAGTCTGGCTCTGCAGCTCCTCCTGGTCCATGGAGCTGTCCCCTCCTTTGGCCGTGGATGTATCTGCAAACAATTAGGGAAACAGACAAACATCAGTCACCTGCACTGACCGCACACACCACAGTAAGTACAGCACATTACAGAGCAAGCCCTGGCATCCTCAGTTGAACATTGCCAAAAGTCCTCACACAGATTAGGAGAAGCCAATTGTCAGTCTGATGGTCAACCATGGCACTCACACCCCTCCTGCCCTTGCACCCATCTGTCTGGTGCCTGTTGGATGGTAATACCCCAGTGTGGACACATGCACCACGTACACAGTTGTTGGACATTGCAGAGAACACGGTGAAGTATGTGAACATGCACACATCACATCTCTTGCCACTGAGTCAGTACAGGTGTCCGGATAAAGGGATGGCCAGAGTCTAATTAGAGATGCATGTGATGCATACCAGCACCAGATTCCATGATGCACCCATGTCCGGATAGTCAATGCCACAATGGGGTGCATGTTGCACATGTCACTCCCCTGCAGGATCACCCTTAGGAAGTTTAATGCCATGGCACTGGCATGCCTGCAAAGTCATAGATCAGTGTCTCCAGTCACATGGGCATGGCAGCCAGCCAACAACAGTCTGCACTGTGCCACAATCCTAGGTAATGGGGAATGCAAGTTATGTAGCTGACAAGTGCACATGTCCATCCCCCACAAACCACATCATCTGAACTCTTATTTGTCCACGTCATGCCAATTGGACATATGGGAGACATGAAACACAACTCTATGAACCTGAGCACCTCACAGTCTGCTGTGAATGAAAAACAGCTGCCTGAAATTCACAGTCGCATACACCTGTGTGCACAGACAAGTGGTCAAACACCTATAAGTCACAGAAGTATCGTCTCTCATGGTCACATCTCAGATGGCATGCTGAGCCCTAAACGATAAACATCCCAGTAGTCCTGAGAACGAAGCCACAGCACAACGACACAGAGGCAGACACCTGAGGGAACATTTCACTGATCACAACATGTCAGCTGATACACGGGAGTGGGAGTACAGAGTGTATTCTATGCCCTGGAGTAGGCATGACTGTCCTGCTCCACCTGAAAGAGGGATGAGCCCTGGACAGTAGGCAGGTGGCTAAGCATGTGTGACACACTTGATATACATACTCCTGAGGCCCAAACATTGTTCCCACCCGCAGCATGGGGGTGTGCCAAATACCCCAGGGACATGTGGTGATTCAGATCAGCAAGTGGACCACATATCAAAGTTACACCCAGATTACATGTCAGAACTTAGGCATTGTGTAAGCAATTGACCCACCCATGAATCCCACCACAAAGTCACGGGAACAAATGCTGTCCCCCACCTTGAGCGAAGCAAAATGCAAGGACACAGTACCCAAGTGACACAATTTCCTGACTGTAAGGGCCACACCTGCGTATCAGATGAGGAGTGGGCATGTCACAATTGAGGGACATGGGTCCTGGACCACAAGCCTGATGTACTGTGGAAGTTTAACCAGGCCAGAGGAGGGCACATAGCATGTCAGACAAAGTTCACAGTGCAGTCATGGACTCACCCCCTCCTTGCTGCTGTCTGGCCTTCAGCTGCCCATCCAGGTCAGGGAAGACCACCGCCAGGATCCTGAGCATGTGGGGGGTCAGGGTCCGGTGTCCGCCCCTCCTGCGAGGAGGCGACAGCTTCAGCTGGACCCTTGCGATCCTCCGGGGCCAGGCCCGAAGGTCCTGCCACCTCTTCTGGCAGTTGCGGATCCGGCGCTTGTAGACCCCCACGGATCTTACTGCCCGGGCGATGGTCAGCCAGATTTCCTGCTTCTGGTGGGCATCAACCTGTGAGGATGACAAAGTGAAAATGCCATTACTACACATGCAACATATACGTGCATCACACAGTTGGATATACATGCCTCAATCACAGGGGCATATGATGTACACAGGCAGTGCAACGATGGCTATGAACAGTTTGCCAGCAGTTAGTACATGGTATCATTGTCTGGGAAGTAAAAGCTTGTTGGAATGCACTGTTACTGCACTGTACCTGTTCAGTGCATGTAACTACACACTTTGGGGGGTGAGAACTACTCAGTGAGCATGCTAGCCAGTGGTGTGCACACTGTAAGTCTTGCTAGTCAGACAACATGCACAATTAGTAAGGCAGTGGACAGCACACTCACCTGCTCCCCTGGTTTCCCATACAGCTTGCTGTACTGTGGAAGGAGGCTGTACAGCAGGGCCTGGTTCTCCTCAAGGCTGAAGGCTGGGGCTCTCTCCACAGTACGTGCCATTGCAGTAGCCAGAGGATGCAGAGACAGCAGCAGTGTTGGTGGCAGATGTCGTCCTGGAGCATGTAGTGCAGGCAAGTGAGCTCTCAGGGGAACAGCCAGCATTATATGTGTGCTGCAGAGGCAGATACTGTCCCATGTGTCCAAAGTGATAGGTCCAAGTCGTTTGCATCTTCTGAATCTGGCCAATCCATGGAATTGCACCACTTATACACGCCCACAGCATCCTTCAAAAGTTAAACTTCATGACACCCATGAATTTGCAACATTGTTGTGGCTGGCCAACTGAATTCACTGCATCAGACTCGTTGAAGCTTCGAAAACGCGTCCGTTGCTATGCCAGGCCCTAGCCAATGCATGCGCACCGATTGGACCATTGCTGTACAAAGCGTATTTCAAAAAACAACGCGTACCCGCTCACATCAAATGCAATGTCCAATGCGTGCGCACCGATCGGTCCATTGCTGTACAACGCGTACCCGCTCACAACAGATTCAATGGCCAGTGCGTGCACACCGATCGGTCCATTGCTGTACAACGCGTACCCGCTCACAACAGATTCAATGGCCAGTGCGTGCACACCGATCGGTCCATTGCTGTACAACGCGTACCCGCTCACAACAGATTCAATGGCCAGTGCGTGCACACCGATCGGTCCATTGCTGTACAACGCGCACCCGCTCACAACAGATGCAATGGCCAGTGCGTACACACCGATCGGTCCATTGCTGTACAACGTGTACCCGCTCACAACAGATTCAATGGCCAGTGCGTGCACACCGATCGGTCCATTGCTGTACAACGCGTACCCGCTCACAACAGATGCAATGGCCAGTGCTTGCACACCGATCGGTCCATTGCTGTACAACGCGTACCCGCTCACAACAGATTCAATGGCCAGTGCGTGCACACCGATCGGTCCATTGCTGTACAACGCGCACCCGCTCACAACAGATTCAATGGCCAGTGCGTGCACACCGATCGATCCATTGCTGTACAACGCGTATTCCGGGAAACAACGTGTACCCGCTCACAACAGATGCAATGGCCAGTGCGTGCACACCGATCGGTCCATTGCTGTACAACGCGCACCCGCTCACAACAGATTCAATGGCCAGTGCGTGCACACCGATCGGTCCATTGCTGTAAAACGCGTATTCCGGGAAACAACGCGTACCCGCTCACAACAGATGCAATGGCCAGTGCGTGCACATCGATCGGTCCATTGCTGTACAACGCGCACCCGCTCACCACAGATTCAATGGCCAGTGCGTGCACACCGATCGGTCCATTGCTGTACAACGCGTATTCCGAGAAACAACGCGTACCCGCTCACAACAGATGCAATGGCCAGTGCGTGCACACCGATCGGTCCATTGCTGTACGACGCGTCCCTGTACAGGTCACTCGCATATGTCACCATGCTTGTCACTTTTTCTGTGTATGGGGGTCAACATGTGGTTTTTGGGGTGGCACTTGGGGGCAGCCACTCCCAGGCTGTGCACGTGTTCATGGGGACAGGATCCTTTGTGTGTTGTGCACATGACCACTGTGATGTGCAACTGTTCATTTCAGAGCATGTGGCATGGTCACATTTCCAGGTTGTGTATGTGTATGTCATGTCACATACCCCCAGAGTCCCATGTGGGAAGGTATGTACGTCACAGGGTGACCCATTGCCACAATAGTGATGGCCCTCCACAGTCTGTGTGCATGTTGTGTTTCCGATGTCTCTGATTCCATGTGCACAATGGGAGACAGTCTCCACATCCACGTTGTTTGTGCATGGACTTTGATGTTGTGCGTGTGTGTGTCACAGACGTCTATGTCTGTCCTGCGGAGGCAACAGGGGCCACTACCTGTGGGAGTCATGTTTGTTTTTCTGACGTGTACATGATACGCCATGTCATGCCAGTGTCCATGTGGCAAGACAGGGTCCCTGGGAATCTACCTGTCAATGAGCTGTGATGCCTTTGGCGCATCTGTCCAGACATGTCACTGTGGTGTGTGTTTGGAACGTGACAGCAGTAAATGTGTACTGTGACACAGCCTAATGGTTTCCCATAGCACAACCTGGAACCTGTTGTCAACACATGTTGAACTGAGATGTTAGATGATGGCCATGTAGGTGCCATATATGTCCATACAGAACGGCACACACATCAAGTACTTGTGTCTCGTAATGATGTATCATGTGATATTGAGTATGGTCAATGCCACATATGTGGGGTGACTGACAATCTTTCTTTCTTCACCTATGCACTGCAGGGCACCAGCTGTCCATAGACCATTCCCTGACCTTGCAACGATGGTGGAACGTGACAGCATCCGACGGTACCGCTTCACCAGGCAGCTGATTGAGGATTTGGCAGTGCGCTTGGCCCCACATTTGCAACCTGGCCGGCCGTACCCTACAGCGCTGACGCCCAAGGTGAAGGTGATGGCAGCCCTACACTTCTTTGCCACCGGTACCTTTCAACACACTGTGGCGTCTGCTGGTGGGATGTCACAAACTATGTTCAGCCGTGTGCTACGCGATGTTTTGGAGGCAATGTTGAGATGCCTGAACCAGTACATCTATTTCCCTAAACGTCAACAACTCACTGACGTCAAGAGTGACTTCTATGCCCTGGGGAGGATGCCACATGTCATTGGCTCCATTGATGGGACACATGTGGCTTTGGTACCACCACAGGCACATGAGCAGGCATACAGGAACAGGAAACATTATCATTCGATCAATGCTCTGGTGGTATGTCTTGCAGATATGTGCATCTCACATGTGTGTGCCCGTTTCCCTGGTTCGGCACACGATGACTACGTGATGAGGAGTAGTCGCATCCCGAGGATGATGTCACAGATGCAGAACCAGCGTGCCTGGCTTGTCGGTGTGTACTGACTTTGTACCATTGTGTGTGTTCTGCTATGTTGTATTCCGCCCTCTTTTCCAACTCAGCTAATGTGCAATTGTCTGTCTGTAGGTGACTCCGGATACCCCAACATGCCATGGTTGCTGACACCCCTCAGGAACCCTGCGACACCAGCCCAGATGCGCTACAATGAGGCACATGGTCGGACCAGGAGAGTGATCGAGCGGACATTTGGTCTCCTGAAGAGCCGCTTCCGCTGCCTGGACAAGACAGGAGGGGCCCTCCCATATGCCCCAGCAAAGGTGTGCAAGATTGTCATCATCTGCTGCATGCTACACAACCTGGCAGTGCGGAAGGAGTTGCCTCTCATCCTGGATGACGATGACCAACATCCGCCACCTGTGGAGGATCCTGGCCTGGGCCACGATGCCAGTGATGATGATGATGATGATGGTGATGTCCGCACACAGCTCATCACCAACTTCTTCAGCTGAATGTGAGTATCCAGAGAGTTGTCATGCCAATGATGTGAGTTTGCGTGATATGTGTTGGTGGTGCTCTGGTGCTGTTTGAGTGTGGCCATGTGCTACTTGACTGGAAGCGTGCAGCGATGTGTCCTTACAGGTAGTCTGTACTCCCCAACAGTGTTGACATGCTAACTTGGTTTTCTGTGAGTATCTTGTGACATGTATTGGCCATGAGTATTGCAGTTCTGTCCTGTTCTTCAGTGCTTTTGACTGTGTGTCATGTCTGTCCTTCACAGGGTACTTTCAGAGTTGTTTGGTGAACTGTGATCCCCCGACACCATGATTCAACTTCCAGGGTGGAAGCAGTCGTTTCCCTACAGGTGATGTGCCACACACCCCTGGACTTTATTTCTTCTACACTTGTTGACTGTGTGGCCCCTGCCACGTAGGATTACCTTGCATCTGTAGTGGAAACAACATGTTGCAAATGTGTAATAAACCTGTGCTTCACTTTGGGATGTGCGTTGTCTGTGGTCACATATCTGACTGACATGTGCTTACTGCACCTGTGGGCTAGTTAACACAGACTGTGAATAGGTGTGGTGTCTGTGCATTCCACTGTATTTCCTGGCAACATCAGTGTAGGCGATGAGTCTGATGGCCCTGGTGTGTATGTGTTGTGTAGCCCTAGTGGTGTGTCTCCCTCATATGTGTCACGTCGCCATGACTCACATGACGGTGTTGAACTTGCTGTAGCAGTTAGTATGCACAGTGTCATTTAGCAGATCACCATCTCCATGACAGAAACCACGTTGGAATCACAACAGAGGCAAGTATGGTGTATTAGTGAGTTTATTTCATACATGTGTGAGGATAGTGCACAGGATGGTGGGTGCTGTATATTGGGATTGGAATCCAAAGTTCCCAGATGAGTTGGAAGTCTTGGTAGCAGAAATGTCCTGAGTAAAGTCCACAGTCATCTGATACATTGGGCCAACTTAAGCTCCCCATGTCATGTGGGAGAGTTGGGTTGCATTCGACAGGGTGAACAGTTTGCACACAAAGGAGAATTTCCAGAACAGGTGTTGGGTTCCTGGGGGATGTACATGGCCATCGGCCTCTCAGTTTTCCTTCCTCGGACGACCCCTCTTCTTTCGGGGGGACCCTCACGTGCAGGCTGCTGCGGTGCAGAGGACTCTCCGCCAGAGTCATCCTCCCTCCCTGTGGCAGTTGCAGTTGTTGCAGCACCAGATGTTGTGGGCACACAGGGAGGTGTGGCCATGTTGGTGCTAATCTGGCGGAGGCATGTCAATATGTCCCTATGCACCGCTGTCAGTTCTTCCAATGTGTCCCACTTGGACTCCATGCCAGACATGTGTGTCTCCACATGGGACATGTGTGTCTCCACACGGGACATGTGTGTGTCCAAGCGGGCATGATGGGCAGCCTGCTGCTGTTGAATGTCCTTGAGGATCCCCACTACCTGGCTGACCTCTCCGGTGCTATTCTGGTACGCATCAGCAATGCGTGCCAGTTGTGGGTCATCATGCAGTCCAGACCCCTCTGCAAACAGCGACCTATGTCTACCACCCTCCACCACCCCTGGCGACACGTGCGGGACCTGCGGTGGCACGCACAGGTGACCGTAGGCCCACTTGGGGGTTGTTACTGGGGTCGTTGTCTGTTGCTCCATGTTGGGCCGGGGTCCCTGTGCTGTTGTCATCGGTGGTCCTTGGTCTGTCCGTGTTGGCAGGGGTGGTCTGTGTGTTGGCAGTTGTTGGAGGGGTGGGTGCAGGGGGTGCATATGTTGGTCCTGCTGGTGCTGCATGATGACTCACACCGGAGGGGCCAGGTAGGTCTTCGCCATCCGAGGAGGGCAGAGGCTGTTCCACACCAGTGAGCTCAGTGTCCCCCGGAGCCTGGGACAGGGACTCCTCATCGTCTGCTGCTGTGTCCCCATCATCACCTGTTTTTGGAAGAGACACACAATGTATGTTATGTTTCTACAGGCATCAATGGTTCACACACCTGACAGTTGTGACTGTACCTCTGGATGCGGGCCTGTACATTGCATTGTCCTCAGTTGTCACAGTCAGAGGTTGATATTGGTGTAGCACATTGTCCTGCCAACCTGAAGCTTTTCAATGTGAATGTTGAGGTGTGTGCATGGCCAGCATTGGTGGTATTTGGTGGACATCCGGCCCTCCTTCTCCCCCCAGCCCAGTTATCCCACCATGAAGCATGCCACCCTTGCAGTGTGTGCAGGTTGACTCTCAGGATGTCATTCAGTGGTGTCCTGCTGTTGGTTGTTGCACAGTTCCCAGCAGGGCCTTGTGCTCCCCACAGCTGAGGCCAGTGTCAGACATCTTTGAAGTGGCTTTTCACTTCCTGTGAGGTGTGCATGCTTCAGTGTGAGCTTGCTGGGCCATGTGGGTGGGGGATGTTGAGCTGTGACTACCACTCCCATCATGCTATTGCCTACACCCCCCTTCCCAGCATGCCCATACTTCCTTCCTTTTGACTCTGCTTCCCTGTGGGGTAGTGTGCCTGTGCTGACAGGATGGCTGACAGTGTTGTCCTGGCGTTTGTTTGGCTACAAATCCCAAGAGTGTCCCTGTGCTTCACACAGCATAACCCAGGGTGGTGGTTCTTTGTGGGATATTTAATTGGAGTGTGAGGCATTGCATTCTCCCAGGTGAGTTGTGTGGAGTTTGTGTTAAGGGGGCGTGTAAGAAAAGCTGCTTGTAACTATGGTCAGAGCTGTCAGTCCTCCTTCCCACCCAGCCAGATATCCCACCATGGAACGTGCTTCCATTGCAGGGAGTGCAAGTTGGCTTTCAGGATGTCAGTCAGTGGTGTCCTGCTGTTGGTTGGTGCCCAGTTCCCAGCAGGGGCTTGTGCTCCCCACAGCAGTACCCAGTGTCAGCCATCTTGTCAGTTGTTTTCCACTCCCTGTGATGTGAGCATGGTTCAGAGTGGTGTTGATGGGCCAATTTTGAGGGTGACCAATATCTGTGACTACAACTCCCATCATGCTATTGCCTACACCCCCTTCCCAGCATGCCCATACTTCCTTCCTTTTGAGTCGACTTCACTGTGTGTGAGTGTGACAGCAATGGCAAGATGGCTGACAGTGGTGTCCTGCTGTTGGTTGGTGCACAGTTCCCAGCAGGGGCTTGTGCTCCCCACAGCAGTACCCAGTGTCAGCCATCTTGTCAGTTGTTTTCCACTCCCTGTGATGTGAGCATGGTTCAGAGTGGTGTTGATGGGCCAATTGTGAGGGTGACCAATAGCTGTGACTACAACTCCCATCATGCTATTGCCTACACCCCCTTCCCAGCATGCCCATACTTCCTTCCTTTTGAGTGGACTTCACTGTGTGTGAGTGTGACAGCAATGGCAAGAGGGCTGACAGTGGTGTCCTGCTGTTGGTTGGTGCACAGTTACCAGCAGGGGCTTGTGCTCCCCACAGCAGTACCCAGTGTCAGCCATCTTGTCAATTGTTTTCCACTCCCTGTGATGTGAGCATGGTTCAGAGTGGTGTTGATGGGCCAATTGTGAGGGTGACCAATATCTGTGACTACAACTCCCATCATGCTATTGCCTACACCCCCTTCCCAGCATGCCCATACTTCCTTCCTTTTGAGTGGACTTCACTGTGTGTGAGTGTGACAGCAATGGCAAGATGGCTGACAGTGGTGTCCTGCTGTTGGTTGGTGCACAGTAACCAGCAGGGCCTTGTGCTCCCCACAGCTGAGGCCAGTGTCAGACATCTTTGAAGTGCCTTTTCACTGCCTGTGAGGTGTGCATGCTTCAGTGTGAGCTTGCTGGGCCATGTGGGTGGGGGATGTTGAGCTGTGACTACCACTCCCATCATGCTATTGCCTACACCCCCCTTCCCAGCATGCCCATTTATTTATTTATTTATTTGCAAAGTTTTATATAGCGCTGGCTAGACCCGGAGGTATCAGAGCACTTTACATGAGGATCAGAGAGTTACAGGTTACATAGTTACATCAATTAAATCAAAGAATCACGGAAGGAGGGGAGGGGGAGGGAAGGAAACACATCGGGAGAAGAGGAAAACAATGTCAGATGTCCGGCTGGGTAGGTGACGGCCAAGGGGGTGAACCAGAGCCAGACTCCTCTATAGCTGCATAGGACAGCTCCACCGGGCATTGGCCAAGGTATACTTCCTTCCTTTTGACTCTGCTTCCCTGTGGGGTAGTGTGCCTATGCTGACAGCATGGCTGACAGTGTTGTCCTGATGTTTGTTTGGCTACAAGTCCCAAGAGTGTCCCTGTGCTTCACACAGCATAACCCAGGGTGGTGGTTCTTTGTGGGATATTTAATTGGAGTGTGAGGCATTGCATTCTCCCAGGTGAGTTGTGTGGAGTTTGTGTTAAGGGGCGTGTAAGAAAAGCTGCTTGTAACTATGGTCAGAGCTGTCAGTCCTCCTTCCCACCCAGCCAGATATCCCACCATGGAACGTGCTTCCATTGCAGGGAGTGCAAGTTGGCTTTCAGGATGTCAGTCAGTGGTGTCCTGCTGTTGGTTGGTGCCCAGTTCCCAGCAGGGGCTTGTGCTCCCCACAGCAGTACCCAGTGTCAGCCATCTTGTCAGTTGTTTTCCACTCCCTGTGATGTGAGCATGGTTCAGAGTGGTGTTGATGGGCCAATTTTGAGGGTGACCAATATCTGTGACTACAACTCCCATCATGCTATTGCCTACACCCCCTTCCCAGCATGCCCATACTTCCTTCCTTTTGAGTCGACTTCACTGTGTGTGAGTGTGACAGCAATGGCAAGATGGCTGACAGTGGTGTCCTGCTGTTGGTTGGTGCACAGTTCCCAGCAGGGGCTTGTGCTCCCCACAGCAGTACCCAGTGTCAGCCATCTTGTCAGTTGTTTTCCACTCCCTGTGATGTGAGCATGGTTCAGAGTGGTGTTGATGGGCCAATTGTGAGGGTGACCAATATCTGTGACTACAACTCCCATCATGCTATTGCCTACACCCCCTTCCCAGCATGCCCATACTTCCTTCCTTTTGAGTGGACTTCACTGTGTGTGAGTGTGACAGCAATGGCAAGAGGGCTGACAGTGGTGTCCTGCTGTTGGTTGGTGCACAGTTACCAGCAGGGGCTTGTGCTCCCCACAGCAGTACCCAGTGTCAGCCATCTTGTCAATTGTTTTCCACTCCCTGTGATGTGAGCATGGTTCAGAGTGGTGTTGATGGGCCAATTGTGAGGGTGACCAATATCTGTGACTACAACTCCCATCATGCTATTGCCTACACCCCCTTCCCAGCATGCCCATACTTCCTTCCTTTTGAGTGGACTTCACTGTGTGTGAGTGTGACAGCAATGGCAAGATGGCTGACAGTGGTGTCCTGCTGTTGGTTGGTGCACAGTAACCAGCAGGGCCTTGTGCTCCCCACAGCTGAGGCCAGTGTCAGACATCTTTGAAGTGCCTTTTCACTGCCTGTGAGGTGTGCATGCTTCAGTGTGAGCTTGCTGGGCCATGTGGGTGGGGGATGTTGAGCTGTGACTACCACTCCCATCATGCTATTGCCTACACCCCCTTCCCAGCATGCCCATTTATTTATTTATTTATTTGCAAATTTTTATATAGCGCTGGCTAGACCCGGAGGTATCAGAGCACTTTACATGAGGATCAGAGAGTTACAGGTTACATAGTTACATCAATTAAATCAAAGAATCACGGAAGGAGGGGGAGGGGGAGGGAAGGAAACACATCGGGAGAAGAGGAAAACAATGTCAGATGTCCGGCTGGGTAGGTGACGGCCAAGGGGGTGAACCAGAGCCAGACTCCTCTATAGCTGCATAGGACAGCTCCACCGGGCATTGGCCAAGGTATACTTCCTTCCTTTTGACTCTGCTTCCCTGTGGGGTAGTGTGCCTACGCTGACAGCATGGCTGACAGTGTTGTCCTGACGTTTGTTTGGCTACAAGTCCCAAGAGTGTCCCTGTGCTTCACACAGCATAACCCAGGGTGGTGGTTCTTTGTGGGATATTTAATTGGAGTGTGAGGCATTGCATTCTCCCAGGTGAGTTGTGTGGAGTTTGTGTTAAGGGGGTGTGTGAGAAAAGCTGCTTGTAACTTTGGTCAGAGCTGTCAGTCCTCCTTCCCACCCAGCCAGATATCCCACCATGGAACGTGCTTCCATTGCAGGGAGTGCAAGTTGGCTTTCAGGATGTCAGTCAGTGGTGTCCTGCTGTTGGTTGGTGCCCAGTTCCCAGCAGGGCCTTGTGCTCCCCACAGCAGTACCCAGTGTCAGCCATCTTGTCAGTTGTTTTCCACTCCCTGTGATGTGAGCATGGTTGAGAGTGGTGTTGATGGGCCAATTGTGAGGGTGGCCAATATCTGTGACTACAACTCCCATCATGCTATTGGCTACACTGACTTCACCAGCATACACAGAATTCCTTCCTTTCAGTGAGCTTCCCTGTGAGGTGGTGTTCTAGTGGTGGCAAAATGTCTAACTGTGTTTGTTGGTTATATTTGTGCCACTGCCTTGCTGTATTTGTAGTTAGGTTTGTACATATCATGACACAGTTACATATCACTATGAGATGGCATGTATTGTGTTTATCTGACTGACAGACAAATCTTGGGGTGATTATCTTTTGGTTGCTGTGGATTTGCTAAGGGTGCATGGTTTGACTATCCCCTTGACAGTGATGTGTGTGTATTGTCACACAATATTGGGTATATTAGTTGTGTACTCACCAGGCTCTGGGATGTTTGATAGTCCATATACGCTCACTGGTGGTAGGATGGCCTGCACCTTCTCCTCCCAGGGCCTGAGGTATAGTGGTTTGGCAGGAGGGCCACTGCCGGTGCGCTGACTCAAGATGTAATCCTTCTTTAGTAGGTCCCTGACCCTCCTGCGCACATCATACCACCTGTTCTGGATGTCTTCCTTTGTGCGCAAACATGGTGATTGTGCGTGGACCCTGTCGACGATCCTCTCCCACATCTTGGTTTTCTGCGACATGGGGGTCTGTTGGACCAATGTACCAAACAACTGTGGCTCTACCCTGAGGATCTCATCTACCAGGACTTCCAATTCACTGTCTAGGAACTTTGGATTCTTCTTTGGGGGCATGGTGATGGATGGTGGTGGTGATTGATGTGTGTGTGTGTGTGCAAGTGAGGGTGTGTGAGTGTAGGTTTTGCTGGGTGTATGTGAGGGTGCTATTTGTTGAGGTGCTAATGGTGTGTGGCTTGTGTGATGGATGAACTGTGAGTGTGTCTGTGGCTGCTGTCTGATGGTGTTCTGTGCTGGCAGGTCAGTTGAATTTGCAAAGGATCATGGTAGGGATTTGTGGCCTTTATATAGGTGGAGTTGGGGGTGTGTCCTTGTTCCATGTTTTTTTCCCTGTATTTATTGACTTTGTCATTGCTTGTTTGGCCCTTTTTTTGGTATTTTTTCCTTTGTATTTTTTGTGCATGTAGGAGACGTTCTTCTGACCGAGTAGGACGCAGTTGTCTCGTGCGAGCTTCTCCGAGTCGCTCACGCTGTGTTTCTGCTAGGTTTATTGTGCGGCGTACGCGTCGGTCGCCGAGTATTGGCTTCCTTCGGCTGGCTTTTGTATGCGTGCTCGGTCGTACGGCTTGAGCTCCGTGGCGACTCGGTCTGGTTTTCCACGCATTACATCGTACTGCGCGGGTCGGAGTTCGCGGGTACGTTTCGTTCGGGTTCATTCCTGGTGCGTGTCGGTCGGTTCGATTCGCGTGGTTTCCCGGCCGGATAGCTGGTTTACGTGCGGTTCGGTCTTTCGGCTTGTGTTCCGTACGAGTCGGTGGTGATTCACATGCATTTCATCGCACTACCCAGGTCGGGAAACACCGGTACGTGTCGGTCGGACTATATTCACATACCGAGTCGGTCGGTATGTTTTCCGGCCCGAATCGGAATCGACCCCTAAGTGTTTTTTTAATACGAATCTGGGCTCGGCTGAGACTCCGGTAGTTTGGGACTCTTTGAAGGCCTTTTTAAGGTGCATGATTACAAGTAGGGTTTGTCATAAGAACAGACAATATAGGGAGGAGGTGGCCCATAAGGAGGCGGAGATGAAGATAGTTGAGCTAAGTTTAAACAGAGAGGCTGACTCTGAGAAGCACCAGGAAAATCTTGTCAAATTAAGCAAATTAAAGGATCAGCTGGATACTATTATTCGGACGAGGGTTACAAGTAGGTGGGAGGCGAGTAAGCTTGCCCATTTGGAGTATGGAGAAGCCGCAGGCAAGCTCCTGGCGTGGAAGGCAAAGTCTGATAGGGTGCGCAATCTCATAAAACAAATTGACAGCGCAGATAGGGCTACCGCTCTGTCCATAGACGAAGAGATTGGTGACGCCTTTTTTGCTTTCTTTCAGGAGTTGTACCGTGAGGATAGCGCGGTGGATAAAACCATGGCTATGGAATGGTTGCGGGGGAGCATGCTCACCCCCCTGAATTTGTCTCAGCAGGAGGATCTAGAGCTGGACATATCTCAGGAAGAGGTGAGGAAGGCTATCCTTGCTTCTAAGGGTGGGAAAGCTGCTGGGCCCAATGGGCTCCCCGCAGAACTTTATAGATCTCTCGGGAGGTGATTATTCCGACTTTGACACTACTCTTTAATGAGATTTTATCCGGTGTTGCAAGGCTCCCAGGTTCATGGGGGAAGCTACTATTACCCTGATTTTGAAAGCAGGTAAGAACCCTGCGAGTTGTGGGTCCTACAGGCCCATCTCGCTGCTGAATGCAGATTACAAAATCTTTGCCAGGATCCTGGCAGATAGGCTGGGTTCGATAGCGGGAGGCATGCTTCATCCAGATCAAAAGGGTTTGTTAAGGGTAGGAATTTAGCCGACCTTACCTATGATTTTGTGGGTGCAATAGATTTGGCCACCACTTTCTCGCTCCCCCTGGCTGCAATAACATTAGACGCCACTAAGGCTTTTGATAGGGTCAATTGGGTATATCTTTCGGCAGTTATGGAAAAATTTAATCTAGGTGAGAAATTTCGCTGAGCCATCCAACTCATTTATCGAGACCCATCGGCAAGACTCCTGGTTAATGGCAAATTGACTAAACCCTTTAAGATCACAAGGGGCACGAGGCAGGGGCTGCCCCTCTCCCCTCTTCTTTTTGACCTGTATATTGAGCCTTTTGCTCAGTGTTTAAGAGAGGAGTCTAGTATTCTGCCATTTAAGAATGGTGACTGGGAGAGGAAGGTAGCCCTGTACGCCGATGATGTTTTGATTCTTTCTGCTGATCTCGTGACGAATTTTCCCCAAGTCATTAGCTTAGCAGAGGACTTTGGGCAGGTATCCGGATATGAGGTCAATGCGGAGAAAACCGAGGTTATGACGTGGAACCTAGCGGAGTGTCAATATCAGACCAAGTGTCCCAAAGCTTCCCAGGTCACCCGGGGGATAAACAAGCTGAGATTCAGGGCCGGCTGTTGGCTTACTCTTTTACGGTGGGCCTGCTCCAGTTTACGGTCGCCTCCGTCTATGTCCCTAATGAGGGCCAAGAGAAATTTATACGGGAGGCGGTGCAAGAGATCTCCTCGGTCCCGGGTAGGTCCATTCTCTTGGGGGGAGATCTTAACCTTGTGCTTGACGACGCTGTCGATAGGTCAGTGCAGCGATGGAACCAGTCAGGGATGCTGTCCGCCTCTGGGCAACGGCTGCTGCAAGAGGCAGGCCTCACAGACACTTGGAGGCTCCGACACCCCCATACACGTGCTTATACATTCTACTCACATACCCACCACACATACGTGAGGATCGATTATATACTCACTTCCGTGGCGCTCACTCAACGCTTGCGCTCAGCAGACATCACCCCGTGCCCATTGTCTGATCACTCAGCTATATCTGTGACTTTGGATATTCCGAGCCCCCCGGCCAGCGCGTAGGTTCTGGCGCTTGCGAGAGACCATGCTACAACGCTCCTCTGTTGTCACACAAATAGAATCCTGTATTGCCACGTACTTAGCTATTAATGACACTCCTGCAATGACGGTAACGACACTATGGGAGGCCCTGAAAGCAGTGGATAGCGGGGGGAGCTACTGGGTATTGCAGCAGCAGACAATCAGAATAGACGGGAGAAGAGGGCACGTCTTATGGATGAGGTGGCTGAGCTGGAGCGCATACACCATAGGACTGGGGCTCCCAGAGTCTGGAGACAGCTCAAGGCGGCTCGAGCTCAACTTGCAGGGCTGGATAATGATAGGGCAGAATACGCGGCTCTGCGTCTGAAACACGCTTTTTATGTAGGGGGGGACAGGTGTGGGAGACTGTTGGCCAATAAATTGCGGACACAGAGACAATCTTCATGTGTCACTGAAATATTAGGCCCTCATGATAGGAGTCTTGTTGAGGATGCCGACATTGCAGAGGCGTTTCGCACTTATTATACTGACTTCTACGCGGGACAATCCCTGCCGTCGGAGGGGGTGGAGCGATATCTGGAGGGGGCTCAGACAGCGAAACTGGGTCCGGCTCAAGCTACAGCCCTGGAGGCCCCTATCAGACCTGAGGAGGTTATTGCTGCCATCTCTCGGTTGAAACCCCACAAATCCCCGGGACCGGACGGTTTCTCATCTCAGTTCTATAAAACCTTCTGCCCAACTCTTGTGCCGCTTTTGACTCGCCTGTTTAACTCTCTGGGCCGACGCTTTCCCCCTCAATGATGGAGGCTTTACTCACGGTAATACCCAAATCGGGTAAAGACCGCAGACACTGCACGTCCTATCGCCCTATTTCGCTCCTAAATGTCGATCTAAAAATTTTTACTGCCATTTTGGCGCAGAGGTTGTCCGCTTACCTTCCAGGGTTGATAGACCCAGACCAATCCGGGTTTGTCCTTAATCGTCAATGCCCGGATAACACTAGACGTCTTCTACACCTTATCGACCGCTCGGAGCGCTTTCCGGCGGAGCGCATGGTCTTCTCGGTCGATGCCGAGAAGGCGTTTGACCGGGTTCATTGGCCCTACCTCCGCGCGATGCTCACACACTTTGGTCTCCCGGACCGTTTTGTCCAATGGGTGTTCTGTAGCTATGCAGCCCCCACAGCCACAGTACGGGTTAATGGGACTGCTTCGCGGGCGTATTCCGGGAAACAACACGTACCCGCTCACAACAGATGCAATGGCCAGTGCGTGCACACCGATCGGTCCATTGCTGTACAACGCGTCCCTGTACAGGTCACTCGCATATGTCACCATGCTTGTCACTTTTTCTGTGTATGGGGGTCAACATGTGGTTTTTGGGGTGGCACTTGGGGGCAGCCACTCCCAGGCTGTGCACGTGTTCATGGGGACATGATCCTTTGTGTGTTGTGCACATGACCACTGTGATGTGCAACTGTTCATTTCAGAGCATGTGGCATGGTCACATTTCCAGGTTGTGTATGTGTATGTCATGTCACATACCCCCAGAGTCCCATGTGGGAAGGTATGTACGTCACAGGGTGACCCATTGCCACAATAGTGATGGCCCTCCACAGTCTGTGTGCATGTTGTGTTTCCGATGTCTCTGATTCTATGTGCACAATGGGAGACAGTCTCCACATCCACGTTGTTTGTGCATGGACTTTGATGTTGTGCGTGTGTGTCACAGACGTCTATGTCTGTCCTGCGGAGGCAACAGGGGCCACTACCTGTGGGAGTCATGTTTGTTTTTCTGACGTGTACATGATACGCCATGTCATGCCAGTGTCCATGTGGCAAGACAGGGTCCCTGGGAATCTACCTGTCAATGAGCTGTGATGCCTGTGGCGCATCTGTCCAGACATGTCACTGTGGTGTGTGTTTGGAACGTGACAGCAGTAAATGGGTACTGTGACACAGCCTAATGGTTTCCCATAGCACAACCTGGAACCTGTTGTCAACATATGTTGAACTGAGATGTTAGATGATGGCCATGTAGGTGCCATATATGTCCATACAGAACGGCACACACATCAAGTACTTGTGTCTCGTAATGATGTATCATGTGATATTGAGTATGGTCAATGCCACATATGTGGGGTGACTGACAATCTTTCTTTCTTCACCTATGCACTGCAGGGCACCAGCTGTCCATAGACCATTCCCTGACCTTGCAACGATGGTGGAACGTGACAGCATCCGACGGTACCGCTTCACCAGGCAGCTGATTGAGGATTTGGCAGTGCGCTTGGCCCCACATTTGCAACCTGGCCGGCCGTACCCTACAGCGCTGACGCCCAAGGTGAAGGTGATGGCAGCCCTACACTTCTTTGCCACCGGTACCTTTCAACACACTGTGGCGTCTGCTGGTGGGATGTCACAAACTATGTTCAGCCGTGTGCTACGCGATGTTTTGGAGGCAATGTTGAGATGCCTGAACCAGTACATCTATTTCCCTAAACGTCAACAACTCACTGACGTCAAGAGTGACTTCTATGCCCTGGGGAGGATGCCACATGTCATTGGCTCCATTGATGGGACACATGTGGCTTTGGTACCACCACAGGCACATGAGCAGGCATACAGGAACAGGAAACATTATCATTCGATCAATGCTCTGGTGGTATGTCTTGCAGATATGTGCATCTCACATGTGTGTGCCCGTTTCCCTGGTTCGGCACACGATGACTACGTGATGAGGAGTAGTCGCATCCCGAGGATGATGTCACAGATGCAGAACCAGCGTGCCTGGCTTGTCGGTGTGTACTGACTTTGTACCATTGTGTGTGTTCTGCTATGTTGTATTCCGCCCTCTTTTCCAACTCAGCTAATAAGCAATTGTCTGTCTGTAGGTGACTCCGGATACCCCAACATGCCGTGGTTGCTGACACCCCTCAGGAACCCTGCGACACCAGCCCAGATGCGCTACAATGAGGCACATGGTCGGACCAGGAGAGTGATCGAGCGGACATTTGGTCTCCTGAAGAGCCGCTTCCGCTGCCTGGACAAGACAGGAGGGGCCCTCCCATATGCCCCAGCAAAGGTGTGCAAGATTGTCATCATCTGCTGCATGCTACACAACCTGGCAGTGCGGAAGGAGTTGCCTCTCATCCTGGATGACGATGACCAACATCCGCCACCTGTGGAGGATCCAAGCCTGGGCCACGATGCCAGTGATGATGATGATGATGATGGTGATGTCCGCACACAGCTCATCACCAACTTCTTCAGCTGAATGTGAGTATCCAGAGAGTTGTCATGCCAATGATGTGAGTTTGCGTGATATGTGTTGGTGGTGCTCTGGTGCTGTTTGAGTGTGGCCATGTGCTACTTGACTGGAAGCGTGCAGCGATGTGTCCTTACAGGTAGTCTGTACTCCCCAACAGTGTTGACATGCTAACTTGGTTTTCTGTGAGTATCTTGTGACATGTATTGGCCATGAGTATTGCAGTTCTGTCCTGTTCTTCAGTGCTTTTGACTGTGTGTCATGTCTGTCCTTCACAGGGTACTTTCAGAGTTGTTTGGTGAACTGTGATCCCCCGACACCATGATTCAACTTCCAGGGTGGAAGCAGTCGTTTCCCTACAGGTGATGTGCCACACACCCCTGGACTTTATTTCTTCTACACTTGTTGACTGTGTGGCCCCTGCCACGTAGGATTACCTTGCATCTGTAGTGGAAACAACATGTTGCAAATGTGCTTCACTTTGGGATGTGCGTTGTCTGTGGTCACATATCTGACTGACATGTGCTTACTGCACCTGTGGGCTAGTTAACACAGACTGTGAATAGGTGTGGTGTCTGTGCATTCCACTGTATTTCCTGGCAACATCAGTGTAGGCGATGAGTCTGATGGCCCTGGTGTGTATGTGTTGTGTAGCCCTAGTGGTGTGTCTCCCTCATATGTGTCACGTCGCCATGACTCACATGACGGTGTTGAACTTGCTGTAGCAGTTAGTATGCACAGTGTCATTTAGCAGATCACCATCTCCATGACAGAAACCACGTTGGAATCACAACAGAGGCAAGTATGGTGTATTAGTGAGTTTATTTCCATACATGTGTGAGGATAGTGCACAGGATGGTGGGTGCTGTACATTGGGATTGGAATCCAAAGTTCCCAGATGAGTTGGAAGTCTTGGTAGCAGAAATGTCCTGAGTAAAGTCCACAGTCATCTGATACATTGGGCCAACTTAAGCTCCCCATGTCATGTGGGAGAGTTGGGTTGCATTCGACAGGGTGAACAGTTTGCACACAAAGGAGAATTTCCAGAACAGGTGTTGGGTTCCTGGGAGATGTACATGGCCATCGGCCTCTCAGTTTTCCTTCCTCGGACGACCCCTCTTCTTTCGGGGGGGACCCTCACGTGCAGGCTGCTGCGGTGCAGAGGACTCTCCGCCAGAGTCATCCTCCCTCCCTGTGGCAGTTGCAGTTGTTGCAGCACCAGATGTTGTGGGCACACAGGGAGGTGTGGCCATGTTGGTGCTAATCTGGCGGAGGCATGTCAATATGTCCCTATGCACCGCTGTCAGTTCTTCCAATGTGTCCCACTTGGACTCCATGCCAGACATGTGTGTCTCCACATGGGACATGTGTGTCTCCACACGGGACATGTGTGAGTCCAAGCGGGCATGATGGGCAGCCTGCTGCTGTTGAATGTCCTTGAGGATCCCCACTACCTGGCTGACCTCTCCGGTGCTATTCTGGTACGCATCAGCAATGCGTGCCAGTTGTGGGTCATCATGCAGTCCAGACCCCTCTGCAAACAGCGACCTATGTCTACCACCCCTGGCGACACGTGCGGGACCTGCGGTGGCACGCACAGGTGACCGTAGGCCCACTTGGGGGTTGTTACTGGGGTCGTTGTCTGTTGCTCCATGTTGGGCCGGGGTCCCTGTGCTGTTGTCATCGGTGGTCCTTGGTCTGTCCGTGTTGGCAGGGGTGGTCTGTGTGTTGGCAGTTGTTGGAGGGGTGGGTGCAGGGGGTGCAGATGTTGGTCCTGCTGGTGCTGCATGATGACTCACACCGGAGGGGCCAGGTAGGTCTTCGCCATCCGAGGAGGGCAGAGGCTGTTCCACACCAGTGAGCTCAGTGTCCCCCGGAGCCTGGGACAGGGACTCCTCATCGTCTGCTGCTGTGCATCACCTGTTTTTGGAAGAGACACACAATGTATGTTATGTTTCTACAGGCATCAATGGTTCACACACCTGACAGTTGTGACTGTACCTCTGGATGCGGGCCTGTACATTGCATTGTCCTCAGTTGTCACAGTCAGAGGTTGATATTGGTGTAGCACATTGTCCTGCCAACCTGAAGCTTTTCAATGTGAATGTTGAGGTGTGTGCATGGCCAGCATTGGTGGTATTTGGTGGACATCCGGCCCTCCTTCTCCCCCAGCCCAGTTATCCCACCATGAAGCATGCCACCCTTGCAGTGTGTGCAGGTTGACTCTCAGGATGTCATTCAGTGGTGTCCTGCTGTTGGTTGTTGCACAGTTCCCAGCAGGGCCTTGTGCTCCCCACAGCTGAGGCCAGTGTCAGACATCTTTGAAGTGGCTTTTCACTTCCTGTGAGGTGTGCATGCTTCAGTGTGAGCTTGCTGGGCCATGTGGGTGGGGGATGTTGAGCTGTGACTACCACTCCCATCATGCTATTGCCTACACCCCCTTCCCAGCATGCCCATACTTCCTTCCTTTTGACTCTGCTTCCCTGTGGGGTAGTGTGCCTGTGCTGACAGGATGGCTGACAGTGTTGTCCTGGCGTTTGTTTGGCTACAAGTCCCAAGAGTGTCCCTGTGCTTCACACAGCATAACCCAGGGTGGTGGTTCTTTGTGGGATATTTAATTGGAGTGTGAGGCATTGCATTCTCCCAGGTGAGTTGTGTGGAGTTTGTGTTAAGGGGCGTGTAAGAAAAGCTGCTTGTAACTATGGTCAGAGCTGTCAGTCCTCCTTCCCACCCAGCCAGATATCCCACCATGGAACGTGCTTCCATTGCAGGGAGTGCAAGTTGGCTTTCAGGATGTCAGTCAGTGGTGTCCTGCTGTTGGTTGGTGCCCAGTTCCCAGCAGGGGCTTGTGCTCCCCACAGCAGTACCCAGTGTCAGCCATCTTGTCAGTTGTTTACCACTCCCTGTGATGTGAGCATGGTTCAGAGTGGTGTTGATGGGCCAATTTTGAGGGTGACCAATATCTGTGACTACAACTCCCATCATGCTATTGCCTACACCCCCCTTCCCAGCATGCCCATACTTCCTTCCTTTTGAGTCGACTTCACTGTGTGTGAGTGTGACAGCAATGGCAAGATGGCTGACAGTGGTGTCCTGCTGTTGGTTGGTGCACTGTTCCCAGCAGGGGCTTGTGCTCCCCACAGCAGTACCCAGTGTCAGCCATCTTGTCAGTTGTTTTCCACTCCCTGTGATGTGAGCATGGTTCAGAGTGGTGTTGATGGGCCAATTGTGAGGGTGACCAATATCTGTGACTACAACTCCATCATGCTATTGCCTACACCCCCTTCCCAGCATGCCCATACTTCCTTCCTTTTGAGTGGACTTCACTGTGTGTGAGTGTGACAGCAATGGCAAGATGGCTGACAGTGGTGTCCTGCTGTTGGTTGGTGCACAGTTACCAGCAGGGGCTTGTGCTCCCCACAGCAGTACCCAGTGTCAGCCATCTTGTCAGTTGTTTTCCACTCCCTGTGATGTGAGCATGGTTCAGAGTGGTGTTGATGGGCCAATTGTGAGGGTGACCAATATCTGTGACTACAACTCCCATCATGCTATTGCCTACACCCCCCTTCCCAGCATGCCCATACTTCCTTCCTTTTGAGTGGACTTCACTGTGTGTGAGTGTGACAGCAATGGCAAGATGGCTGACAGTGGTGTCCTGCTGTTGGTTGGTGCACAGTTACCAGCAGGGCCTTGTGCTCCCCACAGCTGAGGCCAGTGTCAGACATCTTTGAAGTGGCTTTTCACTGCCTGTGAGGTGTGCATGCTTCAGTGTGAGCTTGTTGGGCCATGTGGGTGGGGGATGTTGAGCTGTGACTACCACTCCCATCATGCTATTGCCTACACTCCCCTTCCCAGCATGCCCATTTATTTATTTATTTGCAAAGTTTTATATAGCGCTGGCTAGACCCGGAGGTATCAGAGCACTTTACATGAGGATCAGAGAGTTACAGGTTACATAGTTACATCAATTAAATCAAAGAATCACGGAAGGAGGGGGAGGGGGAGGGAAGGAAACACATCGGGAGAAGAGGAAAACAATGTCAGATGTCCGGCTGGGTAGGTGACGGCCAAGGGGGTGAACCAGAGCCAGACTCTTCTATAGCTGCATAGGACAGCTCCACCGGGCATTGGCCAAGGTATACTTCTTTCCTTTTGACTCTGCTTCCCTGTGGGGTAGTGTGCCTATGCTGACAGGATGGCTGACAGTGTTGTCCTGACGTTTGTTTGGCTACAAGTCCCAAGAGTGTCCCTGTGCTTCACACAGCATAACCCAGGGTGGTGGTTCTTTGTGGGATATTTAATTGGAGTGTGAGGCATTGCATTCTCCCAGGTGAGTTGTGTGGAGTTTGTGTTAAGTGGGTGTGTGAGAAAAGCTGCTTGTAACTTTGGTCAGAGCTGTCAGTCCTCCTTCCCACCCAGCCAGATATCCCACCATGGAACGTGCTTCCATTGCAGGGAGTGCAAGTTGGCTTTCAGGATGTCAGTCAGTGGTGTCCTGCTGTTGGTTGGTGCCCAGTTCCCAGCAGGGCCTTGTGCTCCCCACAGCAGTACCCAGTGTCAGCCATCTTGTCAGTTGTTTTCCACTCCCTGTGATGTGAGCATGGTTGAGAGTGGTGTTGATGGGCCAATTGTGAGGGTGGCCAATATCTGTGACTACAACTCCCATCATGCTATTGGCTACACTGACTTCACCAGCATACACAGAATTCCTTCCTTTCAGTGAGCTTCCCTGTGAGGTGGTGTTCTAGTGGTGGCAAAATGTCTAACTGTGTTTGTTGGTTATATTTGTGCCACTGCCTTGCTGTATTTGTAGTTAGGTTTGTACATATCATGACACAGTTACATATCACTATGAGATGGCATGTATTGTGTTTATCTGACTGACAGACAAATCTTGGGGTGATTATCTTTTGGTTGCTGTGGATTTGCTAAGGGTGCATGGTTTGACTATCCCCTTGACAGTGATGTGTGTGTATTGTCACACAATATTGGGTATATTAGTTGTGTACTCACCAGGCTCTGGGATGTTTGATAGTCCATATACGCTCACTGGTGGTAGGATGGCCCGCACCTTCTCCTCCCAGGGCCTGAGGTATAGTGGTTTGGCAGGAGGGCCACTGCCGGTGCGCTGACTCAAGATGTAATCCTTCTTTAGTAGGTCCCTGACCCTCCTGCGCACATCATACCACCTGTTCTGGATGTCTTCCTTTGTGCGCAAACATGGTGATTGTGCGTTGACCCTGTCGACGATCCTCTCCCACATCTTGGTTTTCTGCGACATGGGGGTCTGTTGGACCAATGTACCAAACAACTGTGGCTCTACCCTGAGGATCTCATCTACCAGGACTTCCAATTCACTGTCTAGGAACTTTGGATTCTTCTTTGGGGGCATGGTGATGGATGGTGGTGGTGATTGATGTGTGTGTGTGTGCAAGTGAGGGTGTGTGAGTGTAGGTTTTGCTGGGTGTATGTGAGGGTGCTATTTGTTGAGGTGCTAATGGTGTGTGGCTTGTGTGATGGATGAACTGTGAGTGTGTCTGTGGTTGCTGTCTGATGGTGTTCTGTGCTGGCAGGTCAGTTGAATTTGCAAAGGATCATGGTAGGGATTTGTGGCCTTTATATAGGTGGAGTTGAGGGTGTGTCCTTGTTCCATGTTTTTTTTCCCTGTATATATTGACTTTGTCATTGCTTGTTTGGCCCTTTTTTTGGTATTTTTTCCTTTGTATTTTTTGTGCATGTAGGAGACGTTCTTCTGACCGAGTAGGACGCAGTTGTCTCGTGCGAGCTTCTCCGAGTCGTTCACGCTGTGTTTCTGCTAGGTTTATTGTGCGGCGTACGCGTTGGTCGCCGAGTATTGGCTTCCTTCGGCTGGCTTTTGTATGCGTGTCGGTCGTACGGCTTGAGCTCCGTGCGACTCGGTCTGGTTTTCCACGCATTACATCGTACTGCGCGGGTCGGAGTTCGCGGGTACGTTTCGTTCGGGTTCATTCCTGGTGCGTGTCGGTCGGTTCGATTTGCGTGGTTTCCCGGCCGGATAGCTGGTTTCCGTGCGGTTCGGTCTTTCGGCTTGTGTTCCGTACGAGTCGGTGGTGATTCACATGCATTTCATCGTACTACCCAGGTCGGGCAACACCGGTACGTGTCGGTCGGACTATATTCACATACCGAGTCGGTCGGTATGTTTTCCGGCCCGAATCGGAATCGACCCCTAAGTGTTTTTTTAATACGAATCTGGGCTCGGCTGAGACTCCGGTAGTTTGGGACTCTTTGAAGGCCTTTTTAAGGGGCATGATTACAAGTAGGGTTTGTCATAAGAACAGACAATATAGGGAGGAGGTGGCCCATAAGGAGGCGGAGATGAAGATAGTTGAGCTAAGTTTAAACAGAGAGGCTGACTCTGAGAAGCACCAGGAAAATCTTGTCAAATTAAGCAAATTAAAGGATCAGCTGGATACTATTATTCGGACGAGGGTTACAAGTAGGTGGGAGGCGAGTAAGCTTGCCCATTTTGAGTATGGAGAAGCCGCAGGCAAGCTCCTGGCGTGGAAGGCAAAGTCTGATAGGGTGCGCAATCTCATAAAACAAATTGACAGCGCAGATAGGGCTACCGCTCTGTCCATAGACGAAGAGATTGGTGACGCCTTTTTTGCTTTCTTTCAGGAGTTGTACCGTGAGGATAGCGCGGTGGATAAAACCATGGCTATGGAATGGTTGCGGGGGAGCACGCTCACCCCCCTGAATTTGTCTCAGCAGGAGGATCTAGAGCTGGACATATCTCAGGAAGAGGTGAGGAAGGCTATCCTTGCTTCTAAGGGTGGGAAAGCTGCTGGGCCCGATGGGCTCCCCCCAGAACTTTATAGATCTCTCGGGGAGGTGATTATTCCGACTTTGACACTACTCTTTAATGAGATTTTATCCGGTGTTGCAAGGCTCCCAGGTTCATGGGGGGAAGCTACTATTACCCTGATTTTGAAAGCAGGTAAGAACCCTGCGAGTTGTGGGTCCTACAGGCCCATCTCGCTGCTGAATGCAGATTACAAAATCTTTGCCAGGATCCTGGCAGATAGGCTGGGTTCGATAGCGGGAGGCATGCTTCATCCAGATCAAAAAGGGTTTGTTAAGGGTAGGAATTTAGCCCACCTTACCTATGATTTTGTGGGTGCAATAGATTTGGCCACCACTTTCTCGCTCCCCCTGGCTGCAATAACATTAGACGCCACTAAGGCTTTTGATAGGGTCAATTGGGTATATCTTTCGGCAGTTATGGAAAAATGTAATCTAGGTGAGAAATTTCGCTGAGCCATCCAACTCATTTATCGAGACCCATCGGCAAGACTCCTGGTTAATGGCAAATTGACTAAACCCTTTAAGATCACAAGGGGCACGAGGCAGGGCTGCCCCCTCTCCCCTCTTCTTTTTGACCTGTATATTGAGCCTTTTGCTCAGTGTTTAAGAGAGGAGTCTAGTATTCTGCCATTTAAGAATGGTGACTGGGAGAGGAAGGTAGCCCTGTACGCCGATGATGTTTTGATTCTTTCTGCTGATCTCGTGACGAATTTTCCCCAAGTCATTAGCTTAGCAGAGGACTTTGGGCAGGTATCCGGATATGAGGTCAATGCGGAGAAAACCGAGGTTATGACGTGGAACCTAGCGGAGTGTCAATATCAGACCAAGTGTGATATGAGGTACCTGGGGGTGAGAATAGTGCAGGACATTGATAAGATCTCAGGGGCTAACCTGGCAAATGTCTCCCGGGAATGTCAGAAGCTAATGAAGTCATGGGCCCATCTACCTTTGACCATCTTGGGGAGGATCAACCTGGTTAAGATGGTGGTGCTTCCGAAAATTACTTTCCTCCTTAATCCCATCCCACTCCATTTTGAAAAACCAGCTATAGCCAAGCTTCAGCAGGCAATTAACTCGTTTGTCTGGGCTTACAGGGCTACGAGGATCACCTGGAAGAAGCTTAGGCGCAGGAGGGAGAAGGGTGGCCTGGCACTTCCTGATTTGCAGTATTATGCGTGGGCCTTCCAGCTGTCGCACTCGAGAATGCTCTTAAAAACCCCAGACCACACAGGGGTGGGGGCCATGTTCTCTGCCATGTTAAAAGGTGCTGGTCTGTCTCAGGAGGGATTTCTGTTCAAATTTGGAGAACTGAAGTTCTTCAAGAAGATCAGGTTAAAAGTCCTGCTGGGGATGGCTCGAACTTGGGCTAGTATTAAACAGTCTACTGGTCTTAATTATTTTTCAAGTCGGGCCCCCCTGTGGGACTCTCCAGGTGCACCAGATTGCCTGAAGAGCCACTGGGTTTAAGGTGTGGGGGGACCTCACCTTTGAGGGCTCACTTTTACCATGGATCTCACTATACAGTAGGCTAAAAGAGGGTATGTCCAAGTTTAAATATATTCAGCTGCAGAGTTGGTCCCAAAACTTTAAAAAACCTGTAGGCATAGGAAACACCCTGGAGGAGCAGCTGGTGGTAAAACCACCGGGGAGGAAGGAGGTTTCTTTTCTTTATTGGGCCATTGAGGAGGCTATCAACGGGGATTTTAAACTGGCTGAAGAACTGTGGGGGGCCTCCTTGCCAAACGAACAGTTGGAACATTTGTGGCTCACATCTTTTAATATCTTGTTTACCGCTGTAAAACCAGCTTGGCTGAGGAGGAACCATCTGTTTACGGTTCATAGGGCTTATTTATCACCGTTAAGATTGACGAAAATGTCAAAGGGGCCTCCAGTCTGTTGTAAAAAATGTGATTTAGAAGGCCTCTGACACACATATGTTTATGGAATGCCCTGCGATAGCAGAATTTTGGGAAAAAGTGGGAAAAACCATCGTTGACATCTTGGGACGTCCAATTCAAATTAATCTTGCCCTGATAATTTTTGGTATATCTAGTGGAGTTGGCGGCCCCGCTAGGTTGTTCCTCTTTTATGCAGTGCTGTTGGCTAGGAGGGAAATCTGTAAAAGATGGGTGGAAGTTGCACCTCCTTCACATGCTGAGTGGCTGTCTTCCTTATTCACAACTTCCATGTTAGATTTGTGGAGAAAGCAGAGTAGTGAAAAGAAAGCACTATGGGATCCTTTACTAACATGGTCTAATGTTTAGATTTGGGGATTTATTAATTAATATCATTAACCCTCTAAGTCTTCATTTATACAGTAATTTGGATCCTATGATTATGCCTCTTTTGAAACTCCCTTGACTGTGTTGGGCCTCTCAGTTCTCCCATCTATAGGCCAACACTAACAGTCACCATTTCTTCTGGAACCAGAGGGGAGTCTGACCACTCTTTCTATCTTGGGGCCAGTATCATCTTAAGACTGTTCCATACCGGTAGGCGGGGCGTTTCCTCCTGGTCCCCATCCAGCAGCCTACGTCTCTTTAACGTTGAGTAACGGTATGGACGGCTTATTTTGTCTACTGGGGTCTGAGGCGAATGAGGATAAAAGAAAAATAAATAAATAATGGCACTAATAGAGTACAAAATAGAGGTAGAAGAAAGAAAAATGGCTGCTAAATGAAAATAAGAAAAAGACTACTTTTGTGTAGAAATCAATAGAAATATCACAAAACATTATTAAAAAGTGTTACAAAATATATGTAAAAATGTGTATAAATGGGTGAGGATGTCCAAAGAAATTTGAGAAATTTTGGAAAGGATGGGCATACGACAAATGAATATTCTATTGCCGGCAACCGGGAAGGGTGGGTATGGGAGGCGGGTGGGGAAAAAGGGATAGACGGTTTGTTTATTGTATGTTATAAGAATTGGAAAATCAATAAAATTCTTTATAAAAAAATGTGTAAAAATGTTTTAAAAATGTTAAACAATGCATCATACACAAATTTATATGTAAAGTCTAAATTAAGTAGTACTATAAAAATATAATTTTATATTTAATAGTACTAATTAATATATACTAAAACACATTCTAAAATTGTCAGAATACAATGTACTATGTATAAAAATAAATTTCTAAAGAAATAATTATTTACCATTTGTGTAAAAATGTTTAAAAATGTACATGGCATAAAACTGTGTAAAAATACAATACGTGTGACACTATACCAAAAATGTGCATACACATACTCTACCACTGTAACATAGAGAAATTATGTATTTGTTGAAACTTTAAAAAAATTGCATATCAAAGATAAAAAAAATGTGCATTATGAAAAACAAATAAAATATGTAAATAAAAACATGAACAAACATTGACATTTATTTATTATCATTTAAAAAAACCACACTAAACACAGTTGCAAACTACATGCCATTGCGGGGAAAGTGTTGGACACTAAAGGGGTAAAATTTACTGTTCTCAATCCACTCTACACCATTTTGGGGAAGGCGTTCGGCACTAAAGGGTTCAGATTTACTATTCTCACTACCACCTAAATCATTTTGGGGAAGGTGCTGGACACTAAAGAAGTCACATTTATTATTCCCACCCCAATCTAAGCCATTTTGTGAAAGGCGTTAGACATTAAAAGGGTCAAATTTAATATTCCCACTCCAATCTAAACCATTTAGGGGAACGTGTTGGACACTAAAAGGGTAGAATTTACTATTCCCACTCCAATTTAAATCATTTTCGAAAGGTCTTGGGCACTAAAGGTGTCAGATGTACTATTCCCACTCCAATCTAAACCATTTTGGGGTAGGTGTTGAACACTAAACGAAATCAGATATACTGTGCCCACTGTAATCTAAACCATTTGCGGGGAAGGTGGTACAGACCAAATGAGGCAGATTTAGTATTTTCACTCCAATGAAATACATTTTGGGAAAGGTGTTCGACACTAAAAGAATCAAATTTACCATTCTTACTCCAATCTAAACCATTTTGGGGAAGCTGTTGGACACTAAGGGGTCGATTACGATGGCGGTGGGACCACCACCGACTGCCTGTCGGTGGCAGTCCACCGCCATCGGAACCATATAATCCACCCATCATATTACCATGGCAGGCGGATGGTTGGCGTTCGGAAAGACCAACCGCCATGCATCCGACGGGCTCCTTGACCCCTCTGGTGCGTCGGACGGACATCCAATCCCTACAATGGGGGCGGTGCCTGCCAGGCACTTCCGTAGGGATTATGATGTCCCTTCTGCCCGCCTTTTCATGGCGGTTAACCCACCATGAAAAGGCAGGCAGAAAAGGACTTTTGGGGGCCTATAGCGGGCCCCCCTTCCCCCGGGCCCTAAGCTGTGGGTTGTGGGGAGCACCTATGGTGCCCCCTACATATCCCTGCACCATGTGGCAGGCACCGCATGATGCCTGCCATGTAGTGCAGGGATATGTAATGTGTCCCCTTTTTGCATTGCGGCATGTGTTGCAGCCAGGAGCACCCGCCACAATGCAAAAGATAGGCATTGCAACCACTGTGGTATGGTCGCAGCGTAATGCCTCTGTCGGGGCCGCTGAAGCCTGTCGGGTGGTCCTGTTTACAATAGGTTGGTGGGCGGACAAAAGTCTGCCCGCCATCCTAATCAGCCCCCAAGGGCCTAATTACAATGTCGGTCGGAAAGCCTCCTTTTCCGACCGACATTTTAGTTTTTTTTTAATATATCTTTTTTTTGGTTAAGTTTTTTTATTGAATTTCAGAGACAAAACGAACGATAGGCCAACAGTTGGCACACATTCTTTGGAATACAATCGGGCATTGTTCATATCATGACTAACAATAAAATATAAAGAAAAGTAGAAAGAAAAAGAAAAAAAAGAAGGAAAGGAAACTCCCCCTCCCCTCCCTCTCCCTCCCATGTTCTGCGCCCAATTGTGGTGAAGTGGAAGCATGGGTTAATGCGTCGTTGGCCCAGCATGGGCCCCTATGTCGTCAAGGCATGTGAGTTTGTGGTGCGGGGCGGGTCCGTCAGGCGGAGGAGTCTAAGATATTTAGGGCAGGTAAGCTCCGTGAATTCCGTCGTGAGAAGTGTAAGAAAGGGTTTCCAAAGGTCGGAGAAGGAGGACCCCGGGTGGGCCAGAGAGAGTGAGATTTTTTCCATACCCAGGATTTCCCACATGCGATGGAGCCAGTTGAGCCGGGCAGGGACTGTCTTTGTACCCCAGTAGGCCAGAATGCTCTGGACGGCTGCCCCCAGCGCAAGGGCTATCTGCCTCCCTCGTCTAGATCGAAGGGGGAATGTGAGAGGATTTGGGAGACCTAGCAGTGTATATGCTGGAAACCGCGGAAGTTGCGTATCAAAATGTAAATCAATGTCATCTAACACATGTTTCCAATATCCCCCTAGCTGCGGGCAGTCCCAAAGCAAATGTGTAAGCGTGCCAGTAGCACCACAGGCTCTCCAACAGAGCGGGCTACGAGACGATGCAAGCGCGGAGGTGTCAAGTACCAGTATGTAGCTAGCTTGGTCGCTGTCTCAATTGAGGACATGTTGCGGGCGGTGTGGCGTGCTCTATAATAAATCGAGGTCCATTCCTTCTTAGTCAGTTCCCTGCCCAGCTCCCCCTCCCACCTACGCTGTCCCGGAGATTTCTCGTCTCCTGGTGTCGGTCTGGCGAATTTATACAGATCGGACGTCAGATGGGCATCCGTATGGCGAGTAAGGAGCCATTTCTCAAAAGGGGTAAGTCGTCTCTCTGCCCCTTCCTGCACTGAGTCTTGAAGCACCCAATGCCGAATCTGGAGATATCGAAATCTCTCAGCTTCCGGTAAGCCATGGTCCCTACAGAGGTAAGCGAAGGGTCGGGCCCATATATATCAAACAAGTGCCCCAGCGATCTGCAAGATTCTGTGTTCCAGTGAGAAAATGCCGTCTCATCGTGTCCGGGAGTGAAATCCGGATTACGCACAATGGGCGTGATGGGGGAAGGATGAGTGGTCAGACCTCTAGCTGTCGCTACCCTGTCCCATGCTAATAGCGCAGGCCGGGTCACCTCAGAGAGGTAGAGATTGCGGGGCCTCCCCGCCTTAGAAAGGAACGGGACTCCCCATAGGGGCCGACCAGCGAGAGAGCGGTCCATAAAGAGCCAATGTTTTTCGGATTCTGGGCGCGACCATTCCACCAGTACTCTCAGCTGGGCAGCTCTCCAATAAGTCACCAGGTCCGGGATTCCGAGCCCCCCTTCGTCCGGGCAGCAATATGCAAGTTCCTTGCTCATGCAGGCCCTCTGGTCACGCCAGACAAAACGGTCAATGGCTTGTTGCAGGGAGTGAAGAACCCCGGAGGGGGGAACCAATGGCAGAGAATAAAAAAGATATAGAATTTGAGGTAGTATCACCATCTTTACCGCCGCCACCCGTCCCAGCCAAGACAATGCGTGCGGTCTCCACTTCCGGAGCGTCTCACGGACCCTCCGGAGTAGTGTTGTGTAGTTGAGTGATTTAGTGGCGGCGATGGTCGCGGCAATGTCTACTCCCAAGTACGGAAGGGACCCGCAAGTCCATTGGATTGGAAATGAATTCCGCAGGTGCTGCAGCGTATCCGGGGCCAGAGCAAGAGCGAGCGCCTGGGATTTGTTCACATTGATTTTAAACCCCGAGACTGAGGCGAATCTGTCCAATTCTGCCATAAAGGCCGGGAGGGACTCCCGAGGCTGCTCCAGACTGGCCACAACGTCATCCGCATAGAGGCTAATTTTATGTTCCGTCAGCCCGAAACGGGCACCCCGGATGTCCGGGTCATCCCTAACTCGCTGGGCCATTGGCTCCATATAAAGAGCAAAAAGGAGAGGGGACAAGGGGCAACCCTGACACGTCCCCCTCCCTATGGGGAGCGCCCGCGAAGCAGTCCCATTAACCCGTACTGTGGCTGTGGGGGCTGCGTAGCTACAGAACACCCATTGGACAAAACGGTCCGGGAGACCAAAGTGTGTGAGCATCGCGCGGAGGTAGGGCCAATGAACCCGGTCAAACGCCTTCTCGGCATCGACCGAGAAGACCATGCGCTCCGCCGGAAAGCGCTCCGAGCGGTCGATAAGGTGTAGAAGACGTCTAGTGTTATCCGGGCATTGACGATTAAGAACAAACCCGGATTGGTCTGGGTCTATCAACCCTGGAAGGTAAGCGGACAACCTCTGCGCCAAAATGGCAGTAAAAATTTTTAGATCGACATTTAGGAGCGAAATAGGGCGATAGGACGCGCAGTGTCTGCGGTCTTTACCCGATTTGGGTATTACCGTGAGTAAAGCCTCCAGCATTGAGGGGGAAAGCGTCGGCCCAGAGAGTTAAACAGGCGAGTCAAAAGCGGCACAAGAGTTGGGCAGAAGGTTTTATAGAACTGAGATGAGAAACCGTCCGGTCCCGGGGATTTGTGGGGTTTCAACCGAGAGATGGCAGCAATAACCTCCTCAGGTCTGATAGGGGCCTCCAGGGCTGTAGCTTGAGCCGGACCCAGTTTCGCTGTCTGAGCCCCCTCCAGATATCGCTCCACCCCCTCCGACGGCAGGGATTGTCCCGCGTAGAAGTCAGTATAAGTGCCAAACGCCTCTGCAATGTCGGCATCCTCAACAAGACTCCTATCATGAGGGCCTAATATTTCAGTGACACATGAAGATTGTCTCTGTGTCCGCAATTTATTGGCCAACAGTCTCCCACACATGTCCCCCCCTACATAAAAAGCGTGTTTCAGACGCAGAGCCGCATATTCTGCCCTATCATTATCCAGCCCTGCAAGTTGAGCTCGAGCCGCCTTGAGCTGTCTCCAGACTCTGGGAGCCCCAGTCCTATGGTGTATGCGCTCCAGCTCAGCCACCTCATCCATAAGACGTGCCCTCTTCTCCCGTCTATTCTGATTGTCTGCTGCTGCAATACCCAGTAGCTCCCACCGCACCACTGCTTTCAGGGCCTCCCATAGTGTCGTTACCGTCATTGCAGGAGTGTCATTAATAGCTAAGTACGTGGCAATACAGGATTCTATTTGTGTGACACCAGAGGAGCGTTGTAGCATGGTCTCTCGCAAGCGCCAGAACCTACGCGCTGGCCGGGGGCTCGGAATATCCAAAGTCACAGATATAGCTGAGTGATCAGACAATGGGCACGGGGTGATGTCTGCTGAGCGCAAGCGTTGAGTGAGCGCCACGGAAGTGAGTATATAATCGATCCTCACGTATGTGTGGTGGGTATGTGAGTAGAATGTATAAGCACGTGTATGGGGGTGTCGGAGCCTCCAAGTGTCTGTGAGGCCTGCCTCTTGCAGCAGCCGTTGCCCAGAGGCGGACAGCATCCCTGACTGGTTCCATCGCTGCACTGACCTATCGACAGCGTCGTCAAGCACAAGGTTAAGATCTCCCCCAAGAGAATGGACCTACCCGGGACCGAGGAGATCTCTTGCACCGCCTCCCGTATAAATTTCTCTTGGCCCTCATTAGGGACATAGACGGAGGCGACCGTAAACTGGAGCAGGCCCACCGTAAAAGAGTAAGCCAACAGCCGGCCCTGTATCTCAGCTTGTTTATCCCCCGGGTGACCTGGGAAGCTTTGGGACACCAATATTGCCACCTCCGCTTTCTTATTGGCCTTAGAGGAAAAATACTGATGTGGGAACGCCCTTGAGTGTAGGCGGTGTGTATCTGCGGGCAATAGGTGTGTCTCTTGAAGCAGACATATGTGAGCCCCAGAGTTCTCTAAATAAGACAAGACTGCCCGCCGCTTAACAGGGTTGTTAAGTCCCTTGACATTCAAAGACACAATCTTAATGGTTGTCATATTAGGAGTGGGGAAAAGAAGCTATCCCAACCCGCCCATCCCTCATCCATACCCACTCTGCCAAAGGGAGGTATAAAGTACTGAAGGGCCACTGAGGTAGCATATGAAGGGAGAGAAGAGAGAGCCCCGAAGTTAACATAGAGAAACAAAAAACAACTAACATCAACAATAGGAATCGGTTAATGTCCTGGGCAGTTAGCCCCATGGAGGAACGTAAGACGGACTGTAGGAATTGCCCGCCACCCCCCCCCCCCCGAGCCCGTGTGAGCTAAGCATTAGCGATAGTCCAGCGCCAATCTAAGAAAAGTAGGAGCAGAACCCCATCACCTCATGTGTCTGCAACAGTGTCCTCTGCTAGCGCGCTGATCACTGCCTTACGTTCAGCTGCCATGGTCTCCGGATCAGGACCTGCCGGCGGGGGGGTTCTCCCCACGCGCTGCCAGCGGGCCGTCGAAGCCCCCCTGGGCCTGGTCGGTTCTCTCTCTGGGGATGCAGCCGCCGTATCCGAAATCTTTAGAAGTTTCGTCGCCTCCTTGAGTGATCGGAGCTGACGCAGCCTGCCCTCCCATTTGAAGATCAGGCGGAACGGGTGTCCCCACGAGTAGGGGGTCTCCTTAGCTCGGAGGAACTCCGTGACAGGTCGAAAATCTCTCCGCTTCTGTAACGTAGAAGCCGCTAAGTCCTGAAACAAGAGGGGTCTGCACGCTTGGAACTCGATGGGATGCTTGGCGCGGGCCTCCCGGAGGATCCGCTCCTTGAGTTGGTAGTCGTGGACACATGTAAGGATGTCTGGGGGCGGGGCATTCGGGGGTCTCCTGGGCCCAACCCTGTGTGTCCGGTCTAGCTTCACTCATTGATCGGGGGGGTCCCCAAGAATGGAGCGAAACAGTCCCACCACAAAGCCCTCTATGTCCTCCCCCTCCAGGCCCTGCGGAACAGCACGGATCCGAATGTTGTTCCTCCGGGAACGGTTCTCTAAGTCCTCCGCATGAGCCTGGAGGTCAATGTGCTGCTCCTGGAGACGGATCACTTCCTGCTGAAGATGGTGCACCTCTTCGTCCCGGGCCGACGTCTGTGTTTCAAGGTCATCCACCCGTTCTCCCACCGAGTCGATATCCCGGCGCAATTCCCGCAGGTCCGCCGCCAGCTCCTTCTTCATTGCGTGGAATTCCCCTGTGAGGTTAGCAAAAAGTGACTTGAGGATGCGCCTAGTGACTGGGCCGTCGGCCTCACCTCGCTCCTGCAGGGTCGGCGAGGTCCCCCTGACTTGAGGCGACTCGGAGCCTCCTGCCGCTGATTTGAGCAGAAGCTCCTTGACAGAGCGCTCCTTCCGTTGCTTGGCCGCTGCTGCCATCGCGCCACGTGCGGAGCAGTCTCGACGGGGCTATATGGCCGCTGCCTCCAATCGCTATATTGCTTAGCGAGGGGGCTCTCTCTTCCTCCGGCTCTGCGACCTAGGCCTCCTGTTCACCACTCAGGCCCACCGGGCTCCGCCGCTCTGGGGGAGAACACGCAGCTCCCAGCCCAGCCGGGCCTACCTCTCCAGGAACTCCGTCGTCTCCAGCACTCTCTGGGGCACCACACGTGGGCCACCAATCACCCCGCTAGCTGCAGCACCCCCAAGCCGGGACAGCAAAGCAGCCAAACGCGGCTCGTCCGCCGCTCGGTCTCCCCCCTCCTTGGCTCCACAAAGCGCCACCGGGCACACACTGCTCCACAAGGCCGCAGGGGCCAAAGACGGCGAGCTCAGACCCTCACGCGCCGACTCAGCAGGCCTCCCGGTGTGGCTTAGAAGCATCCTCTATCGGAACTCACAGTCCTCAAGACTCCAATCCTCCAGGTACAGCACCCCATATCTCTTCCTGGTCTCTCTACGAGGCTGCGCACCCCTCGTCGTCGCTCCCCTCCAAGGGGCCGGAGCCCTCCAACCGCAGCCCCCACGTATAGCACCTTAGCCTCCCAGTAGCCGCGGAGCCGGCACCTCAGACCTCAGTGCCACCTCCTGCTCGTCGCCGCTCCCGTTCAGCTCCGGGGGTCCCAACTGCTCTCGCGTCTGGCGTGCGCTCAAACAGGGCCCATCGCCCTTCCCCGGTGCAAGCCAGGGACGCCCCCACACAGCCACTCACCAACCTCTGTACACCGCCTCCGGCGGCAGCGACGTAGGGCGCCCTCGGTCCCAGCACCGACGGGTGGCCTCGTTACACCCAGGGCTCTCACTCCTCACTCGCGGGCCATCCGGGGTGCTCAGGCAGTCCCCCGCTGGGCAACAGGCCCCCTCAGTAGCCGCCTCCCCGCCGCTGCTCCTCACCACCTCTCCGCCCAGCAGCGCTCCACTGCGGCAGGCTCGGGCAGCTCACATCCGAATCCGGCCAGCCCCAGACCTCTGATCACTGCGGGCGCCCAGCGGGGGAGTTCCTCACCGCCTCCGACCCTCGCAGCCACTGCTGCAGGCAGGCAGGCCCACCACCAGCTGCCGTCTCGCCGTCTTCAGGCAATTACCTGCCCCGCCTCCTTGTATACCAGGGCTGGCGCCGTGGGCCCACCGCATGGGCGGCCGGCCGCAGCTTCGATGCGGTCGATTCAGCAGTTCACGGGTCGCCTCCGCAGTTCACTGGACCTCTCTCAGGATCTCAGAGGTCTCGGGTGTGGCAAAAGCAACGGGGCTGGTGATGCTAGGGGTCCCGGGCTCTGGATCCGGGCAGGAGCAACGGGCAGGCACGTTCTACACAGTCACCATCTTGGCCACGCCCGACATTTTAGTTTTAAGTCCGACCTCAGTATTATAATGACGGTGGTCGAAGGTTAAACCCGCCGGGGAATCTGACTCGGTTCATATGGGCTCAAGGAGCCCGTTGGCCAGTCGGAAAGCCTCATAATCCCTTAAGGATGGCGTTTCCGCAGTCGAAATTATGATGGCACATTCCAACAGCAGCTCCATAACGGCCTTTCTGACATGGAACTGCTGTCGGAAAGTGTCTTTGGGGGACCCTAGCAGGGCCCCCTTCCCCCGTGGCCCTCCGCATGTGGTCCTGAGGGAAACCTATGGTGCCCCCTTCGCATCCCTGCACCTTGTGGCAGGCACTGTGAGGTGCCTGCCACACGGTGCAGGGATGTTTTAAAACTTCAATTTTTCAACGGGAATTTGTGCTGTGGCCGGTTTTGGCCTATCACACAAGCTCCCACTAAAAATTGGGAGTTTGCGACACACATCCTAATTGCAGTGTCGGAACCGCCGACCTGAGGTCGGTTGGTTCCCAATCCACAGCGATGTCCCGACATCGAAATCAGGGTCTAAATGGTTCAGATTTACTATTCCCAAAACGATATACATCATTTTACAGAATTATAAAAAATAATAAAAATAAATAAATGTTAATTACAATAAATATTTACAGCTTAGATAAATATTAAACATTTAGACAATATAAAATAAAACATTTAACAAAATTCACATTTAAAAAGAAATAAAATCAAACATTACAAAGTTAAATATGAATAAAAATAAAGTAATTAAATCAAACATATATTATTAATGGACATTAATATTTCTAAACTACAAAATGTAAATGTTTAGAAAAAAATTAAATAATTAAATATTATAAAAATTACAAACTAATACCATAAAAATTTAGATTTACTTTAAAACAAAATATAAAATATTCTTTTTAAAAACCACAAACACAATTATGAAATAATACATTGTTATTAGAACAATTTAGAATTGTATGAATATAATACCTACATACATAAACAAAATTGAAATAACTTTTAAATACATTAAAATAATCAAAAAATGAAATTAAAAAATATTTAATTTAGTTTAGATTAATTTACAAATATAATCAAATGCAAAGAGAACTATTTTAAATATTAAATCTTGACTTTAAAAATGCAAATTTTTAAATAAAAATATACAAATCCAACATTTACAATTGCAATAGAAAACATTCAATAAAATATAAATTTAAAAATAAATACGACATAAATGTCCCCTATCTCGTCCCTTATAGATCCAACATCTCTCTAATAAAAATCTTATTATTCTTTTTTTATTTAAAACTATAAAAAAAAGAAATCACATAAAAAATTGCTTAAATATTTAATAAATACCAATTTATAATTAACAAAACTTATTAAAAACAAAAACAAAACATTTAAAAAAAATACGTAGTAGAAACAAAATAATTGAAATAATTTTTTTGGTTTAAAATGAACCTTAAGTACACTGACGTAGCTAGCATGCGGCGGCCGTAAGAGCAGGGGGGGGCTGCTGGCGATCCTACCGCGATTGCCGCCCCGGGCAAATGCATGGAAGAGCAGGGGAGGGAATGTGGGAGGCCGCCGCCCTAAAACTCGTGCCCCCGCCCCCCCTTGCTACGACACTGCTTAAGTAAATATTGCAATGATAAATAAATGCTTTTTAAAAATATTTGAATTTTTTTAACATTAACACAAAATATATATAAAACAATAACATGAAATAAAATGAATATGAAATACATTAAAAAATGTTATAAAAAAATGAAAAGTTTCAGCGCTCCGTCCATCATCTCTTTGTGTTTACTTTGTTTGCCCTAAGTTGGCAGGGTATGCCCAGTCGTGGGTCCCTTGCTGACTTTGCCACTGGATTCGAGCTTAGCCTGGCTAATGAGGTGTGTTACCCCGAAACCGGTCTCAGGATGCTTGATTCCGGTACAGGGTTAAGACTGATTTGCATATGGCTGGATCTGAACTGGGGTGGCGAAGTGAGCAAAAGAACGATGATGGATTCAACCCAGATCCGTGACTGGAGGTGAGTGTCTGAAAAGTTTCAGCGATCTGTCCATCATCTCTTTGTGCTTGCTTTCTTTGCCCTAAGTTGGCAGGGTATGCCCAGACGTGGGTCCCTTGTTCACTTTGCCACTGGATTCATGCTAGTCAGGCTGATGAGGGGTGTTATCCCAAAACCGGTCTCAGGATGCTTGTTTCCAGTCCAAGAAAGACCTGATTTGGCACTTCGGGCTGGACTGTTCCCGTGAGGAACAGGGTAAGGACTGATTTGCATATGGCAGTGTCTGAACTGGGGTGGCCTAGTGAGCTAAAGAACGATGATGGATTCAACCCAGATCTAATAGTGACTGGGGGTGAGTGTCTGAAAAGTTTCAGCGCTCCGTCCACCATCTTGTTGTGTTTGCTATGTCTCTGTTATAGTCTGACGTAGATCAATATACCTCTGTGGCAGGCACATTTTTATCCAGTGTCTAAACAACTTATAAAGCTAGTGGCTGCAATCATTTTATCATATGTTCTTTTTTAATGTTATCGATTTCCTAATATTGTTTCTCTGCTGTTTCCTTTAATACTTATTCTATTTATATCCGAGTGTTGAAATCGGGCTCAATATGTCCTTGGCGCAAATATTTGTTCTGGGTGCTCTCCAAATTTTATAGCTTCAGTTTTACTGCTCAGTGCTAAGAATGGAGAATAATATGTACAGATTGTTTGTGTAGGTTATAACTGCATTTTGTTGGTACTGTGCTACAAACAGGCACAAAAAAACATTTGAACTTGTTTTTACCTTTACCTTTTCCATTCCCAAGGAGTTTACTGATAACATTTTCCACCAGCTAAAAGCAGGTGGAAGGGCCAGTGGACCTGCATGTGGTCATGTTGGGTCAGTTTTCACCAGACCAGTATTCCCATACAGTAGGGCACTCATAATTGGCAACATTCATTCCCGGACACCACTCTGGCCCACATTCCATGAGTCCCCGTTTACAAATTAGACAGAGCAGACTCATTTTGCCATTTGGCTAAGGCAAGAAAATGGCAACTTTCTAAATGGGCCATTTTCAGAATTGTAATTTAAAATCCGACTTCGCCCTAATTTAGGATTTAAAATTAGGATTCTAGAGACACCAAACATGATCTGGTTATCTCTATCTATTTAGAAATTACACTTAACAAAATAGGCCTTGCAGTAGTGAAAAATTCATTTAAAAGTTTTTTGCTACCAGGACAGGTACTTTTTAAATAAACTGCAGCCTGCTCTTTGGGCTGTCCAGGGCCTACCCTAGGGGTGACTTAGATGTATATAATGGGAAGGTTTGGGCCTGGCAAAATGTTTATTTTGCCTGGTTGACATTGCAGTTTAAACTGAACGCACAGGCTCTGCATATGGCAGGCCTGAGACATAAAGGACTAATTAAGTGGGTGGCACAATCAGTGCTGCAGACCCATTAGTAGCATTTCACTTACTGGTCCTGGGCACATGAAGTGCCACTTTATTAGGGACTTATAAGTAAATTAAATATGCCAATTTGGTATAAGCCAATTCCACCATGTTTTAAGGAGAGAGTACAAGCACTTTAGCACTGGTTAGCAGTGGTGAAGTGCACAGAGTCCTAGAGCCAACAATAACAAATTCAGCACACAGTGAGGGTAAAGGCAAAAAGTTTGGGGATGACCCTGCAGAAAGTCTGTTGTTTGATACCCGATTTTCTGGATGTGAAAGAACCAGACCAGATTTTACCATACAGTAATTTTGCACAGTAAAATTGCATGAGACTTTGGCTACAGCATCAGCCAAGCCTCTTTCCACATTTTCTTTATGACAGGATGGGCAATACAATGCTCCTACCTGTCAGAAAACACCTTCCCCTTGCCTCACCAATGGCCCTCATCTATGGCCCTCACCCTCCACCCTACCTGGAGGTCTCCTAATAAATTTACCACCTGCTTAGCTGGTAAGTGTGTGCGTTAAACTCCATGCAACTGAGATTTTGATGTGACTTTACAACAGGAAAAATCTGTCTGATAAATGAATTCCCAATTCCATTGAGTTTAACTTGTCATTGCACAGTACTGGGGTGGAGTTGCTGCATGGAAATGGTAAAAGAATGCGATTTACAGTTCTTCCAGTACCGTGCAATTCGAAACCAGGGCCCAACTGTTTTAAGATTTTAAGGCCTTCTATAGGCATATAAAAATAAAGCAACTTGTTTCAGTGGCCGCCGCTAGGGAAAAGTAGTGGTGGGCGGGGGGTGGAGATTAAAAAAATTAAAAATAAAATAAAAGCTCACTTACCTGAGTATGGTTGCTGCCTCTCCTCCGACCTCCCTCTGTTCCTGACTCCCGGCGGCACACAGGTTCCCAGACTCCCCAAAGCCAATCACGACGCTGCTGTCACCAGCATGACCGCAGTGCTGTGATTGGTCTGAGCGTCCTGGTTCGGTGCTCAGACAGGGAGTGGGAGCCTGTGCATGTTCTCCACCTAGCTGTACAATACAAGTGATTGGAGAAATGCTTAGTGCCATCCCAAGACGACGTGCCAAACCATCATGTGCACTTAAGTGCACCAACCACTCCTCCCCGTGCTTGTCACATAGCCCAGCCCTGCCTCACCCTAACCTGGCTCCTACTAAAAATAAATGATAATAAAGTAACATTATTACCATTGTATTATTATTAGTTTATTTTTCCTTTTGCACTCAGTGTGGCGACGCTCCTCCGCCTTAGCGGAGGAGCTGCCGCTTGCTTGTTTATTTCACATGACACTCCCTAGTGTGACATACAGGTGTTGTCAGTAACATCTTCACATTTCCACAATTGAGTCAACAGAGGACTTGCAGTTGCTAATCTGAGTAAAGCATATAACTCTCCCTTTACTTGCCACTGCAGCTTTGTTTATGTAACGTTGTCTCTGTAGCGCGATTGAGAAGGAATATCTGGAGTTAAGAGTGTGATTTCCCTTGTGAACCATTGCAAACTAGTCTAAAGCCTGAGCCATTTGTGGTGTGTGGTTGGTGATGGGGAAGATCACTGTCTGCACCATTTACAGCAATTGAAAACATTGCAAAACGAGGGCTTGAAGCACTTCGATTGCGCCATGCACTCCAAGGAATATACAGAAAATTCCCGGAAGTACAATTGTACCTTTAAGTACAATGTTTGTAATAACAACTTTGCTGTGGGAACTAAGCTTTTCCCACACAGCAAGCCACTAAAAACCTTTTTAACCATACACCCGAACCTGATGACTAAGAATCACTATATAAATGATACACACCCTGTAGCATCTTAATCAGCAATGACAAATAGCGTTGTGCCTTGCAAAGGGGATTGAAAGTGGTATATACATACCATTACAATGCAATGGAGCATATGAGATGTTATTTTGTCTTACGTTATATTATGTTGAATTACTTGCAGTAGGCATGGATGTCCATTCACTAAAATGCTAGGGGTAGCGGTGATGACATCACATAACCCCTCTTTGACCCAAAGCATCACAGGAAGTGATATCACATGATCTTTGACACTGAATCTTTCCGAGCAGTGATATCATATGACCATCATCCCAATGACATCACATCACAATACTGAAGTTAGGATCCTCTTAAGTGCACAAATATAAAATAAAAGTTACTAACACAATTAAATGTCTGCTTTATATACCACCTCCATTTCAAATAGGGTGCTGACATGATAGGAACATTGTACCTTTCTCTTTTTTTATTGCATGAAAAAATATGTGTTTGTTGGAAGAGGAGCAACAAAAAACACAAACCAACACTGGGAAGCCAAATTATTTATACCACAAACTGTCCTGATTTATTGTTTTATCTAGTGTATACCCCAAGCATTAAAAATGTAAAAGATTTGAAAATAATAGTGGTTTTGTTCACCTGTATTACTTCATGTGGACATATATTGAATGTGAACTAGATTATGGGCATAAATTATTCCTTAGCATTTTCAATACATTTTGTTTAGTATCACACACTAAGGGCCTGATTATGATATTCATCGTCCGACCGCTGGATCACTGTTGCAGCGGTCGGGCGGCATCCCAACCACTGTATTATGAGTACAATGCCGGGCTGGCGGTGTTGTGTTAGCGGTGCCATGACGGCGGCATGCTTCGGCTCATAGAAAGAGCCTGAAGAATATGTTGCACGCGGGTGCACTGTGTACCATGCACCATTTCGTGCATGGCACACAGTGCACACACGACAGTGCAAGCAGAGGGGGCACAACATGTGCCCTCATGCACAACCCCCATGGGCAAATTTGCCCTGGGGCCCTGCTTGATGCCCTTTCCCTGCCTTTCATCTGACCTTTTTTTATGGCAAGGTCTGCAGAAAGGCAGGTCGTGATAAGCACGGCGGTGCCGACATCGGCACAACCACCATTGATCACCGCTTTCCCCACCGTCGCCCCGTCAGGATCTAGGATCGTGGTGGTGGCAGCAATCTTGCATCGGGCTTGTGGCGGTCTGACCGCCAACCTCATAATCGGGCAGTCAGACCGCCACCATGGGTCTTGGGACCGCCGTACTCGTAATCAGGCCCTAAATCAAAGACGTGAGGCTTTTATTCAAACATATCTTTTTCCATCTGTTCATAATAATTTAAATCAACATCTTAAAAATGTGGATTTTTTCATGTATTTTTTTAGAAGGGTATTCTTTGCACTGCTGAATTTATTTGTTTGGCAGAGATAAGACTTTAACACCTTAGTTGCTGTGCCTCCAACCCACCCCTCTCCCCTAGTGCTGAGCCCCTTTTTGGGTATTTGGGGTAGTTCGTGCTTAGGGCTCCAGAACTTTTTTCCACATAAGATATCCACGTCAAATTGGCGCCCTTTTTTTCTAACATCCTGGGGATTCTAAAAGTACTCAGTATTTGCTGGATTTCCCTAGAGAGGACTGAGAAAATAGGCAAAATATAGCAACATTTTGAGTTTTTTGAGAAAAATAGGGAAAAGTGCTCCAGATAAAAGTGATCTTTTTTCCTAAAAATTTCATCAGTGAATTGTTTGCTGTACTAAATTTACAATCTTGCCAGCTTTTAGGAACATACAGAGCTATATAACATTACATTCCTTAGACCCTTCTGGTTGCAGAGATATATAGAATTGTAGGTTTTCCAAGAACCCAAGGGACCCAGAGCTAACAACTGAGGTGCACCGTACAATGGTTTTTCATTGAGTACTCAGTATAGACCAATTCATGTAGTGAAATAGGTAGAGTGAAAAATGGGTATCAAGGAAACCTATGTATTTTTGAAATTGGCACAAGATATGGAGTACAGAAGCAGTGGTTATTTGTACATCTCTGAATTTGTGGGTACCCATGCTAGCATATGATTTAGATGCTATTTTTCAAGATGACTTCTGTTATGCCCTGCATAGTTTACTTATATCTTGTAGTTTATCTATCTTCCTGCTGCTCAGCCACTGTGTATGTTTACTGTAGAATGTTGGGAAATCAGTGATGCATGGAATGTTGGGTGTCTGTGGGAGTGAGGAATGACAGTTAGAGATGGGCTGAGCAGCAGGCAGGCTGCTCCTGGTGGGGTTTGCTGTTACATGGAACTAAGGGTTGACTACAGGCTAACCTACTTCACCATCACCTGTTTACCTGGACTACCTATCTGATATACTTATATACCATCTTCATGTACCTGGACCAGCTACAGAATAAAGGTACTTATGAACTCTACTTGGCTACTAGCGTCTACTTGTGTCACAAGACACAACATTTATTTTGGCGACGAGCGAGAGTTGGAGACTTTCAAACCTGCCTACTGAGCTCCACAATTGGTCACGGTAGCAGAAGATGACATCTTTAACCAGTCCAGAGGGTGAGAAGGAACCACAAGTCTTACTATTGAAGACAACTAAGAAACGACGCTACATCAAGTATACAAGAAGCAACACTACAAGCAACACAAGAGGAATCATCGTAACTCAAAATGCCACAAAAGGTACAAATGAATCTTGCACAGCATACTCTGCAACCCCACCAGTGTCCTGTACATCGGACAGGCCCAACGAAAGCATGCTGTACTGTGCGTTTGCCACAAGACCTGCACAATCAAGGGAAGATTGTTCCTTAGTAATAGTTTTCAACTTGTACAAACTGTGCTTGTATGCAACACGTGTCAAAATTTTGGTAATGTCTTTCATCTTGTACAAACTGTGCTTGGATGCAGAACATGTTATGTTCTTACATGGGCATCTATTCTGCGCAAAGTCTAACTACTTCCGGATGTGGGCGCAACTTTGGAGGTGCCTAGATAGTGATTTCACGTGCTACATGCATCTAAATTGGAGCAGAGATCCCTACTGTCAGCTGTGGACGATCTCAACGCTGCTGACACTTCACACGAAGGAGAGCTGTGGACTTAACACGAAGGAGAACTGTGGTCTTTACTGTGCTTTTGGCAAGTACGAGCTTCTCCCTGGCAGTGGCTAGCAGCGTGGTGCCAAGTTGTGGTGCATGCGTGGTGCCTCACAGATGCGGTATCACAAGGGGCAGAGTCAGGTGAGACATGTATTTTAACTTTGATTGTTGGTCTACCTTGAGACCTGATCGCTGCAACTGCCACTTTCAAGTTCAAATTACAGCGCGCGCACCCTACCTGGTCCGTGGTGCCACGCGGAGCTGTAGAGTCTTCTGTGACGTCCTCCGGAGTCTTCGCTGCCTGCCAATGGACGCTTTGCACATAGAGCGTGCCATGAGCCACCCGGCATGGCGTGAGACAGCGTGGCGCCATCTTGGGGTTGGCAATTGCCCATGTGAATTGTTGGTTCTCTGCGCGTCAATTTGCCAACCACGTTTTCTTCTCATGTCGTATTCAATAAAGTTATTTGCAGCAGACTGACAAAAACGTCGTGTTGAGGAATGAGCCCGCTGCTTCTTCGCTTCTTGTTTGTGTGCCTGCAGTATGTTTTCGTCAGCGGAAGATTTTTCAAGGTACTTTTCTTCCTTTGCTTTCATCCTCGTCGGAACGCTTGTGCAGAGTTTGGTGGCAACAGCAGTTCCTGCCTGGACTCTATGCCACGTTTTTCTTTTATTGACATGCTGCCATTGCTGAAGGTTTTGTTTTGGCTGTTATTTTTCTGAGTCTGTCTCTGCTAGTGTAGTGAGTATTGTGTGCCTTGCATACTCGAAGTACAACGGTCTGCTGCAAGAGTTGAGGAGCGATATTATGAATCTTTTTGGAGTCACAGGTGCACATTATTTGACTGTCTTGCCATATGGATACATCTTCCAGTGTCTTTCTCAGACAAGACTAATTTTTGTATGGTGGTGTGCACAAGTTGGGAGTGTACACACAGCTCGGATGAGAAGTCGCTCACCGGCGTAATTACTGGTTCTACTTTTTCCTACAGTAATGGTTTTTCATTGTTAGTACAAAGTGTTTGTATTGTTTAGTAACCATGCTTGAGGGATTTAAGTCTACAGTTCACATGTGCCAGCTTCCACAATTTAGGTTTTCTTGCCCAAAGGATGTCCTTATCTAGTTTATTTCAGTGGGCAGTTGCACTACATTCTCCCTTACATTAGGGAAGGGCATGGGTTTGGGAACGAGTCCCTTTCTCATAAAGCGTTACACGCGGCCCCTACACAGGGGTGGGTTAATATGAGTTCCTTTCTCATTAAGCGTTACACCCGGCCCTTACACAGGGGTGGGTTCATGGGTATGGTTCCCATTTACAGTTGTTCGATTTGTTCTATGTGGTAACCCTGACACGGGGTATGTTGATTGGGTCTCCACCAATTAACATAACATTTAATCCTTACACTGGGTTGGTTTTGGTTCATGGGTACGATTCCCATTAACAGTTGTTTGTTTGGTAACCCTTACGTGGGGTATGTTCATGGGGATTTCTCAAATTAACAGTACATGTAACCCTTACACTGGGTTGGTTTTGGTTCATGGGTACGGTTCCCCTACACAGGGTGTGTTGTCATGGTTTATGGTTCCATATACATGGTTAAAGTCTTAGACCCTTACAGGAGGGTGGACTTTATGGGTCGCAATCCCAAGTGTTTGTACCTCATATGAGGGGTGAACTGGGTTTTTAGCTCCATTTTCACAACGTATGTAAGTTTCCTTACGTGAGGAATCTTGTCTATTCATGTGTTCCCTTGCAGTAGGGATCGAAGTTGCGGGGTGTGTTTTTGCCCTTTGCAATTCGCAACAAAGTTTTCTCATTATATTTATTGGGAGAGGATGGGTTATTTTACTCAATTTATTGGTTGTAAGCTATCCATTCTTTCTGTTTCTAATGACTCTGACCCTCTCGTGATGTTTACATAATTGCACATCCCTGGGTTTTGAACTGTTTATTGCATTTGTCATTTTTCTTGTGTATAGTTTTTAGGTCTCGCCTACGCAGCGCTCATGCGCTGCTTAGGCAAAAAGACCTTTAGCAATCGCTTCGGCTTTTCAGCCAAAAACGTGCACGCGTTCCATTGCCTTCAATGGCAACGCGTGCACGTTTGGCGATTCACTTGCGGGAGCGAGCGGCGCCATATGGTAGCAATTATCGCTCCTGGCGCTGCTCGCTCCCGCAAGTGAAAGTTTCGAGGGGAAGAGGCGCATTGGGGAGCGGTTTGGGGGGTGTAGGGCCCTGCTGAGGTGAACGTTGTTTCCTGAAAAGGTGGGGATGCAAGATTTTACTCCCCTATCAACTTTCTTTTTCTCCCTACCCTCAAACCTCCACATTTTGACTCTAAAAAACATATATTAATTTTAAGACCACTGTGCATCAGCTTCCAGGAAACTTTTTAATTTCCCAGTCCCGTTTTCTCACCACACGCGGTGGGCAGGAAAGATGCAGGTGACGCTTGCCCCTGACGAGGCTTTATACTCTTTTCATCACATACAATTGCCATCTTTTACCTCCCCGTATCTCATCATCCTTGATTGGCTGCAAAAGAGGAGGAGAGAAGTTTTTTTTCCTCCTTGCTTAGCAGACCAGGCCTCCCTCCTCCTCCTCCTCCTCCTGGCGGCTCCTTCCTCACTGTGGACGATAGAGATAGGTGAGCACAGATCCGGATGAGCAGTTCACATTCCACTGCCAAACCCCTGAAGGCCAACACCAGCAAAACACAGCACTGGAAACACCGCTCATAACCATCATCTACTTATAGGCACAGAGGGCAGGCCAAAGTAGGCCTCAAACATTGCACAGGATGGAGTCAGAACAATACAGACTTGTGTGTATCCTCATGTGGTCCAATACTGTACAGTTGTTTCATATGTGTGTGTGGTTGTTAACTTTTGTTTAGCAATACATAGTCATCTTAAGTCACAATGAAGCTGATACAGGACAGTGTGCGCAAATGTACGAAGAGACAGATACATGGTTAGGGCAAATGTATTATTTATTTATGAGTTTTGTATGTGCCTCATTGCACCGTAGTCAAAGCAAAAACCTGTTATAAATAAGTGTGTGGGGGGGCTACATGAATTAGAGGTCCGCCGGTTGTTGGAAGCACTGTAACTGGGTGTGTTTTTGAAGGCATCATTAGCTATTTATTGGCTATTAATAAAGCCCAAAAATGGTGGATGATACTTATGTGTACAGAGCTGTGTTGCAAACCAGTCTTAAGGATTTTTTTTTTTAAGTAAATTTGCGTTCCTCCCGGGTCTCTAACAAGGTTGCGTTAATTAAGTCAGGCTTAACAGTGTTGTGTGGCTAGAATGTGTTTTACCTTCAATCTGGATTATGTGAACTGGTGTGCTCAGACAAATTGTTTTATCTGCTGTGATTTATTTAGTAGTCATGTTGATGTGGTCAATTGTTCCCTTCACTTTCCCCAAAATATGCCTAGCTGTGTTACTAGGGTCACCTGTTTCCCCAAGGTCGACCTGACCTTGTTATTTAAGGACTTCACATTCCCCAAGTCTCTGCTTGGCAGTATTAGTATATTTCCCCCACCTTGCAGTCAGTGATACTAGTGATGATTAAGTGTGTGCAAAGATGCTTGGTTGCTGCAGTTGTTAGGGGAAGTCTGAGTAGCACGAGGCTTACTCAGGCCTGGTTAGTAACCGAGCAACTTCCTCATTTCCTAGGGACTTTGCCAAGCGTGGGACCTGGTACCAAAGGCCTCAGTGAGGCTACTTTCCCTTGTGAGGTTGTCGCTTTTCACCTATATGTTTTAAGGTGGATACCCTGACTGCCTGTGTGCTTTCATGCAGTGAACTGGTCGGTTCAGCCATCTTTGCTGAGGGTTGTACATTCTCCTTGAAGGTTCAGTGTTTTCAAAGCTGTGCAGCAGCACACATACATCAGTCAACCAGTGAGTCAGGTTACCACTGCAGCTCTTCCAGGGACACACCTCACGAGGCCGAGCAGTTTGCCGTGGATGCTTTCATACTTTCAGGTTTAATCTTTTTCACTGTTCACCGAAGCAATGTTCGTCTGAAATGTTATATTCTTGCTGCATTCACTCTTATTTTGTTTAATGTCACATGCTAATTAATCTGCCGAAAACCATGTGCTGTTTTTGCTATGCTGCCTAATTTGTTATGCTGCCTTTTTTTTTGATAATGGTAAGATGGAGGGTTATTGAGCATGGACAGGGGCCACTCGCCCCATCCCATATACCTAGTTAGTTAGTACAGCATAAGGAATTTGCCCCGCCTTATAAGCACAAGACATTGATATGATATTAAAACAGTAGCAGGATGTTAACATTTGGAGCTGTGGAATTTTATACTGATGCATATGCCACTTTATAATAACGGTGAAGAGTATCCATAACAATGAATTGAAGGAATTTTATAATGTCATGTTTTAAATAAGACCATGATATTTTCCTGTGTTGTAGCAATATTAATCTATGTTTTTAAGAAAACTGATTATTTTAAAAAGGATCTCTTTTATACGTACACCTAATTTGTATTGTGATGGTTTTCATGAACTAATAACAATAAACTTTCATTCATTCACCTAGTTTGTTGGAACACTCTACACTGTACTTATTCTCCCCTTCTAAAGTACTAGTACGCTATTATTTGTACACATCCTCATCCTTTTAGGTCTCGCCTGAACCAGCGCATGCGCTGCTCTGGCGAGACATTTAGTAACTGGCTTTTGAAAGTGCTACCCACAAGCTTTTCCTGGCCTCAAGCTTGCGTTCACGCGAGCGTGCACGCGCGCAGCTGCCATCTGTCTTTCTGTAATGGCTCATTAAGCATTACAGCGCGTGAATCCCCATGCTTGTTTGTCTTAGCTGCTGGTGCAGGCAGCTGCTCACTGCCACAACCGCACTTCCCCGACATGTTGTTCTTGTAATTTTGGGTGTGTTTTTCTATGGTTTGGTTGCATTAGCGTGCAAGGTAACATTTTATTTGTGTTTATTTTTTCACAGCGCAGCATGCCGCTCTTGATATTTAACAATGGCGCCTGTGCATCTTATCTTTTGTTGTGCGCAGGTCGGCCCACTCGACGTATTTCTTTTAGCACTGCATGCCGCGATTCATCTTTAACAAAGGCACCAGCAAAGTAAACGCATTAAGGCAACTGCCCCTCTTGCATCTCCTGGCAAACCAGCCCCCGACCCGTAATTACGATTGCGCATTAGACACCCAGCGCAGGCGCACTGTTGCCGGACCCAGTTGCTCTTCTGTGACAAAATAAAAGTCTGGCCTGGCATGACGCAGGGGCTAAGCAGTAAAGGGAGAGCTGATCAACTTTTACTGTAGCTCACCGTGCACAGGCACTGCTTGTGAAAGTACGGCGTGTAGTAAGTAACGCAAACACGCTGAATTTTGGAAGTCACCATGCGCAGCTTTGATTTAATCAACAAATACATTTTATTTTATGTGGCAGCATTCCAGAATCACATTCCTGCGCGGGCATTTATCCATTCACAAGCTCTCAATTGGAGCCCTTTTCCCTTGCATTATTTATCAGAGTTTGAAGCAAAATTTAGCAGGAGTTCCACTTCCGGCCCTTTTCTGTTGTGGCCGCAGCTCATTTCCTGACATGAAGACTTAGCCTGCAGCCTAGGGTGACCAGGCGTCCCGGATCTGCCCGGACAGTCCCGGTTTTCCACGAGGTGTCCCGGCAAATTTCAAGAAGTTAAGCTCATGTCCTGGTTTTTAGAGCGGGTCAGCTGAAAACGCTGGGAGGTATCTTTTTAAATTTTGCAAAGCAGGGATAGTTAGCTGCTGTTATAAGAAGTCAATTTAATTAACAGGCATGTTACTGGCTTTAAAAATAGCATTTGATGTACGTTCTTACTGCCTCTTCTGTAATTCTCTGCTGAGGAGCGCCGTCATTCTGTGCGCTGTGTGGAAGTAAAATTGTAGTCCTGCTTCTATTTTTGGGAAATGTCCCGGTTTTTGGCTTTTAAATTCTGGTCACCCTACTGCAGCCTCTTGACTAATTGTGGTCATATCAATGCAAAAAGGCTCTGCCTACTCTAAACCAAAAAACATAAGTAAAATCGTTCACCTGAACAACGTCAATTGCTTCAACTTTCGCCAATGCGAGACTTATTGCAGTGCAAATGCCTATAGCTTATGTTTTCTGTTTTCATTTTTTCACCGTTCTTCCAGGTAACGGACTGTATATGTTTTCCACACGTTGTGGTTGTTTTGCTGCGTAAAGGAGTTGGGGACTGGGTCTGCGTTCTACAGAGTAAACCCTCCTCCTCGTGAGATGGCAGCGGCTTTACTCTCACCGTGTGACCACGGGCATCATCAGAGAGCTCACTAATACGACTGCCGCTCCGGCGCCATGTCTGCCCCTGTCAAGGTACTTGCTGCGCTGCTGTTCATTCATGCTATGGCATCATTGGTGGCATGTCGTAGGGTGGCAGTATGCACTGCTGCTCCAAGTGCTCTGGCAGTACCTAACCGTGCTGCACCTGGTGCAGGGCAACCACGTGTGGCATAGCAGAGTAATGTTGGGCACAATGTTGAAAGAGTACCCGTGCATTGGACTGCACATAGTGCATATATTCACCAAGAAGGATTAAACACATCATGCATGTGTGTGCCAATGTCCCCAGTGCAAGACATGTCACTTCCTTCTTCTGGCAGTCTCTGATTGCTCCACGCATGCCAGCTGGGGGCTACAGTGACGTGATTGTCTCGTGAGTGCCAGTAGACATGCAAACACACAGACATTCACAATATCCATGACGGCATTGACAGCATAAACCTCGCCACGTCACATGAACACTGAATTACGGCTCCTAGACTGGAAGGTATGTAAATTAGACTTCTAGGTGCATATTTGCAGAGCGATGTCATGCATTTATGCATACCTTTCACAGGGCTTTTAAGTGGGATGGAAAAACTGGGGGGGGTTCTCTCATAGGGGCGTGGCCGCTGTAATTAAGGGTGTGGCTTAAAACACTGAAGCTAATAATCTGTGTTTCGCATAGTGTGCCGCCCGACTGGTATTTTGCAGCTTCTGTCCATTCATCCAGTTATAAAACACAACAAGTAACGTTACACCAACAACAAGCCAGGACTATTGGCTTTGTTAATTGGTTGTAAATTTCATAAGATAAATGAGCAACAACTATCACTTTGTTGTATATAATATTGAAAATGCTTCCGTTCTTGTGGGCGAGGTTGTGGCGTAAGGCTAGAGCAGCCGACCTTCGAGCTGAGACAACAGGTTCGAGCCTGAGGTACTGTGATTTTTAAAAAAATGAATATGTACTTGTGTGATGTAACTGGTGCTCATGTAAAGCGCTCCAAGTTTGCGCTTTGTAAAACTGAAAAACAAGTCTCTTTGAAGTTACATCAAAGGCAGTGACAGGTTGTACTATTGCAGAGTTAAGATTTTTTTTTTCCACCCCAAGGGTAACAAGCATTGGCATAGCCAATAGGTCTCGCCTTTGGGACCTTATAAGTGCTTAGCCATGCAACAGTTGATGTTGTTGCACCAAGGATATTGTGTTGCATAACTAAATACTTATAAGGGCCCAAAAGCGAGACCTATTGGCTATGCCAATGCTTGTTCTCTTAATCTTTACCTCTATTTGCAATTTTCGTTTTTCATTTTAAAAGGAGGGGGATGTGTTATGCCCTGCATAGTTTACTTATATCTTGTAGTTTATCTATCTTCCTGCTGCTCAGCCACTGTGTATGTTTACTGTAGAATGTTGGGAATTCAGTGATGCATGGAATGTTGGGTGTCTGTGGGATTGAGGAATGACAGTTAGAGATGGGCTGAGCAGCAGTCAGGCTGCTCCTGGTGGGGTTTGCTGTTACATGGAACTAAGGGTTGACTACAGGCTAACCTACTTCACCATCACCTGTTTACCTGGACTACCTATCTGATATACTTATATACCATCTTCATGTACCTGGACCAGCTACAGAATAAAGGTACTTATGAACTTTACTTGGCTACCAGCGTCTACTTGTGTCACAGGACACAACAACTTCTTACTTTCACAGTGGCTTACATTTGAAAGACGCAAATGCAGCGAAATCCAATTGGTAATAACAAATGTTCTACTATTCTATGCTCCCACAAGTCTTCTGATAAAAATGGTACCTCACTTGTGTGGGTAGGCTTGGTGCCTGCAACAGGAAATGAACCAAAACACAACATGGACGCATTACACTTTTCCACTGAAAACTGACCCTTTTTTCCCCACTGTGGGTAGCTGTAGATTTTGGACCCTAGCTCAGTCGGCACCTAGGGAAACGTAGCAAACCTGTTAATGTTTGAAAACTAGACACCTAGGGGTATCCAGGGTGGGGTGACTCGCGTGGCTCCCACTGTATTTTTTTTTACCTAGAACCCCTTGCAAACATCAAACTTTGACTACAAAAACACATTTTCCTCACAATTCTGTGATGGGAAGTTCTGGAATCTACAAGGAGCCACAAACTTCCTTCCACCCAACATTCCCCAAGTCTCCCGATAAAAATGGTACCTCACTTGTGTGGCTAGGCCTAGTGCCCGCGACAAGAAATGGCCCAAAACACAACATGGATGCATCACATTTTTCCACAGAAAATTGACCCTTTTTTTTCAATGTGGGTAGCTGTAGATTTTGGACCCTAGCTCAGCCAGCACCTAGGGAAACCTAGCAAACCTGTAATTTTTTTAAAACTAGACACCTATGGGTATGCAGGGTGGCACGAGCTGCATGACTCTCACCAGGTCTTTTTACACAGAATCACTTGCAAATCTCAAAATTTGATTAAAAAAACACATCTTTCTCACATTCTGTGATGGAAATTTCTAGAATCTGTAGAGAGCCACAAACTTCTTTCCACCGACATTCCCCCAAGCATCCCAATTAAAATGGTACCTCACTTGTGTGGCTAGGCCTAGTGCCGGTGACAGAAACAGATCAAACCAAGGTCAATGGGAGTCCCTTTGCAAGGGCTCATTGACCTTGGTTTGAGTTGTTCCTGTGGCGAGCACTAGGCCCAGCCACACAAGTGGGGCAGTGTTTATATTGGTACAAGTGCGGTAATGCAGAGTGGTAGGAATTTTGTGGATTCCTGTGGATTCCAGAAGTTTCCATCACAGAAAAGGAAGCAAAATGTGTGAATTTAGACAGAGTTTGAGGTTTGCAGAGCATTATGAGTAAGAAATCCTCGTGGGATCCATGCAAGGTACACCACCCTAGTTGTTAAGTTTTCAAAAATGTCTGTGGTTCATAGGTTTGTATGGGTTGCCCCACAGCACGGCCCCAAATACAGCACCTACCCCTATTGCTGATCTCTCAATATAGCAATTTAGGGCCTTTTGTGTCGTCTTCTCTTGGCTCACCCACACAAGTAGGGTACCGCTCTTATCAGGAGACGTATGGGAACTCAGGGGGGTAGGAGACATTTGGCTCCCCGCAGATTCCATGTTTGCCCATCACAGAAATGTGATGAAAATGTGTGTTGCTTGCCAAAGTTTGACATTTGCAAGGGCTTCTAGGTAAAATTACGTGGTGAGAGCCATGCAAGTCACGCAGCCCTGGACTCCCCACGTTGTGCAGTTTTCAAAAGTGTGCAGGTTTGCCTAGGTGCCGGCTGAGGTAGGGCTCGAAATCCGCAGCTACCCACATTGGGAAAAAATCCAAGGAGTTCTTAGGAATGGCCATACTCAAATTTTGGCTGACAAAGAAGACTTCATCACCCTGGCGGAGGACTTAACATCTGCCATACTGAGACTACTCCACTCGCCAAATGTAGAAATGACTGCCAAGCTGGCGGTCAATTAAAAAACACTGACAGGAGCTGACAAAACAGCAGTTTTTGCCAATTTCTTTTTATGTTGGACGCACTACTCGATCAACATGACGGAGCCGTCCATCCATTTTTAAAAGCAATATCCCGAAGCCAGATTTTATTTTTGAAAAAACAAATGGCACTCTCACCCTGGGAGTAATCTCCCATGGCAAGGGGTGCATTAAAGAGTTATCACTTCCCCTTACTACCATGGTTTTCCAGGTGGTGATGGGCAGTGAAAACTGACCTGCATGTCTGCACATCTAAATTAGTTGGGCGGACAAAGAGGTCAGCCGCAGATGACCCTTACTCAGTTGGAACATGGGAGGGGTGCAACCATGCCACAAATAGAGTAGTCTTCCCCATTGTTACACCAATACTCCATTCACATATATATCGGCCAGCCTGACCATTATCTTCATGGTAAGAATACTTTGTTGGCATTGTGATGAAGTATCCTTACCGCCAAAGATATAAATCTGGTACTAATTCTTTTCAGTTAATCCACCACTTACACTGGTTGGTTTCAGCACCTGCAGAAATACTAGCTTCAAAGCACAAATACTTATCAGAGTATCTCAATATTGAAACCAAGACTACTGAAGATGAGCAATAAAGCCGCGACAAGACACTAACAGCTTTATAGTCCATTCACATGCCATTCACACACCACACACAAGACTTTCATACTGCCGGCCATGGGCCCAATCCAATAGATCAGTGCACTCATATCAACATACTGCCAGGATGCAAGGGCCCCTCACATTCATATGCCACAGGATGAAATCCCCATTTATGTCCAGACATGTTGACAGTTGATGCATCCACAACCTTCACAAATGAAAAAACAGTTTGACAACATTTTTAACACTTGTCAAATAACCTCCTCAATTCTGAACATTACCGAACTCATTCCTAGTGAACCTTTACTAATGACTCCCATGACAGCCACATGAGGCTCAGGAAGACATGTTTTAAATGTGTCTTAAGCACACTCATTTTGTTAAATCCAACTCCTTCCAGTTTGATGATGCATTTTGGGGGTGTCCGAGTATGCCTTCGAGGCCTCATTCCTCGAACTGAGTGAACATATCTACCTTTGAAACTAAGGCAAACATGCCGGTGGATACTGCTGATGTTTCATTAAAGAATCGTCATAAACTACGAAGAACTGTAGTTTTTGGCACACAGGGTAGTCAGTGAGAACATAGCATATTTCATGCCCACTGTTATGTGCAGTACTGTGACTGTAATGAACATTATACAGTAAACTGAACATATACCCGGCAAGATGGCTGCCAAGGTGGAAGGAATGATAGGAGCTCCTGGGTAGGGGATCACTAATCAGTGTATCTCCCTGGCATACCCCACCATCCACCCTTTTGCCACACTGCTTTGTAACCAGGGACACAAAGAATTCTCTTGAAAGTAATTGGATTCACTCACCTCAAATTCAAAGACTTGAATTTGACACTCTGTTGGCCCTTGGTCCATCTCGCTGACCATTGGAGTAGCCATTTCACAGCCTGCTGGTAGGTGTCTGGGTCCCATGGCGAGGTTGCCGAGTGACCTGAGATATCTCCTCTGGCACGCCATCCGCCTGCCCAGCACCTCTGGAGTCTCCAGGCTGGCTTCCGATTGACCTGAAATCTCTCCTCCGGTGTGCACTCCGCCTGCCCAACGCCCCTGGTGTCTCCTGGATGGACTATGACAACACGTTGGGCTACTGTGCTACCGGTGACATGTAACATCGAGGAAGGCGGTTGCCAAAATGCGTGTGTGCCCTGAGTCCGTTTGACTGATTACATTTACGGAACTCGCCCCCATGAGTGCTGTCGTCCTTTGTGGGTACAATTACCCGGTAGAGTTGGGAGCAGTATGTTTTGTGCGGGAGCACCCCCGCATTGACAGGCACCCGTTCGAGAGTGTGTCGGGCTGGTGATTTGGGAGCTGAAATATATATATATATATATATATATATATATATATATATATATATATATTCACTGAAAAAACCATAGGTTTCTGGGACGTTACAGTTATAAATTAGCATTTAAAAAACCTTTGAAATTCACTGAAAAAATCATAGGGGGCGCAAATTATAGTTAGCTCAACTAACTATAACGGCAGAATTTCTCTGCTTTTATACGAGTGAAATGTCCAACTAACTATAACATCCCTGAGACCTGTGGTTTTTTCAGTGAATATCTAAGATTTTTTCAGTGAATTTCAAAGGTTTTTAAATACTAATTTCTAACTATAACGTCCCTGAAACCTATGGTTTTTTCAATGAATTTCAAAGGTTTTTTAAATGCTCTTTTCTAACTATAGAGTCCCTCAAACCTATGGTTTTTTCAGTGACCTGCTAAGGTTTTTAAATGCTAATTCCTAACTATAACATCCCTAAAACCTGTGTTTTTTCCAGTGAATTTCTAAGATTTTTCAAATGCTAATTTCTAACTATGCCTACAGAGGTAGGACATGTGCGGAAAGAGGAAGAAAAGCGCAGAACGAAGCAAGAGAAATGCAGAAAGAGGCAACAGAAGTCCAGAAAGACGAAGAAAGGTGCAGAAAGAAGCAAGAGATATGCAGAAAGAACCAAAAGAGGTGCAGAAAGAGGCCTTGTTGCAAAGTCATCCTGTGCCCCCAACTTTTTGCTGACTGGTACTGGTGGTAACTGACTCTGACTAACCAGGCCCGGAGCCAGTGCTATGCTGAAAGACACTTAGAATACAGTGAAAACACCTACATACACTAGGGAACACTATGGGTTGGGGTGCCCCTGTGATTGGCATGACCTCCCCTGTAAGGCCCTAGTACATAATATGGCAGGGGGATTAAAACTACCTCTAAGTCAGAGGTGCAGAAAAAGGCAGGAGAAGTGCAGAAAGAGGTAGGAGAGGTGCACAAAGAGGCAAGAGAGGTACAGAAAGAGGCAGGAGAGGTGCAGAAAGAAGGAAGAGAAGTGAAGAAAGAGGCAAAAGAATTGCTGAAAGAAGCAACAGAGGTGTAGAAAGAAGCAAGAGAAGTGCAGAAAGAGGCAAGTGAGGTGCAGAAAGAAGCAAGAGCAGTGCAGAAAGAACCAACAGAGGTGCAAAAAGAAGCAAGAGCGGTACAGAAAAAGGTAGAAGAGGTGCACAAAGAGGCAAGAGAGGTACAGAAAGAGGCAGGAGGGGTGCAGAAAGAAGGAACAGAAGTTCAGAAAGAAGCAACAGAGGTGCTGAAAGCGGCAAGAGGAGAGCAGAAATAGGTAGGAGAGGTGCACAAAGAGGCAAGAGAGGTACAGAAAGAGGCAGGAGGGATGCAGAGAGAAGGAAGAGAGGTGCAGAAAGAGGCAAAAGAATTGCTGAAAGAAGCAACAGATGTGTAGAAAGAAGCAAGAGAAGTGCAGAAAGAGGCAAGTGAGGTGCAGAAAGAAGCAAGAGCAGTGCAGAAAGAATCAACAGAGGTGCAAAAAGAAGCAAGAGCAGTACAGAAAAAGGTAGAAGAGGTGCACAAAGAGGCAAGAGAGGTACAGAATGAGGCAGGGGGTGCAGAAAGAAGGAAGAGAAGTGCAGAAAGAAGCCACAGAGGTACTGAAAGAGGCGCGAAGGGTGCAGAAAGAGCAAGAGAAGTGCAGAAAGAACCAACAGAGGTACAGAAAGAGGCAAGAGAGGTGCAGAAACAGGCAGGAAAGGTGCAGAATGAGGGAACAGGGGTGCAGAAAGAAGCAAGAGAGGTGCAGAAAAAGAAAAGAGGGATGCAGAAAGAGGCGAGAGGGGTGCAGAAAGAAGCAAGTGAGGTGTAGAAAGAGGCAACAGAGGTGCAGAAAGACGCAAGAGAGATGCAGAAACAAGCAAAAGAAGTGCAGAAAGAGGCAAGAGAATTGCTAAAAAAAGCAACAGAGGTGTGGAAATAAGCAAGATAAGTGCAGAAAGAGGCAAGTGAGGGCAGAAAGAGGCAAGAGAGGTGCAGAAAATGGCAAGAGAACAGCAGAAAGAGGCAAGAGGGATACAAAAAAGGGAAGAAGGGTGCAGAAAGAAGCAAGAGAGGTGCAGAAAGAAGCAAGGGAAGTGCAGAAAGAGGTAGAAGAGGTGCACAAAGAGGCAAGAGAGGTACAGAAAGAGGCAGGAGGGGTGCAGAGAGAAGGAAGAGAGGTGCAGAAAGAGGCAAAAGAATTGCTGCAAGAAGCAACAGAGTTGTAGAAAGAAGCAAGAGAAGTGCAGAAAGAGGCAAGTGAGGTGCAGAAAGAGGCAAGAGAGGTAGAGAAAGAGGCAAGGGAAGTGCAGAAACAGGCAAGAGAAATGCACAAAGAGGCAAGTGAGGTGCAGAAAGAGGCTAGAGAGGTGTAGAAAGAAGCAAGAGAAGTGCAGAAAGAGGCAGGAGGGTGCAGAAAGAAGCAAGCGAGGTGCAGAAAGAGGCAACAGAGGTGCAGAAAGACGCAAGAGAGGTGCAGAAACAAGCAAGAGAAGTGCAGAATGAGGCAAGAGAATTGCTGAAAGAAGCAATAGAGGTGTAGAAAGAAGCAAGAGAAGTGCAGAAAGAGGCAAGTGAGGTGCAGAAAGAAGCAAGAGCAGTGCAGAAAGAACCAACAGAGGTGCACAAAGAAGCAAGAGCGGTACAGAAAAAGGTTGAAGAGGTGCACAAAGAGGCAAGAGAGGTACAGAAAGAGGCAGGAGGGGTACAGAAAGAAGTAAGAGAAGTGCAGAAAGAAGCAACAGAGGTGCTGAAAGAGGCACGAAGGGTGCAGAAACAGCAAGAGAAGTGCAGAAAGAACCAACAGAGGTACAGAAAGAGGCAAGAGATGTGCAGAAACAGGCAGGAAAGGTGCAGAAAGAGGGAACAGGGGTGCAGAAAGAGGCACGAGAGGTGCAGAAAAAGAAAAGAGGGATGCAGAAAGAGGCGAGAGGGGTGCAGAAAGAAGCAAGTGAGGTGTAGATAGAGGCAACAGAGGTGCAGAAACAAGCAAAAGAAGTGCAGAAAGAGGCAAGAGAATTGCTAAAAGAAGCAACAGAGGTGTGGAAAGAAGCAAGAGAAGTGCAGAAAGAGGCAAGTGAGGTGCAGAAAGAGGCAAGAGAGGTGCAGAAAATGGCAAGAGAACAGCAGAAAGAGGTAAGAGGGGTGCAAAAAAAGGAAGAAGGGTGCAGAAAGAAGCAAGAGAGGTGCAGAAAGAAGCAAGAGAAGTACAGAAACAGGCAAGTGAGGTGCAGAAAGAGGCAAGAGAGGTACAGAAAGAGGCAAGGGAAGTGCACAAACAGGCAAGAGAAATGCACAAAGAGGCAAGTGAGGAGCAGAAAGAGGCTAGAGAGGTGTAGAAAGAAGCAAGAGAAGTGCAGAAAGAGGCAGGAGGGTGCAGAAAGAAGCAAGCGAGGTGCAGAAAGAGGCAACAGAGGTGCAGAAAGACGCAAGAGAGGTGCAGAAACAAGCAAGAGAAGTGCAGAATGAGGCAAGAGAATTGCTGAAAGAAGCAATAGAGGTGCAGAAAGAAGCAAGAGCAGTGCAGAAAGAACCAACAGAGGTGCAAAAAGGGGCAAGAGGGGTGCAGAAAAAGGTAGGAGAGGTGCACAAAGAGGCAAGAGAGGTACAGAAAGAGGCAGGAGGGGTGCAGAAAGATGGAAGAGAAGTGCAGAAAAAAGCAACAGAGGTACAGAAAGAGGCAAGAGAGGTGGGCAAACAGGCAGGAAGTGGTACAGAAAGAGGCAAGAGAGGTACAGAAAGAGGCAGGAGGGGTGCAGAAAGAAGGAAGAGAAGTACAGAAAGAGGCAGGAGAATTGCTGAAATAAGCAACAGAGGTGTAGAAAGAAGCAAGAGAAGTGCAGAAAGAGGCAAGTGAGGTGCAGAAAGAAGCAAGAGCAGTGCAGAAAGAACCAACAGAGGTGCAAAAAGAGGCAAGAGCTGTACAGAAAAAGGTAGAAGAGGTGCACAAAGAGGCAAGAGAGGTTCAGAAAGAGGCAGGAGTAGTACAGAAAGAAGGAAGAGAAGTGCAGAAAGAAGCAACAGAGGTGCTGAAAGAGGAGCAAAAGGTGCAGAAAGAGCAAGAGCAGTGCAGAAAGAACCAACAGAGGTACAGAAAGACGCAACAGAGGTGCAGAAAGACGCAAGAGGGGTGCAGAAACAAGTAAGAGAAGTGCATAAAGAAGCAACAGAGATGTAGTAAGGGGTAAGTGGGGTGGAGAAGGAGAAGGAGGCAAGAGGGATAAAGAAACAAGAGAGGTGCAGAAAGAGGGAAGAGGGGTGCAGAGAGAGGGAAGAGTGGTGTGAAAGAGGCATGAGGGTTGCAGAAAAAAGCAACAGAAATGTAGAAAGAGGCAAGAGAGGCGCAGAAAGAAGCAAGAGTGGTTTGCACACCATTAGTACCAATTTAATACCCACATTTAGCAATAAATAACAGGTGACCATTCTAGGTTTGCACAGGGCCTTCCACCACGCTGTAATACTTGTCGCTGCATTTTTGGTAACGTTTGAGCCGTTTGAGCTAGAAACAATGGTTTTTTTGTTCAAATCTGCAGCTTATGCAGCAGATGATGGATTATGTGGCAAATGCGGAAAATTTATAATTGTGCAGAAGTCGGTGCAGCCAAACAGTCATATAATTCCAGTGGCCCTGCTCATACCTCTGACTAGGTCCAGAAGTGCTCCTCAGTGGTTCCTTCTTTTTTTTGTCTCATTGAGTTCATAGACAGCCTCGTGAAATATGGTGAGTGCGTGCATTTAGCTCATTTTGCCTGAATGCGGATGCGATCTCAGAAGTGTTGGGATTCAGGGGCTTCAGAATTTTTGCTGGCAGAACTGTTAATTACAAGTGCCTCATTAAAGAAACTGGTGACTTGAAAAGGAAACCTTTTAGTTTTAAAAGTGGTGCTGGTGAAAGGTTAACATTCACTCAAAGAAATCCAAGGAATTGGAAACAGAGTGGGGCGTTTTCAGTAGATTGAATTGCATTATGCCACATTAAAATCAGGTGGACTCCCCACAGTGTCATCGTGGAAGAATTATTATAGAACAATCATTATATAAGAATCCTAGTCATATTAATGACTGTGCGAACCCAGCAACAAGTTTAAGGTTAATAATCATTGGACATCGAGTACCAGAATGCCTGTGGACAATATAAGGCTGGTGAGCTCAGGACGTAATTGTACGTGAGACCCAGCCACCGTGATCAAGAACGTAAATTGTCGAAACGCGTATGTGACAAGCTGTTTGAAGTTTGGTGATGCCAATAAAATCTGTCATTCTGGAGCCCCCTGCTGTTCCCTGGGAAAGCAGCATCACACTTTGTTGTTTGGAGTTGTATATATATATATATATATATCCTCAAAACTCCATCTCACCTGGTTCTCCAAAGAAAAGGAACGGATACGGACCACGGTATGTGCTTTAAAAGTTTATTTCAGCACAGTCGCCATTACGCGTTTCAGCTCCCTAGGAGCCTTGATCACATGACAAGGATCTACGTTACTTTCGTGTATTTAAAGTGACAAGTGCTGGGTGGTGTTCACCACATGTGCAAATTTGGCTATAGACATAGAAGACAACGATCATTTAGAATTTAAATGACAATACTCCGGATCAATCCATGGAATTGTAAACATATACTCATTGGGTAAAATTCAACAAAAAAGGTTAAATCTATTGAAATAATAACAATTTATAAACAATATAGATACTACTTGTAAATACAATGTTGGAGTTATGAATTCCAGAGCCTTTTTAAAATTCTAAAAAAAGATTCTCATTTAAAACATTCACGAACTATTATATTACATAGACCCCAATGCATCGTGATAGTTACGAACACACTGTATTCTGTGTAATGCATACGCCACTCTCAACTTTTATTCATCCACTGATGTGCTAAATAATCTGTAAAATACAGGTTTGTTGTGCACACTACGGTGGAATAAAAAAGTCTAAGTAAATTGTACTGCAGATGTTGTCAGTATGTCCATTTTGCCATAAGTGAAAGTGCTCTAGAGCTATTAAAAGTGTATAAAAGCGGTGAAATTAAAATAAAATATCTAATGTATTAAAGCAGCCATCTGTACAGTTTTGTTCTGCAATATTTATTTGACTACCAGTGACCTGCTCTATCGATGTTAAGATTCCAAGTTAGGAGCCCCTAACTTGGAGCATATGATTGCCCTATTTGTCACTGTAAGCTGGTGGTTCACCAATTGGTGTAGCAAATATATTGTGGGTATCGATCATTTTTGACCCATCTATATGTCAAAAAACCTGAGATAAGTTATTCCTTGAATGTCTCCAATATATAAAAATATCACACACCACATAATGATAAATATACATATATATAAATATATAAAATATAATATATATAAATATAAATATAAATACGTAAAATGCGAAATATCAAATACTGGATAAAAGGATTATAAAAAAACTTTCCAATGTATATTGTTCATATATTTTTTGCTTTTCAGAAGTTGTTATAGACATGTGTATAGATCCTCCGATACATTCAGGCCTCCCGGGTGTTTGGAATCCAGTTCGATAATGTATCGAGTTTCAAGTTGTCTCAATCTGGACTCCCAATTTCCTCCTCTTCTACTTGGAGGTACTGAATCAATTACAAAGTAACGGAGGTATTGACTGTTGGAATTATGTTTGTCTTTAAAGTGTCGAGCTACTGGGTTTGTATTGTCCTGGTTGTTTATTGCCCTCAGATGTTGTAGGACCCTTTTGTGCACCTGTAATTTGGTGCTCCCCACATATTGTAAATTACAAGACAATACGTAAACCGCTTAACATGTATGTAGGTCATTGCATAGTTTTCATGTAAGTTATTTGAGTAGATGCTTATTGGTCTCTGTTTTATTTTATTTTACCTATTACAATATGTAAATATGATCAAAACAATTGTATCTATGAGTGCTTCACTATTAAAATATTGAGGAAAATATAAAACTAAATGAAATACAAAAGAAAAAATTATAAAAATGCACAAATAAACTAGCTTTATGTATGAACAGCAACATTTAAAAGTCTGAGTTTCTAACTATCTATCCACACATGCACATATGGGACCTTGTACAAAACAACTTTATTTCTCATTATATTATTTTCCTTATACATATATACCCTTTCTATGTAGTTATGTATCAATATAGTTTTTGCATTACTCCTACTATAGGGGGGAAAAAACATTTGACTCTCTCAAATGCACTACTCTATTGGGCTGATTACGAGTTTTGCGGTGCTGGGTGCTGGAGCGGACCGGCACGTCGGCAGCCCGCACCACCAAACCTGTGTGTGCACTGCCCACTAGATTACAAGTTTCCTTGTGTCTGGCGGGCTTTTTTTGCCGGTCCCACAGCAGTGCCCTTGAATACGGGCACCGCATTGGGAACGCCAAAAACAGTTCCTGCACGGCATGGACTGTAAAGTCCAGGAACTGGGGTGCATGCACACAGGGGGCACACTATGTGCCCCCTGCATGCACCCCCATGCACAGGGGCACCAGGGGGCCCTATAGGGCTCCATTTGTTTGAGGACCGCCTGCCTTTTCATGGAGTGAAGACCTCCATGATACGACTGGCAGCCTTGAAACTCGTAATATGCATGGCGGTGCTGCAGCGGCACCACCAGCATATTACTGAGCCCCTGACCGCCGCACCACCACCTGGGAACGGCGGTTCCATGGCGGTTGCAGCGGTGCAATTGCGGTCCGACCCCCTAAGTTGTAATTGGGCAATCAGACCGCCGATGCAGCGGTGGATCGACCGCCACCGCTGCGCCCCCGCGAGTCTGGTGGTCCTTAGACCACCAGACTCGGAATTAGGCCCTATGTCTCATCCTACATCTCTTTCAATATATTCTCTGCCTCCCCTCTCTGAGTCACCGCAAACCTCATTCTGCTACTATGATTTCCCAAATAACCCTTCCTTGACTCTTCCCTCCTTGACTCATTCCAAGCCTCATTCTACTACTATGATTTCCCAAATAACACTTTCTAGACTCTTCCCTCTTCTATCCCTCCTTTATCCTATTCAATCAAACCAACAGACTTGTATGTCCATTACTCAAATTAACAACTTACATTTCCCTATACTAATCCATCAATAATGCCTTTTGGGTTCCGGAGTAACGTGCTACTCGCCGAAAAGCACTTCAACGCCTTGGAAGGTGTAATAAGCGATATATAATTACAATTCTGTGTATTAGTGTAAAGATTCAGCACTCTCTCTCCCAGGAGCTCGCCTGTTGTATGCACGCACATTGGAGTAACGCCGTCTGTAGAAGGTATTTATTCCACTCGCACCGAGCCGGGAATCCCCTCGATGGAGGAGTCAGGGGGGCTGGTCTGTCGCCCTGGCACTCAGCCAGTCTTTACATTGCATCGTGTTCCCTTTCCTCCCCCTTGTCAGTGCTGCACAATGCATTGTTTCTTTGCGCCAGGAGTGAGAGGGAAGCAGGGCCGGCTGCACACCTGTTGTAATTCGATCTGGCTGTGTGAGTGGCTGGGAGCCCCTGTTCAGAGAGGGCGGGCTCTACTTCACCTCTAAGCCCCTGATATAATGCGTCAGAGGGAAACTTGGCCAGGATAAACACAAGGATCAGTGACAAGGGCAGTGTTCTTTCTTCCCCGCAGCTGTGCCACCAAATACTAATTGGACTTTAACTTGAACGGTCTGCAAAGGCTCTTCACACAAACTTCATAAATCACGTGTAAAATCACGCAGATGTCAACCTTGGGCCATTGCCAAATTACAGAGAGTTGGGTGGGGGTGGATGGTAACACCGTGGAAAGCAAAGTCAGTACTGCCTAGAATTCAGGGGTGTCAATGTTGCTGCGATTATTATTATAATTGTTGGGTTATATCATTTTATAAAGTGCTTGTTCGCTGAGCTTCTTGGCACAGGGTCAAACGCAACAACATAACACAGTCAAAACAGGAGCAGCTCCACCACCTGAGAAAAAGAGAGTAGAATAATGCATGCAAAAGGCAGGCCATTCATACCTTTAAAAACTCACTTGATTGAGCTCTACACATATAAAGAAGGGCACAGTATCCCTTGGCTACAGCAATGGAAAGGACTTACCACCATAGGGAACCAATTATTGCCTTAGAGAGCACAAGAAGAGATAAGTTGGAAAAGTGGAATGATTGGTTGAGGGTTGAACCACTCAAACGTAGTCAGAAATAAACCCTTCTGTGAATTGGAAGCTTGTGAAGAGATCTACACACACTGAGCGGATGAGCTTACGCCTTGATAGCCCGGGGATCAGCCGGCAACCGCATCCTGCAGTAGGTGATGACAGGGCACTTTTTCACAGGTATACGTAAATATGTTTCAGAGAAGCAGAGTAGCATCTATGCAAAGCAGTTGTTAGCACTCTCTCCATCAGGGTGCCCAAGCCAGATTTTGATCTATGTAAATGCAAAGGTTACAAATTTCCTTGACAGGATGAGGGTAGACCATAACTAGCGACCAGAGAATGACGTTTCAACCACAACCATTGGAGGTGACAGGCAGGAGCCCCGGTTGACTGGATTAAGTTTGAGATAATGATGAACACCCACCACCGCAGAGAGGCTAATCAAAAGGCCGAATACTATTGATCCTGACTGATGTTTCCTGTATGAGAGCAATGTGATAGGTCAATTATGACCTGGGTGTCAATTGTATACATGTCCCCCTCTGATGTAGTAATCTGGCAAACTGGCCTCTGAACAGATTAAATAAAAGGGGGATAAAATTGTGTTTGCAAAGTTGGGAATATGTTCTTGTATTTTAGGCAGAACATAAATACCTTGTCCTAGCTTTTCAAAACTGTTACACAACACAGGGCAGTGCCCAGAGTTGCTGTGCTGTGTTGCGTGACAGGAAGAGAGCAGGAAAGTGCTCTCTCCCTTCGCTGGCGCACTTTAGGCTGCTGTGCATCATGCACACACCTTTGCACCATAGTGCAAAGGTGCCTGCATGAGTCTAGGATAGGTTTCGTTTTAGGACAATACCCTTTCAGTACAAAATACTATGCCTAGACTACCTTTAAAACTTTTCCCTTTTGGATATTTGCTGTAGAGCGCAGTACGTGAAAAGTGGGAGAAGTTATGAGAAATAAAGGCATCCCTCCATTTTAATGCCTGCTTTCAAGTGGCATTATTTTTTTAGGCAAAACCATGTCTACTATTGTTAGCAGATAGATTTTGGCATCAAAAACCATGGGTGGTTGCTCTGGAATGCCCATGTACCACCCATGGAACAACCCCTTGATGCAGGGTAATGCAAAACAGAGCTTTGCGCTGCTTTGCATTACTTTCAGGCAATATTCCAGTGCAAAATAAATTTTGTGCTGGAAAGCCAATTTAAAACACCATTTTGTGCAAGTTTGTGTCACTTTTGTGATGCAAACCCAGCGCAAAATGTTTGTAAATCTGCCCCCTTGTTTTGCAGCTTTTGCAGCTTCAATACTTGACTTCTGCCTCCAGGCCTATGCGTCCATTTTTGCAATATTCCAATTTTGTATGAGCTTGCCAGCCTACCAAATGGTTGGAACTCACTAACAGGCACCCAATCTATGCTCATTGGGAATGGTGTGGGCTTCCACTTACTCTTGCAGTTGTTTGGTACTTTCTTGATAAAAAAACAAAATTGCTTCGGAAGGGCTCGTTCGCGATTTAGTGGCAATTGGTTTTTGAGGGCAGTGGATTTTTTTCTCAAGGGGGAGGCAAAAATAGGATTTATTAGTGACCCATGTTGCTTTACAAGCTTCAGTTGGCTGCTCCAAAGCTCGGATTTTCAGTGATGTGTGCCCTTCTTGGGCAGATTCTCTGGCTTGACATTAGGGTTTTTAGTAATGGTAGGGATATTTGGGAGAACAAGGAAGGTTCATGGCTCTGACTTATATGTTTGTCTAGCAGTATAATTTTACAAGTGAATAGTATCAGGATATCACAATTTTGATCTGATATTGCAGGTACATTCGTTAGAATATTAGGGCGCATTGTTGCTTGGACAATCATGAGCAACGTGTACTTCGGATTTGCTGCCTGTTAGACCTGGCATCATTGGCGTGGGTTTCCCCTGTATTTTTACCTTTGCCTCCTGTGTTTTTGCTGTGTGTTGGACTTCGTTTTGCTGGTCTAGATGCTTTGGGCACTTTGCCACTGCTGTTCAGTGCCAAAGTGCAAGTGCTCCCTTTGTCAACTGTTGTTATGGATTGGTGTTTCCATTATTGGTCTATTTGGTTTACTGTTAAGTCCCTAGTAAAGTGCACTATGTGTACCCAGGGCCTGTAAACCAAATGCTGCTAGTAGGCTTGCAGCACTGATTGCGCCACCTACACAAGCAGCCTTGCAACAAGGTCTCAGGCCTGTCATTGCAGTGCCTGTGTGCAGTCTAGCACTGCCATGTCGACCTGGCAAGTGCACCCACTTGCCAGGCCCTAACCTTCCCTTTTCGTACTTATTAGTCACCCCTAAGGTAGGCCCAAGGTACCCCTGTGGGCAGGGTGCTGTGTATGTGAAAGGTAGGACATGCCCTGATGTGTGTGGCATGTCCTGATAGTGAAATACTGCCAATTTCATTTTCACTATTGTAAGGCTATCTGTCCCCATAGGATATAATGGGGAGTTTGCTTGTAACATCTTATAAGCATAACTGCCCATGGGGACAAGATAGGAAAATAAAGTTTGATATGCCTGAACTCAGAATGTTAACATGCATCTTTTAGTGAGGGTGATTTTTACATTCTGGGTTTGAAAATACCACTTTTAGAAAGTAGGTATTTTCTTGCCTAACCATCCAGTGTGCCTCTGCTACATTGTGTATTGACTGTCTGGCTTTGGAGTGGCAAGGGCTGGGGATGTGCATTCTGTTCAGACAACTACCTGGGGGGTTGAGGTGTGTCCTGCCTTTCCAGGGTGAGTCAGGGCTGGGCTGAATAGACCTGGGCTGCATTCAGAGTCGGGGGAGGAGATTTCTTTCACACCTGGATGGGCGAGGTCTGCCAAGGACAATGCTGTCTCCACCTCCTGCCAGGAAGCTGCACCAGTGACGACAGAACTGGTTTTAGCTGGGCACAGACACTCTCTGCCTCCAGAGAACAAAGGATTTTGTAGTATAAAACGAGGGGCCCAGACCTCTGAACTTTAGATCATTCTGGGAATCAAGAGGAACCTTTGCCAAGGAGAAGAGCTGGAGAAACTGAGGAGAAGTACTGCCCCTTTGCTGTGTGCTGTCTGGGGTTGGCCTGCAGCAGCTGTTTCTGCCAAGGAAAGGAGAAAGGACTTTGCTGTATGCTGTGTCCCCTGCTTGAAGAAGATCTCCAAGGGCTTGAAAGAAGAGCTTGCCTCCTGTTCTGAAGTCTCAGGGACACAAAGACTTCACCACCAGCTCCCCTGAACTTCCTTGCTGGGAGTTCCGATCTGCTAAGAGGTGCCTGCTGCTGTTTGGGACCTCTGTAGGCTATTTTACCGCTGGGAGCTGGAAAAGTAACGCAACGAGGAGAAGCGCGACGCATCCGTACCTGTTTCCGACGCATCGCTGAAGAAACCGATGCAGCGCCTGCTCGTGGCTCGAGAAATCACTGCACGCCGCATCGAGTGCACCGCTCTGCGAAGGCCGAGATCACCGCACCGATTCCGACGCAGGCCCTGCTGTGCGGCTGCAAGAACCAACGCATCGTGGGACTGTGGCTGAAGAAATCAACGCAAGTGCCGTTGCCGCCGCATCGAGAACCGACGCATCTCCGATCCACACGCATCGCACCAGGGTGCCAAGTCTACAAAGACCCTGGGGCCGCAGTAAAAAACCGACGCATCACCTCCCCTTCAGTAAGGAACCGACCTATCACCTCCCCTGCGTGACAGTATGGAACCAACGCATCACCTCCCTTGGAGTAAGGAACCGGCGCATCACCTTCCCTGCGCGTAAGGAACCGATTCATCACCTTCCCTGCGGCTGTTCTTGCTTTTGATTTTGACGCATCCAAGGTACTTTGTGTTGAAAGTGTCGCATTTACAATTTGCTTTGAACAGAACTATTTCTACCATTTGAAAGTCATATTTTTATTACTGTATTGTGGATTTTTGTCGTTTTGGTCTTGTTTTGGTTTAGATAAAGATTACTTATTTTTCTAAACTGGTGTGGTGTCCATTTGTAGTGTTTTCACTGTATTACTGTATGTGTTTACAAATGCTTCACACACTGCCTCTGAGATAAGCCTGTCTGCTCGTGCCAAGCTACCAAAGGGGTGAGAAGGGGTTATTTTAGGAGTGTATTCCCCTTACCCTGACAAGGAAGAAGGGTCCCTACTTGGACAAAGGTGCAAACAATTGCCAACTAGAGAACCCATTTCTAACATTGGTGGTCAGCGGTGAGGATCTGGACTTGCATTTGTGTGTTACATACAGTGATTGGTGTACACTACTAGTAGAGTGCAGACCATCATGCAACCACATACAATTGGTGGAACTTTTTCCTTAGAATTTTTTGCAACTTGAGAACTGCCAATTTTCACCATGAGTAATCCAACATCACTGGCATCTGTGGATATTGAATTTGAAGAGGATAGGGTTGAAACCTACACTGTGCCACAACTGAAAGCTGTCTGCAAATTTTTTTAAATCTCAGTAAGAGCCCTCACCAGAAAGGAGGAATACCAAAAGGTGCTGAGGGCCTGGTTGGAATCAAGGAATGCCAGTGAGCATACCGAGGAGCCTATGGTGGAGGAAGAGAATTTAGATGGGCAGCAGGATGGGCTATTGGGCCTGCCTGGAGGGAAGTTACCGTCCAGGGGGGGCAGCAGTGTATCTTCAAAGGGTCTGTCTCCAGAGGAGTTGGAGGACAGGGAGAGAAGCAGAGTGCATGAGTTGGAGCTTACGAAGCTCAGGCTGGGGAAGTAGTGTGACATGGAGAGTAAGAAATTGGAGTTAGAGAAGCAGAAACTGGCCATGGAGGAAAAGAGGATGCTTTTAGAGCACGAGAGAGGTTTGAAGGAACCGGACATAAAGGCCAAGAGTGTGGTGCCCAGTTCCAATGGTGGTAGCTTGTCGCCAGTGCCTGGAGAAGGGAAGGTATACATCCCCAAGGAAGTGATTAAGGATTTTGTCAAGAATGAGGATATTGGGCAGTGGTTTAAGGCATACGAGGTAGCAATGAGGTCCCACAGAGTCCCTGAGGGAGATTGGGGAGCGGGATTGTGGAGCTGCTTCATGACAGAGGGGAGGGAAACTTTGTTAGCCTTGGCTAGCGAGGAGCAAATGTCTTATGCCCACCCGAAGGAAGCCTTGATCAGGAGGTAAAGTTTGTCCCCAGAACTGTACAGACAGAAGTTTAGGAACTGTAAGAAGCTGGGGTCAAGCACTTGGGTGGAGTATGTGTCCTATTTTTGCAGAGCACTGGATGGTTAGGTGAAGGGTAGCCAGGTAAGTGACTTGCAGGGGCTCTATGATTTGGTTGCATGGGAGCACTTGTCTGGTAGTTGTTTTCCAAAGCTACGCCAGCATTTAATTGACAGTAAGCTGACTGACCCCAGGAAGCTTGCTGTGGAGGCGGACCGCTGGGTCAGTACCAGGGTCCAAAAAGGTCATGTGGGAGACTCCGCCAAAGGTGGGCAGGGTCCCCAGCAGAAGAGTGGGGGGGACAAGGGTAAACAGAAGGAGTTCCAAAAAGGGCCCGAAGTAATTCCCAAGGGAACCAAGGGAAAGGTTCCCAGCCTCCCACTGAAAAGAAGCCCTGGGTCCCTACAGGTAAGCCTGTCCAGAAGGGCCCCAGGACATGTTTTGCTTGTGGTCAGGTGGGCCACTTCATGGGGGATCCCAGGTGTCCCAAGAAAGCCACAACTGCACGCACTAGTGCTCTGTCCTGTGAGTTGGCTAGTGTAGTCTTGGGGGAGGAGTTGGGTTCCCAGGAAGGGTGGGGGTCTGCAGAGATGACCCTGGTCTCCTTAGGAGACAATGAGATGGTCCCAAGAGGTCATCTGCCTGATAACACAAAAAAATACAGGCAGTGGGTGACCATCAATGGCCATAGTGTGGAAGCTCTGAGAGACACTGGAGCCAGTGTGACAGCTGTTAGTTGTCGGCTAGTGTCTGAGGTGTAGCTGGTCCCCAACACATTCTACCCAGTAGTTGCAGCTGACAACTCTGAGTGCCTCGGCAAGGTGGCACAGGTTCCCTTTGAGTGGGGGGGGTTGTCTTGGGTACCTTGAAAGTAGCTGTGAGGCCAGCCATGTCTGTTGACTGTCTGCTAGGCAACGATTTGGAGAGTTCCCCTTGGGAGAAGGTGGAGCGTAAGTCTCATTTGGAGATGTTGGGTCTGCCTGAGTGGGCGTGTGTGACCACTTGGTCTATGGCAGCCAGTAAGGGCAATCAAGGGGGCCTGGAGCCTGAAACAGTGGCCCAGGTGCCTGCCAGAAAGAGAAAAGGCAGGGGGTGCAGGAAACCGGCCCCCGAAGTTCCCACGGTCCAGGAGGAGGCAAACCTTGAGGGGGATGCCCTAGAGCCAACATGGGAGCAAGTGGCCGAACTGGGGGACCTGCCTGAGCTGACCCATTGGCAGCAGGAAGGGGGCCCCTTCAGGGAGGAATTCTGCCAGGAGCAGCAGAAATGCCCTTCTGTTGTTGGTTTGTGACAGCAGGCAGCAAACCAGGCAGCAGGTGATCAGTCTGGATCACATTGGATTTACTGGGAGAATGGTCTCCTGTATAGTGAGCCTAAGGTTGCTGAGTCTGGGTCAGCCCGTGTACTGGTGGTACCCCAGCGCTTCAGAGCCTTCCTACTGAGTCTGGCTCATGATGTGCCTTTGGCAGGACATTTGGGGCAAGACAAGACCTTTGAAAGGCTTGTCACCCACTTTCACTGGCCCCAACCCATTTCTAACACTGCCTTTATGATTCTGTTGGTGGAGTGCCTTCCTTGGCACATATGGTTTCCTCTCAGTCCTGCTTTGATGATGGGGACATTTGTATGGTGGTAAAAGAAAGTCCTTCATATTCTTAACTATAGCAGTGACTTTCTTCTTTATGTGGGATGCCCACGGATTGAAGTCACATATGATGACATTCTTTGAGCAGTTGTTTGCAGGATGTCATCTCAGGTTAAATAATGTATTTTAAAAAGTGATGCCATGCCCTTAGCACTGTAAGATGATGGAGTTGTTTGCACAGAGTGCATGTGATGGTTTGATGTTCAAAGTTTGTATTGAGTGCTCCATTGGTCTATGTGCATGACACACCAGTAATTTGGGTTGTTAGTACTCTACACTGATTGTGTGACTTTGGGAGATCATTGCTAATCGTAAATAACAATAGAATTTTAGAGAACCACGTTTCTAAGTGGCTGAGCAGTTTGAACCAGTATTCTTGAAAAAGATTGTAGGCCTGATTCACAAAGGCAAGCTTACACTTTTGTGTAAATTTATGTTATTTTTTTATATTCACAAACTGTAAGTTTACGATTGAGGAGACTCCTATGTTTATGTGTGCGAAGTTCTACGACCCGACTGTGGAATCTCCGCAGTTGTATTAACTCGTAGTTTGTGATTCCCAACAAAACTGTAAACTTACACATAAGTGTAGGTTTACCTTTCTGAATCAGGCCATGCATACTTTGAGAGTCTAGTCACAGAGAGAGAGTTTTGATTAGGCTTACCCTGATGGTGTTGGCAGGCAGACTGGCTGTATTACTGGAATGGTGTAAGTTTTAGGAGGCAGCTGCTTCTGTCTCTGCACATTGCTGGTAAATCTATTGTGTGGTATCGTACCAATGTTATTTTAGTTGGCCTGTGCTTTGTTTCTGGTAAGACGAGGTCTTTATTCAAAACAGGGTTTTTGTCTTACAAGATGTTTGCATGTTTTTGTATTGTCTTGGTGGCACAAAGTGCTCAATAGAGGGTTGGACTGGCTTACAGGTCTTCCTGGTAGTGCCAGAAGGGCTAATGTGACAGGTCAGTGTGTAGGTCATTTTTATATTTTTATTTCTGCTTGTGGGTCTGTTTTATGGTTTGGTGTGAGGGTTTTTATTATTGATTTCCCCACTATTCCCACAAACATTACCTGCAAGCACAAATGCTCCCATGCCTTGCAAAACACCAATAGACTGTGTCTTTACACGTTCAAAACTGCCCTTCTTGGACTTGGCCCTCTCTGCAGGGTCATCCCCAAACTTTCTGCCTTCACCTTCCTGTTTTCTGAAACCGTTTTTTTGGCTTTTAGGACTCTAAGCACCTTACCACTGCTAACCAGTGCTAAAGTGCTTGTGCTTTCTCCTTTAAAAATGGGGACTTGGCTTGCACCCAATAGGCCCATTTAATTTACTTTGTAAGTCCCTAAGCAAAGTGGTACTACATGTACCCAGGGCGAGTAAACTAAATGCTACTACTGTGCCACCCACTTAAATAGCCTTTTAAAAATATGTCTCAAGCCAGCCATTGCAGCCTGTGTGTACAGTTTAAACTGCGATTTCTACCTGACAAAATAAACCTTTTGACAGGCCTAAACAATCCTTTTCAATAAGTGCTAACTTTCTATTGGGAGCAAGTAGGAATGTCGTGTTTGGTGTCTAAAGAATTGTAATTTAAAACATTCTTTAATAAAGTTGGATTTTAAGTAACAAATCTGAAAATGTCACTTTTAGAATGTTGGAATTTTCGTGTCCTTAGCATTTTGTGCTTGCAGCCAATATCCTGGGTTACATGACCAGGTGTAGCTGGCAGTTAGTCTTTGTGTTTTGCTTCCAGACAGTGGGAAAATGGGGGAATAGGTATTGGTAGGATGGGCTACCTCTGACTTGATAGGAGGGTGGAGCTGTCACCTGCCACACTTGCACACCACAAAGGCTCTGACTGAGCATATTTGCCAATGATTTGACACTAGCCTTTTGTCTCCCCAGACAAGCTGGTGCCAAGGCAGGAAGACAGGAAATTCCAAGCATCTCTGGGGTGGAACCCTCTAGAATATTCTCCTACTTCAAAGCATGCAGCAAAGATAGATTGTGGAATGAGGCCCAACACTTCTGTACACCTCTGGACCAGTGGATACTTCAAAAGAAGGACTGCTGTGGTATTTTGCTGTCAGGAGGACTGCCACTCTTATGCCCTGCTACTCTGCTGCCCTGCTACTCTGCTGCCCTGCTGCCTACTGCCTTGCTTGCTGAGAAATACGACTGGACTTTCACCCTTCATCCCAGGCTGAAGTGACTCCAAGGGTCAGCTGACTGAACTCCTGTTCTGAGCTACAGGGACATAACAAGCTCCAGAGGCTTCCCTGCATCTGCCCAGCTGACCTGCTGCCTGGACCTGTAACTGAACCTGCCTGAGTCCTGCTGGCCTCTGATGGAATGAGTTTCTGTCCACAAGAGGTGTCCCTCAGGTCTTGGTGCGGCATCAGTTGAGCTCTCTCCCCAAGAAAAGGAGAAATCCTGAAGTTTTGGGCTCTTCTCAACAACAAAAGTGCCTGTTTGTGCCAAGATCTGGCCATCCACGCCGCCCAACAATGTGAAGGTCTAGTGAACCCGACTCTGTGCGCCACAGCGATCACCAGTGACGCCCGGCAACACGGGATCTGCACTTCATGCTACAGTATCAACAGCCCATGGTGACTGTCAACGCAAATCTCCAGCAACGACCGTCCATGACACCCAACATGATATTCATATTAGAGAGCAGCGGTAAGACCGTTGCAGGCAACCCAAACGCAGGCAGACCCAGTAATTGCCCAAAACAATGGCAATAACGAAGATGTTACCTTAGGTGATGAACGATCAAGGTCTTTTTGAAATTCCAATAATAGTCCAGCTGCATGTTCCATCACATCACATATCATAGTTAAAACAGCTTGGGTCCACAGAGGAACTGGTGGTGTAGCCAGCTGGTCCCAAATCCAGCTGCTTGTCACCAGTATTACAAGAGGATGCTGTACCACTGCTCCTTAACTTCTTTTATTGTGTACAATGTCACACCACCAACACTGAAGCATGTCAGTGTGCTTCCAGTCTCCAACTGACACAATGGAACATTCCTCCATAGAGACTGTGAGTATTCCTGGGATGAGCTGTGCACATGCACTTAAAGGGGCTGTGCATAATAACTACAACACCCAACCACCTTTCCCAAACCTTAAAGATAGCCGATATGTGTACGAGATCAGATGCATGATAACATATTACGCTCATGCGCGGGGTAACAAGGACCTTCCTTCATCCACCATCCTCCTTGCTTCATGGAGATGGCATTGCAACACACACAAGATGCTGACGTCTCCTAGTTGGATTCTCTGCATCCACTTGCCAGCAACAAAAGTGGGGATGAAGCAGAGAAAAGAGCGATGATATGATCACAAAGAGCGTTGAAAGTGGGACCTGACCTCACCCCTCTCCTGGCCCATTAACACCTTGAGGACATCCAATCTTCTTCTTCTTCTTTTTCTTACATTTCGTCTCAAGTGACAGCGCATACAGAACATTCAGATTGTGTTGAGGTGTACAACTCTGCAGCTCGTCACCAGTGTAAAACAGGCACTCACCTTGTGCAGACTTCAGCTTTAATTCTTTACACCCCCAACCACAGATGATCTTTTGCAACTGGCTGCAGACGAATACCGTGCTAGCACATACATTCCAGCTGGGAACCACCTTGTGTTGCAGGATAGAATCCCCACTCATAGCAAGATGTCATAGGCTGATGGGGAGTTTCCAGCGTCTCTTTAGTTTGTCTCAGGGTCAGATTGTTAGGTGTGGAATGGCTCCATTGAACTTTTCTACAGCTTTTATTCCTTGATTTGGATCTTAATCCTGTCAGTGTTAAAAGTATTTATGTAGTTCCAAGATTTTAGCTACAGTTGGCCCGATGGTTCTGGCACCTTGAGTAATTTTAAGTGGGGCGCGATGGTTCTGGCTTCTTGAATAGTTTGAAGTGTGGCACGCTCTGTGTAAGTTCCTTTTCATCTCCTGAAACCTGCTCTGTGAAGCAGAAGAACGGCAGTCATTTTCCCTTTTCTTGAGTTGAAGAGTTCAGCATCTAACGTTTGTGAGAGGTGGTTAGTGCATCGCCCTTTCAATCTCTTGTAGTGCCGGCGTGGATCGGGGCTTAAAGTGCATGCAAAATATTCTGTTCAGTGGCGTTGCGCAGTCCTAGCTTCCACTTTCGCTGTCTCTGAAGTCTGAACCGTGAGAGATTTTACACCTTGTGTGTTTTAAAACGCATTATTTACATACCACTAACATGTTGACGTGCAGGTGCTTAAATATTGCCCATTATTATCGGCGTTAATGGTCCACATTGTAATGAGCTCAAAATGGTGAAATGCCGAGCCAGCATTGCCAGGATACATATGTTTAGCCACTAGGTTACACCTAGACCTCGGCAGCAGGCACTTTGCCTGCTACGCTACAATTACAGCTAGGACGCAGTCTTTACTAATTCTTGTGTAGATCCGGCAACATATATTTCCACAGAACCCCGCTGCATACACACATCATTTGGATGCATAGTACGTTGGGATCTTCCTTGAAACGAAAAAAAACTTGTTTAAAGCAACACTTTAACATCTTCAGAACCTGTGCACAATGTTAATTATGCAACTGCACAAATAGAGCGTGCGAATTCGGGTTTTAGTGGCACAGAAACCATAGCAACTGCTGTTACTTTGCTGTTGCGCGAGGTGTCTGGATGTCCTCCTCGGAGACGGCAGGGGGTTCGCTGTGGGACCCCCCTGAGGATACGCACTGCTGTGATGGAGGACGGCAGCTCTGCCCCCGTTGGAAACACGTTTACATTTACAACCTCAGCGCTGAGGTTTAACCCTCCCTGCCTTCTTCGCGCACAGGAGTTCCATTTATAGAAGTGAGCGCACTGGGGGGGGGGGGGGGGGGTGGTTAGGAAGAATGAGAACCATCCACGACCCCCTGCTATCCTGACAAGTATATTCTGATTGATGTGAGTGAGGCTGGGTACACTGTGTGCTAGCTTGGGTGTAAGGAGACCCCTCCCCCTTCAGTCAGATTGGTTTGATCCTCTCCAGGGTTGTTCGTGTTTATCATCGGATCCGGTGAACTATAAGACAGGTGTTTGGATTCCAGGCCTTGAAGAAAGACATTGCTCACTTCCTGCACGCACCCACATACATTTTACTTTGCCACCTGCTGAAACATCGTGCTCTGGGTAAGGGCATGTGCTGCACCGAGGCGGGCCCGGTGCTGCAGAAACTATCATTGTCAGGAAGCATTTAAGTATGGCTCAGAATAGTGACTTTCTGCATCACGGCTGTGTTTGAGGAGCGGCCTAGGACATGCCCCTTCTTCACTGTGCTGGGATTTCTTCGGGATGTGTCATGTTTTGAATGGCTTTTACTAGTGCTTTAAATGGTAATGCAGACGTGCAGGTACTCACTATCCCTGAGTACCTGTTTGTTACTAAGAATTGTTGGTGCTCTCCAGGGCACAAACCCTAAAAAAAGAAGTGTGGGGACTAACCAAGTTAAGCAGTATACAAGTGACATCATGGTGCGTGACATCACAGTGCATGACATCACGGCGAGTGGCATTGCACGTGGCATCATGGGAAGTGGCGTCACAACCCATGACCTCACAGGGAATGGCATCAGATCTTAGGACCTCACATACATTTGAGCACATTACAATATTTAACAAATGAGATTTTGCAACGGGGTTGTGCCAAAATATTGATGCAACTCTGACACAAAATCTGGGCCTCAACTTATACATTTATTTTTTAAAACCATGTCATAAAGAAATTGGCATCAAGGAGAAACATGGCAGTAAATCTAATCTGATTAACTGGTTGCAAGTTCTGTGTTTTAAAATCACTTAAGGCACCTGCTGCAGAGACCTTTGTGTGGCAACTAAATCTCAGGGAATAATAATAATGGCAAGTTAACTGTGGAGGATAATGTATTTGCTGGAGAGATCTGTGTTTTGTCTAGTCACAATTTTGAATCTAAGTAGAATAGAGGGTTAGCATGTCTCCTGCAAACACATTATGTAATACGCAGATGACAGATTTTTATTTTATGTAAATGGGTTACTGCTTTTAACACAGAGATCCTTTGGTTACTTGCAGTTCATATATTGTAATCCTTCTAACATAGCACAGTGCGCTATGAATAGGGTGACCAGGTGTCCTGCATTTCCCCTGAGAGTCCCTGTTTTCAGAGGACTGTAGTAGTGTCCCAACACTTTTTAAAAATTTAAATACATCAGGTCATCTTGCAAAGCAGCATTGAAAGGTATGTTGTCCTTTCACAAGCAGCTCTGAAGTCTGGAATAATGTAAGTAATTCATCTGTTTCTGCCAGGCAGCACAGGAGGAGGTCACTACTTGCTCCCAGCAGAGAAACAGAGTGGGAGGAGGGGGCAGGCGCCACGGGGTAGGCATGCAGTCATTGTTAAGGTAATGTGAACATAGCTTTGTAATGTGTTAGTATATATATATATATATATATATATATATATCATATATATATATATATATATATATATATATATATATATATATATATATATATCCACTATACACTTTTCTGCCTAAAATAAATACCTCTTACACTTGATTTGTGGGCTCATGGAGTTTCTTTTGCCTGGATACTCTGGACATCGTTATATATATATATATATATATATATATATATATATATATATATATATATATATATATATATATGCCAAATCCTCGCCTTAAAAATCCTTTGCCAGGAGAAGAACGAGCGCAGACCCAGGTTCAGTGCTAGTTTTTTAGTTTATTCTGCACACTATCACATCGCCATTACGCGTTTCGGCAGATCCCTGCCTTGATCATTGCCTGGATACTCTGGACATCGTAATATATATATATATATATATATATATATATATATATATATATATATTAACGCTCCATGGGGTGTCCAACAGTAAGCAGCACTCTGCACTCTAAACAAAGCTGCTGATCGAGTGCTACTCACCAGGTGGACAACCTTTGGAGCAGAACATATATATATATATATATATATATACATATATATATATATATATATATATATATGTTCACTGAAAAACCAAAGGTTGCAGGGACGTTATAGTTAGGCGCAGATTGTACATGCAAAAAAAAAAAGAAATTGAGCAGTCATAGTTACCTGAGCTAACCATAACTTACGCCCCTGCAATGCATTGTTTATGACCTCACATTTAACACCATTCATGACTGGGTCAGTGACATCACTGATAACATCTCAAATGACATCACTGATGGCATCATCCAGTAATTGTATGTGTTTCATAAATGTTTATGACACTTAAAGATATATAATAAGCTACTGTATAAGTTAAATTATTATTTGTTCTCTACTAATAAGTGATACTATTTCTAACATATGTCATGTGAGTGGCTGTGTCACTGTCTGTATCAGTGTGTGAGTGGGTGTCTTAGTAACTGTATGGATATGCGACTGGGTATGCGAGTGGCTGTATGGATGTATATGTGTGTTTGTGAGTGGCTGCATAGGTCTCTCAGTGGGTGTGTGAGTGGCTATATATTAGGGGTGGGCGGTAAATTCCATTCCGCTCGCGGAATTTGCAGAATTTTGGTAATTCCGCGTTCTGCGGAGAATGCGGAATTACCGAAAATTCCGCGATCCGCGGCGTAGCGGAATTTTTTCCTTGTTCACGCTTTAAAAATGCGTGTTTGCGCGCGCGGTAGCGGCTTACCGGGATCCCTGCGTTCACCGACGAGTTTTCCTATCCGTTCGCGTGCGCCGCGAGAGTGTGCGATCGCGAACACGTCATTCGGACGTGCCTCCGGACATCTGCGTTCGCGAACAGGAAACACGAATCGCAAGTGGGCGGGACAAGTGAAACAAGATGGCCGCGCCATTTGGCGACCGGATGGGTAAGTTCGCGAGATATTTCCTCCGAGCACGCAAACAGCGTCCCCGAAAAACCCATCGCGAACGGGCGGACCAAGCAATTCCGCATGCTCGCGGAACTTTGCGAAGCTTGCAGAGATTTTTTACCGTTTCGCTGAACTTTGCGGAACGCGACTCCGCAAATTCCGCCCACCCCTACTATATATGTCTGTGAATATGTGGCTGAGTGTTTTTATGGATGTGAGTGGCTGTGTCAGTAGTTGTATGGGTGTGTGAGGGGTTGTATGGGTGTGTGAGTGGTTGTATGGATGCGTGAAAGGGTGTGTGAGTTGTATATTAGTGTATGGGGGTATGTAAGTAGTTGCATCAGTGTGTGACTGGGTGTTTGAGTAACTGTGTGGGTGTGTGAGTGGATGTGCAAGTGGTTGTATGAGTGTCTGATTTGGTGTCTCGGTGGTTGTGTGGGTGTGACTGGTTGTATGGGTTTGACAGTGGGTGTATCAGTGGTTGGATGGGTCTATATGTGGGTGTGTGAGTGGTTGTGTGACTGGGTGTATGAGGACTTGTGTGGGTGTGTGAGTGGGTCTGTAAGTGATTGTATTTGTCTATGAGTGGGTGTGTAAGTGGTTGCGTGGGTATATGAGTGGATGTGTGAGTGGCTCTGTGGATGATGTCATCAGTGATGCCATCAGTGTTATCACTGACCATGTTATGAGTGATGTAATATGTGAGGTCATGAGCAGTGCATTGCGGAGGCATAAGTTATAATTAGCTCAGGTAACTATAACTGCTGAATTTCTAAAGTTTTGTGCTTGCATAATCTGAGCCTAACTATAACGTCCCTGTAACCCTTGTTTTTTTCAGTGAATTTCGAAAGTTTTTTAAATTCTATTTCCTAACTATAACGTCCCTTTAACCTTTGTTTTTTTCAGCAATTTTCTAGGGATTTTTAATGTTATTTCCTAACTATAACGTCCCTGTAACCTTTGTTTTTTTAGTCAATTTCTAAGATTTTTAAAAATGTTATTTTCTAACTGTAATCTGTAACCGTAGAGGATGGGTGTGTGACTGGCTGTATGGTCGGTGAGTTCGAGTGAGTGGCTATAGGAGTGTGTGAGTGGGTGTGTGCTTGTCTGTATGGGTCTATGAGTAGATGTGTAGTGGTTTCATAGGTGTTTGTGTGGCTGTGTGAGTGGCTGTACTGGTGAGTGTAAATGGGTAAGTCTGTGAGTGGGTGTGTGAGTGTCTGTGTGGGTCTGTGAGTGGGTATGTGAGAGTGTGTGTGAGTGTGTTAGTAGATCTGTGAGTGGGTGTGTGAGTGTCTTAGTAGGTCTGTGGGTGTTTTAGTGGGTCTGTGAGTGGGTGTGGGTGTCTTAGTGGGTCTGTGAGTGTGTGTGTGAGTGTGTGTGTGGGTGTGTGTGTGAGAGAGTGTCTCAGTGGGTCTGTGAGTGGATGTGTGAGTGTCTTAGTGGGTGTGTGATAAGTTAGTGGATCTGTGAGTGGGTGTGGGGGTGTCTTAGTGAGTCTGCAAGTATGTGTTTGAGTGTCTGTGGGTCTCCGAGTGGGTGTGTGAGTGCCTGTGTGGGTGTGTGAGTGTGTGTGTCTTTATGGGTCTGTGAGTGTGTGTGTCTTAGTGGGTCTGCATGTGGCTGTGTGACTATCTTAGTGGGTCTGTGAGTGGGTGTGAGTGTTAGTGGATCTGTGAGTGGGTGTGTAAATGTGTTAGTGGATTTGTGAGTGGGTTTGTGATTGTCTTAGTGGGTGTGTGAGTGTCTGTGTGAGCCTGTGAGTGGATGTGTGAATGTCTTAGTGGGTGTATGAGTGTGTTGGTGGATCTGTGAGTGGGTGTGGGAGTGTCATAATGGGTCTGTGAATATGTGTTTAAGTGTCTCTGTGGGTCTGAGTGGGTTTGTGAGTGCCTGTGTGGGTATGTGCATAGGTGTGTGAGTGTCTGTATGGGTCTGTGAGTGGGTGTGTATGTCTTAGTAGGTCTGTGAGTATCTTAGTGGGTCTGTAAATGGGTGTGAGTGTGTTAGTAGATCTGTGAGTAGGTGTGTAAGTTTGTTAGTGGATCTGTGAGTGTGTGTGTGTGATTGTCTTAGAGGGTCTGTGAGTGGGTGTGTGAGTGCCTGTGTGGGTCTGTGACTGGTTGTGTGATGCCTGTGTATGTCTGTGAGTGAGTGTGTGAGTGAGTACTTATGTGGGTCTCTGAGTGGGTGTGTGAACGCATGTGTGGGTCTGTCAGTGGGTGTGTGAGTTCTGGTGTGGCTATGTGAGTGGGTGTGAAAGTGCCTGTGTGGGTCTGTGAGTAGGTGGCTGAGTGCTTGTGTGAGTCTGTGGTTGTGTAAGTGCATGAATGGGTCTGTGACTGGGTCTGTAAGTAAATATGTGGGTCCTTGAGTGAGTGCATATATGGGTCTGTCAGTGGGTGTATGAGTGCCTGTGAGGCTCTGTGAGCGGGTGTGAAAGTGCCTTGTGGGTCTATCAGTGGGTGTGTGAGTGCCTGTGTGGCTCTGTGAGTGGGTGTGAAAGTCCCTGTGTGGGTTTGTGAGTGGGTGTGTGAATGTGAGGGTCTGTGAGTGGGTGTGTGGATCTGCAAGTGGCTCTGTGAGTCTCTGTGTGGGTCTGTAAGTAAATGTGTGAGTCTTTGAGTGGGTATGTGAGTGTCTGTGTGGGTCTATGAGTGGGGCTGTGAGTGCATGTGTAGGTCTGTGAGTGAGTGTGTGAGGCTCTCTGAGTGGGTGTGCAAGTGTCTGTGTGGGTCTGTGAGTGGGGGTGTAAATGCTTGAGTGGATCTGTGAGTGGGTGTGTGAGTGTCTGTGAGTGGGTGTGTGAATTCTTGTGTGGGTTTGTGAGTAGATGTGTGAGTGGGTGTATGTGTCTGTGTGGGGCAGTGAGTGGGTATATGAGTTCCTGTATGTGTCTGTGAGTAGGTGTGTGAGTGCCTGTGTGGGTCTGTGTGTTTGTGTTGGCCTATGAGTGGGCATGTGAATGTCTGTGTATGTCTGTGAGTAGATCTGTGAGTGCCTGTATGGGTCTGTGAGTGGGTGTGTGAGTGCCTGTGTGGATCTGTGAGTGGGTGTGTGAGTGCCTGTGTGAGTCTGTGACTGGTTGTGTGAGTTCCTGTGTGTGTCTTTGAGTGAGTGTGTCAGTACTTATATGGGTCTCTGAGTGGGTGTGTGAGTGCATGTGTGGGTCTACCAGTGGGTGTGTGAGTGCTGGTGTGGCTATGCGAGTGGGTGTGAAAGTGCCAGTGTGTGCCTGGGTTTGTGAGTACATATGTGGGTCCTTGAGTGGGTGTGTGGGTGTGTATGTGGGTGTATCAGTGGGTGTATGAGTGCCTGTGAGGCTCTGTGAGTGGGTGTGAAAGTGCCTGTGTGGGCCTGTCAGTGGGTGTGCAAGTGTGTGTGGCTCTGTGAGTAGGTGTGAAAGTGCCTGTGTGGGTTTGTGAGTGGGTGTGTGAATGTCTGTGTGGGTCTATGAGTGGGTCTACAAGTATCTCTGTGAGTGTCTGTGTGGGTCTGTGTGTAGATGTGTGAGTCTATGTGTGGGTCTGTAAGTGTCTGTGTGGGTCTGTGAGTGGGGCTATGAGTGGGGCTATAAGTGCGTGAGTGGGTCTATGAGTAAGTGTGTGAGTCTGTGTGTGGGTGCATGAGTGTCTGTGTGGTTCTGAGTGGGTATCTGAGAGTGTGTGTGGGTCTGTGAGTGGGTGTGTGAGTGTCTGTGTGGGTCTGTGACTGGATCTGTGAGTGTCTGTGTGGGTCTGTGAGTATGTGAGTAGATTTGTGAGAATCTGTGTTGGCCTGTGAATACATGTCTAAGTGTCTGTGTGGGTATGTGAGTGGATGTGTGAGTGTCTGTGTAGGTTTGTGAGTGGGTGTATGGCTGTCCCTATGGGTCTGTGAGTGGGTGTGTGAGTGTCTGTGTGGGTCTGTGAGTGGATGTTTGAGTGTGTGTATGTGTTTGTGAGTGGGTGAGTGAGTTCCTGAGTGGGTGTGTGAGTGTTTGTATGGGTATGTAAGGGGGTGTGTGAGTGCCTGTGTGGGTCTGTGAGTGGGTGTACAAGTGTCTGTGTGGGTCTGTGAGTGGTGGTATAAATGCTTGAGTGGATATATGAGTGGGTGTGTGAATTCCTATGTGGGTTTGTGAGTAGATGTGTGAGTGGTTGTATGGGTGTGTCAGTGGGTGTATTAGTACCTATGTGGATCTGTGAGTAGGTGTATGTGATTGTGTGGGGCAGTGAGTGGGTGTGTGAGTTCCTGTATGTCTGTGAGTTCTGGTGTGGGTCAGTAAGTGGGTGTGTGATTTCCTGTATGTGTCTGTGAGTGGGTGTGTGAATGCCTGTGTGGGTCTGTGTGTTTGTGTTAGTCTATGACTGGGCATGTGAATGTCTGTCTAAGTCTGTGAGTGGGTGTTTGAGTGCCTGTATGGGTCTGTGAGTGTCTGCTTGAATATCTGTGTGGCTCTGTGAGTAGATGTGTGAGCTCCTGTGTGGATTTTGTGATTGGGTGTGTGAGTCCCTGTCTGGATGTTTGAGTGGGTGTGTGAGTGAGGGAGTGGGTGTGTGAGTACCTGTCTGGGCCAGTAAGTGGGAATATGAATCTCTGTGTGGGTCTATGAGTAGGCATGTGAGTGCCTGTGTGGATTTTATGAGTGGGTGTGTGAGTCTCTGTATGGATCTTTGAGTGGGTGTATGAATGCCCTTGTGGGTCTGTGAAAAGGTCAGTGAGTGGGTCTCTGAGTGGGTGTGTGAGTGTCTGAGAGGGTCTGTGAGTAGGTGGGTGAGTGTGTAAGTGAATGTGTGAGTAGGTGTGAAAGTCCCTGTATGGATCTGTGAGTGGGTGTTTGAGTATGTGAGTGGGTCTGTGAATGGGTGTCTGAGTGAGTGTGTGGGTCAGCGAATATGTGTGTGTCTGTTTGGGTCTGTGACTGGGTGTGTGAGTAAGTGGATATGTGACTGGGTGTGTGAATGTCTGTGTGGATATGTGAGTGGGTATCTGAGTATGTTGTGGGTCTTGAATGGGTGTGAGTATCTGTGTGGGTCTGTGAGTGGGTATGCAATTGTGTATGTGGGTCTCTGAGTGGGTGTGTGAGTGATTGTGCAGATCTGTCAGTAGGTGTGTGAGGGCCTGGTTGGGTCTGTGAATGAGTGTGTGAGTGTCTATGTTGGTCTGTGAATGGGTTTGTGAGTGTGTAAGTGGGTCTGTGAGTGGGTGTGAGTATCTCTGTGGATTGGAGAGTGGGTCTGTGAGTGTGAGTGGGACTTGAGTGGGTGTGTAAGTGTCTGTGTGGGCCTGTAAGTGGGTACTGTATGGGTCTGTGATGGGGTCTGTGAATGCCTGTATAGGCCTGGGAGTGGGTGTGTGAGTGTCTGTAGGTGGGTGTCTGAGTGCCTGTTTGAGTCTGTGAGTGGGTGTGTGAGTGCATCTGTAAGCTGGTGTGTGAGTGGGTCTGTGAGTAGGTGTGTGAGTGCATTTATCGATCTGTGAGTGGGTGCATGAGTACCTGTATTGATCTGTGAATTGGTGTGTGAATGCCTGTGTATGTCTGTGAGTGGGTGTGTGAGTTCCTGTAGGGCTCTGTGAGTGAGTGTATGAGTGCCTGCATGAGTCTGTGAGTAGGTGTGTGAGTGCCTGTGTGGATCTGAGTAAATGTGTGAGTGCCTGTGTGGGTCTGTGAGTGGGTGTGTAAGTGACTGTATGAGTCTATGAGTGGAGATGTAAATGTCTGAGTGGGTCTGTGAGTGGGTATATGAGTGTCTGTTTGTGTCTGTCAGTGGGTGTGTGAGTTACTGTATGGGTCTGTGAGTGGGTATGTGAATGGTTGTATGGGTGTGTCAGTTGGCATGTGAGTGCCTGTGTGGATCTGTGAGTGGGTGTATAGGTGTCTGTGGTATATGTGTCTATGTGGGGCAGTGAGTGGGCATGTGAGTTCCTGTATCTATCTGTGAGAGGGTGTGTGACTTTCTATGTGGTTCAGTGAGTGGGTGTGTGAGTTCCTGTATGTGTCTGTAAGTGTGTGTGTTTACATGCCTGAGTGGGTCTGCGAGTGGGTATCTGAGTGTTTGTGTTGGTCTGTGAGTGGGGGTGTGAGTGTATGTGTGGGTCTGTGAGTACGTGTGAGTTTCTGTGTAGGTCTGTGAGTGACTGTGTGAGTGCCTTTGTGGATCTATGAGTGAATGTGTATGTGCCTGTGTGGGTCTGTGGGTAGGTGTAAGAGTGAGAGTGAGAGTGCCTGAGAGGGTCTGTGAATGGGTGTCTGAGTATCTGTGTGGATCTGTGAATAGGTGTGTAAGTGTCTGTATGAGTCTGTGAGTGGGTGTGTAAGTGCTTGTGTGGATCTGTGAGTAGATGTGTGAGTGCATGTGTATGTCTGTGAGTAGGTGTGTGTTCCTGTTGGGATCTGTGAGTGAGTATGTGAGTGCTTGTGTGAGTCTATGAGTGAGTGGGTGAGTGCCTATGTATATCTATGAGTGGGAGGTAGAGTGCCTGTGTGGCTCTATGAATGGGTGTGTAAGTGTTTGTGTGGGTCTGTGAGTGGGTGTGTAAATGCCTGAGTGGATCTGTGAGTGTGTGTGTGTGTCTGTATGTGTCTGTGAGTGGGTGTGTGAGTTTCTGTGTTGTTCTGTGAGTGGGTGTGTGAGTGGTTGTATGGGTTTGTCAGTGGGAGTGTGAGTGCCTGTGTGGATCTGTGAGTGGGTGTATAAGTGTCTGTGTGAGGCAGTGCGTGGGTGGGTGAGTTCCTACATATGTCTGTGACTGGGTTATTGTTATTGTTATTTTAATTTTATAAGGCGCACAGCTACCCTAGGGTTTCCCGGCGCCGCCTGAAAGGAGCCAACGCAGACAGAGGGGTCTACATGTTAAATAACCAAGTTTTTAAGCCCCTACGGAAGTTCTCATACGAAGATTCAATTCGAAGATCGATCGGAAGGGAGTTCCATAAGGAGGGTCCCAAATGAGAGAAGGAACGATCGCCCATGCGTACTAGTCTCGTACTAGGAACAATAAACTTGGCCTGGGTAGCTGAGCGCAGAGCACGAGATGGCACATAAGGATGAACAAGAGTCTTCTGGGTATGAGTCTACTGGGTATGTGAGTGCCTGAGTGCCGAGCAAACCGAACATTGTTTTCCTAGCTATATCATATTACCAATGTCGCACTGGGAGAGAGGTCTTCTCTTTCGCCTAAGAGCTGGGACTATAAGATATTTGCTCTGTTTTCCCCTTGGATACAATACAAAACTTGATTCCCTGCCATGTCCATGTGATGGTCATAGCGGACAAACACTTTTACATTTCCTATTTTTCTGTAAATACTACATGAAATATGCACAATGGCTGCTAATCCCATTAAAAAAAATAATTGTCACCTATCAAGTTAACTGATGCCTTCAGCCACATACTCAAATTGGAAAATGATGAATTGATCTTGCGCGTTGGTACCTTCCTGCGAATAGCCATAGGGGCTCGTAAATCTATGTGTGACCCGTGAAGTATATTTGCACTTTGCTATTTATAATATGCATTTTGATCACGTTTCTGTAATTGTTTTTATTATGTAGCTCATCTGTTTACTGCTCGCTATATCATGAATTTGATATGTTATTTAATTGTTCTATTGTGATTTTATTCCTTGTATATGTTCAACTTTTATGGATATGCTGTTATCCGAATAAAGTCTTTTGGATTGGATTGGATTGGATTGGAGTGCCTGAGTGGGTCTGTGAGAGGGCGCCTGAGTGTGTTGGTCTGTGAGTGGGCATGTAAATGTGTGTGTGAGTCTGAGTGCCTGTATGGATCTGTGAGCAGCTGTGTGAGTGCATGAGTGGGTGTTTGAGTGCCTGTGTGGGTCAGTGGATGTGTGTGTGTGAATATCTGTATGGGTCTGTGAGTGGGTGTGTGAGTGCCTGTTAGGCTTTTGTGAGTGGGTGTGTGAGTCTCTGTATAGATCTTTGAGTAGGTATGTGAGTGAGTATGTGGGTATGTGAGTGCCTGTGTGGGGCAGTGAGTGGGTATGTGAATGTATGTGTGTGTCTGTAAGTAGGTATGTGAGTGCCTGTGTGGATTTTGTGAGTGGGTGTGTGAGCCCCTGTATGGATCTGTGAGTGGGTATATGAGTGCCTGAGTGGGTCTGTGAGTGGGTGTCCAAGTAAGTATGTAGGTCTGTGAATAGGTGTGTAAGTATCCGTGTGGGTCTGTGAGTGGGTATGTGAGTGTGTAAGTAGATCTGTGAGTGGGTGTGTAAGTGTCTGTAAATCTGTGAGTGGGCATATGAGTGCCTGAGTGGGTCTGTGAGTGGGTGTGTGAGTGCCTGTGTGGATCTGTGAGTGGGTGTGTGAGTGCCTGAGTAGGTGTGTGAGTGTCTGTGTGGGTCTGTGAGTGGGTCTGTGAGTATGTGAGTGGGTCTGTGAGTCAGTGTGTGAGTATCTATGTGGGCCTGTAAATGGGTGTCTGAGTGCCTATATGGGTCTGTGAGTGGGTCTGTGAGTGTCTTTAGGGTCTATATATGTCTGTGTGGGTGTGTGAGTCAGTGGGTGAGTATGTAAGTAGGTCTGTGTGGGAGTGTGAGAGTATCTGTGTGGGTGTGTGAGTGTCTGTGTGGGTCTGTGAGTGGGTGTTTGAATATGTAAGTAGGTATGTGAGAGGGTATATGAGTATCTGTATGGGTCTGTGACTGGGTATGTGAGTGTCTATGTAGGTCTGTGAGTTCTTGTGGTAGTCTGTGAGTGGGTGTGTGAGTGCCTGTGTGAGCCTATGAAAGGGTGTGTGAGTGTCTGTATGGATGTTAGTAGGTGTATGCCTGTGTGAGTGAGTCTGTGAGTGGGTGTGTGAGTGTCTTTGTGGATCAGTGAGTGGGTGTGTGAGTGTCTATGTGGGTCTGAGAGTGGGTCTATGAATGTGTGAGTGGGTGTGGGAATATGCATGTGAGTGTCTGTGTGGGCCTGTGAATGGGTGTCTGAGTGTCTATGTGGGTCTGTGAGTAGGACTGTGAGTGTCTGTGTGGGTCTGTGAGTGGGAGTGTGAATATCTGTGTGGGTCTGTGAGTCAGTCTGTGAGTATGTAAGTGGGTTTGTGAGTGGGTATGTGAGTATCTGTATGGGTCTGTGAGTGGGTGTGTGAGTGTCTGTGTGGATCTGTGAGTGGATGTTTGATTTCCTTTGGGGATCTGTGTGAGCGAGTGTGTGAGTGCCTATGTGAGTCTGTGAATGGCTGTGTGGATCTGTTAGTGAATGTGTGAGTGCCTGTGTGGGCCTGTGAATGGGTATCTGAGTGTCTGTGTGGATCTGTGAATAGGTGTGTAAGTGTCTGTATGAGTCTGTGAGTGGGTGCGTGAGTGCCTATGTGCATCTGTCAGTGGGTGTATGTATATATATATATATATATATATATATAGATAGATATATGTATATAAATATATGTGTATATATATGTATATGTATATATATAAATATATATATATATATATATATAAATATATATATATATATATATAAATATATATATATATAGAGAGAGAGACAGAGACAGAGAGAGAGGTTGAGATTTAGGAACACATTTACAAAAAAAACGGGACAGGCCAGATGTAGAAGTAAGACTAAAGGCTATAGTCTTACTTTTATGTCTGACCTGGCCTGGTCTTTGATTCTCAAAATCTGGTCATCCTAGTTATGAAGGACATGTGGCTCCTATAACTTGTAACCCTCACTGCCTTATGTAGCACATCCTGTACATTGATTTACACACAAATTATTTACTGACAATGAATAATGTTTACGTGTTATGTAAAGCGCTCTGACACCCTGCATTGGTATGAGTAGTGCTAAAAAAGAAATAAAATAGTGGTATTTAAATGATTTGTGTTAATACTAGGACAGACCAACACATCTGACACTCTTACAGTGCATGTATAGAGCTCTTATATATAGTAACTGAACAAAGTCAAAAGCAGGTGCGCCAGGTGCAAAATGGCAAGTGCGCCCTATCAGGAAGAATGAGCTGCCCTTGAGGCAGCCACGAACTTGCGCTGCCCCCAGGACAGCCCATTCAATAGAGCTATTTAAAAGCTGCTCCGTGTGTCTCTGTGCAGGCGGCAACCCGCCTGCACTTTTTAAAGGGATTTGAGATCCCCTTGCAGGCGGGTGGAGTGAGTGACTGCACCCGCATTGAAGGGGTACCTGGGGAGTCCATGGGACCCCCTTTCATTCATTTAGAGGGCTGTGTTTAGATGGCACACTGAAAGTGCACCACCTTTTAGTGGCACACTTTCAGTGCACCTTCTAAAGTCATGTTTGCCTCTGCACCCACGTCGGTTTTATGGCATGGGTGCAGAGGCAAAAGTGATTCCCTCATTTGCATGGGGCCTCGCAGCCATGCAAATGAGAAAATGCCCTCTAATGATAGTGCTGGCACTGTATGTCTGCCAGTGCCATCTGTATTACAAAAGGGGCTGCACAAGCATCTGCGGCTCCTTCTGTAATACAAAAGTGCCCTTGGGCGCATAAAGCAGCGCAAATGCCTGTTGCGCCCCTGGGCCGCTTGTGTAATACGGCCCCTGGTGTCCTTGCAAACAGGACTCATTGCGAGCTTCTTCCGTGGGTATGGTGGTTCTCACAGTTTCTGCACACGGTGGCTGTTGGTGTGGAGAATGATAAAAATGAACCCCATAAAGTGTGCTACAAAAGGAACAGGTCCAGGAACCATCTACCTAAAAATCCAGAATACCGAGCTAGGAGGCCATTCCTTTAAGAATATGTATCTGGTGCTGAGAGAAAGATTCTCTCATTTTAACTTCAAATTCTGTATAAAAACTGCTCCTCGAGTATAGAAATCTTTTAGTGGAACATAATTCGCCCCAGGCTTTGCAACGGTGTAAGGAATAATTACTTTTGCGTTTTTGCCAGGGAGTACCATTTTCACCTAATTTCTGCTTTGCAGGTCTTTCACTGTAAACACTGTTCCGTGCATTTTGTCTTATGGGTGTCGAGAAAATGTACTTCACAGGGAAGCAACTCGATAATTAGAACTGTTGGCATTTTAACACAGTGTTGGCCAACAAGAAATACAAATACTTTTCACGTAAGTTGCATGTTTTTAAAACAAGGCATGCATCTTAACATGGTAGGACATCCCAAATGCGCTTTTATGTACTACTGGGCAGCGAAATCTGGCACTGAAGAAAAGCCAAACAAACTGAAAGTGTGTAATTAAAAATTAACCCAAAAGGACGTGTTCATAAAAAGGTAATTTTTTGAAAAAAATATTCAATGGTATCTACTGACAGTGAAACAGCGTCCTTGTCAATACCTGCTCTTGCTAGCAAAGTTGTGCACATTCTGGCCGCTGGTTCGGGCGCCACACGGTACAATGAGCTGGAGATATTCGTCGATGGAGCACATGGGTGATGGGTGTAAGTCAGAATATAAAGCACAAAAATTTGTAAAGATAAGTATAAATAGGTATGTATGTTAAGTCAGACTTTCCATTTGATGAACCTACACTAAACTTTCCCCCCCAAAAAGTTTATCCACTATGGCTCCTTCACTGAAAAATACATTGTATCTGCCACGTGCCGAAGCAGCTTGTTCTGGATGAGTGCATGTTCTGCACCGACGCTGGCAGAAAGCATTCACCTATGGGTCAGAATAGCGACTTTCTGCATCACGATTGTGTTCGAGGAGCGGCCCAGGGCACGTCCTTTCTTCACTGTGCTGGGATTGTTTCACGGTGTGTCATGCTTTGAATGGCTTTTACTAGTGCTTTAAATGGAAATACAAGCGTGCAGGTACTTACTATCCCAGAGTACCTGTTTGCAGGCGTGGCCGGCACAGGTAACTACGGGGGGGGGCAGGGCGGGGCGGGGGGGAAGGCAGAGTCGACAGACAATGGAATAGGGAAAGTAAAATTTAAAAAAAATAAAACCACTTACCTTGCGCTCACCGCATCGCTGAGCACAAGGTAAGTGTTGTTATTTTTTTACCCCCCCACCGTTTTCTCTATCCCATTGTCTGTCAACTTCCCCCCACCCCGCCCCACTGCTGTTACCTGTGTCGGCCGTGCCTGCCTGTTTGTTACTAAGAAGTGTTGGTGCTCTCATTAAAAATATTGCACTCCTGCTGAGACACGCATTTACTTGCCCTTTCAAATTAACCGCTTGACCGCGGCGCGGATTCCGCCGCCGTGCGGGGCGTTCCCTTGAGTGGGCGTGTCTGGGACGGCCCCTGGCCGTCCTCCGCACACGCCCACCGTGACGTCGGACGGCCGGGGGCCGTCCGACGCATGGAAATGGTTAAGGAAATGCAAGTACTCAGGACCGGAGGGTACCTGCCCACATCTTAAGTTCACATGATGTGTGATATGTTTGGTTCCTTCTTTGAAACTTTTGTGCTGATCTATCAAGCAGAGACCAAGGAAAAAAGAGGGGTTCCCAAAAGTGTTATTTCCCATTTTATTTCCCATATGAAAGTTTGCTCTATAAAGCAGAAACAAATCCTGAACTTCATTACAACAAATTTGGCCCAAAGTTAGAATTTTTCTCAGATAGCTTGCTTTTTGTAATTTGGTGTAAATCTGTTTCGACTTTTTTGTGAAATTAGTGTTTAAAGAGGGGATTGGGTTGGGCATGAAGCGGTTAATTCTCAGAAAGGGTTAGAGATATCTGGACAGTTGATACCACTGGAGATACTCAAACCGGATTGGTCAAGGGAACTTTTTCTACCATTGGCCAATTCTGTACCATGGTACCACAACAAAGTACCAAAATTATCTGATTGGCTGGCCTCAACCTCTGAGAAAATGTTGTGGCCACCATTATAGGACTCAGGGACTCTGTCCCCAAGTCCTGAAAAAAAATAAGGTGCATATAAGGGTGCAGGGTGAGGACACCATGTACCCCAGGCCCATGTTGAGGGTCCAATTAAAACATTTTTTTTTGTCACTGGTAACTGTACTACTGCAGGACACAACATGTGCTCCCAAGTGGTAGGGATGTCCTTTGCACTCAAAAAATAATTAGCAAAAAAGTTTGGGTCATCGCCCTGCTGCAGCTTGGGTGTAGGTCTAGGCCCTTCGGCCAACCCCCTCTGCACACTGCCTTCAGTTGGACAACCCATGCTGCATAAGTTATCAACCCTACAGTTGGTTGGGTTCAGGCCCTGCAGCCACCACCGCAGTGTACAGTCAAAGGACATGTGCAGCGGGGTTGGCTGCCACCTGGGGGTCAGTCACTGATCCTGGCTTGCCCATAAGCGGACAGGTCCTGCGTCAGGTCAGGGTCTGCAGTCAATAGCCACTGTGCATGGTTGCCCTCCGAGTGGGGGTTAGTCACAGGGCCTGGGCCTGGCTTTGGCAAAGTGACCACAGACCTGGTTGTCTGCTGACCCCCTTGCTCCCCCACCAGCAGATCATCATTTGTTTGATGGCAGCCAATCACAGTAGGTTGCAATTTGAAACTATTTCATGAATACTGATGAGGTAGGTACGATTGTGACCTGCTATGATCCAGTATTTTGTGAAGCAAATAATTAACAATAGGTTGGTTCAGAAAATATCTTTGGATTTGAAACAAAATCGATGTCTGTATTGTGCAACTTTTTGCAAATCTTCTGGACCCAGGCCCATAGTAACAAATAGTGACGTTACGGACAAATAAAACAAACATATTTTTAGGTCTCGCCTGAGCCAGCCCGCATGCGCTGCTCTGCGAGGCTTCTAGTGAGGACTTCAAACTCTGACCACACGCTCGTGCGTGTGCTTTTTCACGCTATTGGCCTTTGCGTGCGTCTTTTTAAGAAAGACAGCACGCAATTGGCCAAAGGCGGGTGCCTTTCCCGCCTTCTCTCTCCCCTGGCCTAGGGAGCTCGGGAGCGAGCAGCGCCTGCTGCATTCCTTAAATTGTTTACAGTGCGCACGCGCGCACCACTCGCAGGCTTTTTTAGGCATAATGAGGGCAATCCTCGCATTTGTGTTACATGTTTCTTTAATGTTCTTGTATTTGCAGGTTCCTGAGCAAACATACCCTTCTTGGAACTCTGCGGAGCATTGCGCTGTCTACCATTTACCTAATTACTCTATTGGCTGCGGAGTCCCTATGTATATTCATATGCAGGCAGAAGCACTGCTGTTTTCATTTCCTTCTATCTTTTTTTTTTCTTAATAGGGACCAGGTTTTTTATTTACTGTACTGGGGCACAAGGATTTGCAAATAATCCTCAAAGAAACACAGCAGTTTCCTCCATCTGCTATCCTATACACTCAGCTGCTGCTGTAATTCCCTTCTTTGTGTGCTGGTATGTTGCTGATGAACTGTTGGCGACTTATTCCTTTTGAGGGAAGAAACGTGCATTGCCGTGCTTCTGCAGCTAAAGTGATATTGGGTGACAAGCAACTGAGCCCTCTAGCATCAGACCAGTTGGTGCGGTCATTCAGGTACCTTAGTGTTGTGAATCTGTGTATGGAGGGCATCAAGTGGGCGTTCCCCTTGCAGGTATCTTACATCAATTGCTATTTTATTCACTAAGATCTCCTCTTTTGCTTTCTAACCTACCTTGTCTCAAGCTGTCAATCCGAAAAGGTTGTATGTGCCTGTCTCTGCAATCAAGATGGCAGAATGCAGATTGCATATGAGGGGGCTTTCTTTGTTCTTCACGATCTGCTCATCATGAGCTGCGCTTTTCTGCCTCCTAGTGCGCTCCTAGGGGTGCCTGTTGTCCACTCAACATGTGTTGTACATTCACCGGGCTCTCTGCAGTCAGTGGAGAAGATGATAATACTTTGGTTTCTGTTTTCAATTTCATGCCAAACAAATGTTCACATACTACTGTGGTTTGGACGCAGGCAGCTCATAAATAGAGCCCCTCAGCTTTTTTTGGTCTTGCCTACGACAGCGTATGTTCTGTTGCTGCTGACATATTGTTTTGTATACAGTGGGCTTACAATCCGCCCACAGCATACCACTGGTTGTTGGCGTGGATGCATCTACTGATGGGAAATGTAGTTCTTGTGGATGCATCTCATTATATGCGTATATAAAAAAAAATCAAGACTTTTTAAAAAAGAGCTGGCAAGCAGGTTGACGTCGGAATCAGCATAAATGCAAGAGATTATGCGTTTTTCCCTTTGCATACCGTTCTTAAACATGTGTTTCTGGAGAACAAATTCCCCCCCCCCCAAATATAAAAAATACGGTTATTTTTAATATCTCCGTGTGGCATAAAGAAAGATGTGTCCCGCCCATAAATCCAAAGCTGTAATAAATCTGTGATACTTTGCAGAGTTAAGCATATTTTGTTTTAATTTAGAGAGGATTAGTTTTGTTGTGTCTGTTAATAAAGCCATCATGCCCCGGGCGACAATTAAGAATACAGACTTTGCTTTACTGCTACGAAGGGGCTTAGAAACTATGCGGGTCAAGTACATATTCCTGTCGTAATCCCCAGAGGGATGTTCACCATTTATGTAATAGGTGGCAGATACTGGGCACATAGAATCTTGGCTTAGTCTTGCAATTTATACATTTTATCTTTTTTGGTCTTTACTTTTTAGTACATTAACAAAGTACATCAAATTGTCAAACAACCCCCACACCTTCTATTTCTAAAAAATAAGTAAACATCTTTAATGTGTTGTATTGCCAACTTTAACGTGGCAGTGCAGTCTTAACTCTTGCTCAATTTATTCCACGCTACACATCGCGAAACAAAACACGACTTAAAGAAAACACCTGTGGCACACTGCACCGCACAACAACGAGGTTCCATCGGGGTCGCATTGACATCATAAATCAGATATTTTTTTTATCAGTATCAATTAGAAAAATGTTTAATAAAGTTGAAAAACATGTCATATGAAAAATACATAAGGTATAATTGTCCAAGAATCACAGGATGTTCAGCCGACGCCGAGACTCGAACCTAGGTCCGCAGTTCCAACGCCAGAAGCGCGCATTAGAACTCCTCTACGGCTTTCCGGGGCACAACTGGACAGATTGTGGTGTTCGTTCCTGTTTATTATTATCGAGTCCAACCAACCCTAAGATCTTCGGAGAGGAATTGATCCCATATGGCCCCGAGAAAAAGAAAACAGGTTAACTGTAAAATGTGTGTGGTGGGGGGTGGAGGGGCTCTGAGGAGGCAGTAAAATCACAGCGGGGTGCTTTAGAGGCGCTTCATTAGAGGGCAGAGGTGGGGGCTCTGACATGTGTGATACATTAATGGGGCTGTAAAGAGAAAGCCCGGCCATCTGCTATTCTTGAGCTGACTTAATCGTATTTGCCCAAGGTCGCACTGTGTGTCAGCAATACAGTAGTTAACGTAAGAAGTACTACTGAAGGAGCACCGCACTTTGTGTATGCAAGAAACCCCTCAGACTCTCCACACACAGAGGCCACATAATCTTCCATGCACTGAACAGGGCACAGATTCCCGACTAACAGTGAAGCCAACCTTCAGCACAGCACAGCATAGTAACTGCACATGTGCTATCTTAAGTGTATTTCTATAGCATACTGCCAGCATCAAAACTTGGCTTTCTTGTTTTCGCTCATGTCTCTCCCTATCTCTCTACCTGCAGTGAAAACACCAGCTCATACTTCCAAACCACACACAAAAGGGTGGCTAGGACGAGGCTGTGCAATGACCCCATGCATTTTCTTCGCATTTGGGTCATTTCATATCCTCCACCTCAACTCCCCCCTCTCCACCTCCGCTCCCACCACCACCTCCGCTCCCACCACCACCTCCACTCCACTCCCCCCTCCCTCCCTGCACCTTTACTCCCACCTCCACCTCCACTCCCTCCTCCCTCCCTACATCTCCTTTCCCCCTCCCTCCACTTCCACTCCCACCTCCACTCCCTCCTCCCTCTACCCCTCCACCTCCACTCCCCTTTCCCTTCCCTCCACCTCAACTCCCCCTCTCCACCTCCACTCCCACCACCACCTCCACTCCCCCCTCCCTCCCTGCACCTTTACTCCCACCTCCAACTCCACTCCCTCCTCCCTCCCTGCACCTCCTCTCCCCCTCCTTCCACTTCCACTCCCACCTCCCACCTCCCTCCACCTCCACTCCCTCTTCCCTCCACCTCCACTCTCCCACCTTCACTCCCCCCACCTCCCTCACTCCTCCCCCTCCTCCACTGTCCCCTCCCCCCACTGCCCCCTTCCTTGCATAAACAACAAAACTAGAACACATTTTTGGTGTTAATTCTGGTTTTTATTAGGATACTTCAATTGTATATAATGTTTTCTAGGTTATATATAAAGTGACAAATGGTTATAACACTTTCTTAATTATAACTTATAACTTTTAAACATGCTGCACAACATTCACAATGCTCTGCAACACATATTAAAAACGTTAACAAAGCCAATAGCTCTCTCTAAACACTTATAAGGCCCCAAAGGCGAGACCTATTGGCTATTCCAATGCTTGTTTTTTCTATTTTTGAACCAATTGAGGTGATTCTAACAGGAAACGTTTTTCTAGAACATTTTTTTTTTAGATTAGCTAAAAAAAGCAACAGAACAGGGTGTCAAACCTTGAGTGAAAAAAATATGTATTTTTTGCAGGAGGCTTCATGGCATAGTTATCACAAGCAGTGGCACTCTACTCACACACAGAAATTATTTTGCCACACTAAAAGCAATATAACCCAATTTGGGAGTATGTCATATTGGACACCTTTTTGGAAACCCAAAGGTTAGAGTGATGTTACAGTATAGGTGTTGAAATAACACCAGAATGTACTTCCAAAAACTAAAAAAAAACACAGAAATTCAGCAGTTATAGTTCAGTAAGCTAACTATAACTTGTGGCCCTGTAGTGCCCTTCTTATCACTGCACATAATACATCACCCGTGCCATGTTAAATGACATCATTCATGATATAATTGATGAAATCTCAAATTAGATCAATGATGACATTACTGATAACATTACAGATGACATAATAAATTACACGATAATCACTTGGCTCCATAAATTCTTAGATCATTTTAAAGAAGGTAGTTGGTAGTAAAGGGTTCTCAATGATTTATAGCGTAGAATCAGTGTGTGTACACGTGAATGTATAGAGTAGAAATATTATAGCCCTGAAGCAAATCTTGTTCAGTGTTCCAAAAGCTATATGGCGCATAGTTTACCTACCAGTAAAGTTTTGAGTGCAAACAGTACTCCAGTGGTAAACAACATAAAGACTGAGCGCAACTGGTGTGGGTTGCAGGGTCGCGTTTCAAACGGCTTATACCCAAAGCTTGTTGCCAAAAACGTGAGAAGAGCTAAAGCTTCTGTTAACCGTATATTATTATCCATCTGTGGATGTCCTGGCCCATGTACATGTTAAATAGTTGTCATACAGTGCTCTAGACAATTTCTACATAAACTGGTGGTTTATAAGATGTAGATATTTATTATTTATTTTCCGTAGGTCATGCTAGAAGAGCTTTGTCAGTTGCTAAGGCATCGATGTGAATATGTTGACTTAAAATGTGGGTCAGATGAGGTTTTACCAGTCCGATCTCATTAAGGTAAATAAAGAACAAAGACTTTTCGGAGGGCATTTAGGTCTTAATAAGGTGGTAATCCCATTAACGTCTACAGAAGCATTGTGTTTCTTAGTCTGGTGAATATCAGTAAAAAGAGCATAACATCCAGCAAATGTGGCTGAGAGGACAGATATGCTACATGTTCTGCATGTTGTGAAAGGTTATGTCCTTTATCACTTGATTGGTGGTAGAAAATTGGCTCCAGGTGTAGCCTATTGAATTGCTTCCAGTCCACAAAGCCTATAGCGCCAGTCCACAAATTCTATTGCACACTGTCCAGTTTATTGAGTGATGTCATCCATAATGTCATTTTAGATGTTATCATTGATGTCATCAATGATGTCATTTAACGTTATGAGTGATGTAGTAAGTGAAGTGATAAACCGTGCATGGCAGGTGTGTAAATTACAATTAGCTCACTGAACTATTATTAGTGTTTTTCAGCATTTCTTTTTAAATAGGTTCTGGTGTTATTTGAAAATCAAAATATAGCATCCCTTTAACCTTTGTTTTTTCAGTGAATATAAATACACACACACACACACACACACAACCTTGCACAATATTTACTACTCTATAGTCTGGTCTGAGAATTTGCCTACTCGATATTCTGGCATTATGGTAGGACACTGGAGCACACTTCTGAGTGACCTTTTTTTTTATCACTTGCGTGAAACATAAGAAGAACTTAAGCCCAGATTTACAAACACTTTGCATCAGGTTTATTTAATCACAAACCTGATGGAAAGTATTGGGCTAGTATTTACAATACAACAAAATTACAATTTGCGTTGAATTTTAACCCAAAGTAACATAACGGTGAAATGCGCATCCTTTAATTACTTTGCAAACACAACAAGATGATGGACGGAGTGCTGAAACTTTTCAACCACTCACCCCCAGTCAAGAGATTTGGGTTTAATCCATTGCTCTTTTGCTCCCGATGACACCCGAGTTTGGACCCAGCCATCTGTAAATCAGTCTTGACCCTGTTCCTCGCTGTGCCACTGGATTCAAGCTAACCTGGCTGATGAGGGCTGTAACCCCGAAACCTGTCCCAGGATGCTTGTGTCCAGTCCAGGGAGGACCTGGCCTGGCAGTTCGGGTTGGACTGTTCCCATGAGGAACAGGGTCAAGACTGATTTGCAAATGGCTGGGTCCAAACTGAGGTGGCAGAGTGAGCAAAAGGACGATGCATTACACCCAGATCTCTTGACTGTGGGTAAATGGTTGAAAAGTTTCAGCACTCCATCCATCATCTTGTGTTTAATTACTTTGCGTCAAGAAGGCATTCCATGGGTGGTGCATGGGCGTTTAAGTGCATTTTCTTGTCGTATGCTAACAAGGCCTCAGTTAGGTCTCTATGTTATCTTGTTCAAAATGTATGTCTCATTGTGTCACATTCACTGCTTATTATTTCTGCTGCACATATTCGGGCAAGGCATGTTTGTTTATTTCTGAATGACGTTCTCCAAGACAACTCCTTAGCATGGGCTCAGTAATGTAACTTTTCTTCAAGGTTCCTCTGCCTGCTCACAGTATTGCATTTGTTCACAATGGTACTGTTGTTTTGTAACTAGTTTGTTCTGACACCTGCGGATGATATTAGCATAAAGGGGGCTGAATCAATATTCATGTAGTGGGATTAAGTGGTAAGGATGTATTACACTCTCTAGGTCGATGCTATGATTTGTTGAAATTGTAATTCTTTTGCTCACACCATGATGAATCTGTACTTTAAGTGTTAGTCAATGAGAAGATTTCCTATAAAACCCTCGCATTTGGGGGTGAGCCTGAACTCAAATGCTGACTTTCCAGTGCTACTAGGGATGCTGTCCAATTTCTTAATGGTTTTTCTGCTCATTTGGGAATTAGAATATTTTTCTTTTGCCTAATATTCAGTATTGATCTATTACTGACTGCCCTCATAGCTATGACTTAGTCATCTGCCTTTTACAATTTCTTTATTGTATCAATTAAAAATGCTGTAATAAAACTTTCATTTTTTTTAAATTTTGCTCTGGCACTCACTTATTAAGTCTGCCTTTCCTTTTTTTTTACTGTATTTCTTCAAGGTGCCAGGAGAAATCATCATGATTCCCAAACAGCCAGTCCCCCAATGGTACCATGTGCACCAATTAGTAAAGGCAAAGGTCGGGCACCCCTAGGCCTCCCTTGAACTGTGTGGCTGCACATTTAGAGAAGAACACTATGGATGCCTTTACCGACCAGTAGAACCTTGTTGCCATGGACTGCAAAATGTTGGGGAATGAGCGTACGGGTGGTTCTGAAGCACATAAAGAAAACTAGGGAGGATTATCATCTTATAAAGGGCGATGCATCCTGAGAGATTAAACGAAAGGGTAACCCAAGAATCGATGTCGTTCTCCACTTGTTTGAGGATAGGTGTGATGTTCAGGCCCAAGCTGTCTGTGGGTCACGGAAGAGAGTAATGCCAAAATACTTGAAGGGGCAATGCGTGATCCATAGTCTCTCATCTGGTATAGGATCAGGGAGTTGACCAGACAGGTGTATATATTAGGACTTATCCCAGTCGACCTGTAGCCCCACTGCATTTCCATATATATTGGGCATTTGTATTAAGCAGGGTAGAGTCACCTGAGGGGACGGTAAATATAGAAGCATATCACCCAGGTAAAGAGCTATTCTATCTTCATGGTAGGTGGACCGGCGGAAGCCCTTCAACTGGGCATCCATCCTGATCCAGCTTGCACATGGTTCAATTGCAAGGCTGAATAAGAGTGGTCACAGGGGACACACCTGTCGAGTGCCACATTGTATAGGAAAGGGGGACAAGAGCCTACCGTTCACCGATCTCTAACGGTCAGAGAGTCGTACAGGGTGTGGATCATGGAGATGTAGCTGGGACCATAGTTCATTCTTTCAAGTATTTGGGAGAGAAATGGCCAATGGACTGTTTTGAAGGCTTTTTCATTATCAATCAAAAGCAGGGCCATCAGCCCTTGGAGTTTGGCAAGTTGAGAGAGGGCCATCTGAAGTCTACATAGACAATGCCGGATTCTTCTACCAGACATAAAGATGTTTTGATACTTGTGAATCAAGTGTGAGATTACTGTGGTCAGTTTAGGAAGGAAATGGGTCTACAGGAGGAGCACATCGTTGGAGGCCTGCCCGGCTTTAGTATGTTGGTGACAGTGCCTGACTGTAAGTCCAGTGGCAGAGAACCTGAGCGCCATATTTCCTCAAATAGGAGCAGGTAGGGCCCCATTAGGAGAACGTTTTGTAAAATTCATCTGGGAAGTCATTGGGGGCTTTTGTTTTCCCAGAGAGAGAAGACGTGATGGCCGCCTGGAGCTCTTCTACAGTGAATGGCTCATCCAATTTGGCTTGCAGGGTCTCAGATAGCGACTGTATAGGGAGGCCGCCCAAGCTGCAGAGGGGATCAGTATCTATAGAGCATGGCGTACTATTCTGAAGGTCTTTGTTATTTCTGTGGCTTTACAAGTGAGGCAACCATCTGAAGTCCATTTTTTCATTTGAGTGTGTCGTGGATGTCCGTTAGGAGTTGTGCATCCAGCGGCGGCTGGCAACCCCCGAGAGTGGTGGGGCAGGCAAATGTGTGGTGGGTGGGTGCAATCATGTGCGGTCAATCAATCAATGAGCATTTGTATAGCACAGCTCTGTCACCCCTAGGGGTATCTGGGTGCTGTGGATGCAACATCTCTGTCGAGGAGCCTGGACAGAAACGAGCAGAAAGAGGAAAAATAAAGGTCAGAAACTAACAGAAAGAGGAAAAATAGAGGACAGAAACAAGCAGAAAGAGAAAAAAGAAAGGTCAGAAATGAGCAGAAAGAGGGAAAATAACGGGCAGAATTGAGCAGAAAGAGGCAAAATAAAGGTCAGGAATGAGCAGAAAGAGGAAACGTAACGGGCGGAAAGAGGAAAAATAAAGGCTCACCTCTTACGGTCTTCTGCTTCCGTCCCTCGGTGCTGGAAGCTTGAAGCAGTGAGTCGTGGGGCAGGCAAATTGATGGTGGGTGGGTGCAATCACGTGTGGTCAATCAACCAGGAGAAATTATTAATTTGTCCTAGTTTTTTGTCCTTTCCATGTGTGCTGCATTCTGCAGCACACATAGAATATGCAAATCGACATTTTTGATTGTTTATGTGCAAGAAGGTACCATCCCTGCAGCGCAGGCAGCCTTGCAACATGGCAACAGGATGCCTGCACTGGCGCTAGGCAGCTTTCTTTATGTCAGTGCTTGGGGAAACACAGGGGTGCACAGTATTCTTGTGAATATGACACATCCCTGCCTTTTGAAAATGTCAGAGCAAGGGGCTGCCGAATTTGGCGCAGCTCCGCGCTCTGACATTTTCTAGTGAATATGCCCCACTGCCTCGAGAAATTTAGGTTTAACACCGTCCCCGATCCACCCAAGTGTGAGCATGCCAATGAGGTGTCTTTTTGGGTGTAAGATTTTAGGGATACCCCGTTCCCATTCCATGCATTCACCCATGGATTTTTATGCAAATCCATATCTACAAAGGCTTGTAGGCATGGATTTGCACCAGCCAAAATCCTGCATCACCCTGAGGCTTGCAGAACAAGGAGAAATATTTTTATTTCTTCTCGTTTTATTTGTCTTTGAACGTGTGCTGCATTCTGCAGCACACACAAAAGTGGGAATTATCTTTCAGCACAGTTTTGTACAGTAAGGGACCGTTTCCTGCACAAACAGTATGCTGATGACAATGCTATGCTGCAAGTGTGTCTGTGTTGGCGCATGGCAGCATAAATTGCGCAAGCGCAGGGAGAGATCAGAACAGCGACACATCTTTGTAGATATAGCAATGTTCTGCTCTCTCATTCACGCAACACAGCAGCTTCAATCAATCAGGATCTGTATAGCATTGATAATCACCCGTGAAGGTATCCAGGCTCTGAGAGCCCTGCAGCATAGTGGTCAGTTGAACAGCCAGGTCTTGAGTCCTTCCCTGAATTCCAGTAGGGAGGATGAGGTTCAGAGATGTAGCGGGAGGTCGTTCCAGGACTTTGCAGCGAGGTATGAGAAGCAGGGACCTCCAATGTTGATTCAGCGGATGAGGGAGGTGTGAGTGAGGGAGAGGGAGGCAGAGCACAGGTGCCCTGGAAAACTAATGCCACCTGGACATTCTACACAGGAAGAGGCGCATGTGTAATAGAACCTGCCCATGACCAGAGAAAATGTCTGCAAGAGCACTCCCAGATGATGGCTTACCAGTGATATTGGATATAAAGCTGCTGAGGCTAAAATCAACATTATTTACCCGGGAAGGTGGGAAAACGTGCAGAATTGGACCTAATATCCATGTGTTATTCTCTAATCCAGGGAAAATAGCTCACTAACCCTGGATATAAGTGTGGGCATACTGTTTTGATTCAGACATTCCTGCCCTGAGGACTCCTTTTACCCATATCCGGGTAACTTGTAACGCTGTCCCAATGTAATAAAAATACATACTATACTGGCTTTAATATCTGAACTACACCAATTAAAACAAATTATATTTCACTCTCCCAGCATGAAATGAAGGAACAAGAGGAGGGCAATAGTGTGGTGGCTGTGCCCGAACACAAGGTATTCTCCAAAGCAGGGGAAAAAGTAAGGTTTCCTATGGGCGGGAGGTTGTTAGTGAAGTTTAACTGCTGCAGCAGCCTGAAACTGAAAATGAATTCTGTGTTTGAACATTATAAATGATTCAGTCACACAAGGAGGCCTCCGAGGACGAGCCTTTGCATACGAGCACAGCGTGGTACAGTTCCGCAACATGCAAAGAAGAATGAAAAAATCATCACAGTAGTGCAGGTCAGACACCTTCCTTTGCAGTCTGGAACACTGCTGTCATTAGAATAATTTCTCATTATCCCGCAACGGCAGTTTTGATCCACACCTTAGAGGTAATTAACTTTAATTATCATTCTCATTCTGTACTCAGTAATCAGGTTTCCTCCAAGCTCATCTCTTCAAACATCGACAAAGAATTCTCTTTCTCCCAAGCGGAGCTGCCGAAAATGCAACCTTCGCTGCAGGCCATCATAGAAATACACAAATATGTAGCTAGATACATATACATTACATGTTTGGGTGCTTGCATTGCACAAAATACAGCGGTATAAAAACCCATAGGGAACCGTGAAATACGGAAAATATTTCACAGGCCACTGTGGATTATGGGTTCCATCATTATTCACACCTCTCAACCTCTGCAGCTCCTTGGCAGGTGACACACTCAATTCCTGATTTTTTTACCTAAGTTTGATATTATTTTAGCTTTCAGCCTGTATTTGTATCCCTAGATAGATACTTATTCACGTACCTATGGAATAATTAACAAAGGTGCATGTTTTTATACACAGGTTCTCTTCTTCCAGCCATGACTGTATAGTAGCATCCGATGGAATGGTTCAGTGAATTGAACGGTTGTCAAAGTGGTGTGCAGCAGGTTACAAGTTTGAGTCCTGACTCAACATTCCAATAATTCGAATAATGTAACATATGTTATTTATTAAGAAGTTCTTTTTGTTTTATGGAGGCAATTCGGAGCCACTGTTAGGTTGCCCCCAGCAACAAAATGTGTGAAGAAGGGAAGCTAGCAGGAGAGTGGGTGTGAAACTCCCAGGGTGGGTGTCACCCACCCAAAACACTTTGTGGAGCTTTATCATTGGCCCACTAAGCGTATGCCGAAATAGAGGGCCAAATTATGTGGCAGGGTTATCTAAATTATGCTTCAGGAAAAGGCAAATTATTCAGCACATTCTCTTGCAGTATTATTTTGATCAATTTGAGTTATAAACAACATTTTTTTTAAATCTGCAAATGATGCGGAAAGTGCAGTAAATGCAGAATTATGATGTAAAACACCGTATCCATAGAATTTCATAATTCCACTGGCCCACATCATTTTCCGTTGTGTTGTCAGCAATCTAGTCATTAAAAGCAAACTTAACTTTGCTTAACTGTCCTGGGCACGCTATTTGACGCTCGCTGCCTCTGATTATTTTTAAACACACTTCACTGTTTTTACCATTTTGTCGTGTTGCTTTTGTGTTTTGGGCTCATTTGACTTCCGCGCTTTCACGGCCAGGCTGAGCTCTGATTGGCTTCCCTTACCCAATCAGAAGTTCGACTGGTAGGAGCCAGTTGTGCTCCCGGCCATTTAATGCCGCTGGCGCACCGAAGGCGCACCAAAGGCAAGCCCGTCTGCGCCCGTCCACGCCTGGACGACGCCAGACATGCTGCCGGTTTGGTCTGCGCAAAAAATACATACTCCCGGGATGACCTACTCGCCATTAGTAAAGGGGTAAGCCCATGTGCTCTCCACCTCTGCGTCTCGCTGGAGAACCCTTTTTGCTGCATTCAGTGCGGTTTCAACTCTCTGGCAACCGCAAATTTTCCATCCCCCCCCCGCACTCTGCTAAACTTCTCAGTTTGAACTGCCGCTCCCTAGTAAAGCATTTCGCCGAAGTATTCGATTTACTTCATGACGAGGCACCGGATATTCTCTTTCTCACTGAGACATGGCTCACCCACAATACGGAGGCGGAACCTGGCCTACCCATGATATTGTGACACTTAACAGAGGGGCCCAGGGTGGTGGCATCGCAATTATCTTTAAAACCGGTTACACTTGCACCCTGATCAAAGAGGCCCTGGTGGGCTGTGAGTGTGCACGTTTCAGGATTTCTCTCAATGCTAATTTCACTCTATCTGGGCTCCTAATCTATCGTCCTCCGGGGCCGTCTAAGGAGTTCAGGGATGCACTTATTGCAACATCTGGTATACTTGCTATTAGATCGGCCAATTTCAATATTATTGGAGATCTAATTTTATATTTGGATGCTAGTCAAGACTGTAAAATCGGCAATTTCTTAGCTGATCTTGCTGCCCTGCAACTTACCCAGTGTGTCCCTGGCTGCACACATTCAGCTGGACACTTATTGGACCCTGTTCTTTCTAATCTGCCCGCTCTCATAGTCAATCCACCTATTCCTATGAGCTGGTCCGACCATTACTTAGTAACCATGTCATTATTGGGAATGGGCCCCCTTCAGGGCGCAGCGCGCAAATCGTTTTTAAAGCGCCCTTGGCATAAACTTGATACCGAGCAGTTCCGTACCCTCCTCCTGAGCCACACGCCAAGTCTTCCCGACAATCCGGATGGGGCTGAGAGTATTCTATCTGAGTGGCTTACGCACTCCCTTGATACTCTCATTCCCGCCAGGTGGTCCCAGAGCCGCAATATCCAGTTTAGTCCGTGGTACAATGATAAACTGGCTTCAATCCGTAAAAGCTGTAAAAGGCTGGAACAGACGTGGAGGTGGGACTATGATCCAGTTTTGAAAATACAATATCGTGTAGCCATCAAGAACTATCATAGAGCCATTGAGAAGGAAAGAGCTGCCTACTATGCCGATGTGATCAGAAACAGCAGTAACCCTGCTAAACGTGTCTTTTCCCTGCTTAAAGACCTTAAATCCTCAGGGCAACCTAAAGCCACCCCTCTTTCTTCTAATCAGCAATGCGAGGTCCTCGCTGCCTTCTTTATCAAGAAGGTCGAGGACATTTATAAGACCTTCCCCCACACTGAGATTAGGACTGGCCCCTCCCTTCGGCCCACGACAGTCCTGCACTCTCTGTCTTCCTGGCGCTCTCTCAAGAAGTGATTTGCACGATCTGCAATAAACTTAAATCAGGATCCCCTTCAGACCCTCTTAAACTGGATCAATTCCAGAAATTCTTACCTCAGCTTCTTTCCCCCTACTGCAAACTCATCAATTTATCTTTGTCTTCTGCGGTAGTCCCCATTGCCTGGAAACATGCCACGGTGGTCCCTCTGCTAAAAAAACCTAAGCTGGTTGCCTCCAAACCAGAGAGCTTTCGCCCTATCTCCCTTCTCCCGTTGGTATCCAAGATCACCGAAGCTTACATCAATGCCACCCTCACGAGGTTCATAGACGACAACAATCTGCTCGACCTCTCCCAGAATGGCTTCCGCCCACGTCACAGCACTGAGACCGTCCTTCTGGCTGTAACAGAATATCTAAGGGGCACGTTAGATGTCAGTCGCACCTCAGCTTTAATCTTACTAGATCTAAGCGCTGCGTTCGACACAGTGTCCCATCAGATCCTGCTGCAGCGCTTGGAGGATATCGGTGTTGGCTGCCCTGCCTTGGGCTGGTTCACCTCTTTCCTAGCAGAGCAAACCTTCTAAGTGTCCGCCCCCCCCTCTGCTCCCAGGTACATGCTGTCCACCTAGGGATTCCTCAGGGCTTGGCTCTGAGCCCAACCCTTTTTAACATCTACATCCAACCTTTAGCAGCAGTAGCTAGGAACAGAGGATTAACTGTGGTATCCTATGCGGATGATACACAGCTTGTGGTAGCATTATCTGATGACTCTGGGCAGGATGCACTTAATTTTAAGGAAGATCTAACAGCCATTGCAGACTGGATGACCACCAATTGCCTCCAACTTAATGGCAGCAAATCCGAGATCTTGTTGGTGAGCAAAGACATCCATCTGTGGAGTGATCATTGGTGGCCATCCTCTCTGGGTTTCCCGCGTGCCCCAAAACAGACAGTCAAAAATCTGGGAGTCTGGGTAGACTCCGCTCTCTCTTTTCAGGCCCAAACTAAAGCAGTAGCCGGGGTATGCTTTGGTCTCCTACGAGGGCTCAAACCACTGTTGGGCTTCTTCGATCCTACCACCCGTAAGGTGATCATCCAAGCCACAATACTTTCCAGACTGGACTATGCTAGCTCCCTATACCTTGGGGCCAACAGAGCAGAGATACTTCGCCTACAAAGGGCACAAAACACAGCGGTCTGGACTCTCCTAGGCTTGCCGAGAACCTGTTCTACTACTGGCTCCATTCGCAGACTGCACTGGCTGCCGGTGGAGATTTAAAACTCTTTGTATCGCCCATAGAATCATGAATCTTCAATCTCCTGCTATTCTGGCCAGTCTTCTTGTGCCCTACATACCTACCCGCCAGCTCCGCTCCATGGACCAGCATCTGGCGGTTGTCCCCCGGTTTAAGAGAGTACGGGCTGGAGGGCGCTCCTTCCGCGTACTTGCTCCAAAGCTTTGGAACTCCCTCCCCGCAAATATTAGAAGCATCCAAAATGATTCACTTTTCCGCAAAGCCATCAAAACCCATCTTTTTCTTGCATAACTGATCTCTCGTGTGTCTCCTGGTCTGCCTATGACAGTTGCATTTTAGCACTGGGACGCCCCGTTGCTGGGGCAGCTGTGCGCTCTACAAAACTCATAACATAACAAACAAACCCTAAACATTCTAATTCCAATCAGTGCTCATTGTTAACTGCAGACCGAGTGAGTTCTTAAAAAACGGAAAGGGTGTTTTTAGCTAAAATTCCACATTCTTACCCACAGTGATGGACAATAAAGTGGTCGCTGGAGTTTAGTACAAGACATTTTTGTTGGGTTACATGCTTTTAGTGGCAGTAACTGAAGGTGTTGTATTTTCCTATTGTTTGACCATTCCAATATAAATGATTGGATCCTAAACTTATACATTCCCAAGAACATAATTAGGCACTGTTCTTTACTTTTTACTAGAGACAACTAAAATGTACATGCCAATATTTCACTAATTATTTTCCATAAATATTTCCCTGCTTAAAAAGCACTTTTTTCAATCTAACTACCACAATATAAAGGTATGTAATATGGGTAATATGGTGTAATGTGCTATCTCAGGGTTCTGGTGACATTCAGTAACTAGTCAGCATTTGACATCCCGGTTTCTGGTGTAACCAGAACCTCTCAATAGCAATATTGGACCATATTACACATTAGCCCGTTGTGCAATCTGTGAGGCAGTACACAGTATTTCCTCAAGTCAATGTTGCTGTACTGTGGTAATAACCAGAGGCGGTTGGTGACCCACAAAAATGATGAGTCGACATAGATAAAATTAAACAATATAAAATATACATTTACATTTTAAAATGAAAAAAAAAGTTCCTCTTACCTTTTCAGCCTACAGCACGTCCTGTCCTCTGTGTTCTCCAGTCGGCTCCTGACTCCTCCAGCCAGCTCCCAAGTCCTCCAGCGCGAGGTCCCTTATCCAATCCACACACTGCTCTCATGCTGCATGAGAGAAGTATCTGGATTAGCTGGAGCAGGCTGGTTTAGCGCTCCGAAGAGCACTGAAGGCCTGTGCCTGCTCTCCAATCTGGCTGTCCATGACAGCCGGGTTGGAGAGGTTGAATTGCGCATGTCTGTTTGGCCGTAATACTGTAGCTGGCCAAACCGACATGGCCAATTCACACTGAAAGGGCCACTCGTCATTGCTGCCAATCAGCAGCAATGATGCACTGGCCCCACCCTGCCCTCTCAGTTCAGCAGAAAGCCAGAAAACTAAAATGGTAATAAAATCCTTTGATTACCATTTTATTTTTCCAGCTTTCTGCAGCTGTGTGGGGAGGGGGGCAGCGCTCCTCCGGTCCATGGAGGAACCACCACTGGTAATAACATGAAATTTGACCTTTGCAATGTAGTAATAAATGTGTTATGGTGCATTTATGTATACAGTTGCTGTAAATAACATTTTAATGGGTCACATTTATTTTAGCTGCTGTGGCATATCTGTCTGTCTGTCTTCCCACCAGCATCAGTGATGAGCGATCAGGATGGAAATCGATAGCTCATTCTAGCCGAGGCGCAGCAAATGGGCAGTGCTAGTGAGAAGCACGTGCGAGGCGAGCCTCCAGGGAGTCAATACACACAGTACACGCTGCTCTGTTAGAAGCAAGCTAGGGTGGGTTGAAATGGCTTAGAGGTGGAACAAAGGCCACATGAGAGGGCAGAGCAGGGTGCGCTGCAGAGAGTCTGCTGTGGCTGTGGCAGCATCGAATTAAAGGGAAAAGCTGATGAATAACTTCAAGATTGTACTGAATAAAGATGACAAGGCACATTGGAAGTGAGAATCTTCTTTATTAGAATAACACCAACACAGGCTCCGCAGTGCGGAGCTAATCGCCACACAGCTGCTCTGTCAGTCACCAGCAGTCAACTGTCAACATTCCACAGCTGACAGTTTGTGACAGGAGCGACAGCTACGGTGTCCATGCAAGGACATAAGAATACAGTTCACAACACATCTTCCCCCTTAGGGAACAAAGGGGAAAGGAAGCGTGGGAAAGAGAGAGAGCGAGAGAGAGAGAGAGATCATGCAGGGAAAAAAACATGCGTTGAATAAGCATAGAACAATTTGAGTTGCAGCGAGAACTAGTTACAAACATAATCTGATAGCTTCGACGGAGGTAGCAACCTTCGCCCTGACTTACTCGTGCCCATGCGAATAAGAGTGTCATGTATGGGAGTAGGCGGTAATCTTCTTCCTACACTACTCGTGCTAGCGGAACAAGGGGTGTCATGCGTAGCAGGGGCGCTGGGCTGTGAGAAAAAGGCATGAACTTCCCAGGCAGCTGGATAAGACTCATGGTCAGCCTCCTCATCTGACCAATCACAAAGTGTTCTGCCCTGGTAGGGGATGTGTGATTCATTGTTGGAGTTGTCTTCCTCTGGGGGACAGTCAGGATCAGAGCACGCACGATGCTCTTGCGTGGGTTTGCATAGGGAGAGTGCAGAGAAATGCCAGACTTTGCCATCGCTAAGGAGTGCAGAGTTGCAAAACACCTTGCGTACAGATAAGGGTTGAGAGAATCTGTTAGCGCCCTTGCTTGTATGCCCACTATGCTTGAATCTGACCCTGTTCCCCGGGTTAAGTGTGACGGGTCTGCACCCATGTTTCTTGTCAAACTGTTCTTTGCTACTGGATTGTGCCTCAGCCAGCTTACTCCTAACTTGGTCAGCCGACCATTGGATTCTTTTAGTAGCCTTCAACCAACCTACATTGTCCTTCGACAAGGGGGTTCTGCCTCTCATTAGCTCAAATGGGCTGTGGCCAGTACTGCCGCATGGTGTGATGCGATAAGCCCAGAGGGTTTTGAGGACCTCCCGTCTCCACTCCCGCTTGCCATTGTTAGCCAATTGGATGGTGCCCTTGATGACTCTGTTAAAGCGTTCAACAGCACCATTGCCAGCGGGATGGTAGACTGAAGTGGTTTTATGGATTATTCTGTTCCTGTCAAGGTAAGTTTTGAACACATCTGAAGTAAATTGCGCACTATTGTCGCTAACAACGACTTTGGGTAGTCCTTCGTGGGTGAACACGTCATCAAGGAAGTTCACGATACTGTGGGCGTCTGGCCTGCTGACAAATTTTATCTCTGGCCATTTAGAAAAGTGGTCGATGATGACGGTAATGTACACTTGATCCCCCTGTTCAAGAATGGGTCCCATGATGTCCACCCCTATTCTTTCCCACGGCATGGATGGACAAGGGATCGGATGTAAAGGAGGTCTAAAAGTGACTTGGCTTTTGTCAGAATTAAGGCATAAGGTGCAGTCTCTAACTACACGTTTGATAGCTAAGCTAATGCCCGGCCACCAGTACCAATTTTTGACTCTGTTCTTTGTCTTTCCGATGCCCAAATGTCCTTCGTGGCAAATTTCAAGAATTTTTTTCCTAAGACTGCAGGGTGGGACAACTCTTCCCACCTCTCACAAGTAACCCATTTTCTTCTGACAATTCGTGTTTTACTTCCCAAAAAGGGCGAAGGGCTTCAGAAATTTTACTTTTACTGGCCCACCCCTTGGACATCATGTTAAACACCTCACAAAGAACAGTCTTGGGACTGTTCAAGCATCCAATCATCCAATGAAACCCCATGTAACTCTTCGTGTATGGTTGCAATGCACAATTCCTCCACATCATGCTGGTCTTCATGAACTGATGTACCCAGAGGCATACGGCTCAGGAAGTCCGCAACCACATTTTTTGCACCTGGAACATCCTGAACCACATAGTTGTAATCAAATAGGTGCACAGATAGCCGAGCCAGCCTAGGGGAAGCTGCGTAAAGGCCTCTCGTAGTGAACACTTTAGTAAGCGGTTTGTGGTCGCTGCGAAGGAGGACTTTCTTCCCCCAAACAAACTGTCTGAAATGCTCGAGCCCCCAGACACAAGCTAGTGCTTCCCGCTCAATGATGGAGTATATCTCCTCCGCTGCCGTCAAAGAGCGGGAAGCAAAAACAATGGTGCATTTAGCCCCTGTGGCATCCCTTTGGGTAAGCACAGTGCCTAGCCCCTTACAGCTTGTGTCTGTAGTAATGATATTCTCTAGCATAGGATCAAAACCATGCAACGGTAAAGCGGTACACATTTCATTCTTTAAGGTAGAGAATGCGTCTTGACAAGTTTCATTCCACACAAACTTGTTCTTGAGTTTGAGCAATTGTCTTAGATCATACGTTTTACTCGAGAAATTCTTGATGAATTTTGCGTAAAATTCGACCAATCCAAGAAAGGAACGTAGTTCATCCTTGCTACACGGCACAGGAGAGTCAAGTATGGCATCTAACAGTTCTTTCTTTGGCTTGATGCCATCACCTGTGATCTCATGACTTAGGTAGTTCACTTTAGTGCAAGCAAATTTGCATTTGTTATGCTCCGCTGTGAGACCTTTGGCATCAAGAATCTCGAGAACCTGGTTCACCCTCATGTTGTGCTCCTCTCTGGTCTTACCCATTACAAGGATGTCGTCTTGGAACAATAAAATGTCTTTGACACCCAAGAAAATGTGGTTCATTAGTCTTTGAAACATAGCGGCAGCGGATGCTAGACCGAATGGTACTCTGGTGAATTGATAACATCCATACGGGGTTATGAATGTGGTAAGGTTTTTGCTATCCTGATGCAGGGGAACCTGGTGGTAAGCGGATTTAAGGTCAATTGTGGAAAACCATTTTACTCCGTTGGTACTATCTAACAGTTTGTTAATTTTCGGGAGAGGGAATTGTTCAATCACAATGTTGTCATTGAGGTCGCGCAAGTCCACGGACAGTCTCAGGTTACCGTTGGGGCACCTGGCCACGACCAAAGGGGCAACCCACTCTGAGGCTTCCACGCGCTCAATGACACCATCTTGGAGAAGCTTATCCAGTTGGGTTTTCACCTCTTCCTTTATAGCAAATGGCAAATTTCTTACTTTGTGCATAACAGGTTTTGCATTAGCCTTTACACGTATTTTGTGCTTGTACCCTTTAAGTGCACCGATTTTACCGGAGAAAACTTTGGGAAACCTTTTCAAGTAAACCCTTGCTGTAATCTACACCATTTTGCAAGACTAAGACAGGGTCAGACATACTGGGATCAAGTATGATTCCTAGGTTGGCTTGGTCCATCCATCCCAGGACGGAGGGGCCCACGGTAGATACATATAATTTTCCTGTGGACACTCTCCCCTTAAACAGGAAGTCAAGTTTTCTAAAACCACATACATCTGTGGGTTCCCCAGTAAAGCTTTTGATGGTTATGTCAGCCTTTTCTAACTTTTTCCCAAGATGTGGTGCAAATTTTTCCTCCCAGAGATTAAAGTTGACAATGGTGTAGGGGGAACCAGAGTCTGCAACAATGCATATGTCAAACCCCTCAATAGTGATGTAGCATACAGGCTTCCTAGTTTTGGAAGTGTGGGAATCATTAATTTGTGAGACGCAACTGTCTTCAATACTAAGGACGAGCATGTTAACCTCATCATCATCCGACGAGTTAAGGGTTGGTCCTCATCCTCCTCAACCAATTTAACAGAGCCTGCGGTTCTTCTCTGACAAACTTTTTGAAAATGCCCGATGGTACCACAAAAGGAGCATTTGACATTCCTGGCAGGACATTTCTCATCGTTGGCCATGTGGGATGAGCTACCACACCCATAGCAGCGACGATTGTTGCTGTTGCTGGTAGCAGGTTTGTAACTGGTAGCAGGTTTGTAACCTCTATTTTTCTTGGGTTGTTTGGACATGGATTTGGAATTGACTACCCTAGACACCGTACCCTCCTCTTTCTTTTCTTTTGCCGCGGAGAGTACGACTTTTGCGCAGCGGCCTGTGAGTTCTGCTCTCCTGGCTATGTCTATGATGGTTTGTAGGGGATTCACCCTTGGCCCACAGACTGTCTTGGATGTTAGTGTTTGAACCCTGCATTACAATCTGGTCCCGGATGAACTCATCGTGTAAATTCCCAAAACGACAATTTATGGCAAGGTTTTTAAGTGCAGAAACAAAGTCATCAATTGACTCCTCCTTGCCCTGTTTTCTGTGGAAAAATTTGTATCTATCCACACCAACACAGACAGTGGGCTTGTAATCAGCATTTAGATCATCAATAGCATTTAAAAATACATCACCTTCCCCTACCCCTCTGACTTTCTTATTTATGCTATAATACACTTTGATACCGCCCGCACCTAAACAATGCAATAACATTTTGTATTTTTTTTCCGCAGTAAACTCTTCGTCATCAAATGTGGAAATATAGTTTTTAAAATATTCTCTCCACTCGTCCCATTTGAGGACAGGCTCACCCCCAGCAGGTAGGAATGTTTGGGGAGGAGAGAGGTTCCACAATACCCTGATGCCATGTTGGAGGGGGGGCCAAAGAGTATTAAGTAAAGGCAAAGCAATAGTAATGGGGGCAAGAGGGCTGCACTAGGAAAAGGGGGTGCACAACCAATACAACTATTCAATAGAGAAAGGGTGTGCGTGGGTGTCAATGGGAGGGAGTGACAATAGGCAGAAAACAGTTGTGCTGTGCCTATAAGCGTGTATGAGCACAACGTGAGCACAAAACAGCTGAAAGTCGGATTCTGAAGAAGGTTATGCGCAATAGCACTGAAGCGCTTTTAACCACAACCGGAAACTGTCACAAAGTACCTGTGCTGGTTCCTAAATATGCTGTGCCCATCAGCGTGTATGAGCAATAACGTGTGCGAAAGCAATTGAACTTCCGATGTTGAGCAGGAGCACGGTAGCGCTAATAATTGCAAGCGAACACTGCTACAAGTACCTGAGGTGGAATTCCAATCTAAAGTAGTGCATCCGAGTGCCCTGCCCCTGCAGCTGTTTTCTTTCGTGATGAAGTCAAGCCCTGTGGCCTCGCGCTTCAGCACACGATTTCTCATAATTTTCATTGGTGTGATTTCACTCTCCTTTAATAGTCCCTTTGTATAACAATTCTTTATCGAATTTTTCGAAATTACATAAACAATGAATAACTTTCAAGTATCTTCACAAAAGAAATAATGTAGCAAGGCCACGCCTTCAACAACTTAAAGTCAGTTGCTGTCCCTTATCAACGCAGGATTAGTTGTGCTCAGATTGTATATTATGTCCCAAAGTAAGCGTGGGAGAACAGCATACCTTTACTCACCCCTGGAGCCTCATACACAGGAGTTTGGTAATAGAGGATCTGTGAAAATGGTGCATGTCGCTCCTGCATTCCTCTGCAATCGGCAAAAGTATTTTTATTGCGGAGGAAGAAGGTGAAGCTTCAGATAACTTAGCAACCCTTGGGCTGCCACAGGGAACACCCATTTTGTAGTTGTGATGCCAACTGACTTGGCATTTGAAGGGCTGTCCAATTTAGGATGTCCACTTAAATGCTATATTGGCTGGTGTCTCTTATGCACAAGACCACTATGGCAGCCATGCCTGTCTTGTACACAAAAAAATGACCGTGATGTGCTAGAAGTACATAAAAGACACTTCAAATGTGTGTTAATGAATGTTACCCATATTCTATGGTCAATTTCCAGAACCAGCATTCCTTCTACAGGGGTCGCAGCAAGGTGGCATAGTCTACGGGGTCTGATGCAAGGGGGCATATCTGGGGGTATGGTGAACTGGAGAAAAGGGTCCGTGTAAGTGGATAGATTTTTGTGGGTTGAGAGAATATTCTCTAGTCACATCCTGTGTGATGGAAAGAGTTGCAAAACCAAAGGGGATGATGGACGGAGTGTTGAAAATTGCAAGCACTCACCCCCAGTCAACTGATCTGGGTTTAATCCATCATCATTCTTTAGCTCACTCCGCCACCCCAGTTCAGACATGGCCATATGCAAATCAGTCTGACCCTGTGCCTCATGGGAACAGTCCAGCCCGAACTGCCAAGCCATGTCTTCCCTGGACCGGAAACAAGCATCCTGGGACCGGTTTCGGGCTCACAGCCCTCATCAGCCAGGCTATCTTGAATCCAGTGGCAAAGTGAGCAAGGGACCCACGTCTGGGCATACCCTGCCAACGTAGGGCAAACAATGCAAAACCAAAGGGGATGATGGACGGAGTGTTGAACATTGCAAGCACTCACCCCCAGTCAACTGATCTGGGTTTAATCCATCATCATTCTTTAGCTCACTCCGCCACCCCAGCTCACTTTGCCACTGGATTCAAGATAGCCTGGCTGATGAGGGCTGTGAGCCCGAAACCGGTCCCAGGATGCTTGTTTCCGGTCCAGGGAAGACATGGTTTGTCAGTTCGGGCTGGACTGTTCCCAAGAGGCACAGGGTCAGACTGATTTGCATATAGCCATGTCTGAACTGGGGTGGCGGAGTGAGCTAAAGAATGATGATGGATTAAACCCAGATCAGTTGACTGGGGATGAGTGCTTGCAATGTTCAACACTCCGTCCATCATCCCCTTTGGTTTTGCTTTGTTTGCCCTAAATTGGCAGGGTATGCCCAGACGTGGGTCCCTTGCTCACTTTGCCACTAGATTCAAGATAGCCTGGCCGATGAGGGCTGTGAGCCCGAAACCGGTCCCAGGATGCTTGTTTCCGGTCCAGGGAAGACATGGTTTGTCAGTTCGGGCTGGAGTGTTCCCAAGAGGCACAGGGTCAGACTGATTTGCATATAGCCATGTCTGAACTGGGGTGGCGGAGTGAGCTAAAGAATGATGATGGATTAAACCCAGATCAGTTGATTGGGGGTGAGTGCTTGCAATGTTCAACACTCCGTCCATCATCCCCTTTGGTTTTGCTTTGTTTGCCCTAAGTTGGCAGGGTATGCCCAGACGTGGGTCCCTTGCTCACTTTGCCACTGGATTCAAGATAGCCTGGCTGATGAGGGCTGTGAGCCCGAAACCGGTCCCAGGATGCTTGTTTCCGGTCCAGGGAAAACATGGTTTGTCAGTTCGGGCTGGACTGTTCCCAAGAGGCACAGGGTCAGACTGATTTGCATATAGCCATGTCTGAACTGGGGTGGCGGAGTGAGCTAAAGAATGATGATGGATTAAACCCAGATCAGTTGACTGGGGGTGAGTGCTTGCAATGTTCAACACTCCGTCCATCATCCCCTTTGGTTTTGCTTTGATGGAAAGAGTTGCCACTATGGTTCAGCAGCAGAAAAACTTCGCTTCGGTAGGCCTTTTAGTATTAGTGAAAAAGGGGCCTGTGATTTCAGTATAACATTTTAGTCAAATTTTGCAACATGAATGTCAATCAACAAGTAGCATCATGTTATCTTTATGTTAATTTTATTTGTGAGCGCACATAAACCTCTTGATGCTATAAAGTCAACTTATACAACTTTGGGCTTTATTTAGTGCTTGGCATCTAGGGTAAATGGAAGAATACCCTTTGAACCAAATTCTCGGTCCGCCCTCTCTGTTTAGAGTTGAGCGAATATTTCTACTGGCGGAACCTCCTCTGACCTTCTAGTGGAAACCTTAAACTGACAGCCATCAGGTATAAGGACCTCAGACCAGTGGCGGCTTGGGAACTTAGAAAATGGTGAAGCGTTACTTCTTCACTCAAGTTGTACCATGCAAGCGAAGCAAGCACACTGAGCTTCCTCCTTCCAGCATTCCAGCGACATGGCATCTACGGCAGGACAACCTGTTAGATGTGGGATTATCGGTGTGCACTTCTGTGCTTTTATTAGACAGATTCTCTCTTAAAGGAAGCTTAAGCTGGGAGCAAGAGAGGTGCCCTATCGACAGAACTGTAAATAGTACTGTTGGATGGAGAATTATAAGGCGTATCACCCTTAAACATCTACAAAGGTGCATGGGTTTGCATCAGGTCTCAGGCCACAAAATGTATTTTTTCACAAGTGAGTATTCTGTTCTGTTTACGGCAGAACATAGAGAATGCACAACAATCAATCAGTCAATCAATCAGGGAATTGTAAGCATGCTACTCACCCGTGAGGGTCTCAAGGCGCTGAGGGGGGGGTGTCCGCAGATCTGTTTAGCCGAAGAGCCAGGTCTTGAGGGTCTTCCTGAAGGTGTTCAGGGAGGGGGCGGTTCTGATGTCTGCCGGGAGCTCATTCCAGGTCTTGGCTGCAGTGTGAGAGAAGGATCTTCCGCCTGCTCTGGCTCTATGGATGCGCGGGTTTCGGCCAGTGCGAGGTTGGAAGATCGGAGGTTTCTTTTGGGTACGTGGAAGTTGATTCTGTCGTTGAGGTATTTGGGTCCGTTGTTGTGTAGGCATTTGTAGGCGTGAGTGAGGATTTTGAAAGTGACTCTTTTCTCCACGGGGAGCCAGTGGAGACTTCGTAGGTGTTGGCTGATGTGTTCGTGTCGGGGGATGCCGAGGACGAGTCTGGCGGCGGTGTTCTGTATTGTTTGGAGTTTGCGGAGTTGGGACTTGTTGATGCCGGTGTAGAGTGCGTTTCCATTGTCCAGTCTGCTGGTGATGAGTGCATGGGTGACTGTCTTCCTTGACTCAGGAGGGATCCACTTGAAGGTCTTGCGGAGGATGCGGAGGGTGTTGAAGCAGCTGGAGGTGACGGTGTTGACCTGTCGGTTCATGGTGAGTGATGAGTCGAGTACGATGCCGAGGTTCTTGGCGTGGTCTGAGGGGGTAGGTGGGCTTCCAAGGGCGGTCGGCCACCAGGTGCTGTCCCATGCAGAAGGGGTGGTACCGAGGACGAGGACTTCTGTCTTCTCGGCATTGAGCTTCAGGCAGCTGTTGGTCATCCAGACTGCAACGTCTTGCATTCCTTTCTGGAAGTTGAGTTTGGCAGTGGTGGGGTCTTTGGTGAGGGAGAGGATGAGCTGGGTGTCGTCAGCGTAGGATATGATGTTGAGGCCGTGTTGTCGCACGATGGCTGCGAGGGGGGCCATGTAGATGTTGAAGAGGGTGGGGCTCAGTGATGAACCCTGTGGGACTCCGCAGGTGATTTTCGTGGGGTCGGAGAGGAAGGGTGGGAGTCTGATCCTTTGGCTTCTTCCAGTGAGGAATGATCGGATCCAGTCCAGGGCTGTTCCTTGTATGCCTGCGTCGTGTAGTCTGGCGACTAGTGTGCTGTGGGAGACGGTGTCGAAGGCCGTTGATAGGTCGAGATGACGGCACCAATCCAAGATGGAAAAACATGAATACAAGTTATAAAGTTAGAGATGTGGACATTGTCTCGACAATAAACTAAAATTTGAAGATCAGGTCAATGCCCTAGTTTCATCCATAGTATTCATTCTGAGAATTATTAGAAAGATTTGCCCTTTTATTCCATGTGATCTTCAAAAAACTGCTGTGACATCACTGGCCTCATCCAAATTGGCTTATGGCAATGCTCTGTTTCTGAATATCCCAAAAAGATTCCTTCATAAACAACAGATACTGCAAAAGGCATCAGCACGGCTCCTTCTGGGAATCCTGAAATATCAATCTGTGTCCTGTGCCCTGGTCAAGCTGCACTGGCTTCCGGCAGAAAAAAGAACTGAATTCAAAGCATGATGTATAGCCTTTAAGGCATTACATAATGTTGGCCCAGATTATTTGCGGGACAGATTTACCTGGTACACCCCGTCAAGGAAACTTAGATCATCCGCAGCCAAGTTTCTGGTGATTTCCAAGACTAAACGAGCCTTGTGAGAAGCAGAAGTTTCATTTTAGGAACTGCAAAACTGTGGAACTCTCTCCCCATGACTTTGAAGAACAGCCTTCATCTTTTGTCCTTCAGGAAACCTCCTAAAACCTGGCTTTTTAGTAATTAGGGTAGTATCGCCCTCCTGAAGACAGAAGCAGCGCCAAGATACCTCAGGGATTCTGAGCGCTCTATAAAACCAAAATCAAATCAAATCAATAGACGTGTATAATAAGAAAACCTAAAAAGGAATAATAACTGAAAAGCAAATCCTGTTAAGTTCCTTTAGAAGGAACCAGCCATTTCGTTTATAAGTACATTATAGATGAAGTGCAGAGGGGCAAGTTTCATTGTTCATTCAAGCAAAAAATGCAACGATTATTATTTTTTGCCTGAAAGGCACTTTACATGTGATTTGTGCAAGGACAGACTTTATACGTTTGATGAAGTTTGAGCACAGCTTGGGTTGTGACTGTGGTTAACTTTTCAATGCAGAGCATGAGTGCCCTTGCCAAGGAGTGTGTGTCTGTGCTTGTCTGGACATTGAGGTATTACCTTACTGTTGGCTCAAACAGCCTTCCAGCAACACATGATATCTTCAAATGCATTCAACAGAACTTTGACACACTTCTTTATGGGCAGCAGAACTTCTGGTTTTCTGTCTGATCACCAGAGTACGTCTGATGTCTTCCATCTGATACTGATTTGTCACATCATACGCCCAGGGAGCCTTTCTAAGGCCTGGTCCCTATCCCTCCCTTTAGTTCCATTGGTCCATAAAGTCTCACTGGGTGATTTAGAGATGTTGCTGACAATGCCTTGACAAGCGCTGCCAAAAAATGTATGTGGCTGGAAGCTTCACGCGTAAGCGAAGAGTGTATCGTTACCCACTTTTCTGATGTAACTGCAGTATTATTTTTTAGTTTGCTGCAGTGCTGCTGCGTTTGTTAATGGGAGGGCGGATCCCTAATGTGCATTATGGTAGAGCTGCCCCTGCCTCCGACTGTCTGCCGTATTTAGGGTGGACGTTCTGAAGTTCTTTTCTTCCAGTTTGGGGTTGTTAGGTAATGCCTAGCAGCCCTGAACAGGAAAAGAAATTACACCCAACACATTAGGAAAAACGTTCCAGGGCGTCTTGGCTATTAGTGTTTTGTTTTTCAAAAAGAAACTCCCACTATCGGAGTTGGTTTTTGAAAAGCAAAAAACTTTGCTGAGCGGCAGCATGAGCATGTCAGACTCTCAGCAAAGCAACTGTGCATTCAGAGGAACTATCAGGGCAGCAGCTACTCTAAAGGCCTGGATATCTCCGCCAGGCAGGGGGAGACCTCTGACTATGGTGTGAGGTCATCCACCAGGGTGGCAGACATTAGCAACTCTCACAGCCTTGTGGGATGGTGGAACACCAACCAAACCCAAATTAAGGCCACTAGACTATAAGCACTGCAGTGAAATAAAATTAGCTGAAACAAAACCTAAGTAAAATGATTACTGATTAAAAAGCCATTTTCATCATTTTTCTAAACACTATGAGGTGGTTTGCCAAGCGAAGAGGCAAAGAATTCTAAATTGTGGGTGCAGCAACCAAATATGCCTTATTGCCATAGGTAGAGAGTCTGGATTTGAACAATTTGTAAATGGAACTGCTCCAAAGATCACAGGCACCTGGCAGGTCCATACATGAGAATTTAGATGCCGGCATGGCTGGGGAATTTTGGTAGATAGTTTGTGTATGATGATCATGGATTTGAAGATAACTCATGCATCTATGAAAACAGCAATCAACTGTGGAGTGACCCTTCATTTTACACAAATGATATGTGCTATGCTTTATGATAAATCAATTATTGGGCCAAAATAATTGTATTTACATAGCTCACTAATCTGCATCCATGAAGATGAAACAAATCAATAAATGTTGTGGAAAAGACTTTTGAAACAAACACAGCTGATTTCACTATAAATTCTGTATGTACTGAACTCAATAGTATGCAAAGATTGTATGAAAAAAAGCTTTGGATGACCAATGAAATAAACATGTTCATCACAACACAAGCTGACATTTCAATGTAGTATCTTGCAAGTACATGTACTGTCAAGTACATGCACTGCACAACAGAGTGGAAATGTTGGGCTGCAATACGATCCTGGAGTGGATCCAACAATACTGTCAATGCTGCCACCACAAGCCCTAAGACTAATAAATAAAAATAAATTAAACTTCTCAAAAGGAAAAAGTTGCTGCTAGAAAAGTGAGGCCTTGCAATGCTGTGGTGTGGTGAAGGGAAAGATTTCTGGAGTTTAGTCCTAATTTCCATTTCTGTTAAATGACTTTGCATATCTGCATTTTAGTGAGATCAATGGCATTTGGGCCCATATTTAGTACCGGTTTGCACTGGCTCTCGTGTGACGCAAAGCAATGCAATGCAGGTCAAAGCAGAGCAAATAGAAATGACAATCAAACCCTATTGGCCCCCAGACCTCATTGCGCCAACTCCCTGTTAATGTATTTTTAGGAGAGTGTCTGGGAATGATTCAAGGAACCATGTCTGGGACTTCTGAGCACTAAAACAGTAGGTTTTTTGGTACAAAGCCAGGTTTGGTACAATCCAGCAATTCGTAGGGAAAAGTCTAACTGTAAAAAAATGGAAAAGGTATGGCGAAAATCACAAACTTAGAAAAATGCTTTAGCTCTTTACTACAAGAATATCAAAATAACACGGAAAGCCCATATCTCCTCTAGATTAAGCCAAGCTGGTACTCTACTAAGGAACTTTACAAAATTCTTAAATCCTTTACTATCCCTACTGCTTGTACTAATCGGATTCCCTCCTCTCAAGCTCTATTTCCAATTATTTTGAAGAAAAAAATAATATATATGATAAATTTCCCATAGTTTCTGACACACAGGATACTACTGCCTTACCTTCTTCAGCTCTCAGGAAGAAAGATGCCTGCTTGGCGAGCTTTCCTGCTCTGCAGGTATCCAAAGTGGAAGACATGTTAAGAACAGCCAAATCTGGTTCTCCTACCGACATTATGCCAGCTAGTCTGTTTGCTTTATTAGCCAAGCAACGAGCTCCCTCAATTTACACTATACTAAATTTATCTCTCAGCGAAGGGAAACTACCACAGGAAGGGAAAGCAGCTCAAGTGCTTCCGATCTGTAAAAAGGCCAATGTACCTGCAGCAGAGTTGGCAAATTATCGCCCTATCTCACTTCTTCCGCTTATGAGCAAACTCTTTGAAGGACATAACAATACAAAGTTTATGGAGTACATAGAATCCCAAGGCTGCCTTGATTCCTCTCAGTCTGGTTTTAAACCAAAGTATTCCACCGAATCCACTCTTATAGGTGTTACGGACTTCATTAAACTTTCCCTGGACAAAAACAAGGCGGTGTTGTTAGTGCTGCTGGACTTGTCCGCAGCTTTTGATACAGTATCTCACCAAAAGCTACTTCAAAGACTTTATGAAATTGGAATTCAGGGGCCTGCTCTACAATGACTTTCAAGCTTCTTAGATCAGCGCACCCAAACTTTTAACTTGGGTCTCTTCCGCTCTCATATTAGGCCTCTTACGAAGGAGGTACCACAGGGCTCTTGTCTTAGCCCTACCCTGTTTAATGTGTATGTGGCCCCTCTTGCAAAAATCATCAGAGACCATGGGTTTACTCCCTTCTCTTATGCCGATGATACCCGACTTCTTTTTTCATTCGATAATAGTTCGGTCTCGACTAAAACTCTCTTTGCCAATGGTATGCAAGCAATTTCTGGCTGGATGACGGAAAACTTCCTCCAGCTTAATGCCGATAAAACCGAAATCTTATTATTCGGCAACTCCCAAACCCTGTGGTCCTCTGATTGGTGGCCCCCAGAGTTGGGCTTAGCCCCTACCCCTAAAACGATGGCAAAAACTTGGGAGTCCATTTGGACCACTCTCTAACCATGAGAGATCAAGTAGCAGCTACTTCAGGCACTTGTTTTTACACACTGAGTATTTTACGGAGAGTGTTTCATCTCCTCCCTCTATCGGTACGTAAGACCCTGATTCAAGCCTTGGTAATTAGTCGCCTACTATTGTAATGCCCTTCTAGTAGCAGCAAACGAAGCCTTGCTGAATAGGTTCCAAGTTGTTCAGAACACGGCAGCACGTCTGTCCCTTAATATGCCCCCTAGAACAGCCTTCCTCCCGTTGCTGAGACGTCTCCATTGGCTTCCCATTCGTAAAAGTATTAAGTTCAAAATCTTCTGTTTTGTCTATAAAGCACTTAATGACAGAGGTCCAAGCTGTCTTGCGGAAAAACTTATTTGCTACCTACTAAGCAGATTGCTTCGCTCTGGGGAGAAAGCTCTTCTTGTCATCCCCTGGTACAAGAAACTCCGCGCTGGGGGCAAAACTTTTTCTTACCCAGCCCCACGGCACTGGAACTCGCTACCTATACACTTACGTAAATGCTCGAATCTTCTTCAATTCAGGAAACTCCTGAAAACAAAACTATTTAGCAACTGATCTCACTAGCCAGGTTACCCCTGTTCCTTAGCACGGAGATACCCCTGCGGGGGTGATTTCCGGCACTTTACAAGTCCAGTCATTCATTCATTCATTTCCTAAAGTGGTGTGATCTGGCTTTGGCTTAAATCCTAATACCTAGTGAAACCAGATGCAAGCAAGGGCTCAAGTATTAGTACTGGCCTCTTGAGATTTTTATTTTTGCTTTGTGTTTTTGTATCATTAGAGAAGTAATTTAGCTTGAGTAGACATTGCTAATCCGGGCAAAATTTTTCTGGACGACATTTTTTAAAATGGGGGATGTGTTGCAGTGAGGATGTAATATTTCAGAAACCATGAGACCTGTATACTTCATTTTGATGTCAAAACATACTTTGTGGGGTTCATGTAGTTTTATAGAGACAGAAAATAATTCCACAGAGCAACCCTTCCGCCATTTTCCAAAATAGCGGCTCTATAATGTTGTGTTTTAGCCATCATATTGGTAATTTATTTTAATATTGTTTTTTGCTTCAGGTTTTCCGTTGATTCAAATTTGTAAACATGAACTAAGCAGGTGGTAGCAGATTATCTTTACCTGCTGAAACAATGTTGCTAATTACAAAATCTGAGGATTCCTTCAACAAAGAAAAATGTGCCATATGCCAAACTAATCGAAAAAAAAGCTAACATCAACTGCGGCTGGACAGAAGAGAGTTCAAGATGCTGCAGAAATATGGCAAGAGCGAAGTTCACAAAAGATTGAAACTGATGGGTGAAGAGGATCAAATATTTATCATTGTCACAAGTGCTACAAGTCGTATACAATGGAAAAAAGCCTGGAAAAATATTGTCAAAAAATAGCAGACACCAGAGAATCACAACAAGAATCCAAGTCTTATGAGAAAGCGACAACAACCAAACCCAATGCCCATCCACTTAGATGATCAATGGCTACCCATCATCTACCTCCAACTGATCAGAAAGCAGAGGATTTTACATTAGTTATCTCTGGTTTAGTCAGAACAAGGGCCAAAGGGATTGATGAAAGAACAGAGTATGTGAGTCTTAAAGAGCAAACATGTTTTTATCTGCTGTTAGTTTCTTCCAAGATGAAGTTTTCAGCCGAGTAGCTGATCTAAACAGCAAGGTTAATGTATTTGCAGTGGATTTGTATGCCCACCCGAACTGCATGCGTGCATACATTTGAAAATATGAATGTACAGTGAGCTCCCAGCAGCAACGTAACCGCCAGCCTTCGGTTAAGTTTGCATTCTTAAAAAAGCAAATGAAGTTTTAAAGCCACTCTTGAGTGCTGGCTACGGGTTCACACTGAGTGAGATCAGAGAAATATTAGTCAAAATTGATGAAACTGTATTGATCCATAATAATGAAATTAAGATTTTTCTGGTGAGAATGTACAATGACAGAATTTGTTTTTGTCAGTCTAACAAAAAGAATGAGCCACTTATGGTGTTCTTAGCTGATTTGATTCCTGAAGCTCTTGCTACCACAATAAGATCACAGGATGTAGTAAAATCAGCAGGAACCATTCTAAGAAATGTCCTGAAAGATTTAGATTTTGGACTTAATGACAAATTTTGTGATGCACCAGAGTTCCGCAAATCTTGGGAGTCAACAAGAGTGCCTGATGTGGTCTTAACATTTTTTACATTACTGTTTAATATTAGCAAAGCAAAACTGTTACAAACTAAAGTTCTGAAGTTTGGAAACGAAGCCGACAACATTGATGATAACTTTAAAGATATGAACGAAAAAGTGGAAGACAATCCCATGAACCAGCAGGCTTATGCTATGCAAATTTACTGTCTTTTCCAAAACATGTTTTATGAATTACATCACGGAAAAAAGAAAACTCCACTACACATGATGACTGCTCACGCACTCTATGACAAGTGCCAAAGTAGAGAGCTAATCACTTCAATGAATAGGATTGGTGTATCAACAAGTTATAATGACATAGTGCAGAGCAGGAACTTGTTAGCAGCTCATGCTGTAAAATCTTCTGAATCTGACAGCACACCACTTCCAAATCACTTTACCAGGAAAGGATTTACAATTGCTCCTCTTGATAATTTTGATTTTGAAGACAGCTCTTCTTTATCTGGAACATCCAGCACACATGATACTGCCATGGTGCTATTTCAAGACTGTATCAATGAAACAATCTGTGGGCATAAACAAACAAAGCTGCAAACTTATAACCCAACTGCCTTGCCAACGTGTGCAAAATTACTTCAAGCCATCAACACATCCCAATCTACCAGAAAGTTTTGAATTGGCTGAGGACAGGGATCTTCTTCTACTTGATGCTGAGGTCCACAAAGCTGATTTAACTGAATTTATCATATCGCTTATTTGGTGCGGACTGAAGGTTGAAGAAAAGCAAGTCCTCTGTGGGCTGGAATTCATGCTCTGATCTCCCAGAATACCGTCCCACTGAAAAAGGTTGGGTTTTTACCAGTAATACCAACTCCAGTCACAAACTGTGCAACAGAATACACAGCTGTAAAAAATTTCCAAAATGTGCATGCTCAGCTTGAAGACCAGACTATCTTGCCAATTTTCTGCGATGAAGGTGTTTTACGTATTGTAGCTGACATTTTTATGCGCAATCCAGTAGAATTTGATGATCTTTATCCAATGATGGGCGTTTTCCACATGACAAAAGTTGCCTTGCAGTGTACAGGAAGTTATCTCCGTGAATGTGGCATAGACGATTCACTTATTGAGGCTCAAATCTTTGGAAGCAAAACTGTCCATTCAGTATTGAGCGGAACCCATTATGGTTGTTCGTTACAAGGTATGCTCATCACATCTGAGGCTATAAAAACATTGTGTTGGAAGGCTTTCTGGAACAAGAATGACAAATTAGGTTTTGCATATCTTATCTCAGAAGTGAACAAGGCACAGGGAGCACTTCGTTCAAAAGACATAATGCAAAGCTAGGCAATGTTCAATAAACTCAGTTCAAAATCAGAAAACCTGAAAACCAAGTTCGTAGAGTTTGCCAAAGAATGTGAAGAAAAATCAGAACTTTGCAAGTATTGGGGAAATGTTTTACACATGATAGCTCTAGTGAAAAACTTGGTACATGCTGATCAGGAAGGTGATTGGGATTGCACGTGAAGACTTTGGAGTCACTGATTACTGTATTTCGCGAATTCGATTGCATAAACTACCCGAGATATGGGTCCTGGTATTTGGAAAGAGTGAATAAGCTAGAGGTGGAAAAAACATACCTCTACAGAAAATTCATCCACAGACATTTTGTGGTGAAAGATAGAGAGGGTAGGTTCAATACTGTGACTCCAGATATGAAACTGGAAAAGACGATCCAGAGTTCACAGAAAAGCTCAAAGGGAATTGTTGGTCAGACATGTAAAAGTGAATATGCTGCTCAATTTCAGCTAGTTTACCATTAAGTCCTTCCTATTTGCAATGTTTTCAGAGAGATGACAAATTCAAAAAATGGACCATTGTGAAACTCTGCCACACCACAAACTTGTGGGAAAGAGAGGGGAACGTTTTTATAAAACATGTTGACAGCCTTCTTCATTTCATGCAGCAGCAAGGAAGCCCCTTTAAAATGACTGAGTCTGTGCGACTACATAACTTCGTAACCAAACAATATGTGGATAACGATATTAAGACACATCTACTAGATGTCCTGGAACTTGGATGGAAACTATACGCTAAACTGAAGCAGGAGAGATTTGTATTGAAAGAGAAAAGTCTATTTGACATAATTACTAAAGCTAAACTTCCATGTTTTAATTGCCATAGTAATAGTTTAATCCAACCAGCCACTACAAAACAGGTTACACAAAAACAACTTTCGCAAGCACATAGAGAGATGGATATAGCAAAAGAAAGGAGTGAATTTATCAAGGATAGTCTGTTGCATGATGTTCTTCCAACAAACACATTATTTGATGGAGATGCTGCAACCAAACCAGTAAAGCACAAAGTCGTACAAGAGCTCGAAAAAAACTTTCACCTGAAGAATTTCAATTCGAAAAGTTTACCTCTTTGAAAACTGCTGTTGTTGTGAATTATATGTCACAATTGCGAATGGTGAAGATTTCATCCATGCAAAACTTTGGAGAGGTCGTTCAGACTATTCTAGAAATATAAAAGTCAGTGTGAACATTGCAAGAACTGCACCTTGACTTTGACAGTTATCTTGAACTATCTGTCAAAGAATATGAGAGAAACAGATGAATGTCTAAAAGTGGATCAATCGACATTTCCTGTATAAAAAATTTGACACCTATACCTGTGCAACTTTATAAATTCTGGTCATCAACATCGAACAAGATGATCTTGGTGATGTTATCTCATTAAAACATTGCTGATGCTTCAGTGAATACTGAATTTCCAATTATTGCAAGTGGAATGATTGTCAATGAGGAGTTTGTGCCTGCAGAGATATATTCAAAAGGTACAGGGCATATTGTTCAAGAACTTAACAGCAAATTGGAGGAAGCTGACCTTCGTGTTGTGTTACATATAGAGTGGGCTGTTCGAAATGGTTCCAATCAAGTCATTGTACTGTCAAATGACACAAATGTTATTATTGTGTTTATGAGATTTGTTGCAATGTTCATAAGTCAAATATTGTCAGAGTTATGAATACGTTATGAAACAGGCGAGAAAAGACACTTAATCTGCTTCATATTCTGTACAAGAAACTTGACCCAGGGTGCCCAGTATTCTTATCCAGGCACATATTCTTACAGGTGATGACACTATGAGCAAAATTGGACCAAAGCTTAGTGCTTTAACTGCTGAACCAGTGAAGTTTCTAAAAAGATTTGCTGAGACAGAAGAAGAATGTGACTTTGAAGACACAGAAAAATACCTTGTGCATATGTGGAAAATTAGTTCTGACTGTCACACATTTGACGATCTTCGGTACAGTGAGTTCAAGAGATCCGTCCCTCTTAGTGACCTTTCACCAATGTCATATTCTGTGCATGGACACATTAAAAGAGCATTCTACTTGATCAGAAGATTTGCAAATGTTTTGGATCATGCATATGTAGAGAAGGATCCGTGTGAATTTGGTTGGGAAGATATTGATGGGGTGCTAAAACCTACGAAATTTTGAAAACTTCTACACACAGAACTTACATGTACATGTACTTGCAAAACCTGTGCTACAGAAAGATGTCCCTGACGATATGCTCTTCTCAAATGTTCAACATTCTGCAAATGTACCACGAGGGATTGCCGAAACAAATAAAGTGAACTATGAAAATGTGTCTAAAACAGGAGTGATAACCATTATTTATTTTTCATATTCAGATCATAAGCGTTATTTGGTGTATACATAAAATGATTAAAAACCATTATTATTTGTTTCATTTCTATATATGTCTCTTCTTCCTCTATTATAGCCGCCGTTTTGGAAAATGTCTGAAGGGTTGCTCTGAGTTATTTTCAGTCTCAATAAGACTAATTGACCCCCAAAACCTATCTTTTGAAACCAAAATGAAGTATATAGGTCTCATGTTTCCTGAAATATTACATAATCACTGCAACACATCCACATTTTTAAAAATGTTGTCCAGAAAAATTCCGCCCGGATCAGCAATGTCTACCCAAGTTAAATTATTTCTCTAATGATCTAAAAACACAAATCAAAAATGAAAATCTCTGGACAACAATTTTTTTATGAAGGTATATCAAGGGCCAGGATTATACAGGTTATTTAATACATAGCAATATTTACTGGAGGGTTTACCTCAAGAACAAATCCTAGGCTGGCATGCCTTTGCACCATGGTGCAAGGCTAATGGTCACTCAGCCAGATTTATCATGCGCACCACCAATGACATCATCAGCAGGTAATATTTGCAAAATTTAGAACTACACTATTTTCTGTCCTTTACACTATGTAGCACTGAAATTTGTCACAAAGCCCTCCATTTCATGAAGGACGGTAAATCTGGGCCTTAGCACTTTGAAACTTCGTCCAGGGTATGAAACCTCTTATTAAAAGTTTTTTTTATAAACCATGAGTTTTTCCAAAGCTGAACTTTGTTTATTTCAAAACTTTGCAAATGTGTCCTTTTCACATGCCCTTAAATCTAAATGATTAGTAAACGTGTCTGAATGCGACTATCCATATTTATCTCTGAATACTTTGGTCTACATTTGAAATTTTTGAGAAACCCAGATCTACATTTGCATCAGAAAATGTGCTATCAACAATAGGTTTCAAAGTTCAGAAGTTAGTAGTCTGAATTTTGTTTGCCAAACAGAGACACAAAAAATCTTCTGGAGAGGCATTTTTTTACTGTGATTAATCTTCACCCTCCAACAGCAACACAAAGAGGAAATTATATTTTATTGGTATGTGTCATATCTATTTGACTCCAGCTCCTTAAATATTGTTTTTCAAGGAAATGATTCATAGTGACGATAAGATAGAGCAAGAGGAAGTATGGGTGCGTAAAAATGATACCCCTTTAGAAAACATGATATCCGATGCATAAAAATACATTTCTCATAGCTTTGAAGTCCTCACTAGGGAAAATTAACTTAAACCCCTTGCAACTTTATTATTTATAAGATTAATGTTAGGTAATTCTATAAGACAGGATGGTCGAGTGACAGCATTGTTAAGTGAATGTGACACAACAGTTTCTGATAAATGCACATTTCTATCACCCTCACATTCCAAAGTTGGGCGCAGCTGGATCCTAGCTGAGTGTGTGTGTGAATCCCGAGAGCCTGGGCAAATTGTAACCTGTTTGATGAGCCCCAGAACTCTCTAATAGAAATGGTGGCTGTAGGAAATCTTCTTTTTCTGCATGGTCCCCATATTTTTCACCTTTTGCTAGACTCCTATCAACGTGATGAAATTGGTATCCTCCTAACTGATAATTTCAACTTACATATAAGCCCCTAGTATATTGTAGAAAATGTACCAAGGGCCTGTAAGTTAAATTCCACTACTGGACTAAAGCACATATTCACTACAGTGAAAGTGTAAAAGGTAGCTTCAAGCCTACCACTGTAGCCTAATTGTCGCAGTTTAAACACTGCAATTTGTCCTGTCAAAAGAACCCCTTTTGACAGGTCAAAACCTTCCTTTTCAATTTTAGTAAGTCACCCCTATGTAGGCGTTTTTGCCCATAAGGCAGGATGCATGGTATTTAAAAGTAGCACATGTGGAAATTTAATGTTAAACTTGTCCTTACAGTGAAAAAGCCCTGGCTGTTCCATAGGAAAACACTGGGTACATTATCACATTTAAAAATACTATTTTAGGTTAGAAAACAGCTGGAAAAATAATTTACAACTATTTTGATAATTAATAAAAATCATTTAATGGTAAAGTCATACTTTTAATAAATAATAAGGAAAATATACTTTTAGAAACTTACCTTTTCCTGCCTAAAGCCTCTGGTGGCCCATTTGCATTTGTTCTCCCACGTTTGCCACCCAGTAATTAGCATCTGAAGAGGTATGAAAATTGCTCCCAGAGCAGAGAACAAATCCCTGAGTGTGGGGAGCTGTTGTTCTCCATGAAATGATGGCCAATGGGGTTAGGCCCAGGGACTGGATTAACTTCAAAGAGGACTTACCTGTAACAAGCTGACATCAAGGCATGGACCTTCCTTTGTATCCCCAGCCACGCATGTTCCTGTCATAGTGGGCCTCTTTTTGACTTTAGGGTGTCAAATCCTGCTGGAGTGTCAAATTCTGCTTGACAGGTCTACTGGGCTTTAATATATAAAAACGGAAACACACTTGAAAGCATGGGAAATAGGATGCAAAAATAAATCTTGTGTAGCCGCTGTCTGATTGCAGGAAATTCCTGCTTTGTTCAACCAGACTTCTGTCTCTGGGTTTATTGGTGGTAAAGTGACCGCCCCAAACAAGATTTTAGTGTTACATGTGGGAGGACACTACGATTACCATAGTGTACACACACACACACACACACTCACAAACACACACACACCCTCAGAGCCTAAGATGAGTGTGGCCGAAGACTTCAGCTATCTTGAGAATGCACTAAGTGGGTAGGATTTGCCCTGGGAACGTTTACCCCATTGTTAGGGTGTGCTTAGGAGTTACTCCTATCCACTAGCTCATGGCAGGCATAAATGTGGCATCTCCAGCCACCCACTTCAGAACACTCCTAGATCTGAGGAAGCTCAGAAGAGGACTGAACCTGCTGTCTGCGATCTAAGATAAGCCCTGGAAGGACCTGCTTTCCTTTGTACCCAGAACAAAGAAGTGGACTCCAAGTGGCATATGGCTGTCCTCCTGTTAAAGCTACAGGGACACAACAAGCTACAAGAGGCCTTTTCCTGCAACTACCCTGGTGACTGATGGCAAGAGAACATGTACTGGACCTGTGTTGGCCTCTGCCCGACACCCTGTGTGTCTTTATGTGCCTCCCTTGAGGTCAAGGGGTGCTTCAGAAGTGTACTCCTTTGGTGGATTGGGACTTAAAGGACTAAAGTTAGAAGGTAAAATCTTAGACCAAAATGAACCTGGTTCTGACACGTGCTCCTTTGCAGTCAGTGTCACATTGTGCATATGTCCTGGTCTATTGCGACCATTGACTATCATTGGAAATTTCTGCTCCTACTTAGTTTTAAAAATTCACATCTCTGGTTATACTTATCGGAGTTTTGTCATTTTGATGTTATTTTGTTGACTAAATTGTACTCTAATTTTCTAATTCACATTGGGTGGTTTATTGTTTTGGACTTCGACTTTATTACTGTTTTGGTACTACATCAATACTTTACACATTGCCTCTAAGTTATGCCTGTCTGCTCTGTGTCATAGCTACCAGGAGGTGCAGCTCAGTTTATCTAATTACTTTGGGTTCACACTGATGAGGGTTGTGGTTGTTCCTTGAGGTGGGTAGTCACACCCCAAATATTAATACAATTTCTTAAAGTGGTGGAAACTGAATCCACTAGCATGGCATCATCCATTGCTGGATTGTCCACTATGCTTTGATGGTATGCTGGACTAGGGTCATTTTTTACTTTTTCTAAAGACAGAACCCTTCCTATAAAAATGTGAAAACAATCTCACTGATGTGTTGGTATTTCACTCCCACTATGTGGTACCAGAGGGTAAAAATCGTAAAATGCCCCACATTGTGATGGGGTAAACCTTCTGTGTGTCAGAGACACTGCTTTTTCACGTGCCAAAGACAAAACCCCGCTTTGGAAGCTTGCCTTTGGGAAATGAAAAAGTACCATCAGTCCTGTCCTCCATATCCTTATAACATGGCAGATCAACAATCACACTGAGCAGTTTCAGCAATCGTCCCTCCCTTGCCAATACAGTGGGCAACTTTAAATATGGCAGGCTAGTTGTGTCTGGGTTGGGGCCACAGTGGTTTGTTGGCTGGCCCACCAATTCGTCAATTACCCCCTTAGATTTTAGCACTTTATCTTACTGTATCTCATTCTCTTTATTTGCTAAAACTAAGAATATATTACCATAAATAAAAAGCATTGGTAAAGCCAATTTGTCTCGCTTTGCCAATGCTCTGCAGATGCCTATAATGGCTTTGCCAGTTGCGGATGCTTAAACATGTTCCAGCATTAGCAAAGCCAATAGTAGCAAATAGCTATCTTCAAAGTATAGAAAAGAAAGTTTTCTGTACAATCAAGATGGCCATCAGGACGCTCGATGCTAGTGACGAAAAACAGAACACAAACGTTTACAAAAACAATGCTTTCATACTTTTAAGATGGTCACCACATTGTGTGATGCAACGTGGCGATGCAACATAGTGGCCATCTTGAAGATCACCCCACACAGCTCACCCATGCATAAGAAATCTGTTCAGGAAAGAAAGAGAGGACTCGGTTCCCAAACCCTTTCAGCCCTTGGAGGTGATTATTTTCCTACTGATTTTTTAAAAATGTTTCCCATGCTTTTTGGCTCTCTCCAGAGACAGCTAAAGGATGTGATTATTTCCCCTTTTTGGGATGTTGTATGTAGAGAGGCATGCTTGCTGAAAGAGGCCAGGTATCATAGCCAGAGTCCTGCAAAGGAAGAATGAGACATGTGTCTCTTGTTAATTGAATGCAGTGTGTGAGAAGAGAGTATGGACTGCCAGGTGCATGAAAACTCCCAAAGGTACAGAGTTCACTGTATTTCAAAATAAATTTGTACTTCTTGCTTCATTGTACCCTAGGTAGTGGCCTAGTCTTATCTTAAGCAAGCACTGGCTACATCCAATCATGGTGATTGTGGGCCTCGAGTCAACAGTCCCTGAACAGTCTTACCTCTTGGGAATCCCCTGAATTAGGTGGCATAACCCATAGGATCATGTGCAGGTCCTCATTAAATCTGCGAACAACTGGTCTGTGCATTGGAAGCTGTGGCATGGTCTTCATATCTTACAATGGCACCTGTATAACTCTCAGACGCTATGGCATGGCCCTCACACCATTAGGCATGATTCTCAGACACTGCTGAACTATGGGCGCTGCTGGTCATATGGCGAGATCTTCTAGCCTGTAACTCGTCTCTTTCACTACATATGATCACCCTTTGACCATGTGTTACAATGCTTTACCATAATTGATAGGAGGCTTTATGAGTAAAGTATGCATTAGGGAGGGACACTTCCATGTAGAAGAACACCACGGACACCTAGTCACAAAATACACACACACACGCGTGACACAGGCTGACATACACAAACTCAAAATTATGCAAACAGTCAGCCAAACAAGCTCACCCCAGCCTCTATAGAATGTAAAACCTTTTTGTACTAGCCATGCATTTGGCTTCGGCTTTACCTTTCTCACCTTGCTGGATGGCGCTCTCTTCTCCGAGTTCCTAATGCTCGCTGCATAACAGACCTAGCACACACACCAACAATGTGATTGGTAGCACAGGCTCTAAAATATGGGCAATCACAATGGGACTAGAACTGCATGGTGATTTGTCAATTTAAAGGCTCTGCACTGACAATCCTAGTGCATGTGTGAGGGCATGCTCTGCCAATGGCTTTGAAGCATTGACCCACTGCACTCTGAAGGAGAACTGAACACAGAAATTGCATCTGTCTGTCTGTCTATCTATCTATCTATCTTTGTATTTAGCTCTAGCTATTCATCTACTCTCCATCTATTCTATCCATTTATATTTCACATTATCTATCCCTATAGCCATCCATCCATCCAACCCCACCCCGTCCGTCTGTCCATCCATCACTGTCCATCTGTGTCTCTCTCTCTCTGCCCTGTCTTTCTCTCTCCCTGTCCTCCTTCTCTCTGTCCTTTTGCCTCTTACTTTCTACACGCCCTGTCCAAGTCTCTATCAGTCCATGTGCATTAAAGTCACAATCTTTCCAAATATCTGAGGTAACACAAGTACATTTTACTCACAATTTGTTTCCGGACAGGGGACAATAGGAGAATGTTCTGGGCACAGGCTGACCCACAACTGCAGGGATAGAAGTGTTTTCTGGGTATAATATGACCCCCGCATATGTATAAATTGTATGTATTCATATCTAAGTCACACGTACAGGTACATCAACCTCTTGTCTGTGAACGCAAAGTAGTGAGTGTCTTAGACAAGTGAAGCTACATTTATATGCACTTAATCATTAGCAAAGTGTAAAATAATGAACAAATGTATAAAGCTGATGTACAAATAAACATAAAATTGATAAATCGAGATATTGACTAAGAAGCTACACACTCAAAGTTAATGTGGGTAGTTGGCGTCCACCTATTATTTTCACAGGGTGGACGCAGTCCACCCTGCCAAGAAGTTAGGCCCCACTGAAATATGCTGAACTCGTCCCAGTGTAATTTTCAGACAACAGGATACATTGAGCAATGTCTGCACATTGTCTGCTTTCGCTCTGAGCAGCATGCAGGCGGAGAGGGGGCTTTGTTATTTTAAATTCCAGCTCGGTCCTCAACAAAGGACGAAGTTAAGGGGCTATCAGGCCTCCTTTTGTTGGAATATCTTGGCTTTGAGCTGTCTGGAGCCTCACATCTAGTTGCAAATTCAATGGAAGGGACACAAAGGCATACAGCTTGTTATTACTTCACCAGTACTTAAGAGAGGCATAGTTTTGACTTTGTTCAGTCCCTGCATATGAGAGATATGCATGCAATGTAAAAATGTCAGATGTGTTGGTCTGTCCTAGTATTTACACAAATAACAATTTGAAAAACACTATTTTGTTTTATTTCTTTTATGTTATGTTATAACGTTTTGTATTGCGCACAGCTGCCCCAGCGAAGGGGCGTCCCGGCGCTAAGCAACAGAAAGGAAAAGCTGCAGAAAATGGAAGACCTATGGCGGAGGGAAAAGATGGGTCTTGATGGCCTTACGAAAAGCAAGGTAGTTGTTAATGAGCTATTCATCCCAATGCAGGGTATCAGTGTGCTTTACATCACATGTACACATTATACATTGACAACAAATCATATAAGTGTGTAAATCTATGTACAGGTTGTGTTACTTAGGACAGTGAGGGTTACAATGTGCAGGAGCCACATGTCCTTCATAGCTCACTTTGGTATATTAGAAAGATTACAATTTGTGAACTGCGAGTAACTAAAGGATCTCTGTGTTGAAAGCAGTAGCCCACCTACCTATCCACATAAGATAAAAGTCTGTCATCTGCATGCTACATAATGTGCTTTGCAGGAGACACATTAATCCTCTATGCTACTTTGATTTAAAACTAGGACTAGACAAAACACAGATCCTTCCAGCAAATGCGTTAACCACCAGACTTATCTTACCGTTATTATTATTCCCAGACTTATCTTACCGTTATTATTATTCCCTGATATTTATGGGGGCACACGAAGCTCTCTGCAGCAGGTGCCTCAATCCCATAAACTATTTTAAAATGCAGACATTGCAACCAATTTAGCAAGACAGATTTACTACCACGTTTCTCTTTGTGGAAATTTCTTTGTGGCAGAGTTTACAAAAATAAATGTATAAATTGAGGCCCAAATTTGCATCGGGTTGTGCCACTTTTTTGGCACAACCCCACGCAAAATCGAATTTGTTAAATTTGGTAATGTGGTCAAAATGTCATTATAGACCTGCTAAACATATGTGTGAGGTCTTAAGATCTGATGTCACTTCTTGTGATGTCACTTCCTGTGAGGTTATGGGTTGTAATGCTACTTCCTCTGATGTCATTTCGATGTCACGTGCCGTGATGTCACACACTGTGATGCCACGCATCATGATGTCACTTTCATGCTGTCTAACTTGGTTAGTCCCTCCCACTTCTCATTATAAGACTTGTGCCCTGGTTAAGACAATTTGTTATACATTAAAAATGTGCCATAATGCATGAGGTTGGCGATCTTAAGTGTCGTCCTTACTGCAGGTCCACGTTACAAAAACAACTCATTAATGCCATAACACAGAAATCTGAAAAGAACATCTTGAAAGTCAATTTTACTTTTTATGATTTACATAAATCAGTGTGAAATTAAGCATAGAAGAAGTGACACTTAAATTGGTTTTACAAAATATAAAATAGGTGCTTGGTGTATTTTTTAAATTGTAAACTACTTGTTGTTAACTTTGAGCCACTAGCAGATCTAAAGACAACCCCTCCTAAGGCGTAATCAAAGACAAAAAGGATGTTGCCACCAAGATGGAGGGTTGAAAACACTCAGAGGTTACATTACTGGCCTATGTGATGACATATACTGTTTGACAATGTGAGAAGACTTGGTGGTTTGGCACAAGGTGACACCATGAACACCTCTCAACTTCCGTTGGCCATAGGACAGAGTGCACTTTTAAAACGTGTGGGGGACTCCTTTCTCCTGTGTCCAACCCGACCTACGAGTTTCATGGTGCAAGGGGGCCAGACTGCTAAAACTACTGGATCCAGAATCATCAATTTCATCTGGTAGTTGCAGCCCTGCACAGTGTAATCACAAACAGTCATTAGATTTGTAGAGCGCTTCTTGTCACCCGTGAGCGTGTCTGGGCACTGGCAGTGTCTGGTTGATTAGCCGAATAACTAGGTTTTAAGGGTCTTTCAGAACTCTGGAAGAGATGTGGTGGAGAAGGAGCGACCTCCGCATCTGCTACGTTGGATGTAGGGGGTGTGAAGATTAGAGAAAGAGAAGTTGAGCGGAGGTTTCTGGTGGGCTGATAGAAATTCAGGCGGTAGTTCAAGTAGGCGGGTCCACTGTTGTGTAGGGCCTTGCATGCATGGTTCAGGACCTTGAACTGTCATCTTTTCTGTACAGGGAGCCAGTGGAGTTCCCTGAGGTAGGGGGTGAAGTGGTTTCATCTAGGGAGATCCAGGTTAAGTCTGACAGCGGCGTTTGGTATGGTCTGTAGGCATCAGTGGAGGGGAGCTGCGATCCCTGCATAGAGAGTGTTGCAGTCGTTGAGTCGGCTGGAGATGAGGGCCTGGGTGATGGTGCGTCTTGAGCTTTGGGGTAGCAATTTGAATATCTTACGAAGCATGTGGAGGATGAAGAAACAGGAGGAGGAGACGGGGTTGACCTAGGTAGTCATGGTAAGCTTGTTGTCCAGAATGATGCCTAGGCAGGGCCGGTCCTAGGACTTCTGAGGCCCCGGGCGAAAGGGAAAATGTGAGGCCCCTCTAATTACATAGTGCATCGCAAGAAGTGACATCACAGAAAGTGATATCGCAGAACTATTGATCTTATTTGACATCACTGAAGTGACCTAATGTGGATATCAGTAACATAGGCAACAAGCATTGGCATAGCCAATAGGTCTCGCCTTTGGGGCCTTATAAGTGTTTAGGCAGAGCTATTGACTTTGCCAATGTGTTTAATGGTGGTGGAGTGGTGGTGGAGTTGTGGTGGAGTGGTGGTGGAGTGATGGTGGTAGAGTGGTGGTGGAGTGGTGGTGGAGGAGTGGTGGTGTTGTGATGCTGAGGTGGTGGTGGAGTGATGGTGGAGTGGTGTTGTAGTGGAGTGATGGAGTGATGGTGGAGTGATGGTGGAGTGGTGGTGGAGTGGTGGTGGTGGAGTGGTGGTGGAGTGGTGCTGAGGTGGTGGTGTTGTGATGCTGAGGTGGTGGTGTTGTGATGCTGAAGTGGTGGAGTGGTGGTGGAGTGGTGGTGTTGTGATGCTGAGGTGGTGGAGTGGTGGTGGAGTGATGCTGAGGTGGTGGAGTGGTGGTGGAGTGGTGGTGTTGTGATGCTGAGGTGGTGGAGTGGTGGTGGAGTGGTGGTGTTGTGATGCTGAGGTGGTGGAGTGATGGTGGAGTGGTGGTGTGATGCTGAGGTGGTGGAGTGGTGGTGGAGTGGTGGTGTTGTGATGCTGAGGTGGTGGTGGAGTGATGGTGGAGTGGTGGTGTTGTGATGCTGAGGTGGTGGAGTGGTGGTGGAGTGATGGTGCAGTGGTGGTGTTGCGATGCTGAGGTGGTGGAGTGGTGGTGGAGTGATGGTGGAGTGGTGGTGTTGTGATGCTGAGGTGGTGGAGTGGTGGTGGAGTGATGGTGGAGTGGGGTGTTGCGATGCTGAGGTGGTGGAGTGGTGATGGAGTGGTGGTGTTGTGATGCTGAGGTGGTGGAGTGGTGGTGGAGTGATGGTGGAGTGGTGTTGTGATGCTGAGGTGGTGGTGTGGTGGTGGAGTGGTGCTGAGGTAGTGGTGTTGTGATGCTGAGGTGGTGGAGTGGTGGTGGAGTGGTGGTGTGATGCTGAGGTGGTGGGGGAGTGATGGTGGAGTGGTGGTGGAGTGGTGTTGTGATGCTGAGGTGGTGGAGTGGTGGTGGAGTGATGGTGGAGTGGTGGAGTGGTGCTGAGGTGGTGGAGTGGTGGTGGAGTGGTGCTGAGGTGGTGGTGTTGTGATGCTGAGGTGGTGGAGTGATGGTGTTGTGATGCTGAGGTGGAGTGGTGGTGGAGTGATGGTGGAGTGGTGGTGTGATGCTGAGGTGCTGGAGTGGTCGTGGAGTGGTGGTGTGATGCTGAGGTGGAGTGGTGGTGGAGTGGTGGTGTGATGCTGAGGTGGTGGAGTGATGGTGGAGTGGTGGTGTGATGCTGAGGTGGTGGTGTGGTGGTGGAGTGATGGTGGAGTGGTGTTGTGATGCTGAGGTGGTGGAGTAGTGGTGGAGTGGTGGTGGAGTGATGCTGAGGTGGTGGAGTGGTGGTGGAGTGGTGGTGTTGTGATGCTGAGGTGGTGGAGTGGTGGTGTTGTGATGCTGAGTGGTGGAGTGGTGGTGGAGTGATGGTGGAGTGGTGGTGTGATGCTGAGGTGGTGGAGTGGTGGTGGAGTGGTGGTGTTGTGATGCTGAGGTGGTGGTGGAGTGATGGTGGAGTGGTGGTGTTGTGATGCTGAGGTGGTGGAGTGGTGGTGGAGTGATGGTGGAGTGGTGGTGTGATGCTGAGGTGATGGAGTGGTGATGGAGTGGTGATGGAGTGGTGGTGTTGCGATGCTGAGGTGGTGGAGTGGTGATGGAGTGGTGGTGTTGTGATGCTGAGGTGGTGGAGTGGTGGTGGAGTGATGGTGGAGTGGTGTTGTGATGCTGAGGTGGTGGAGTGGTGGTGGAGTGGTGCTGTGGTGGTGGAGTGGTGCTGAGGTGGTGGAGTGGTGGTGTTGTGATGCTGAGGTGGTGGAGTGGTGGTGTGATGAGGTGGAATGGTGGTGGAGTGATGGTGGAGTGGTGGTGTGATGCTGAGGTGGTGGAGTGGTGGTGGAGTGATGGGGTTGTGATGCTGAAGTGGTGGTGGAGTGATGGTGGAGTGGTGGTGGAGTGGTGTTGTGATGCTGAGGTGGTGGAGTGGTGGTGGAGTGGTGCTGAGGTGGTGGAGTGGTGGTGGAGTGGTGCTGAGGTGGTGGTGTTGTGATGCTGAGGTGGAGGAGTGGTGGTGGAGTGGTGGTGTTGTGATGCTGAGGTGGAGTGGTGGTGGAGTGATGGTGGAGTGGTGATGTGATGCTGAGGTGGTGGAGTGGTGGTGGAGTGGTGGTGTTGTTTCAAAGTTGAGGTTATTATCAACTATGAAGCCTAGATTTTTCACAGCAGGTTTGGGATCAGGGGGATCACCAAGTGCCCGGGGCCACCATTCCTTCATCCAGAGATGAGACTCTTTGCCAACCAGGAGAATCTCTGATTTGGTAGAGTTCAATTGCAGGAAGTTAGCCGTCATCCACTCTGCAATTGCAGAGATGTCTTCTTTAAATTTTATTTTGTCTCGCTTGGGATCATTGGACAGGGCAATCACTAGTTGGGTGTCGTCGGCGTATGACACCAGGGAAATTCCTCGTACTTTGGCCAGCCGTGCCAAAGGGCTCATATATATATTGAAGAGCGTAGGGCTCAATGCAGAGCCCTGAGGAACCCCACGAAGAAGAGAGTGTACATGGGAAGAGAAAGGGGAGAGGTCACTTGAAAGGTTCGGTCGGCCAGGAAGGAGGAGAACCACGCTAGAGCTTTATTCCCAATACCTATCTCCTTCAGACGTAGGAGCAGGATTTCATGGGACACCGTGTCAAATGCCGCACTTAGATCCAGCAGCACCAGCGCTGAAGTGCTGCCGTCATCCAGCGCGGATTTGAGTTGTTCTACCACAGCCAGTAAAGCTGACTCGGTGCTGTATCTTGGTCGGAACCCATTCTGTGAACTATCAAGTATATGATTAGATTCTAGAAACTGTGTTAGAGTAGAATTCACATGTGCTTCTAGAATTTTAGAGAGGAAAGGAAGCAAGGAAATCGGGCAGTAGTTCTCTGGTTTGGACGTGTCGAGTGTTGGTTTCTTAAGAAGAGGGACCACTTTTGCATGTTTCCATGATTTAAGCACCGTCGCAGTGAGAAGGGATAGATTGAGTAAATACAGACACTCAGGAAGAAGGCCTTGTTGGATTTTCCTGAAAGCGTCTGGTTTGAGAGGATCGTCTGGAGATCCAGATTTGATTTTGACCACTAATCTCTCTAATTCCTTCAGGGAAATAGGGGAAGAGAAGCAAGGAGGACAGTCTCAGAGCCAATATAAACGTTCTTCCCGCAAACACTGGAGGGTATACCATGATCGAACTTTTGGTAGATATCTTCGACCTTCTTCAAAAGAAGGTTGCCAGCTCCTCGCAGTGTTTGTTGGAGGAAATAACATTGCCTGATTCCACTGGAGAGGAGATTAAATCTTTCAGTAGAGAGAATATAGTTTTGCTGCGGTTGGTGATTGTATTAATCAAGCTGGAATAATGAGCTGCTCTGGTTATGCGTACCAGTTTATGATAGGATTTAATGGCCGCTCTATATAGTACTTTGGCCTGAGGGTCATATGATCTCCTCCAAGATCTTTCTAAGATCTTGCAGTTCTTCTTAGCAAGGGTTAGATCTTCATTGAACCAGGCATTGGCCCGAGTGCTTTTAGAATGGATAAGTTTAAGGGGAATGCATGTATCTAAGGCTTGAGTAATCCACCTTTGGAAGATCGCGTCAGCCTCTTCCATATTTGCAACTTTTACCATGGGCTTTGCACTCAGGGCTGTGAGGAAATCTACTTGGTTCAGTTTGTGCCAGGGCCGTTTTAATGAGGGATGTTGATTAGGCTGGGGCTTATGGCCGGCTATCGTTAGCCGCATCATGATGAGAAAATGATCAGTCCAGATCATAGGGAGTGGTGACAGAACTTCCAGTGACTCTAGATTAGACAAAATAGGGTCAAGGAGATGTCCCGCTCTGTGCGTAGCACTGGGGGTCCATTGAATCAACTAACAGGCTTCCAGATCCCCCAGAAAGCCAACAATCTCCGATGATTCTTGTAGCTCTAGATGAAGGTTCAGATCGCCTAAGATGTTAAAATTGGCAGTCTGGAGAGCCAGTGCTATAACAGTATTTATCAGGGCTTCTCTAAAGGTTTTTGAAGGACCAGGGGTCGATAAATAAGAAGGCCGGAGAAAGTAAAGTTAGCACTCATAGAAATTTTAAAAGTGCACTCTCACAGTCCGGAAGATCTAAGGGGGACAGGCTGCAGGAAAGGACTGATTTATAAATAATCGCAATGCCGCCCCCTCTTCCTCCAGATCTGTTTATGCTACGTATAGCATAGCCTGTAGGAAGAGCGAGTGCTGGTATGGCCACAGAGGATTCACATAGCCAAGTTTCCGTAAGGAAAAGGATCTCAGGTGAGCGTTCCTGTAGGAGATCGAACACCTCAGCATGATGTTTAGGCAGTGAGCAACAATTAATGCTCAGAAGAGTGTGTGTCACCATCCCAGAACCAGAGAGTGTAGCGTGTATCAGGGGGAGCACTCTGAATTCACAGTGTTCACAAAGAGAAGGACAGTTTTCTGGGTCCCAGCTATGATTCCCGCAGGAGCCTTTTTAAATAGGGCCCGTAGTTCTTCGCCGGTGTAGCTACCTAATTGGGCTTTAGAAGGAGCAGGGTCTCTGGCTTCTGGCAATGTCCCAGCGCGGACGGGCGCAGACGGGCTTGCCTTTGGCGCGCCCGCTGCGCGTCCTCGCAGTGGTGTGCATTTGAGGCTACGGGGCTCAACAGGCTCCACCCGTGCTCTGCGCTGATTGGCTAAGGGCCAACCAATCACCGTATGAGGATAAGCACCAGGAAGTACGGGCAGCCACACAGACGGATGTGGAATATCAATTATGTATTTCTTTTAGCACTAAAGCATAGGGTGCAGTGGGCAAAATTGTGAGTGCGCTTTAAAAGAATTTTTAAAAGAATGTTAAAACCAACAATCAAATTCAATCAAACGTTCCCCCAGCAATTCCCTAGCTAAAACACCGCTCAGACAGCTGCAGCAGGCATTGTGTAAAAGTAAAGAGAGCGCTGAGGACCAGTGCTGTCAACCATGAGACCCGCAGACACAGTGCCCTCAATGCATGGGCATGCTGGGCAGGTATCTGGGGACCCCACAAGCATAGGGCCCCCAAGCAGACCAAAATTTAACACTGATTATCCTTTAAACATTGTTATTCCTGAGAGTGGTTGTGTAGGCAGGGCTCAGTGCACTGCTTTGCACGAGGGCCTATAATGCTTTTAAGGTGGCCCTGCACAGACATGGCAGTGTGTGGAATAGTTGGTCATAGATTTCAATATGCCGTGATCACTCCAGATGTTTTCAGCAGCTCTGCCAGTGCTCAATTTGGGCCGGTGGTTTCCGGTGCTCGGCACCGGCACTTAATTGTCGACACCGGGGCCTGTGACAGTCTACCACAAGGTGGCGCTGTCTATCTGATTTAGAGATGGCCACAACAACAGTTAATTATTATTTCAATATACATTAAAAATTATTATTACCTGCCACCCAAGCCATTCTTATAGCCTTGAGGGCCTGAAATAGTCTGAATTGTCGCACTTGCAGTAGTGTGATGGTTAGTAGCTGTGTTGTTACTAAAATTGGCAACGTGGCGGGGGCAATGTGTGGTGCAAGCTGCAGTGACCTCCTGATGAGAGCCCTGGCACTTATGTTGTTACAAATTAAGCACTGACTGCTCTGCTCTTCTAAAATGTTCTGCCAGCTATAAATAAACTACTGCAGACCACTGCTGTCTGGGTGTGTTTTATTTGTGCCTCTTACATTGAAAGGCTGCATGCTACATCGTGCGTTTTTTGTGAAAGGACAGGCCCCGTACCAAGGAGCGAAATATCCGCTTAATACAGACATGCAGATGGTATTGTCAGACTTCTCTCTTTTTTAAATTACAGACAAAAAGCCTCAGGCAAAGCTCATTTATGCAGATCAGATAACTGGTCTGGGACCACAGGCTCCTAATCCATGACTCCGCGAGAACCACAAGGGACATAATACTTAAATATTGCTGCAAAATAAGAGTTTTTGGAAGTTCTAAAATTAATAGAGAGGTGAAGTCGGTCTCTGACTTGCAGTGCCAGATGTCATGCACGGCAGACACACAGTGGGTCAAAGGTTACACAGGAGGATGAGTATGTCACCATAATTCTCACGGAGTAATTGTTATGGATGATTTCAGCTCCAAAGGTGGACAGTGCTATCACTGGCTCTCTGTGCAACTAATATGCTTAACTACACTTAGTGGGCAGGCATCAAGCATATACTAAGAGCTCTATAGTTGCCTCACATGTGTGCATTCTGGGACCTGTAGTTTTACTTTCCTTCTGCAGCGCTCGGAGTGCCAGAAGGAAACAAGCATTCACAATGCAATAGGTCTCGCATTTGCGAGAGTTTAAGCTATTAGCATTGTAAATGACAATGCCTTTTATTTATGTTTTAAAAACCTACACATAAATAAAAGGCATTGTCATTTACAATGTCAATAGCTCAAACTTGCTTAAATGCGAGACCTATTGCATTGCAAATGCTTGCTTTACATGGAGCGCCAAGATTCAACATTTAAAATTAAATCAATGCCAAAAATCCATTCAGTTCTTTTGCTGTTCAAGGACAATCGAAAAACGAATTATTTATAGGAAAATGGGCCGTGGAAGGAGCTGCTGAGGCCTCTCGAGTTCACAGCAGCAGAGCAAGCCTGAACATAAATGAGGAAACAAAACGGCCCACTCAAGCCTCAGGGACTGGGCCTCTCGCACAGGCCGAATACCTCCCTTCCCAATCCAACCCTGGCACTGCATAATTACTACAAGGCCCAGTGAAGGCCCCCCCACACCTGAACCTTGCAGCTTGATCCTGTGCTTCGAGGCCAAGGGAGGGGGCCCCTCCCCTGGGCCATGAAACAGTAAGGACGCACTTCCCAGTTACCGTTAAGAAGCCAGTTGATCTGGCTGCCCCTCCTCCCTCACCCACCCCCTCTTACCTGTGTCCGGTTGCTCCTGGAAACAAAGGGGCCTTCTGTCGCCTGGATACAAAATGCACAAGGGGCGCCTAGAATGGCAGGTACTTAACAGAGGCGCTGCCTCGCCCCTGACACTGAGCCAACATAATTGCTGGCCCAGCTGGTGTGCTGTACCCCATTCTGTTTGTACCTTCCCCCACCCCTGCACCCCCAGGAATGTCACCTCGCCCTAGCCAGCAAGGTCAAGACTACTGTGATCAGGTGGGGCAGGGGGCCTCGCAGGAATAAGTTGGCTAATTGTGAAAGTGTGGCCTTTCACAGTGATGCGGGGCCCCCTGTTTATTGGCAGAGCGCGAGGCCCTGGGCAGCTGCCCACACTGCCCATGCCTAGCGCCGGCCCTGTGCCTAGGTACCTAGCATAGTCAGTGATGGTAGGAGTTGGTCCGAGTTCTGAGGGCCACCAGGATGCCTCGCATGGGTAGCTTTGTTTCTGAAAATCAGTACCTCTGTCTTAAAGGTACTGAGCTTCTGGCTGCTGTCCTTCATCCAGTAGGCGACGTCTGTCATACAGTTGTGGAAGTTGGTCTTGTTGTTGGTGGTGTCTTCGGCGAGGGAGAGAATGAGTTGTGTGTCATCAGCGTAGGATATAATGATGACTCCGCAGGTTTTGGCAATGTTGGCCTCAGTTGTCATATAAGTGTTGAAGAGGGTAGGGCTGAGTGAGGATCATTGGGGTACTTCACAGATGATTTCCTTGGGTTCGGAGGCGAAGGTGGACTTTTTTTGCGTTCTTCCAGTGAGAAAAGAGGCGATCCACCTGAGAGCGACTCATTGGATGCCTATGTTGTGCAGCCTTGTGATGAGTGAGTGATGGGAGACTGTATCGCTGACTGCCGAGAGGTCTATGAGGATCTGAGTCACAGTCTCTTCTCAGTCGAGTAGGGCTCGGATGCCACAATATTTTGGCCTAGGAATGGAAAATAATATGCAGACATGGAGTTACTGGGTCATTTTCTGCATGCAGATTCCACATTCATGGGACATTTCTGCTCCCTTTTATCACCTCCAGTCAGCTAATAATTGGTAAATGGGCACATGAGGGTGGTGTGGAGCAAAGGAACATGGGGTGGGCAGTTCTAAGGGGGCACGCTTTCATGCTTAAGCAGTGCTAAATGTATCTTACAGCCCGTGCCGGGCCAGCATGTTTCTGCACTAAATAAATATGGGTGAGAGAATACTGGACTGCTTGTGTTCAGGCTGAGAGTACGTCACCCGAGGATATCACTCCGCCAACATAATCGGCCCCTAAGAGTCAAGGACTAATGCTGAGCCAGATGATGGCAAAACACCTTGGTAAAATCTCTAACCAGTACTTTGTTGCTAGTTCTCTGATGTGCCTGCAAAGGTTTGTTACATCACTAATGAGACACTCATTGTTTCCTATTTGACTTCAGCATTAGTCAAATTTGCTTAATCTGTGTGCAGGCTATCCACCTGTCCGAGCAAACTTGACAAAAAGGTCGCAGCTGCAAACAAGCAACCTTTCCATACTGTTGTTGTCTTTGTAGTTTTTCTAACAATCAATCAATCAATCACAGAATTTGTAGAGCGCACTACTTACCCGCGAGGGTCTCAAGGCGCTGGGGGGGGGAAAAAAATAAAAAAATTGGGGAATAATTTGCGGAAATATTGTTTCCTGACGTTTCAGTATATCGAGTTGCTACAGTTTTTTTGTTGGTAGTAAACTCAAACAGGCACAAACATTAAGCTAGGATTTTGCGAGTCCTTAATAGCGAATAATAAGGATTCGCAATTAAGGACTCGCAAAATCCTATGCATGTAGGAATCGCTATAATAATAGCGATTCCTTCACATTCCTTATTTGCGACTCGTAAATAAGGAATGACTTCCCATTCATTCCTATGGGCCTACAGGCCCATAGGAATGAATGGGAATTACGAGCGCTATTTGCGAGTACCATTAGGTACTCACAAATTGCGCATGCAATTTCAAGGGTGCAGGGGTGTCAAAAGGACACCCTGTTGCACCCCTGAAATTGTTCCGATGCACATATGTTGCGCACACACATGTCCCAAGGACATGTGTGTGTGCAACCTACAACTTTGAAAAATGCACTTTAGTGCATTTCTCAAAGTTTTGCAAATTACCATGAAGTTCAACTTCATGGTAAATTGCGCCCCTAGTAGCGAAATCGCTAATTTTTTTACTTTGTTGCATTGCATTTAAGGAATCTCAATTGCCGATTCCTTAAATGCAATCGCAATTTAAGTAATCGCAATTTAGAGATTACTTAAATTGCGATTTTTGCATTTGGGATGATGCAACCCAAATGCAAAAATACCGGTCGCAAAGGGGCAGATTCTGAGAATATGCCCGTTTGCGACCGGTTTTTCTTTTGATGCATGTGGCAGAAAGTCCTGTGTCCCAGGATTACAAATTAGGTAGTTGTGCTTTACAAATGCAATATTAGTGCACCTGTTTAACTCATTCAAATGCAATAAATGTGCAGCATATTTGCAATCAGCACATTGTTGGAACCAATAAATGACGCCCATCTTCTTCTAAGGAAAAACTACTTTTTGCCCTCAAGACATCATACTCTGTACTCAGACTTTTCTGTCGTCTACCGTCTTGGTGGTACCACACTAGTAACTCTTCCCCCCTTCCCCACATGGAACTTTATTCATTTATCCAAATCGATTTCTGATTTGCATGTATTTCAATTTTCAAATGCATTTTTTTTTATTGTATGGTCTTTCGTTTGCCATAGTTTCTTATAAGGGGGCTAATTCTCTTCCTCAAATTGCTAGTTTGTGTGCTGACCCTGTCTGGTAATGCTGCGTTATGTAATAATACAAATAAATAAATAAACACAATTCTGATAGCTTTCTGATGACGCCTAGGTCTGCTCCTGTTGAGTACATTGACATGTATTGCCTTGGAAAGGTGCAGCAGGCAAGAGAAGTGATGACTAAAGGAGCAGTTGAGAGCGCTCGAGGAGGGGGGGCTGCGGTGAAACTCTCCCAAACAGCCGTCATATCCATGGTTGTCACTCTGAATCTGTTTGTACCGGGTGCACAAAAAGGTAGCTTTTGACCTAGACAAGGTGGCGTGTGTCAGTTTTTGGCCGTTCATGACCCAAGTGAGGCGCAGGCTCTACTGAATTGTAACCCGAATTTGAACAATTGTACGGCATTAAGCGAGAATAACGTACAATAAGGAAACAAAATGAAGAAACAAATAATGGGGCAATAAACTAAGAGTAGCGATAAAAACAACATTTTATTTAAGGAAATATGAGATAAAAAAAAACCTTACAAATGATATATGTGTGTGTGTATATATATGCGCAAATAAATATATATACACACACACACGCAACAGGGTAAATGGGTAGCCTTTTCTCCGATCATATGTTTCGCGCCTGCGAACTCAAAGCTGACTTTGCAGTCCTGAGCACTCTCGTTGGCTGACCATGAGGTCCCATGACCTTTAAATGAAAGGAGAAGGGCATATAAGGGAGCAGAGTGGACTAATGCTGACCCCCAAACTTAGCTGGTGGGACCCCAAAGTGTAAAAATAAAAATGTACTCATTGCGGTGGGGCAGCAGACTCTTCAGTGAGTTCACCAAGCGTAACAGGCACTGACTTCCATAGCAGTGTTCCAGATTTGCAAACCTAGCACAGAGTCCCTCAACCATGAAACCCATGGAGCGATGTTGGGTCACCTACCATAGCTTTTGGGTTTTCATAATTAAGTGAATGCACACTAAATGGAATCTTTTAAAAACGGAAAAGTAGATGTGTTTGTGGTAAATGCTTAGGAAAAGTTCATGACGCAATCCTTTTTTGGCTATTAGTATCAGATGGAAAAAGAATTATTTCTTCTATTAAAGCTAGACTTTTCGGAACGGATGTGGTTCTCACTGAATGGAAACTCCCATGAATAGCTACACTTATTCCAGTGTGGCATTTGTAGAAACCCTTATGAATGATTTATCAAAGCATAACTGGGGAAATTGGTTCATTGGAAATCCCCTGAAGATGAAGCATTTCTCTCCGAAGTTTGCAGAAACTATTTTTAAAAGAGAGTAGATTAAGGTTTCATCTACTCATAACTTCCATGTGCCCCATGTGATGCGTGACACCTTCAGTCAATACCAGGAGACAAAGGTCAGGCTCCCTACTGCTGCCATCCTGAAAGGGAACACATTTCCTGACTCCGCCCACTGCGGTGTTATTCTTGTCACTTCTGCTGCTGTTGAAAAGGTCACCGTCTTTGGCCCAATGTATTCATAGTGTTTCACCCCTGGTGCCGCACAACGTGGCCTTGGGAAGGTCGAAAGTAGAAATGAGATGGGGAGACGGACATGATGATCTTTATTCGCTTTTGGTTATGTTGTTGTGAGTATTACTATAGCAAACAATCCCTGGGCCCAAAGTTTTTAGATTATCATAAAGTGTCACAGAAACTGGCACAATTTCTTGAAAGTTCAGCCTGTCTTTTTAAACCCAGTGCAGTTGCCGAACGCTGAGGCATCTGTACTTGTGGCTAGAAAAGGGAGGAGGGGCGCCTCCTGTCTCTGTGGAATACACACCATCGGACCCCTCGGATTGGAATCACCACCCCTACCCTTGTGATGTCACTTCTGAAGGATGGAAATTCCTCTTATTTTTCCCTGAAACTCCATTGTACACAATTCTGCTCGTTTGATTTCTGGCACTAGCAAATTTGATCACTCTGACACAGATGTTTTGTTAATCCCTGGTTGCCCTTACACTTATGGATTAATGTCAAACTTTTCTTCGCAGCTTTAAAGGGCTCTTGGTCAACCTGTTTAACGGACAAATTAAAGACCTCAAAGGGTTCACAAGTGAGAAGAGTAAAGTGGTTCACCGTGTAGATGGCCTACGTTTTAGTGTACTACGTCTCCAAATGCTCTAAATTTGTGAAATTCTTTTTCTCAAGATCTTCGCCTTGTCCTGATCTCTTAGACTATTTAAGACTTATTTTAACGAACCTACTTATGCTGAATTACACATTATTGACTTGTTCTGATTATTACTCTCGTTTTATTTTTCTATTTTATTTGAGAGTGGTACTTTTGCTTACGTATTCAAATTTATTGTTGCACGATGTTCCTTACTTTGTTTTTGTACAACACCCATAGACCTTTGGTAAGAGTGTGCTTATTAGGTGCTAAATAAATAAAATAAAATGACATAGTAAGGTAACAGTCTGAATTTAGTTCTGGAATAGCATATTCCACATTTGCCAACTTAAGACAGCTTGAAATTGGTGAAAATGGGATAGTCTTCAAGCCATTGGTTGTCAGTTAATTAATTAATCCAAATTATAAAGCATGAACCTGAGATTTTAAATATTTGTTTATACAGTCTACGTATGTCTGTATTTAATGTTTTATGTAATTATTTGGATGACAATGCATTGGTTGAATATTTTTCTGTATATTGATGAACTGGACAATTTGGTCTTATATCGCATATTTTGCAAGGGAAATCATCCAATTGCATGTTTTTATTTGACTTAATTGCTAAAGTAAAGACATAGGGGCAGATTTACAAGAAACTGATGCATCTCTGCATCATAGCAGAGATGCGTCAGTTTACTTGCGTCGCACAAAAAAATCCTTGCGCCACCATGGATGCGTCTCATTTACAATGCGGCGCACCATGGCGCAAGGATTGACAGATGAGTCACGCATTTGTTGGTGCATAGGCCACGCATTGCTGGAGTTGTGTCGCAAGCACGACGCAACTCCAGCAATGCTCAGGAAGACCTAATCCTATTGTGCTGCGTCACTCCTTATGCCTGCTTCAAGCAGGCGTAAGGTTTTGAATCAGTGGCGTCGTAGTAGTGGCGCAGTGAAATCTTGTAGATTTCACTGCGTCACTTTTACGAGGCTTTCTTGCGTCAGAATGCCCACCCTGCATACATTATACCTGACGCAGGTATAATGTGGCACAGGGCTTTACAACGTGACGCAGCTCCCTAGATGCGTCACGTTGTAAATGTGTCGCAACGTGGCGCATTGTTTACGCCGCCGCTGCATCACAAAAGTGACGCAGTGGCAGCGCAAAAGTGTTGCAATGGACTTGTAAATCTGCCCCAATGTTTGCACAGCTTGTATAGCAATGTTTTTGTTAAACAAATACTTAATAAACCGGTTTAACCATATTTTACCTTTCCTACTAAAATTCTCAGGGAATCATCCTAGGTGGTCTTGTGGAATTATTTGTGATCTAATTGACTTGTCTATGGGATATAGATTTGCTGCTAAGGTCCCTTACGCCAGCTGGTAGCAGGCTCAGTTAGCTAGGTGCTGTTGCTGATATCTGTGCTTGACTGGCAGATCATGGCTTTGAATTTTGGTGCTGCCAACTCTGCCTACATCTTTCTGAGATTGATAAATTGAGCACTATTAATTTGGGCAAACAATCCTCTTGTGAGTTACAGGACTTAGAAATAGCAACAACGTCATTATTGAGTGCTATAAAACAACCAGTTATTATTTTGTTTTCCTGGAGAGCTACTTACATCTCCTATATGTGATTGATGTATTTAGCAGGCCTGTAGCACTACAATACAACATGGAAAAATCTGACATAATGCATATGGCCATTTTGTTGCCTGTGGTGGGAGGAAAAAAGTGTGCTGTATCCTTTTGAGTTTACAACGTTTGTTATCATCTGCTGATTCATACTTGTATGCTTGTACTCCTATCTTTGCAAATGCGCCATTCCACATATCTCAATTAGATAAACAGTCTGGAATGAAAGTGATTTCTTTTGATCTTTTATCATTGAAATTAAGATCTTTAAAACGTCTTTACTGATAGTTCTTAATTAAATTTATTATTATAAAGTTCTGGTGCAGTACACAGATTGCATAGTTTGTTTCACGCCACATGAGCAGACCAAAAACCTAGTATCTTCCATGTTTGTATTCCGGTGCATTTAGCATTGAAATAAAAGTCATTAATCTGCAAAGCACGTGCTTAGATTTGAGGCCAAAGCTTCAGAGGTGATTGGTTAAGGCTTGCAATTTTGAGAAAATCCTTTATCCTTACCGCAGTTTAGTTTGGCTGTGTTTTTCAATAACTTCATGTTATTATTGTACTGCAATCAACTGCTTGTTTATGTGGAATATTCGCCTGATGGAGATATTTGTGTAACTTTGAGCTAGGTAATAAAAGATGTTTTGTATGATGATACAAGTATACATTTTTTCACTGCTGCAGGTCCCTGCTTTCTCTTTTTGAGACGGTTTCGCCGTTTATCTCTCTGTCTTTTCGATCTGTGTTTTTCCCTCTCTGGAGCTTGGCAAATATCTGATGCCGAAAATAAGTGCTGGTCCCCAAAAATCGTGCTGTGGCCCCCACCGGCAACCACCAGTTCAAATTAAGCACTGGGGGAACTAAGCTTCACAAAATAAAAGCCAACCCAGATGGCCCAATGGTGATGCTTGCTGATGGTAGCCTGCATGACCCTGGCTTCCAAGTAGAATCAAAATACTTATTCATGTGCTTGCCAGCAAAAATTGAGATGAAATGGGAACAGGGCTCAAAGTGAGCGCGAACTGAGGGGAACTGAGTTCAAAGACCTGTGCCGGCTCCTCCGCTAAGACGGAGGAAGGTCGCCCCACTGCTAAAGGAGCAGTGTAAACGAAAAAATAAAATGATAATAACTAAAGTTATTATTATTTTATTTTTCGTATCGTCAGGCTAGGGCGGGGCGGGGCTTGGCTCCCCTAATGTCGGGGAAGCGGAGTGGTTGTTGTGCACTCTGTAAAGTGCGCATGAATGTTTGACCGCCCCTCTCGGGCGGGCCACACAGTCATGCGCACTTCGCATGTTCTCCATGCAGGCTGCATTACAGCCTGCATGGAGAACATGCCCAGGCCCCCATTCCCTGGGTAAGCGTCGAACAACGGCGCTCAGACCAATTGGCTCAGGGGAGCCTTACCAATCACAACGCTGCATTGCAGCATTGTGATTGGCTGTGGGGAGCCTGGGTGCATCCCGGAAGACTCGATGTGGGAGAGACGGGGCGAGATCAGGTAAGTAATTTTTTTTATTCAAACCCACCCCCCCACGCCACCCCCCTGCCCCGCCACCCCGTACCTTACCGGCCACCACTGTCAAAGACTTTTTCTTTTACTTTTAAATGGCTCCCTTTTCATGACTATTCTTGCAAGTCCTTCCTATTGATTTTATAGTCAAACCCCATTTTCTCTTTTCTGAAGTTGGTAATCTGGATAACCGCTTTGTCATCGCAGGTTCCACGTGTCTTCTAAAATGTTCATATATCACTGATAGGAGAATCGAACAAATGTACTTGCAAAGTGGACACCTCTAGAAACCCTGGATCTCCAGGCCTGGACTTTACTTTCAAACGAGGGAAAGTTGAATGGACTGGAATTGGGGTTTAGAGAGCAGGCGGTAAAGTAGGGTGTGGGGAGCAGGAGGTAAAGTAGAGTGTGGAGAAGCAGGAGGTAAAGTATGGCATGGAGAGCAGGAGGTAAAGTAGGGTGTGGAGAGCAGAAGGTAAAGTAGGATGTGGAGAGGAGGAGGAAAGGTAGGGTATGGAGAGCAGGAGCTCAAGTCGGTGTGGAGAGCAGGAGGTAAGGTAGGGTGTGGAGAGCAGGAGGTAAGGTATGGAGTGGAGAGCAGGAGGTAAGGTATTGTGTGGAGAGAAGGAGGTAAAGTAGGGTGTGGAGAGCAGGAGGTAAGGTAGGGTGTACAGAGCAGCAGGTAAGGTAGAGTGTGGAGAGCAGGAGCTCAAGTAGGGTGTGGAAAGCAGGAGCTCAAGTAGGGTGAGGAGAGAAGGAGGTAAAGTAGGGTGTGGAGAACAGGAGCTCAAGTAGGGTGTGGAGAGCAGGAGGTAAAGTAGGGTGCGTAAAGCAGGAGGTAAAGTAGGGTGCGTAAAGCAGGAGGTAAAAAAGGATGTGGAGAGCAGGGAGTAAAGTAGGGTGTGGAGAGCAGGAGCTCAAGTAGGGTGTGGAGAGCAGGAGGTAAAGTAGGGTGCCTTTTGCCATGTGCAGTGGGGGATTGGCCACAAGCCATTTGTAGCTCTGGAGACCCCATCCCGAGGGTCTTGCAACATATTTCAGAAAGAATGGGGCACACAGCCCACCTCCCCAGCCTGATTTTGGGCCCAGGGATCCCATCCGCTGGGACCTGGCACTGTATTTGATGTGGAGGGGTGCATGTGGCCCCGCTTCCTGGGCCGATTTTGACCTTGGGGACCCTATCCCCCAGGTCCCAGCACCTTTTGTGGGGCAGGGAGCACATGTGTGAGTGGCTATGTCTGAGTGTGTGTGTGTGTGTCATTTTGTGGGTCTGTGAGTGTGTGTGTGAGTGAATGCATGGGTGTGAGTGGGTGAGTGAGTGTTTGTGTGGGTGTGTAAGTGGGTGTGTGAGTATGAGAGTGGCTGTGTGGGGCTGTGAGTGGGTATGTGAGTGGTTTTGTAGGTCTGAGAGTGGGTGTGTGAGTGACCGTATGGGTGTGTGAGTGGTTGTGTGGGTGAGTCAGTGCATGTGTGAGTAGCTGTGTGGGTGTGTGAGTGTGTGTGTGTGTCTGTATGGGGTGTGTGTGTGAGTGGGCATGTAAGTGGGTGTGTGAGTGTTTGAGAAAGTGTGTGGGTGTGTAAGTGGGTGAGTCACTGGTGGTATAAGTGTGCACATAGGTGTGTGAGTGGGTGTTTGAGTGCCTGTGTGGGTCTGTGAGTGGATTTGTGAGTGGTTTTCTGGGTCTCTGAGACAGTGTGAGTAGCTGAGTGGGTGTGTAAGTGGGTGTGTGAGTGTGTTTAGTGAGTGCCTGTGTGGGTCTGTGAGTGCTTCTCTGGATCTCTTAGTGGATGTATCAGTAACTGGGTGTGTGAGTGGGTGTGTAAGTGGTTGTGTAAGTGTGTAAATGGGTGTGCGAGTATGTGCACAGCATGTGAGGGGGGGTGTAAGTGGCTGTGTAAATCTGTGAGTGTGTGGTTCTGTGAGTGGGTGTGCCACTAGCTGTATGAGTGTGTATGTGGGTGTGTCAGTGGCTGAGTGGCTGTGTGGTGAGTGCCTGTTTGGGTCTGAGAGTAGACATATGAGTGGTTCTCTGGGTGTGTGAGTTGCTGTATGAGTGTGTAAATGGGTGTGTGAGTGGTTTCTGGGTCTCTGACTGAGCATGTAAGTGGTTGTATGGGTGTCTGAGTGGGTGTGTGAGCTTTTGTCTGGGTCTCTGAGGGGTGTACGAGTGGCTGTATGGGTGTGTGAGTTGTTGTGGGGGGTGTGAGTGGTTGTGTGGGTAAGTGGGTGTGTGAGTGTGTGTGGCTGTGTGGCTCTGTGAGTGGGTGTGTGAGGGGGTCTCTGAGTAGATGTATCAGTGACTGCATGGGTGTGTGAGTGGCTGAATGGTTGAGTGACTCACTGCATAGGTGTGTGAGAGAGTGTGTGAGTGGGTCTGTGAGTGGGTGAATGTGTTTTTTTAATTCAGATCTGGATCCGTGGATCGGCCACAAATTCACACAAGGGGCCATGATGGGCACTGCAGTGGATCTGCAGATCCCTGCGTGCCCCAAAACGTTTTTTCCACAATTTCTTACCCATCCCCATCAGGGGACCCTAACAGACCCCTCCATCAGTCCTATGGGGTCAGGATACCACTATCCTGACCCCTTATATCTCATTTCTACTTTATTTCCCCCTTCAGGAATTATGTCTCGATTTTCAAAATGGCGGGAGCAACCTTTTTTCAGGTTGCGGACAGCCAATCATGGCATTGCTGTTGAAGGGTGGATCCGCAGATCTTCTGCGGTGGATCCACATATCTGGATATGCATAAATATTAATTTTTCATAACTACTGAACAGATTTACACCAAATTACAAAAAGCACTTTTTCTGGACCAAGATCTAGCTTTCTGCCAAATTTGGTGTAATTCCGTTCAGCGGTTTGGGCTGAAGTTGTGTCTAAAATCCTTATGGGAAATTGCATGGAAAAAACGCGTTTTGGGATCGTCCCCCTTTTTCTAGGACCCCCTTTGGCGATTCACCCAGAAACTTTTCAGACAACAGCTGAAGTGACTGGCACACTAGTTTTGAAAATGTTGTGAAGATTTGTCAAACAATGCCAAAGTTATTAGCAAAACAATGGACAATAAGGGCCTGATTGAAATTTCGGTGGATGGGTTACTCCGTCACAACAGTGACAGATATCTCATCCGCCATAATATAAATCCTATAATATCCTATATGGGATTTATATTTCAGCGGATGGAATGTCCGTCCCTGTTGTGATGGAGTAACCCATCCCCCGAAATCTAAATCAGTCCATAGGTCGTGAGTTGACATCTTTTTGGCTGCCCAAGATTTAGTAAATTTCTTGGAAGTTACATATAGTGGCACTGAACAACCTTCCTCTTTTATGGCCAAAGGCCATTCCTCCATAATTGACTATATTTTTGTTTCCTCTAACCTCGCAGGCCTTTTACTTCACGGTGAAGTGATCTCTTTCTCCTGTAGTGACCATGACCCCATTGAAATGTCTTTTGTTATGACTCCCAAACCTGTATATGTTTAGGAGATAGAGGCCTGCCACCTTGCACTTTCCAGTGATAGACTATTTTAAAATGGAGAGCAGTTAGCCCCATAGCACTTATTTAAGAAAGTGATTGGCAAAAATCTCCCTTTGGTAAAGGCATGCCTAACCGAGACTGTTAATGTTAACCCTACAGTCGCCTCCTTCACTCACCTTTGACTAAAATCAAAAAAGAGCTTATGGTCTCAAGTAATTCAATCCCAGATAAGCCCAGATGGTTCAACCAAGCATGCTCCGTGGTGAGTTGCCAGCTGCGACGTGCCTTTAAGACATCACCAAGGAACCCCCTGATTGTGGCTGAATTACGTAAGCAATATAAACAGGTTATTTCAGCCAGGTAAGTGAAATTGCTAAATAGACAGTGGGATTCACTAGCTACAGCGGCTAACAATAAGAACAGCAAACTTTTCTGGACTGCCATTAAAGAAATGAAACAATCAAACATAAAAGTGACTCAGATTAGCTGCAACATCACTAGCCAGGACTAGGAGGCTCACTTTACTAGTGTATATGCCCTGGACCATCCTGATGTTAACATCCTTCCTAAGCCCGACTTTCCTTTAGTACTATTTACCTTAGAAGAAGTAGAGGAGGCATTAGATCAGAGTGTAGGGGGAAAGGCTCCTGGGCCTGATGGGGTACACATAGATCTTCTAAAATATAATCCTGATTTTTTGGCACCTCTGTTATTAAATGTGTTCAATAGTCTTGCCTTTGCCCCTCATACATGGTCTAATTCCAGAATTGTGGCCATTTTTTAAAAAGGGGATCTCTCTTTGCCTAGCTGTTATAGGCCCATATCCTTAATTGATACTACCCTAAAAATTTTAGGACGGGTCCTATATAATAGTATAAAGGAGTGGACCAAAGAGAAGTCCATACTTTATCCCAATCAGTTTGGCTTCAGAGCTTAAATTGGCACAGTAGAGCAGTGCGTTAATTTAAGCTTGATTATAGGCAAATACACTGTAGCTAAGAAGTCCCCAATTTATTTGGCCTTTATGGATCTTTCCATCGCTTTTGATAGTGTGAGTCGTTCAAAGCTGTGGGCCATTTTAATATCCCTAGGACTGGATAAAGCACTTGTGCACTTTCTGGCATATTTGCACAGGGACATGAAAGCGAGGATCAGAATTAACACTCAGGGCAAAGGTTCTGGAGTTGTTAGTATTCCCAGAGGTGTGAGGCAAGGTTGTGTTTTAGCTCCACTTTTATTTATCTTGTATATAAATGATCTTCACCCATTTTTACTTACCATCAGTCCAGAGGTTCCTAAAATCAAAGGCTCTCTCGTGCTATCATTGCTCTAAGCTGATGACGCCGTGTTGATGGCTCGCACTCCTAATGCACTGCCTCAGCTAGCAAGTGGCTTTGTAAATTTTATGGCGCTATTAGATCTGCGCACTAATTATAATAAATCTTTTACAATGTCTTGTGGCCCAAAAAAGCATAAATTGGTTAGCCTTAAAGTGGGCGACTCATCTCTCGAATGCACAAGCACCTTTCCCTACCTTGGCATGATCTTTTCCGATAATGACTCCTGGCAATCCCACATAGCATCTAGTGGGAGCAAACTTTCCAGAGCCACAAACTCTATACTTAGTCTACCCCGCCCTAGAAAGGGAGGAGCCTTGGTTTCGTTATTGAACATCTTTAAGACACAATGGGGCCGATTCCGATCTCGGCCGGTAGGGCTCCGAATCGGATTCGGCTTTACCGGATCCGATTCGGAGCCCTGTTTCCCGACCGATTCGTACGTGCGTCCGGGCGAGCGAGTATGATGTGAAATCTCCGACCGACTCGTTCGCGAGACCCAACCGCACCGACCGACTCGTTCGCGAAAGCCGACCGCTCCGACCGACTCGCACGGACACGACTCGCACCGCGCAATGGAGACGTTCCCCGGCCGGGTAAGTACGATGCGCGCCTCGAGCAGTCCGACCGACTCGTGCCGTCTGGCTCAAAAGAGCAGTCGGAGCCGCACTTTGGGGGTCCGTGTCGGACCCCCCTGTACGCGTAGCCGCGCGAGTCGCACACAGGGGGGACCCATGGGTCCCCCCTACCTGTGCATGTATGGCGCGACCCGCTTCGACGCGTACCCGCTGTAGGGGGCACCCTTGTTCGCCTCGCACCCATTGAGTCAATGGGAGCCCGCGTACGTGTTGTACGACCGGCTCCCATTGACTTCAATGGGAGTCCAACCGAATCGAGTCCGATAGCATGCATGCGCATCGTACTCGTTCGGTCGGACTGCTAGGGTCCGATTCGGTCGGAAATCTCTCCGGGTCCGGCTCGGTCGGAGAGTTTTCCGGCCCGAATCGGAATCGGCCCCTACGTCTTCCAATTTCCACTACCGGGGCAGAAATCTGGGGTATTGAAAAATGCCCCCACATCCAATCGGAAGAGAACGGATTTTGTAGGAGAATCTTGGGAGCACCAATCTCGAGCTCAAACTTTATTAGTCATAGGAAACGGAATATTCCTTTTGTCAAGGTTTACAATAGTGGTCACCCACTGCTCCTCTGGTTTGCAATCTGGAATAATACAGAGGTAGTTCTCACATGAAACGTCATATTAGATTGTCTCTCATGCGACAAAGGTAGAAATATTCTGTGGTTGGTGTACGTAGGATCCTGTATGTATAAGTTAGGCTTCCAACAACTATTTGAGAAACCAGGTGACCCTCATTCATTACTAAAAGACAGTTGTGAACTGCCTGGTTTGAATTTACTCATGCGGAGAGACTGAAGAATGAGCTTGGCAAACCAAGAGTGGCAGCATATCTGAACATGAACCCTGATGGGTGTGCCCCAATTCAAAGGTATTTGACAAGCCTGATGGGGCAGCGGCAGCGTTCCCTGCTGTACCACCTTAGGGAAGGCACGGTCAAATATCTGCTAAGCTTTCCACCAAGTTTTCAAACCAATCTAGACTCCCGCCCCTGTCCGTGTAACAGGAGATCGGGTCAATCGATGCAACATTTCTTATTGTTTTGTGATTTTTATATAATGTACACCAAAAGCTTTTTGTTACCACTAATTAAGAGGCTTTGCATTACAGATTTTCGAGAAGCTTATGAGACCTTGCTTTAACTAAATAATGAGGAAAGCATCTTTCATGTTGGACTGTTTTTGAAAACGGCGGTGAGGGCCCGACAATCAATGACTGCTTTTTAAGTGCTCAGACCCCTGTGGTTTAACATTTTTGTGATCGCATTGATTTTATTATCCTAGTTTGGATATGCTCTAGGGCACAAATCTGTATTGATGTATTTTAACTATTTTACGTACGTTTGTACTTTTATGGTTACTTGTGTAATCGAATACATTTTTGGGAATCGAATTTAATCAGTAAGAGAGCAAGGGAACCCCTCTAAAAAAACAAATGAGGTCTGGGAGTAAGAGGGGGACTAAACAAACCAATATGAACCAATGAACACTCCCCTGGACCTATATTGCTTTTATAGAAGATTGAATCTAGTATGGGTTTACAAAATTGACAAACATAAAATATTTATCACATTACAACATAATCATTTTTTCTAAAGCCATATTTATTATTATCATTTATTTCTTATTTCCTTTTGTCAATGCATTGGTTGTCATTTTTGTAAATATGAAACTTTTTTTTAAATTTTTATAAAAATTGGTATATACATATAACCAATCATTGAAAATTAAATACAATGTAATTGATCCCCAAAATAGCAAATCTTCTTACAACTCATACATGCCTCCCACTCGTTCACATTCATACAAGACACTTATGCACATCTGGAATAAACGGGAAACATAAGATGTAAATCATTTCCACCAAGATGAAAAGAAAATATATAAAAAGGTCTGGACACACGAGGTCGACGCGCGTTTCGGTGGGTTAACACAGGAGGTGAACCACCTTCTTCAGGACCTTGTCCAAATCGGGCACAGTATCATACAAACAAATATACAAGGGGAACAAGTTTCCTATAATGAAATTGCAATATCCTAGACTGGGACGCCAGAGTCTTAGATCAATGAAGGTAGTCACTATGTCTATTGTTCAATATAGGATGTGCATGTATCTTTCAACGGATCTTATATAAGTAATTGCCGGATCATAGCAGAGATAAAAGATTGCAGATTATATCACAACATGTGTTACTGGGTTTATGTCTTCCAAGTACTATATGAAGCTAACTTGGAGGACGTAGTTGGCTACCACAGGAGGTGGCAACACCCCAAGATGGTCGAAATACTCTATAGATAAGGCTTTTGATGAAGATTCCAGAATTAGCGATTAAGTCCTGCAAAGTGCTCCGCGTCCCTCAATATGGCTGCTGTAAAGTACCACTTGCCATCTTTCCTTCCTCGCGTCTCCACTCCAACGTTATCAACGGATCATGCTGTTTCACTCTAGGCTGGCTGCTTATCTGCCCCGACTCCGAAAAAATGGGAAGTTGCTGTGTGCGCAGCACCGACGCTGCCTATATATATATCCACAATGAAATTCAGCTACAGCCCAAGCCTCTTGCTACGGCGGGCAACACGGCAGGGTGGCCACCCCTCAATATCCACAAATATCCAGTGAATTAAATCCGTTTTACAAGAAAAACACCGGTGCCGTGGCCTCTATAAACAAACGTGTTTATTGCAACACAAAGTCCCGACGCGTTTCGGAGTTGCGTCACTCCTTTCTCACGGGCAAGGTTTTGTGCCTCCTTACTTTCTTTTAAAGAAAAAAGTGCTAATTCATGTGCATGATAATAGACATAAAAAACATACTTCGACTGGTCGCCATTAGGTGTGTCAATAAAGTTATTCTATATCAACAATTGCGGGAAATGCATCTTAATTATAATATAACTGTGCAACAGTGCGCCTTTCGTGACAGAAGTTGCCTCACTTGAGCGATAACAACACATGCTCGATTATGCTGCTATTTTATTTTGCACAAATCAACCTTTAAAAATGCTCATGATGTTTTATAAGATGCATTTCCCGCAATTGTTGATATAGAATAACTTTATTGACACACCTAATGGCGACCAGTCGAAGTATGTTTTTTATGTCTATTATCATGCACATGAATTAGCACTTTTTTCTCTAAAAGAAAGTAAGGAGGCACAAAACCTTGCCCGTGAGAAAGGAGTGACGCAACTCCGAAACGCGTCGGGACTTTGTGTTGCAATAAACACGTTTGTTTATAGAGGCCACGGCACCGGTGTTTTTCTTGTAAAACGGATTTAATTCACTGGATATATATATATATATATATATATATATATATATATATATATATATATATATATATATATATTTATTGCCCTTTCCAGCTCATAGGATTGGCTTCCCTGTTAATATAGTAACAAGCTTCTTATATTAGATGAGTGGCACTCTACACAGTGATTCTTTTGGAAATTAATTAATTTTAGAGGCACTAAAAGCATGTACCATTCCAACAACTCCAGTATCATAATTATTATCTCTGATACCCTTGATTGAAAGCTCATTATTAACAACGAAGTAAAATAACTCATGGATGTCGATTCACCAAAATTCCAGGGGTAGTGGAAGTGACATCATACACCCTTTGACCTTAATGACATCACAAGAAGTGACATCATATGACCTTTGGCCTATGAAATGTCAAAGGTAAATTTACCTGAATTGTAGTAAGTGATTGACATAAGTGAGTCTGTCAACTTCTTGAGGGGGGGTTACGGGGAGGGGAGGATTTTCTCCCCTGAGAAAATGGTGAAATAAATGATCTTTAATAGTACATTTTATAGCATAGTGCATTTTAGACCAGAATGTACACATAGATTGCTTAAAAGCCATGGGCTCTGAATATTAAAGTCCTTTCATGCTGTGCCAAGTTAATCAAACTTGACAGGCCCCATGAGTTGACCCCATTTCGGTTTTAAAATGTCCTATTTTAAATGTCCTATGGGTGACCCCATATGTCAACAAGAATTTGCAATGCAATAGGTCTCGCATTTGCGAGAGTTTAAGTAAACTATTATCAATGTAAATGACAATGCCTTTTATTTATGTTTTAAAAATCAACACATAAATAAAAGGCATTGCCATTTACAATGACAATAGCTAAAACTCTTGTAAATGCGAGACCTATTGCATTGCAAATGCTTTTTTTTTAAAACCATTGCGTGGTTTTATGAAAATCGTTTCAACTTTTTTAAGGTTTCTAATTGTTTTTGCTCTGCTACATTTGCAGCTGCTTGGATCCTTTTTTAATCAAAACTATTTAATAAAATTATTCTATATCGTATACACTTCGCAGAAAAGATGGTGCATGATTCTCCTGAGCTATACCAATGTATCTGGAAAAGCTTGGCTTTGTGGAGAAAAATTCTGCTTACATTTTCCTACATGACTGGGATTGATTACAGTAAATAACATCTGGCTAAGCTGTGAAAAACGTATTGTTATGTAGAAAAAAAACTACTCACGGAGTTGGATAAAGGAAGACTGTAAAACGTTGTGAAAGGTGAAAATTGGGAACTTAGCCTGCCAAAAAAGAAAAACAATTTGCACAACCTCGCCTAGAGCGCCTTGAAGACAGATACGTCTTGTTTGGCGCGGCCCAGCTTGCCTCTGGAGTGAGAGAGACAGTTTTAGTTTTATTCATAGTAAGTGCCTAGCATCTGGGTTTGGAGTCTGCCCCGCTGGGGGTGTTGGTGCACAGCGGCACTGTCCATAGCGCCATGAGTGGTGGTGAGCAGGAAACGGCACCTGTTTGTGGAAGTGATGGGAGCACTGTGATAGCGCACTGATGCCTCGGAAGACGAACAAGCGATGGATGGATGGATGCCTGCATGAATAAATCTCAGCCACTGTTAATCACTCATGGCAGCCCCCTAATCCACCTTTTTTGCCACCATGCCACCTCCGTTTGGACCCAGACATATGCAAATCAAGCTGGACAATGCTACAATCGGAACAGTCCATCCCAAACTGCCAGCCCAGGTCCCCCCTAAACCGGAACACAAGCAACCCAGTGCCCCACTACCAGCAGTACTGTAGTGAGGGGCCTAGTTGAACACACACCTCCCCTCCTGAAAACAAAAGCAGCGCTGGGTCTGCCTTGGGGGCGCTGAGAGGTACAAACCATTGCAAACTTTGCAGTTTAGCAGCAAAAGACTTTCAGACCTCATCTGAATTCTGGGGAATATGTTTGGTGAAATCATCTGTTAAAGAAGGCAGCAAGGCTCGTGCTTAGGATCACAAGTGACTCCCTGCCACCAGGTACATCATATTCTGATCCATGTTTCCCTCTACAAACCATTGTAATCCAGAGCTTTAGTCCCACTTAAAACCCAGGTCCTCAATCTTCCTGTGATTGGGGTCCCATGCCACGGGCTGGACAGACATTGGACTGATAGTGTTTCTCACACTGGAGGGTCTCTTAAGGGAAAAGGACTGGCTTCTCTGACCTTGGGGCACTCCACCTCAACCCTTACTCCAAGAGGAGGCTGGTAAGTACCAATACCAGGCTATCGGTACCAAGCATAGTGCGATTTATTGATCTTTCATGGAGTCACCCGTGAGAAGGACCAAGCTTTCCTACCATTATCCACTCAGATATTATTTGAAAACATTTTGGTCAGAGTGTGGGTAGGGTCTCGGAATCAGGACTGTACGCTCCTGCAAACAAAATAACAAACAAGTTATGTGTGCACCATAAAATAATTTTTTTTAAAAGCGGACACCGTGCTCAGATGGCAAATGCATTGGAAGCACTTCCTAATCTACTGCTCATAAAAGCAGGCGCCATGCTAAATATAAAGTGCGGCGCCCGAATACATACAAGTTATGTGCACACCATAAAATAAATCTTGGAATCAGGGCTGTACGCTCCTGCACACAAAATAACAAACAAGTAATGTGTGCACCATAAAAATGCATTTTAAAAAAAGTGGTTGCTGTGCTCAGCTGGCAAATGCACTGGAAGCACTTCCTAGTCTAGGGCCAAAGCTTCCGGCTTTTGGAAGTCGTGTCTGCTTAGCTCCAGGGCGAGGGCGGGACACAGCTGGCCTTATCTTAATCTCCCCTCTGACTGCCCATAAAAGCGGACGCCGTGCTAAATATAAAGCGCAGCGCCCAAATACATACAAGTTATGTGCGCACCATAAAATAATTTCTTTTAAAAGCGAGCGCCGTGCTCATACAATTTATGTGTGGGCCGCAGAATGAAAAAGGGGCGGAAGCATCCACGGGACAAAAGCATGAAAACAATAAAGTTTAAAAGTTCTCAGAAACAGAGATAACAAAGGGAAACATAAGTACACTGTAGTTTACCGGTGCTCCTGAGCCTTTAAAGGAAGTGAGCTATCGGCTGTAGGAACGAGACAGGAGGCAGCAAAGAAGAGCGATGCTGGAATGGACCAATCATAAACAGGAGACGGGAATAACTCGGTTTCATCGACTACAGCAGGTCTTGCAGACAGCGCATGCGCGCTGATGCTCAACCTAAAAATTGCCTCCATTGCTAGGGCCAGCATTTTGTCATTGTTGCTTCTTTTGCCCAAGCATTACATACAGTTTGCTAGATTTTTTCCATTACTGCAGTCCATGCACTATGGGTGACCCTTATGTCAAAAATTACGTGTAGTATGTCGGGGACACCATTTGTCATGGATGCCCCTGACATATGCCACCGTAGTCCGCCCTTATGCCAAGAATTTCCTCTAGTGTACAAGTCTCGGCATTTTATCACTGATGCCACCTATACCAAGAATTTCCTCCAGTATGCCAACACCACCATTTTTCCAAGGGTGCCCCATGCCAAGATTTACCTCCAGTATGCCAGCGCAAGCATTTTGCAAAGGATATCCCATATTCAAGTATTACCCATTTTGCATGGGCACTTTTATAAGCCAAGAAGCACGCCAGGTTCAACAGCATACTTACAATAATAACACATTCTTACTCATGCTCACTTACATTCACTTATTCACACTTATTCTCTCCACTCCCACTCACTCTTGCTTATTCATTTGTACTCACTGTCACTCATTCATTTTCACTCAGTCTTTTGACTCACTCTTACCCTGACTCACTGATTCGCACTGTCTCACTCACTCTTATTCTGACTCACTGATGCTTTCTCACTCACTATCACACACAAACACACACAATCCCACATAAAAACATACATGCTCACGCATACACATGGTCTCACACAAAATAACTCTCACCCACATGCACGCACACAGCATCCATTTAAAATCATTTTATTTTACATATTATGTTACTTACCTAAGGTGACAGTGAAGGTCCTGTTCCAGATCCTGCTGCTCGGCTTTTTATTACATTCATTGTGAATTATAGACTAATATTCACTAATAACATAATAGTGAGGTGGGGGTGGGTAAATTGGGATAGACTGGGGCGGGGAAGGTTGGGGTGGGGAAGTTTGAAATGGGGTAGATTGAGGTGGGGCAGATTGGGATGGGAGATTGGAGTGTGGTAGATTGGGGTTAATTGGGTAGTTTGGGGTGGGGTAGATTGTGGCAGATTGGGGTAGATTGGAGTGGGGTTCATTAGTGCAGCTTGGAGTAGATTGGGGTGGGGTACATTGGAGAGGGGTAGATTGGGGTAGGTTGGCGGTGTAGACTGTTGTAGATTGGGGTGGCGTAGATAGGAGTGGGGTAGATTGAGGTTGATTGGAGTGGGGCAAATTGGGCAGATTGGAGTAGTTGTCATTGGGTAGATTGGGGTACATTGGAGTGGGGTAGTGTGGGGTAAATTGGTGTGGGATAGATTGGGGTAGGTTGGGTGGGATTGATTGGGTAGGGTAGATCGGAGTGGGGCACATTGGAGTGGGGTACATTGGAGTGGGGTAGACTGGAGTGGGGTAGATTGGAGTGGAGTAGATTGAGGTGGGGTAGATTGGAGTGGGATAGATTGGAGAGAGATAGATTGGGGTAGATTGGAGTGGGGTAGGTTGCGGTAGATTGGAATGGGGTATATTGGAGTGGGGTAGATTGGGGAGATTGGAGTAAATTGGAGTGGTGCAGATTGGTGTAGATTGAAGTGGGGTAGATTGGAGTGGGATAGAGTGGGTTCGATTGGAGTGGGGTAGAGTGGGGTAAATTAGAGTAGGGTAGATTGGAGTGGGATATATGTGGTAGACTAGAATGGGGTAGATTGGGTGGTGTAGATTGGAGTGGGGTAGATTGGGGTAGGTTCAGTGGGGTATATTGGGGTGGGGTACATTGGAATAGATTGGGATGGGGTTGATTGGAGTTGGGTAGATTGGGGAAGATTGAAGTGCGGTGGAGTAGGGTAGATTGGAGTGGGGTGGAGTGCGATGCGATGAAGAAGGGTTGCAGTAGCACATGGAGGAAAGGGGAGAAGCAGTGCCATGAAAATGGAGGAGTAGTAGTGTGATGAAGAGGGAGGGGCAGTGGTGTTATGAGGAAGTGGGAGCATTATTACGATGAAGTGCATGTTCCCCTCTATTAACAATAGTTGTGTAGGCAATTTGTTTTGAAAAGTGAAAAAAATACTTTTACGGCCTTGGACACATTTATCTCATTGCAAGTCCATGAAGAAAAGCCCAACTATCCAGTTTCAAATACTTGGCAGCTGTTTTAAATGTAGATATTTTGTTAATAAAACAAATCTCTTATTCTGTACTTTTCTGTCTTTGCATAACATTTGTGTTGCTCCAGGTGAACTACTGCAATATTGACAAATTCTGTTTCACTGCATATCAGCTTCATTTCTTACTACTCTGTAACTGCAATGTTGAGAAAGCCGTTCCAGGCTTTATTTGCATGCCCATAATGCTATGGGCTCTAATTGCCAATTTAAGCTGTTTCCTCCTTTTTAACTGTCTTTTAGCCACACCAGCAATATATTTGAAAGTTGCCAGAAGACATTGCAGAGTGCATGGGCAGTAGGCCCTAGTTCTCAAAACCACCCTCACTTTAAAATCTTTTTAGATTAGGGCTTTATATACTTTTCTGTACAATTTTGATGCAGTGCATGTTCTAGATGCAAAACATTGCAGCTTCTCTTGCTTCCAAGTATGGCGGAAGCAACAACAGCTAGTGAGAAGGAGGGTGAGGGTGTGGGGTTGGGGGAAGCAACATGGAATACTGAGTCAGTGGCATTTGCGTGTCTGTTATTGTGAAAGAAATAGGAAGGGAATGTAAGTTGCAAGCACTCATATGGAGTGCTTACACACAATTAAAAGGTGGTGACGGGGGGGTTGAGTCAGAAAAGAAGCAACACGATTGGGGAAAGGAGCGAGTAAAAACACAAGCACTTGTTTGGAGAGCTTAAACACAAAAGTAGATCCAAAAAAATGGAGCAGTGGATGAACACAAGTACTTGGTCCATGCTCTATGGGAGGAACAAACACAAGAAGAGGCATGACAAATGCATGCCATGGTAAACTGCAACAAAATATATCAGAGAGACGCTGCAGCTAACAAATCGTAAGCCTGTGGGCGGGCTGTGGCTCACGAACTGTAAACAAAATGTCTTTGAAGAGACAGTGCATGCTCTGTCTAGCCGAGACCCAAAAATGAGCAGAAAGCAAGGGGATTGGAGCCTGATAATGATAATGCGAGACACTCCTGTGTTTTTGGCACTGATTTTGCCACCTCTGAGGCCAGGGGTTGCAAAGGCAGTGCTAGGGGTCGCAAGAGTCAAGCGAGGGGTCACAGCTGTGAACCCTGTTAACCTCTAAATGGCGTCCATGAAATAATCACATTGGGGAACAAATAGTTCCAGGTCAACTTGCCCAGTTGAAGGGTCTTCTTTTTGTCAGAAGTCACTTCTGTAATGAGTATAGGACAGCTCTGCAGCTGTTTGATATCCGTCGAATGCCCCTATTATGTAAGAGCATTGTTACGTTCCTCCAAATGCCCCAGTGTTTTGATGCTGAATAACTGCTGACATATGCTTATTGCTGGGTAATCTGCTGCTTATTGGTTGATTTGATTTGATTACTGTGATTTGATTTGAAGCTTTCGTAAAGCACTTCAGAATACTATGGATTCGGATACATATGGGATGGAAGTAGAGTTGGAATACATTGCCAATGATTGGGATCCCGACGATCATCTGAGCAGGGAGGAGCAATGTCAGAAGACGACTGCCATCAGAAAGGAACCCAGAATGATGTTAAAGCCTTTGCGGGGGGCATAGTTCATAGAGCCTCGATGTATGAGGCATGGGTGTTCTTAGACATTTGACTGGGAAGATTGGGGATCAATTGGAGATAAAATCACTCACTGTTGATTACTGAAATCTTTAAGTGAAGATGTGGGTCTTTAGGAGTTTTTTGAAATGGAGATTGCCATTTTCCAGTCTCAGTTATGGAGGTAAGGCCTTCCATTGGGAGGAGATCGGAAAATGGAAGGACTAACTAGTGTGCTTTTTGTACATGAATGGTAGGATCATAAGTAGGTCCCGTTATGCAGACCTGAGGCTTCTGGTCTGGTGGTAACAGAGAGCCAGATTTGTTGGATATTTGAGAAAGCAGTAATGTATTACCAAATGAATATGACAGGGTGTTTTAATAGTTGACCTTTCATTTATTGAAAGAGGGTGGAGGAATTTCAGGTCTGGTTTGATCTCATTGTGCCATTTCAACCCAGAAAGGCTCTCTAGAGTTTTGAGAGAAATGAGTCCGGGAGGCCAGTGTACAGAATATTGAAATAGTCTACTTGTGACATTAACAAAGCTAGCATTAGGGAGACTTTCTGAGAGCACTGTAGCATTGCCAGCATACCTTTAATCAAGTATACGTAATGGAAAGCTGTTTGGGAAATGGCAAAGAGGACCTCACAAAAAGAGCGCCTTTTTCTCTGGGGTTGGGAGAATGCCCGCTCCTCTGGCTATGATAGTGAGAAGGGTGCTGGATTGACAGAGTCACAGAGCAGGATTTCAGTTTGATCATCATTTATGCAGATCCAGTTGTTCAGTATCCAGCAATGAACCTGTGAGAAACACCGGCTAGGATCACCATGTAATATCAATAATCATTGTAGGTAGATTGTAGGTAGTTAGAAGCCTGCGAGACATCCATGTCTATCTTGCTTTTTATTGGTCTGGTGCTGAAAACAGATTTCATGGACCATTGACTTTGTCTGCATGGTCTCCAGGATCCAAAACCCCTCACTCCATACATGTCCGTATAGTAAGGGAGTCAAACAAAGGGGTGAGAAAGAGGTCAGGTTATAGAGGACTCAGCCTCCTTACTTAGGGGTCGATTCCGATTCTGTTTGTAAAGTGAACCGACCGACACGTCCCGGGATAAAGTACCGACCGACACGTCTCGCCGCCGTACGACCCGCGCAGTACGATGGAAAGCCTGTGAATTCCAACCGACTCTCCCGAATATGAACCGGACGACGGAGCCGTACGGAAAAATAGCCTCCGGCCGGAAAAGCCCTCGAGCAGTACCGTCCGACACGTACCCGGAACGGAGCCGAGCGACACGTACCCGTGACGTACGAGTTGCAAAGTACGATGCCATACGTGGGAAACAAGAACGACTCGCATGGAGCACAAGCCGCACGACCGACACGCACACGATACAAACACTCAAACCAACGGACTCCGCCCGCGACCGACTCGAACTCCGGCGAGCGAAACGAACGCCCACGACCGAGTCGAACGCCCATTGACCGAGTCGCACACGACATACACAACACAGCATAACAACAGCGTGAAAGGCTCGGAGAAGCCTGTACGACTCACCAGCAGCGTCCGGCATGGTCAGAAGAACATCTCGTACACACACACAAACAACAGCTGACCAAACACAAAAAAAGGACCAAACAAGCACTGACAACGAAAATATATAAAAAAAAAAAAATCAATTAAGAGAGACACACCCACAACTCAACATATTTAAAGGCCACCAATCACTCCCATGAGCCATTGCCATTTCCTGAGAACCTCCACACACACAACTCTGCTGACACACACCATTGCCATCTCACCAACAGCATTCACACACACACACCCACAAACCTCACTTGCACCCTCACACACACACACACCAATCACCACCACCACCACCCCACCACCACCCCAAACCCCCCCATCCACCCCACCCTCACCACCAACACCACCCCCCACTACCCCAAACCCCCCATCCACTCACCCCTCACCATCACCAACCCACCCCCCCAACACCACAACCACAACTCCCCCATCCACCCCCCCTCACCACTACCACCACCACCACCACCACCCCAACACCAGTACCCCAACCCCCCCATCCACCCCCCCCTCACCACTACCAACACCACCACCACCACCACCACCCCCCACCCCCCAACACCACTACCACAACTCCCCCATCCACCCCCCTCACCACTACCACCCCCACCACCCCCACCCCAACACCACTACCCCAACTCCCACATCCACCCCCCTCACCACAACCACCACCACCACCACCAACCCACCACCCTCGACACCACCACCACCACCACCATGCCCCCCAAGAAGAATCCAAAGTTCACAGATAGTGAGTTGACAGTGTTGGTAGATGAAATCATCAGAGTAGAGCCACATTTGTTTGGCACATTGGTACAGAAGACCCCCATGTCCCAGAAGGCCAAGATGTGGGAGAGAATCGTCAACAAGGTGAACGCACAAGCACCTTGTTTGCGCACAAAGGACGACTGCCAGAACAGGTGGTATGACGTGCGCAGGAGGGTCAAGAAGCTGCTGGAGAAGGACCATAAGCTCAGCAAGCACACCGGCAGCGGCCCCCTGCCAAACCCGTTTACTTCCGGTCCTGGGAGGAGAAGGTGCAGGCCATCTTACCACCGGAGAGCATACATGGTCTGACTGACATCCCAGAGCCTGGTGAGTACACAAATAAGAGACTCAAGATTGTGGGGCCATGTACACATGTCACCGTCAAGGGGACAGGCAAAACAACTTCCGTCAACAAAGCCACAGTAACACAAACAAAGTCATCCCTACAGCCATATGCCTGGCACAGCAACACAACACCTGCTATCTCATACCAACATTGAACTATGTCATCACGTGTACAAACTTAGCAAAAATCAGAGCAACTCAGTGCCACAAAACCCCAACAGACACTGCCACACAGTCTGCCACCACTGTCACACCACCTCACAGGGAACCTGACCCACAGGAAGGAAGCTCGGGGATGTTGGGGAAGTCAGTGTAGCCAAAAGCATGATGGGAGTTGTAGTCACAGCCAATAGCCCCCCTCACAAATGGACCAACAACACCACTTCGAACCATGCGCACCTCACAGGCAGTGGAAATGTACCCTCAAGATGGCTGACACTGGGTCCTGCTGTGGGGAGCACAAGGCCCTGATGGGCTATGTGCACATACCAAATGCAGGACCCTGATGCCTGACATCCTGAAAGTCAACTGCCACTCCCTGCAAGGGAAGCATACACAATAGTGGCCCATCTGGCCATGGAGGGAGAAGCACTGCCAGCTCTGACCATGCCCACCACCATGTGCTGTCACACACCCCTCAACACAAACTCCACACAACTCACCTGGGAGAAGGCATTTACCCACACTTCATGCAAACAACACCCAAGACCCACCATACTGGCTACTGCTGTGTGACGTACAGGGACTGTTGCCACTTGTGTACAACCACCACTACACCACTGACTCACAACCTCAACATCAACCCACACTCACCGACATTGAAGCATGTCTCTGTGTGAATTGCCTGGCCCCTGGGGAGGAGGAGGTACTGCAATGACACAGAAAACCAATGAGGCAGCTGCAAATCACATCTATCCAGCAAAAACTAACAGCAGCCCTGGGAACACACACTGCCAAACCAAAGAGCAGGGCAAGATGGCTGACACATGGATACAATGTATGAGTAGGCTGCTAGTCACACACACGCATCGACCAACCCAATCACAGTCACACTGCCAGCTATTGCAAATGTACCTTTGCACTCAACTTCCGGGGATGCAGTGTCCCAGGGACCCCCTCTGGCCTGGACAGGTAGGCGCGGATTGTAGTTGACAAGTGCAGAAATGCAGACCTACCACAGAGATCCAAACACACAGCAACTCACATACACAGCAGTGACAGGGGACACCTGACTGACTACAATGGACCTACCAACATCCCTCACACTGTAGCATGCTGACATACACTCAAACACCCGTTGTCAGCCACATGAAACGCAGACATTGTCCAGTATTGTAGGCATCATCCACACCACACAGCACTCACTGACATGGACACTGGGGACACAAGGACTAACATGGGCTGTACTGGAGCAGGCATGCAAGTCACAGCTGAAGCAACCGAACACACACCTCTGGTCACGACTCTAGTAAAGAAAGACAGCCGCAGCGAACAGTCCATTCCACCATGGAGGACATTGACATCACAAAGCATGTGTGCAAACACAAAACTCACACACAACTCCATTAGCAACAGTGACACCATCACCTGTGTGAAATGGGATGTGGACTGGGGACACAGACAACACAGAAGAGAACATCAGGACAACCCGGGCATGCTGGACTGTGACCAGGTTGTGCAGACACACTAATGTGATGCACATTGACTGACACAAACTGGCATCACACATGCCCCAAACAGAGATCCCAAACTAGGTGCCTTTGCAAGGATGCCAGCGTCAAAGCACAAATGTTGACAGGGATGAAACACCTGTGTCAGGCATGTGTCAGCACCAGTGCAGGAATGGCACAGTACAATCCAGCGTGCAATTAAGATGCCAGGCAGGCAGACAGCTAGACTTGACAACCAAAGTGCCTCAGGGTGTCAGGTGAATGCACCACACTAATGGAAATCTCCCGCAGTGACAAAGTAGGATGATGCAATGGACAGGCATGCACCACCAACCACAGTGGCCAATGTCATGTGTATGAACCATTGATGTCCATGAATACATCACTAACATTGTGTCTTCCTTCCAAACACAGGGGCAGATGTGGACTCAACCACAGACGAGGAAGAGTCCCAGTCCCAGGCTCCGGTGGACCCACCTGGCTCCGGTGGCGCACAGTCTCACACCTCGTCGGATGACACCCAAGCTGGCCCCTCCGGTCTCGGCCCTCATGCAGCCCCTCGGCAACATTCACCTGCCCCCTTGAAACCACCCCTGCAACTGCTGATACACCGCAAGCCACCCCTGCCAACACGGACAGACCCACCGAACCATCAGACGGCACAGAGTCACAGGGCACCAGGGCACCTGACAACAGCAACAACATCCAAGGTCCCCTGTGACACCTGTGCGGAACACCACAGGTGCTGGCCGTGTGGCGAGGGGTGGTGGGAGGGGTGGGAGGCCGAGCAGAGGCTCCACTGAGGGTGCGGGTCTGCAGGATGACACCCACCTGGAACGCATCATGGATGCGTACCAGGAGAGCACCGGAGGGTTCAGCCAGGTAGTGGGGATCCTCACGGACATCAAAGAACAGCAGGCTGCCCACCATGCCCGCTTGGACTCCCACATGTCCCGTGTTGAAACACACCTGTCAAATATGGAGTCCAAGTGGGATACCATGGAAGATATAGCAGTGGTGCACCGGGAAATGTTGACCTGCCTCCGCCAGATCAGCACCAACTTGAGCCCACCTCCCTGTGCGACGACTACATCTCAGGCAACAACATCTGCCACTGCCACAGGGAGTGAGGGGGGGTCTGGTGGAAGCCCCCGTGCACGGCAGCAGCCTGCAGGTGAGGCTCCCCCTGAGAAGAAGAAGAGGGGTCGTCCGGTGAGGAACAAGTGAGACGAAGATGCCCATGCACATCCCCCAGGAAACCAACACCTGTTCTGGACAGTGACCTTTGTGTGCAAACCGTTCACCTTGTTGTACGACATCGTACTCCCCACATGACATGGAGGGTCTGAGTTGGAACAATGTGCTTAATGACTGTGGACTGTACTCTAGACATTTCATCTACCAACACTCCTATCTTGTTATCTGTGAACTTTGGATTCTAAAGCCAACGGACAACACTCCCAATCCTGAGCACCATCCCCACTTATGTGCTAATAAATTCACCTAAACACAAGACGTGACTCTGTGGTGATTGAGAGGTTGCCAGTGGCATGTAGATCTGGATGTGCTGAAGAACACTGTGCATGCAAACCTGTACTGTGATGAGTACACTGTCATGTCAGTCAGGCCAATGTGCCACATATGTGGGAGACACACCACCAGGTCTACTTTACACATGCCCACCACGTCCAACCAATTCATTGCCAACATCAATGTTGACAAGCAAGCCTGTGGTATGCACAAACTACACAGCCAACCTGAGTCAGTGGTGACAGGCCCACAAGTGCAGTACGTCAATGTCAGTCTGATGTGTAGGCACAAGCAACACACATCAGAAGGTGCAGCACAGTTTATTGTCAGGCAATTGCCACATGTCCCTTATTACACACATGCAAGCTAGCAACACCTGACAGTGGGCACAAGGTCACCAAGTGGATAACTACGGAAGTCCTGGGGTGCCTTGCACATCACTCGTCGGGACACTAACGACTCTATCATGGCAGTGGAGCATGGGCATCAGGGGTCTCTGTACACCAAACAACAGCCACAGTACCCTGTGAAGGACAGACAGAAACACAATTGTTAACACTGCATGACGCCATACAACTGCAACACACATGGCAAACACAAATCACAGACTACACCACCCCAAAATACTAATATCACACAACTGGTGGGGAGTACAGGTAAACTGGATGGACACATCACTGCAGGCATCCACACAAGTAGCACACAGCCACACGCAAGGTGCACCACACACACAAAACATGCACACACAACACATTTACAACACATCACTGTATACTCACATTCAGGAGAAGAAGTTGTTGATGAGCTGTGTGCGGACATCCTCCGCAGCCTCATCATCGCTACTGGCATCCTGGCCCAGGCCAGGATCCTCCACAGGTGGCGGGTGTTGGTCATTGTCATCCTGGATGAGGGGCAACTCCCTTCGCACTGCCAGATTGTGCAGCATGCATGCTACGATGATGATCCGGCACACCTTAGCAGGGGCATACGGGAGGGCACCTCCTGTCTTGTCTAAACACCTGAAGCGGCTCTTCAGGAGTCCAAATGTCCGCTCTATCACCCTCCTGGTACGACCATGTGCCTGGTTGTAGCGCATCTCGGCTGGTGTCACAGGGTTCCTCAGGGGTGTCAGCAACCATGGCATGTTGGGATATCCAGAGTCACCTACATACAGACACATGCACATTAGAGGAGTTGGAGAAAAACAGGTAGCACACAATTGGCAGGCACACACAATGAGGAAAAGTCAGTACACACCAACAAGCCAGGCACGTAGATTCTGCATCCGTGACATCAGTCTAGGGACACGACTACTCCTCATCACATAGGCATCATGCGCAGACCCAGGGAAACGGGCACACACATGGGAGATTGTCATGTCCGCCAAACAAACCACCAGAGCATTGATGGAGTGGAAATTCTTGCGGTTCCTGTATGGCAGCTCATGTGCCTGTGGTGGCACCAAAGCCACATGTGTCCCGTCAATGGAGCCTATGACATTTGGCATCCTCCCCAGGGCATAGAAGTCACCCTTTATGTCTGCAAGTCGTTGGGGTGTGGGGAAATAGATGTACAGGTCCAGGAAATGTAACATGGCCTCCAACACATCCCGAAGCACCCGACTGAACATTGTCTGCGACATCCCTCCACCAGAAGACACAGTGTACTGGAAGGTACCCGTCGCAAAGAAATGAAGGGCTGCCATCACCTTCACCTTGGGGGTCAGTGCCGTCGGGTATGGCCGGCCAGGTTGCAGGTGTGGGTCCAACTGCCCTGCCAACTCCTCAATCACTGCCCTGGTGAAACGGTACTTTCTGATGGACTCACGTTCCACCATCGTTGCCAGGTCCGGGAATGGCCTAGGTACATTTGGGGCCCTGCAGTACAGACAGAAACAAAGGATGAAGGCACACCCTCCAGCAATGTCACAAAGCCACAGCAACACAGCCCATCATAAACAAACACATAACACAATGAGCTGAGGTGGTTGCCACAGGTTACAGACACTAATGTCCCATACATGGCATCAACGCACATTGAAGCCCAAGATGTGCACATGACAGGGCCCCTGTTGTGCCATGACAAAGCAATGGGCCCTAGCACAGTACATCTGCCCTGTTGCCACCTACCACACAAAGCCCACAGTGACTAGTGAGGACAGATATTTTCTCCACATCACAGCTCCCTGACTGACAGTTACACAGGCATGATGTGACGTATCGTTGACATTACACACAACAAGCATGTTAGCCACAGTCCATGTGCCCTGTCGCCACAAGTGGACATATGTAGGTGTCTGTGCCACCCCCACACAACAACACTGTGCATGTACAAACCAATGTGATGTGTGGATCAGCTCACATTGGATCACACCACATGCACACAGATAGTGTATGGACATCACAATGTCGACACTGGTTCACCCTGCGTTGAAGCTACTAACACTGATGAGACAGGGTACATGTGACACGACACACACGCACATCCTGGCTGGGACTGTGTCCATTGCCAATGTCCTGTACTGCATTGCTGCACCCCCTGTGGCAATGGGCACACCACACATGTATGTGTCCACCCACATCCGGGTCCAGCCTGGGAGTGCTTGTCAACAAGTGGCACACGACCAAACACATCCTGTGCCCCCAGACACACACATAAGAGGCAGCCATACATGACTGGGGACACACTGTGGCACAGGCAGTGGTGCCATTGGTGTGCCCCATAGTCCCTAGCTAGTGACAGAGGATGTCATCTGTCAGGAATTGACAGCAAGGCTGACCGACACGTTCAATGTCCCCAAAACCCAAATAACTTGTTCGGACCGAGCCGTGCGCATGTCAGGGACATACATTGCAATGGCGACGGACGCGTGTGACGCATCGGTCGTGTATGACCGAGCCGCGCGCATGTCAGGGACACACATTGCAATGGCGACGGACGCGTGTGACGCGTCGGTCGTGTATGACCGAGCCGCGCGCATGTCAGGGACACACATTGCAATGGCGACGGACGCGTGTGACGCGTCGGTCGTGTATGACCGAGCCGCGCGCATGTCAGGGACACACATTGCAATGGCGACGGACGCATTGTGACGCGTCGGTCGTGTATGACCGAGCCGCGCGCATGTCAGGGACACACATTGCAATGGCGACGGACGCGTGTGACGCGTCGGTCGTGTATGACCGAGCCGCGCGCATGTCAGGGACACACATTGCAATGGCGACGGACGCGTGTGACGCGTCCGTCGTGTATGGCCGAGCCGCGCGCACGTCTTGCCCATTGAATCTGATGGAGACGGGTGTGTGTTGCCATTCAAAATCCGCGTAGTACAGTCATTTGCCGGGCCCTGCACCCTCATTGGCCATGAGCTGTCATGGTGATGGACGCGGATCTGAAATTTGAACGAGGCGTGTGCAGGAAATTCAGTTGGAGTCGTACAACATTGTTGCAATTGCCAGTGTGTCATGGAGGTGATGTTTTAAATGATGCTGAAGGCGTGTACGAGTCGTGCTATCCCATGGATTGGCCAAATTCATAGGATGCAAGCTTTTTGGACCTATCCCTTTGTACCCCAGGGCAGACATGCCTCCACAGCACAGATATAAGGCTGCCTGGCCCCCAGAGAACCCACTTGCCTGCACCACATGCTACTGGAGCACATCAAGATCATCACTGCTGCTGTCTCTGCTTCCTCTGGCTTCAATGATGGCACGTACTGTGGAGAGGGCCCCAGCCTTCAGTGAGGAGGAGAACCAGGCCCTGCTGGACGGGCTCCTGCCGCAGTACACCAAGCTCTATGGGATGCTTGCGCTCTTCTTCTGCTAATCTGGTTTGCGTTCCCCATGTTAGTAAAGTGCGAATGGGTGGCAGATCTTTTAGCTTTACAGCATCTAGACTTTGGAACGCTTTGCCTCCGGAAATCAGACAACTGAACACCTTGTCACGCTTCAGGAAGGAACTGAAAACCAGACTGTTTCCTAGAAACTGATTCCTGCCTATCTTAGTTTAGCTACGCGCAATGGATGATTGGTAACTTAAGCGCCAGGATACCCTTGGGGTGGCAGCTGCGCTATACAAGTGTACCTTACATTACATTACATTACAGGTGAGTGTGCTGTCCACTGCTTTGCTAATTGTGCTACTGGTCTGACCAGCAGCAGCATTAGTGTGTACACCAGTGGCTTGGTTGCCCACTGACTACTGCTCTTGCCACAAATGGGGCACCCACATGTACTGCACAGTTGCAGTGCAGTGCAAGGTGTATTGTCACTAGGTCCCCTTCCCAGGCCATGTCTCAAAGCTGTGAGTGCTGGACACCGGTCCCTCAACCATAGTTGCACCACCTGTGTACCTCATTAGCCTTGCTGATGCCCACATGTGTGACTGCCTGTGTGTTGCACTAATATGTTGCCAGTGTAGTAATGTCCTCTGCACTTTGTCATCCTCACAGGTTGCTGCCCAGAAGAAGCATGATATCTGGAGGAGCATCGTCCGGGCGGTGAGATCCGTGGGGGTCTACAGGCGCAGGATCCGCAACTGCCAGAAGAGGTGGCAGGACCTTCGGGGCTGGACCCGGAGGATCGCACGGGTCCAGCTGAAGCTGTCGCCTCCACGCAGGAGGGGCGGACACCGGACCCTGACCCCCCACATGCTCCGGATCCTGGCGGTGGTCTTCCCGGACCTGGATGGGCAGCTGAAGGCCAGACAGCAGCAAGGAGGGGGTGAGTACATGACTGCACTGTGTGCTGTGTCTGACATGCTATGTGCCCCCTCTGGCCTGGTAACACCTCAACAGTACATTGTTCAGTTAGTCCAGGACCCATGTCCCTCTCTGGTGACTTGACCCCTTCTCATCTGTTTGCCAGGTGTTGCTGTTTCTGTCTGGGCATAGTGTCACGTGGGAACTGTGCCCTTACATGTGAAGGTGCATGGGATGTGGGCCAGCATTGCTTCAGGGGACTCAGTGTTGTGCTTCAAGGGTGGGACCATTGTACAGTACATGCCAGGGTCCTGGTATTTATCTGCATGTACTCCTGTCATGTGGCCAATTGACAGCTCGGGCTCACCACATGTGCCTGGGGCATTCGGCACACACCCATGCTGCTGGTTGGGTAAACTGTTGGGGCCTCTGGAGCATGTACCTCAAGTGTGTCACATATGCACAGCCACCTGCCTACTGTCCATGGCTATCACCTGTTCCACGTGGAGCAGGACAGTCATGGCTAGTCCAGGGCATGCTACAGTCTGTACTCCCACTCCTGTGTCTCGGTTGGCACTTTGTGCCAGGTGAACAGTTCCCTCAGGTGTCTGCCCCTGTGTCATTGTGCTGTGGCACCGTTGTCAGGCCCACTGGTGTGTACATGGGTTTGGGGTCAGCATGCAATCTGAGATGTGCCCATGTGAGACAATACCTCTGTGACATGTATGGATGTGATGACTTGACCGTGCACAATGGTGCCTGCAACCGGGTAGTTCCAGCAGCTGGGTGTCATTCACAGCAGAGTGCGAGTTGCTCAGCTTCAGAGTGCCCTGTCCCATGTCTCTCATGCGTCCAATGGATCTGGGGTGGGCACATCAGAATCCAGACGCTGTTGTTACTGTGGATGGTAATGTGTAGTTGTCAGCTGCAGAGTTTGCAGGCCCCATGTCTTGGGAATGTGACACAGTGGTGACAGTTGTTGTAGGGCTGCCCTGCCCCCTGTGACTGGAGACTGTGATGTATGATCTCACAGGCATGGCTGAGCCATGGGACTACACTACCTAGGGGTGATCCAGCAGGAGTGTGTCATGTGCAACATGCACTCCATTGTGCCAAGGTATGCAGGACTTGCGGGGATCAGGATGTCTGGTGCATGTACTCAGCCCCAGCCTCTCAGATGCAACACTGGCCATCCCTACGTCCAGGCAAATGTACAGGTCCATTGTCAGCAGATGTGATGTGTGCATGTTGACAGACCACTACGTATTTTCAGGTCTTGTCAAGTGATGGGTAGGTGGTGCATGTGTCTGCAGTGGGGTGTAGGGATCCTACATGCGCAAGACAGATGGGTGCAAGGGCAGGAGGGATGTGAATGCCATGCTCGACTCTCAGACTAACCATTGGCCTATGCAAATCTGTGTGAGCACTCCTAGCAAAGTTCAACTGATTGATGCCCGCACTTGGCCACTGATGTGCTGTACTTTCTGTGGTGTGTGTGGTCAGTGCAGATGACTAATGTGTTTTCATTCTATTTTCCCTGTGCAGATACAGACACGGACACAGAGGGAGACCGCTCCACGGACCAGGGGGAGCCAGAGAGCCAGACTGGGTCGGAATTTGAGGAGTCGGAGGGACCCAGTGGCACGGAGGGCGAGGGGAGTGAGTCTGTGGGCTCCTCGGCAAACACCACCGCAGCTGAGAACCACAGCAGCAGTCACGGGGACTGCCTTGTGGAGGCGGGTGGCAGCAGCCACCATCCAACACCTGTTGAGGTTGTCCCCGCCCCCACCATCACTGCCCTCCCCATGGCTCCCACATCTAAGGTCCGTGGAGGCGCCCGTGTTCATGGGCATGTCTCCTTCCAGTCAGGCACCGCACCCCCTACCCCAGTGTCCCCTGCAGCCCTGAGTGAGGAGTCTGTCGACCTGCTGCGGCAGATCCATGTGGGGCAGTCATCCATGCTGCGTGTCTTCCATGTGCACACGGGTCTGTTGAACCAGCTGGTGTCGTACATGGAGGGCATGTCATCATCCATGTCTGCCCTACAGAGGACCAGTCAGGGCATGGCCTCCTCACTGACGGCAGCAGTGTCCCTCCTCCAGCAGTCCCTCCCCCTCCTGCCCCTGCCCCATCCCCTACTCCCAGCACCCTACCTGTCCAACTCACACACACACCTGCACCATCATTGCACACAACAGACCCAGGCACTACACACACCCCCAAGCCAAAGTCTAAACATGCACGCACGCATACTCAGGGGACTGAAAATACACTCACTGGGGATGGGTCAGACACACACACACATGCATCCACAGGCACTCCGCAGTCCTCCGATGCCTCACCCTCCACAGCCCCTTCCACGGCCCCTTCCACTGCCTCAACTGCATCCCCAGCTGCAAAGAGGCTCTTCCTGGTCGACCTCGGACTCTTCCCCACTGATCCATCCACACCAGCACACAAGGGGAAGAGGGGGTCCGGCCACACAGAGGGGGTGTCCCTCGCCCCCAGACACCCTCCCCCAGGCGCAGGCAGGCTGAGACACCACGCCGCAGGTCCCCCGCACACGGAAGAGCAAGACCCCACCACCGGCCCAACACTCCACCAGACAGTCTCCACCCGCCATCCCCCAGGCTCCCACTCCACAGGTCCCACCACCACACCCTGCCCCAGGTTCACCCACCCACCGCTACCGCATCCCCAAGATGCTCAGGTCTTCCCCACCTGCCTCTTGCTCTTCCAGCACCCCACACCCCACTCAGCCTGTGTGTGGCACTGCTGTGGAGGGCGTGCCCTCCCCTCCGTCCTGCCCACATCACCGGATCCACTTCCTGCTCCCCTGGGGATGGGCACTGCAGTGGAGTCTCTGCCCTCCCGGTCTGACTTGGGCACTGCAGTGGGTTCCGTGTCCACTCCCTCTGACCTGCCCACTGCAGTTGTGCCGGCACCCACTGCTCCTGACTTGTGCCCCCCAGTTGTGCCGGTACCCACTGATCCTGACTTGTGCCCCCAGTTGTGCCGGCACCCACTGCTCCTGACTTGTGCCCCCCAGTTGTGCCGGCACCCACTGATCCTGACTTGTGCCCCCAAGTCGTGCCGGCACCCACCCTGTCAGACTCCTCCGCTGCAGCTGCCGCTCCTGCACCCACCAGCCCTTCCCTGCCTGTTTCTGTAGACCCATGATCCTGTACCTGCGGTGCCTGGCTGGCCTCTATGTATGCCCCTCCCAGGGGTATGTCCCCTTCCGTTGGCAGTGCAGGCATGCCAAATGTGGCATTTGGACACTTGACCCTGTTGGGTCTGTTTATGGACTGGCCATAGGCCTTCATGTTTTTCTTCTTGATTTTCCATTTCACAAATAACTCGGCTGAATAAAAGCTCCTTTTTGTTCACTAGTGGTTTTGCTTCAGATGTACATGATGTTGTTGATACTTGACATGCCCTTGCTCCAGTGATGGTGTATTCCATGGCTGGGAAATGTAGTGTCACTGTGCTGGAGACCATGTGGCCCATGGGGGGTATGTCCTGTTGGGGTGTGTATCCATGTCATCCTTTGCAGCAATCCGACGGGGTCATGATTATGGTCTTTGGAAATGTGTTATCTATCTTTTGTTAGCAATGTCTCATCAGTGTCTTACACACATGCACACCTGTTGGCCTTAGCATGGTTCAATTGGCCCATTTCACTGACTGTGTGGCCATCTCCAATGGACATGCAAGTGTATGCATCTATGTGGATGGACTCATCTGTGTCCTCAGTGCTACTTCATCTACATGTGTGTTGACTCTGTGCAGTTGACTCAGGGGACCCTCCCGTGCCCAGGCTGCTGTTACCAGGGCCACCAATGTGTGGTATATGTTAGCTGTGTGACAAAGTATACTGCTGACATGCTGGTGGCCTGCATGGACAACATATGGCACAGCTTTCCTTCCACAGGAGTGGAGTCCCCTCATGTCACTGTGCTGATGGGGGTTGAGACCCCATTGGCACAGTGCTCTACATATGCTGCATGTGTGATCCCCACACTCACCTTCATGTCACTGTGCTGATGGGGGTTGAGACCCCATTGGCACAGTGCTCTACATATGCTGCATGTGTGATCACCACACTCACCTTCATGTCACTGTGCTGATGGGGGTTGAGACCCCATTGGCACAGTGCTCTATATGCTGCATGTGTGATCCCCACACTCACCTTCATGTCACTGTGCTGATGGGGGCTGAGACCCCATTGGCACAGTGCTCTACATATGCTGCATGTGTGATCCCCACACTCACCTTCATGTCACTGTGCTGATGGGGGTTGAGACCCCATTGGCACAGTGCTCTACATATGCAGCATGTGTGATCCCCACACTCACCTTCATGTCACTGTGCTGATGGGGGTTGAGACCCCATTGGCACAGTGCTCTACATATGCTGCATGTGTGATCCCCACACTTACCTTCATGTCACTGTGCTGATGGGGGTTGAGACCCCATTGGCACAGTGCTCTACATATGCTGCATGTGTGATCCCCACACTTACCTTCATGTCACTGTGCTGATGGGGGTTGAGACCCCATTAGCACAGTGCTCTACATATGCTGCTGTTTAGTACCACACAGTTACCTTTTGTACACTCAAGTGATGGGTGTTGAGGACATTACTGCAGTGCTCATGTGAGGCTTGGCTTGTGTTAGCCACACTATGGTATTGCAGACACGTGTTGTGAGTTACATTGTGTGTACATGGTCATGTTCACTGTGGTGGGTATTGTACACAGACTACATGTTGTGGTCATGAGGTTGTTGTGGATATCCTTTGGTTTGTAGTCCTTATGTTGGGGTATGGGGTATGTGTTACACATCACCCATCCTATGTGTGTGGGCATTGGTAGTGGTACTCACACAGTTCACTATTGGTGGTGGTGACAGGCAAGAGGCCCCCTATGGGTGGGGGTGTGAGTAGTCCCAGGCAAGAGGCCCCCTATGGGTGGGGGTGGAAGTGGTGACAGGCAAGAGGCCCCCTATGGGTGGGGGTGGAAGTGGTGACAGGCAAGAGGCCCCCTATGGGTGGGGGTGTGAGTAGTCCCAGCCAAGAGGCCCCCTATGGGTGGGGGTGGGAGTGGTGACAGGCAAGAGGCCCCCTATGGGTGGGGGTGTGAGTAGTCCCAGCCAAGAGGCCCCCTATGGGTGGGGGTGGGAGTGGTGACAGGCAAGAGGCCCCCTATGGGTGGGGGTGTGAGTAGTCCCAGCCAAGAGGCCCCCTATGGGTGGGGGTGGAAGTGGTGACAGGCAAGAGGCCCCTATGGGTGGGGGTGTGAGTAGTCCCAGCCAAGAGGCCCACTATGGGTGTGGGTGGGAGTGGTGACAGGCAAGAGGCCCCCTATGGGTGGGGGTGTGAGTAGTCCCAGGCAAGAGGCCCACTATGGGTGGGGGTGGGAGTGGTGACAGGCAAGAGGCCCCCTATGGGTGGGGTGTGAGTAGTCCCAGCCAAGAGGCCCCCTATGGGTGGGGGTGGAAGTGGTGACAGGCAAGAGGCCCCTATGGGTGGGGGTGTGAGTAGTCCCAGCCAAGAGGCCCACTATGGGTGGGGGTGGGAGTGGTGACAGGCAAGAGGCCCCCTATGGGTGGGGGTGTGAGTAGTCCCAGGCAAGAGGCCCCCTATGGGTGGGGGTGGAAGTGGTGACAGGCAAGAGGCCCCCTATGGGTGGGGGTGTGAGTAGTCCCAGGCAAGAGGCCCCCTATGGGTGGGGGTGGAAGTGGTGACAGGCAAGAGGCCCCCTATGGGTGGGGGTGTGAGTAGTCCCAGCCAAGAGGCCCCCTATGGGTGGGGGTGGAAGTGGTGACAGGCAAGAGGCCCCCTATGGGTGGGGGTGTGAGTAGTCCCAGCCAAGAGGCCCCCTATGGGTGGGGGTGTGAGTGGTGACAGGCAAGAGGCCCCCTATGGGTGGGGGTGTGAGTAGTCCCAGCCAAGAGGCCCCCTATGGGTGGGGGTGGAAGTGGTGACAGGCAAGAGGCCCCCTATGGGTGGGGGTGTGAGTAGTCCCAGCCAAGAGGCCCCCTATGGGTGGGGTGTGAGTGGTGACAGGCAAGAGGCCCCCTATGGGTGGGGGTGTGAGTAGTCCCAGCCAAGAGGCCCCCTATGGGTGGGGGTGTGAGTGGTGACAGGCAAGAGGCCCCCTATGGGTGGGGGTGAGAGTAGTCCCAGCCAAGGGGCCCCCTATGGGTGGGGGTGGTAGTGGTGACAGGCAAGAGGCCCCCTATGGGTGGGGGTGATGGGCAAGGGGGGCCTGGGTGTTTGTCACAGGTTTACTGGTACGTGTCGGCTGTTTGTTTGGGGGGGTGTCTCTTACCGTCTCCGTCGTTGGCGTCTGTTCCGGATCAGTCCATGGATGTAGAGGATCGGTATGGCCTGTGCGATGGGATTCATGTCGACACCGGCTCGTCTGCACTGGTCGTTGGTTCGCTTTCGTCCCAGTTGCAGGCTTGTACGTCTCGTGTCCGGGGATCGTGTTGTGGCGCGAATCGTTCCTTTCATGCAGCTTTTCCGGATGCTGTGACGTGCCGTACGTGTCGACTCGCTCGGCGCATAGGAAGTGCGCATCGTACTTGTCCGGCCGGAAACAGCTCTGACCTAGCCCCCGTGCGAGTCGATTCTGCGTTTACGGGACTGGGTCGTAGGGTGAATTGAGTATTTATTTGGCGAGTTCGTGTCGGTCGAGTTTTCAGCACATGCACGCATCGTACTTGATCGGCAGGACTGACCGGCTCCCGGGACGGATCGGTCGGGAGGTAAGCGTCCGGACGGCTCTTTTTGAGCTGTCCGACCCGAATCGGAATCGGCCCCTTAATTGAACAAACAAGAAGACTCCCACTGTATTGGAAAAGACTATCTTCCCAGTGACCTTTATAGTTTTTAAGGAAAAGAGTAATTTTTCTTAAAATGACCCTCACTTACCAAGATATCTCATGGTGGCATGCCTCATCATCGGGTTCTTCCCGCTCGCTGCGGGACGGGGCATGCTGCGACCGACGGAGACATGAGAGCACTTTGTAGGATGCAAACTATAAGGTAAATGATGGTATAAGAGTGGGAGGGTCTATTTAGTGGGTTAAAAAATACCTGGCTAAATGGGAACTAAATATTTATTCAATAGCTGGTATTATTAAAAGTGGGGAAAGGAGAAACACATGCTAATGTGTGTGTATCTTACAGTCAACATGTTTCAAGCCAATCCCCTAAGGCTTTTCTTCAGGACCATGACAATGATCCCATGTACCACTCCTAATATAAACACCACCTAGGTCTTCTTAACCAATATTAAGGGTAAACACGTGCAATACCATACCTAATTGGTATTTTTTCAGCATCTGAGCCACGGGCAGGCAGAATATGCAGGGCAAGGGAGCAGCTTTGAAGACTGTGTGACTACAAGCGCCCCTTCCCTCCGTTGAGCTCATGGAGCCAGATTTCGGCATCTAAAATATCCTTACAAGAAAAAATACAGAGACGGACGAGACTTATCAGGGTTTCACTTGGATTGAAATACTGAGGCATTACTGGTGACGGGAGAATAGATTACGGCTTCCCCAGGAAATTGGGTCATTTGGATTAACGAATCATCGAAAAACCTTACCTGTGGCCAAGTAGGATTTTTACTATGGATCTAATCTTCTTGGGTTTTTGTATGACCTGTTACCAGTAATATGAACATACTGCATTGTTAAAATTCTGGATTTTGGGGAATTTCTTTATTGGACTACTTAAATTTCTTGACACATTTGAAGTGTGCTACGTTGATCCGCAAGACCGGGACAACTTGATCAGACATCTAGCCTTGAAGATGTCACTTGTTGAGACGAAACACGTGTCGGCTGCTCTTCTAACTCAATTCAAGCTGCATTGCAACACTTGGCTCCTTACTTGTCATTTATTGGGGGTCGGAAACAGTGCATGTTTACCATTGTTCGAGTGCTGTGGTACATGAACTGTCTCATGCAGCAACATTGGTAAGGCAAACTATTCCACATTTTTATGGTTTGGCTTGACAGAGCAGCTGTGACCAGACAGTTCTGTGAAAACCACAAGGAGAGGTGCTTTGCCTCCGCCCACATCTTGAGAGCAAGGCGTACATGTTTTGATTGGTCAGATGTTGTGTGCTTCCACAAAAAAGTGCTTGCCCTTTACACAGCTGTGATCATTTTGTGTATTTGTCAAGCTGCCAGAGCTTGACTTTTCAGGGCCACAAATGACATTGTAATGAGTTTAAAGTGTCTTAAATAACTAGATAATGCTGTTGTAATTTAGAATCTTCCCACTTGGTACCTTCCTCCTCCCCTCCCCACTATTGTTTAGTAGAATGATCCCACTGAGGGTTCTGAAGTGTGCCTTAGAATGTTGGGTAGATTCCTGTGAGGCATGCTGGCTGCGACGGATCACTGACAGAATATTGACAACACTAATATCGACCTACAGAAATATCGTGACATAAATATCGTTGTCAAAAATATCGACCTCCTATCTTCGTAATGGTAAGTACAAAAATATCGAAAAAAAATATCGTTGTTAAAAATATTGAAGTACAAAATATCGTTTTTTTATATGTATTATAAATAATGTAAAATAAATTAAATAATACATTTTACTTTAAATTGTTTTTAGATTTATTTGTAAATTTTAACAATTATAAGTAATAAATGTAATTTAAAAATAAATTAAACATATATCTAAAATGTAATATATATATTTACTTAAAAATAATTAATAAATAATAATTTGAATTAATTATAAAATGTTAGAAATATATTTAAAAAGAAAGATAAATATATATACATACACCTGTAACACATTTAAAAAAAATATTATAATATAAATTAAAATATTAAAATATGTAATATTTTTCAAACCTACATTTTAAACTACATTTAGTGCAACAGTAGGGAAAGTGTTGGATAGCGGAGGGTAAAAAATTACTATTCCCACTCCAGCGAGTGCAACAGTAGGGAAAGTGTTGGATAGCGGAGGGGAATAATTTACTATTCCCACTCCAGCTATTGCAACAGTAGGGAAAGTGTTGGATAGCGGAGGGGAATAATTTACTATTCCCACTCTAATGAGTGCAACACTAGGGAAAGTGTTGGATAGCGGAGGGTAAAAAATTACTATTCCCACTTCAGCGAGTGCAACAGTAGGGAAAGTGTTGGATAGCGGAGGGGAATAATTTACTATTCCCACTCCAGCGAAGGCAACAGTAGGGAAAGTGTTGGATAGCGGAGGGGAATAATTTACTATTCCCACTCCAATGAGTGCAACAGTAGGGAAAGTGTTGGATAGCGGAGGGATAAAAATTACTATTCCCACCCCAGCAAGTGCAACAGTAGGGAGAGTGTTGGATAGCATAGGGGTAAAAATTACTATTCCCACTCCAGTGAGTGCAACAGTAGGGAAAGTGTTGGATAGCGGAGAGTATTAATTTACTATTCCCACTCCAATGAGTGCAACAGTAGGGAAAGTGTTGGATAGCGGAGGGAAGAAAAATACTATTCCCACTCCTGCAAGTGCAACAGTAGGGAAAGTGTTGGATAGCGGAGGGGTAAAATTTACTATTCCCACTCCAGCAAGTGCAACAGTAGGGAAAGTGTTGGATAGCGGAGGGGTAAAAATTACTATTCCCACAGAACAAAATTCAAATTTAAAAACAAACAAAATATCAACTACAATGCAAAATATAATTAAAAAAACAAAAACAAAACATAAATAAAAATTTAACAAAACATATAAAAATACTTTAATGTAGCAAAAATCTAAAATATTAATGTTTTCAATTTAACGAACAATTTACAAACAAATAAATATTTTGTAATAGAAATTTATCTTAATCAAAAAGTTAAAAATTACATAAATATAATATTTATTTTCCTACACTATAACACCACACAATTTACAACACACATCTAAATTAAACAAAAAAGTGAACCTCTATAATTGACACAATTAATTATAAATTTAACACATATTAATAATTATAAAACACATTTAAAAATGTAAAAATTAATGTACAAACCAAACGTTACAGCTATTGAACCTAAATGCCCAAACAAAATAAAAACTAAACAATTACCAAAAATATTTATCAATTAATAAACGAATATTAATGATCATGTAATGATTAATTAATTTAAACTAAATTACTTTCCACCCTCTACCCCAAAAAACACCAAAACACACACCTAAAAATATTTACACAATTTCCATAACTAATTTTACATTAATCAATTAATATAAATTAACAACAAATCATTAATTCATTTAAAAAAAATTACTTCCCACCATTTACCACTATAAAACTCACAACTCAAAATTATTACACAATTGGCATATTTAAAATTTAATTAATTAGCATTAATTAACAAATAATTAATTAATTATAAATAAATTACCTCCCTGCATATTCCCCTATAAATACCACCACCAATTTCGTAAAACATGACACAATGAACATAATTAATTAACAATTAATTAATTAATTAATAACAATTAACAAGCAAAATATAAATAATTATTAATAAATTAATTCACGCAATTAACACTATAAAATAAATTAATTAAATATAATATTAAAAATATTAATAAATGTATTAAAATTAAATTACTTCCCACCCTACTACCCTATCAACCCACAACCCGCTCCTAAAAAAATAACACAATTAACATAATTACCAATTAATTAATAATAATTAACAACCAATTAACTAATTAATAATAAATTAATTCCCACAGTTAACAATATAACATAAATAAATATTATTAAATAAAAAATATTACAAAATTAATTATAATTAAATTACTTCCCCTATTACCGTATAAACCCACAACCAGCTCCTAAAAAAATGACACAATTAACATATTTACCAATTAAATAATCAATAAAAATTAACAGCCAATTATTAATTAATTATAAATTAATTCCCACAATTAACACTATGAAATCAAAAATAAATAAATACTAATAAATAAAAATTAATATTCAATTTATTATAATTAAATTACTTCCCACCCTATTCCCCTATAAACCCACAATCCGCTACGGAACTAAAACGCAAAATTTAATTAAAATAAAATTAATAACTTCTAAAAATTTAACACACATATTAAAAAACAAATGCAATACTTAGACAAAAAAATAGAGCACATACATTTAAAATACATACTAAAATACATAACACTAAAAACGATATTTTTTACAACTATATTTTTGCAAACAATATTAATTACTTTGATATTTTAGAAAACGATATTTCTTACCTGAAACTCGATATTCTTGAGCACGATATTCTTGCAGTCGATATTTATGTAGCTCGATATTTTGGACTCGATATTAGTGCAAGTCGACATTTCCTACTCGATATTCTGACTCTTTACCGGCTGTGACAGTGGTGGAGCAGTGGAGACGATCAATAAAGCTTACCTGAACCCACCTGGGAGTTTGTCCTTCTTCCACCTGTGGATCTTCTTCGCAACAAATGTATTGTGTTTTTCTCTGGCAGCAGCACAGATAGGAAGAGGACAGTCATTAACCTACACAGATTTTTAGGTCTGGCTTGACAGTGCAACTGTCACTTGGCCTTCTAACCTACATCAATATTATTATATAGCTCTTTGCCGCCACAGAAATACATATCCATTCCCATGCTATCTACTTGTAACCAGTAGCGACCGTTCTCAAACCAAAGTAGTGGGGTGGACGGGACGACGGCATAACACACAACACAAAAACAAATAACTTACCTGCCGCATCGCCACTCTTCTGCTCCTCTCTGGCTCCAGTGTAGGCACAGTCTCCCAGACTCCTCTGCAGCCTATCCAGACGCTGCTCTCAAATTGAGAGCAGCATCAGGATTGGCCTGAGAACCCTCGATTTCTGCTCACAAAGAGACTGGGAGCCTGTGCCTGCTGTCTCCAACCCGGCAATGCAGTTCAGGAGACAGCTCAGTGCACATGTCGGTTTGGCTGTCTTAAGATGGCCAGCAAAACCGACATGCGCACTGATAGCAGTGCCCACCACCCCCCCTCGGTGACAGCCATCGCAATGGCCCCACTCTCAAGACTCAACCCTCAGAGGAAAAATAAAACGATAATAGACATGTTTTATTATAATTTTCTTTTTCACGTTTTGAGGCTGCTGCCAGGGGAGCGACGCTCCTCCGCCATAGCGTAGGAGCCGCCACTGCTTGTAACACTTCACATTATCATATAACATTGCTTTAAAGACAGACCTATTGACATTGCCAATGCTTGTTTCACTTTTAACCTGAAACCCAAATCCAAAGGAATTAACATGCAGTTTTGTTGTTGCCAAACAGGTTTTTACAACCAAAGTCCCTGAGGGCCTAGGTCGTTCTTCCTAGAGTACTCTCTGGGGAGACCAAACCCTTTTGTTTTATTATACCCAGCAGAATACATGTATTCTGTCAGTGAGTATAACTCTTGGCAACAAACAGCAACTACACCCTATCATTTCCTAAAGCATCATTTTCTAACAAAAGAAGAGCGCGGTTTTGTTTTATTAGAGTGCATGCTCACATGTTAAACCTAAAATACATTTTGTTAACAATTTTGCAAAACTCAGACGAGTAAGAAATAGCCGCCTTACTTGTTTGTTTATATCGGTGACTCAGCTAATTTTCAATGAAAAAGTAAAGTCATATTTCCCTCAAGTAACAGCTAACGGAGGCCTGAGTTTCCTGTCCTAGACCTGCCCCCAGAGAAGGAGCCGCATGAAGAGAAAGGCGCTTTTGATGCAGGAACTGTGCGGCCACAGAGTGAGTCATCGCAGTGCAGAGATAATAAGGGCAAACATTACTCATTGCATCAGGGCTGGGCTGCAGCGAGCCCTGTGTCTGGAGTTTCTCTCCTAGAGTATGCATGCAAGCGTCCATAAGCTTGCCTTCTCAAATGGCAGCTCAGTGCTGACTTGCGAGCTTGCTGAACCCTTGGGGGCCTATTTATGAGCTCCTTGCGCGTCACCGGCGGCGCAACCTGCTGCGTGAAATTTACAAGCACACGTAAAGCCACCCTGCGTGGCTTAACATGTGCTCGTAAATATCGCCCCATTTCACGCAACACGTTGCGTGTTGGGGGCATGACATGGGTGTTGCTGTGGGTGTTCCCACGCAACACCCATGTCCAGTGATGCATTTCCAGATTTACGAGTGTCAGGATATCCACGTAAGATATATTTACGTACAATGGTTCTGAATAGAACGCCTTTATAGAGCAAGTGGACATGAAGCGCAACACCCTGACCTGAACCAAGTACATTATTAAGTGCTGCGATTCTTAAGAAACAGAGTCTGTCTAATCCTTGGAGGGTCTTGGCAACCAGTCACTGAAAACACATATTCTTCAGGCAATATGATTCACTGGACTCTACTATGTATACACGAATAAACTGATGATAGACCAATCATGGCCTACATGCACACGTGCTCATGGAAGCAATACGTAGAGCAGATTTATGGCTAATGAAGTGATCCTCTTATAACTATGGCTTCAGGCTTCATAGTATTCATTTTTTTTTCTGACTCCAGTCACCTTTTTAGATCTCTGGACGAGTTGGTGTCATCAGTTCTTGAAAATATACAAAGCTAAGTACAGAGAGAGGGGGTCCTTGGGTCTGCCTTTGGCTTTCACCTGTTTTTCATGGCTTTCCATTGTTTGGATGGGCTATACATGAAGGCTATGGCACTTCGTGCATAGTAACAATATCCCATTTATGATCCGGTAGCTTTCATAATGGGTCATCAAGTTCTTTTGGTTAGACTTCATTAGACTCCGGATGCGGAATAGTGCGGCTTGAAATTTTGCCAGTCACACTGTCAGTGATATTTTAGTTGCTGGTGTATGTATGGCTTTTATGTAGGACGTGCTTGCTATCTGGATGCATTAGTCTTTTATGAGGAGACAGAGCTATTCACTAATCACTCTTGCAAGTTCATTTGTTTTGCTTTGCTGTCATGTTAAGATTTAGTTGAATTTACTGCTCTTCTGTTAGCAAAGTAAAGGTTTACACACGTGCATAGACATTTTTAGGTTGCGCCTACTAGACAGCACATATTTTTGTTGTGAGATGTATTGTTAGCTTACAGTGGGACTTAGAGCCCAGCCCATTGCTTACCATTGGTTGGCTTCACTGTCACTCAAATTGGTTTGCTTCTTATTTACTAGTGTGTGCAGACGTTCCTTCCTCTTCTTGTGTTTGTCTCTTGGATGGATTATTTGTGTCCCTCCACTGCTCACTTTTCATGTGATACTTTTTTATTTATGTTTAAACACTCCACGAGAGTGCAGGTGTTTTCCAACTGTCTCCCTCATATACTACTCTCATTACATTCTCTCGCCCATGTGCTTCTCCTCACTAGCTCCGCGTTTCTCTTTACCACCTATTTGCGCCCCCTCCTGAGCACTCACTTTGCTCTCTCTCCATAGCCTTTCCCCCGTCACATGGTCCCTAGATATCTACCACCCCCAGTTTTGCTTGCACTCCCTGCTCTCCTGTGTCACTTCTGCCCCCCCCACCGCGTTGCTTGACCCTGTTGCTTCTACCCCATGTGTTGCTTCCCTGGCCCTCTTTAAAAAAACAATTTCACCTGTTTTTTTTCGTTTTAGTTACCAATCCAACTTGGATTGGTAACAGAAAAAACAGCTGTGTCGTTTTGTAGGTACGCACATGCATGGTGCACAAGCTTACAAAACGATGCCAGTGCTTTTACAAAGCTTTTGTTTTAATTCTTTAGCCATGCTCCACTGCATTAGTGATGCTATTCTGTGCAACATGACCCCCAATTTATGGGATCCCAGAGTACATTGTTTACATTGTCAATACAGTCTGTAAAGCATTGGGAAGGTATCGGACTGTTGTGAAGCAGGGCTGTCTCATTAACCTGACCTTTTTCACATATGAATATCTGTGGTCCTGCACCTTACATGGCAGGGAGAACAAGCTTCCCTCCCAGAAGTGTACTTATTCCCTGGGGCAGATTGTTCCATGGGTCGATCCTGTCCTTGGCCAACTCTGTGCGGACTAGAACTAAACAACAGAGTCAGTCAATGCTTTACTCCCCATCAAGTTTCCTGGTTGGTTGAGCACTGCCATTTCCTGTAATGCCATCACTATGCAAATTAGTACATTTATACTAAAAAAAACACTTTTTGTGTTAAACAATGTTAGTAAGCATTCCTGTTCATGGTACTTGGTAGTGACCATACATCACAGAAGAAGTTACTTCTTGCGCAGCATTCACTGAGTTTCTCTGTCACCATCCATTCATGCTCATTGCTTTTACATCAGGCATTGTCATGGGCAGCATGTCTGGCCACTGAGATGCCTTTCCAGGAGTGAGGAGACACTGAGGCAGCAAGGCCCCACTGCCCAGTGCTTAATTTGCAAAAACAGACATGGTTAGAGGAGACCTCTGGTCCCGATTTAGTGGCCTCCCTCCCCCCAGAGTATGACGCCCTGACGTATAACAGGCAGGGGAACAAAAGAGGGGGCGGAGTTGCAGTACTTAGCCGCAGGACACTCCCCACCGAGAAAATAATTGAGGAGAGCCTAGATGGAGCAGAGGTCCTGGGAATTAAGATCGGGCTCAAATCATCCTGCTTGATTGTGGTAGTGGTCTACCGCCCCCTCAGCCAACCCGGCTGTTTAATGATCTATTCCACGAAGTGGTTAGTGATCTCTGTTCAAGATACCAACAGATTCTGGTATTGGGGGACTTCAACTACCATTGGGATCTGACACCAAGAGACTGCGTGTCTAGTAGGTTTGGAGAAGCTATGACCATGCTAGGGCTGCAACAAATTGTGGAGTCCCCTACCCATGTGAAGGGTCACACGCTAGACCTTATCTGGATCACCTCATCAGCTAAGCTACAAACTGAATGCAGACCATGTAGCTGGTCAGATCATTTTCTGATCAGCTTCAAACTCCCTGTAGGTAGCCGCCCTAGAAACCCACCCCCCGTGTGGAGGGTGGTACGGAATTGGAGTAAGATAGAGGACGCCAAGCTGAGGGAAGCCTTAAATGTGACAGTACACTCGGGTTTACAGTCCGGCGATCCGGATCTGGTGTATGAGAGATTCTCATCCGAGCTGCGGGCAGCCATTGACTGGGTGGCTCCTGACCGAAGGGAAAGGATACTGAACAATATGAAGGGTGCCCCATGGTACACACATGAACTAAGAGGGGAAAAACAGGCTCTCCGTCAATGCGAAAGGCACTGGCGGAAAACATATGACCCAGTATCCCAGGAGACGTATAAGGCAAAACTAGCCCTCTATAAAGCATCAATCACCAGATCTAAATCTGCGTACTATGAAGTAAGGATCAGGGAGGCTTTAGATACGCAGAAAGAAACCTTTAATGTACTCAGGGAGCTGAGTCGCATGAAAGAACCTAGGACGGTCACGAATGAGGCTGACTGTGAAAAGGTACAGGACTTCTTTCTAGCTAAGGTCAACGACATTATTATAGAAATAGGTAATACTCGCATAACCCCCTGTCTTCTATCAGTGGTGGACCCACCTGATTTTCAGGGTGGCTGTCTGTCAACCTTTCCTGCACTTGATTCAAATGGCTTAGCCCATATTATGGCCAAAGTAAAGTCTGGGTCACCAGATGATCCCTGCCCTCCTAGGGTGCTTAAAATGGTCATTCCGGTGGTAGAGCCAGAGGTGTTGTCACTACTAAACCTCTCCTTGGCCACGGGAAATGTACCTCACAAATTTAAGGAAGCCATGGTGATTCCATTGCTGAAAAAAGCTGGGGCGGATACCAACAACTTGAAAAACGTCCGACCCATTTCCCGACTTCCTTTCCTGGCCAAAGTTCTCGAGCAACATGTGCTTAGAGTTCTCTCGTCCTTCTTGGAAGAACATCAGCTGCTACATACATGGCAAGCAGGATTTAGGGCCCACAACAGCACTGAGTTGGTGATGCTCTCGGTGCTGGATGAATTGAGGCTTGCAGCTGACAAGAAGAATCCCTCAACATTGATATTATTAGATATCTCAGCCGCGTTTCACACGGTGAACCACGCGCAGTTATTGGCCCGTGTCCGGCAGCTGAGAGTCACCGGGATGGTCCTCCAATGGATTACCTCCTTCCTGGAGGATCGATCTCAAATGGTCCAACTAGGAGAATGTAGGTCCAGACGGGGTGTCTTGCGTTGGGGGGTTCCGCAGGGCTCTGCGCTGTCCCCCCTGCTATTTAATATCTACCTCCAGCCGTTGGTAGAAGCACTGGCAAAACTGAATTGTCAAGTGTTTAACTACGCCGATGAGACTCAGTTAATTGTACGAATTGATAATTCTCCTCAGGTACAGCTCAATGTTCAGAATATCCTCCGGCTCACTATGAACTGGATGACTGTCAACTCACTGAAGGTAAACCCCGATAAGACTGAGGAGCTTGCTCTCACTACCGATGCTTCACCTTGGTCTAGCCTCTGCTGGCCTCAAGAGTTGGGCCCCACCCCGACACCGGTGCCAGCCGTGAAGAGCCTGGGTATCAAACTGGACACTCAGTTAACTTTAAACAGTCAGGTGTCTGCTGTGGTGGGGAGCTGTACTGGCCTGATGCGGCAACTCCGGAAGCTTGGGACCCTGTTGACATTTTCCACCATGCGTACCATCGTGACGGCACTTATCGTGGCACGCTTGGACTACGGTAACGCAGTGTACACAGGGCTCCCTGACAAACTCCTGGGGAAACTCCAGGTGGTTTTAAATGATGCGGCAAGGCTGATTTTTAAACTGCCAAGAAGAGCGCACGCTACCCCTCTGCTACAACAGTTACACTGGCTTCCTATCAAGCAGAGGGTCAGGTTCAAGGGCCTGTGCATTGCACATAAAGCACTGTATGGAGAGGCGCCCCATTACATCAAAGACCGTTTGCAGCCCTACGTGCCCGGACATTGCCTCCGGTCATCCGAGGCGAGCCTGTTGGCCTGCCCGCACTTTAACAGAGCTACATTGGGGGGGCGGGCATTTTCAGTGATGATTCCCCAGATCTGGAACAAGCTACCGGATACTATGCATAGGGAAGCCACCTTACTCCCGTTCAGGAGGAAACTTAAGACCATCCTGTTTACTGAGGCTTTCGGATAATCTATCTCTTTGTGTGTGGAGTATCAGCGGGATTAAGGGTTCCCTGGGTTCTTGGTCTATGCTGCTAGCGCCTAGAGACCTGTTGGTGATATGGCGCTCTACAAATAAACTAACATAACATAACAAAAGAATAAGTGCCAGTGCCCAAAGTTTCATTCAGAAGCCCAAAGGCGGTTCTATTGAATGTCAGGTGAACCAAAATCCAAGGAGGTGCAGCCTTAATTCCACCTCTGCCTCCCTGCTTTCTTTCTCAGTCACTTTTTTTCATAGTTTTCTTCCTTCTTCCTCCCCCCTTTCATGTTCGTTCCTGTCAACTGAGTTTGGGTCAAAGTCTAGTGCGAAAAAATAAGTGCTGTCTTCAAAATTAAGTGCCGGTGGACCCACCTGCCACCACTGGCCCAAATTAAGTATTGCCACTGCTGTGGCACAGTTAGGCCTCAGTTTAATGCAGGAACCGACACAGAGACTTGGCTGAGGGATAACTCGGCATTGAGCTTGCGTTTTCTGTCTGCCTTTATTTCTCCCTGAGCTGCGCCAGGCGTCCATGATGCGCGTTGTATGGTGATGCACCATTTAGGTGCTGGGTGAAATATTGCACACTGGGTTCTAGATGTACAAATAGTTCAGGCAACACAGTGCAGCAAGTGAAGTTACTGCACTGCTTTGCATGAATGGGAGAGAGCAGAACTGTGCCATATTTACTAAGAAGTGGTGCAGTTCGGGCCTTTCCCTGTGCTGGTGCATTTTTGGCAGCCATGCACCAATGCATGCACCGTTGCACCATAATGCAAGAGTGTCTTCATTGTGATTAACATATGTTCTTTTCAGGGAGGGCTCCCTTCATGTTCAAAAACTATGTTTTAAGGCATTTCCTCTTTGTATGTATGTATGCTGTAGAATGCAGCACAAATGCAAAAAGGAACAAAACGAAGAGAAATGAAAACATTTTTCCTCATTATGCCTGTCTCAGGGAGGCGCAGGATTTTGGTGCAAATCCCTGTCTACAATAATTTGTAGATAGTGATTTGAATCAAAACCCATGGGTGGTTACATGGGAAGACCCAAGCACCTTCCATGGAACACCTCCTTGATGCAAAGTAACAAAAGGCAGCGCAATGTACAGCTTCGCATTACTTTGGGTTACGATCCAATGCAAATATCTATGTTAGTTGAATCCCAAATCCCACCAATAGACTTTGTGCTGGGTCTGACTTTAAAAGGTAGTGCAAACACCACACAAAGTCTTTGTAAATCTGGGCCTGGGCACGCATGATTTCATTTACCGACAGCGGCTGAGCTGACTCTGAGGTTGTTGCAGGTTTTCCACATTCTCAGCCCACCTGATGACAACGTGCCAGACAGTCAACAAACTGTGAGTGGGCGAAGCAGGATCTGCAGATTAACAAAGTACTTTCCAGGCCAGCTGCATGAGCAGATCTGCCTGCAGAGGTTTACACCTGCACTGCCACAACAGAGTACTTTACCACATGGTTCTCAGCAGGACATTACTTCCAGGTAAGTATTGTTATTAGGCATACACCTGCTATCTAAAATACGCAATGAAAATGCATTCAAATTGCTACATAATTCTTGCACAGATGTTTTCAAACGTGAGTGCCCTTAAACTGTTCTCAATGACACCAGCGGCATAACTCTGTTTTCCCTGTGAAACATTTCTGTCTCGTCAACATGACACAAGCCTGAATAAGACTAGAAAATGACCGAAACTCACCTGTTCAGACTGGCCCTTGGGTTTTAGTCTTGATCGATTGTCTCATGTACCCCTACCTAGTTCAGATTCACACCCCTCTCAGTGCTTAATTTGTCAAAGAAAGAGTGCTGGTATCTGAAGCTCTGCTCAGAAGCCCTCGGCCGGTTCAAGTAAGCATCGGCGCGCCAAACATCAAGGCTGTTAGTCTTAAATCCACCTCATGCTTCTCCGCTACCAGACACTCCTTGCCTTTTTCTCTCACTCTTGCAGGTTCCTGCTTTCTCCCTTTGTGACGATATTTCCATCTTTCTCTTGCTCCCTCTTTCTGTGTGTGTTTTTCTCTCTCTGGCTCAATGCCAGAGTTTGATGCCGAAAAATACGTGCTCGTCCCCAAATATAAGTGCCGGTGGCCCCCACTGGCTCAAATTGAGCACTGTCTCTTCTGCTCCTAAGTAATTCATCCTTCCCCCCCATAAAAAGAACTTGAAAGTGGCCATTGACGTGTATGAGGGTGATGTGAAAAGATAACTAAAATAGCATTAAATGGGCACGTTCATCGGCAGCTGCACATCTCTGTTTAACCAACCAAGGGCGTAAGGAAGGCCCCTGGAGCCCCTGCAGTGCAGGGGAGGCCCCAACACTCTGTTAATATTGAGAAAGTCAATGCCAATATGAATACTGAAACATTCATGTATAAAAGCGAAATTGCATCTTTATTAACGAATTCGCCCATTATGAACTCCACATCAACCCAAAATGATAAACATGTAGTTAAGCAGGCTCTGGGACCCAGGCCTGAGGTCACTGATTGACAGGTCACAGGTGGGGTGGCATGTAACTGGCAGACAAACGCTCGAACAGGAAATCCCAGATCAATTCCATAGATAGGCGCTGTGACACCACAATGGTCCAGGGAGATTGGGCCCAATAAAGCGCACATAGCCATAGGGGTACGCGAGCTCCCACCACACCATAAAGTCAGATGCCGCATAAAGTTAGAAACACATAGCCAATCAGGACGCAGCACACGCAGTGATCACGCACTCCCCAAGTTGGACATCTGGACACGTTACCCATTGGCTGCATTGTGTCTGCGCAAGGTCGAGGCCCACCTGGATTCCCTATCAGATACATTCATTTACGACTCCAAAAACAGCAGTTCACATTCCTTACCATAAAAGGGTCGCCGTAACTGTTTATGACATTCAATGGATGGTATATAAACCCATTCCAACTCAATTGTAAGTTGAGACAGTCCTCAGACCCAATTTCTGTAACTGTACTCCTGGTCATGCTGTTTAATTAAATGAACTGTTCCTGTTTTGCCAAACGTCTCTTGTTTTTTCAAGGTAATTCATTTCAAGCAACATTTTGGTGAACCACCATTGGAGCTGATTGGTACCTCGGACCTGACTGCAGCTAAAGGAAGGAGACCCCGCCTGGACAGATTCCGATTTGCACATCAAGGAAGTTGAGCAGACACCGCAATTGATCGGAAGTTTTACTGAATCCGCAGGGCATTGGTCCATTCCGAAGCAGACATCACAGAGGGTAAGAGACTGCATCCAAACCTTAGTAAAGCTTTTGACGTATGGCAAACTAGTGAGAAGCGTAAAAAGATAACCTGAAAGCCCTCCCACTGACAGAAATCTGGCATATTACCTATTTTGTATGCCCTAACTGAGTAGTCGTAAGGTGGCCTCGGAGGCGAATCCTCAGAAGTCACTTTTTTTTCGATAGTCAGCACAGTAGGAAAGGTGACTATTTATTGTATAGCCCTTTATGGCTCCCAGGACGCTATTTTTGAGATAAAGCTATCCTGATTGGGTGGAGTTGGCACCTCAACCTTATTTTTTATTCTAAAAGGTTTTCTCAGTGCTACTGGTTTCTAAACACTGCTGATATCTGAAAGAAGTGAGACGTATTGGGCCACTGGGCGTAACATAGACGGTACGCTTTTTCCTCTGGGCGTGACACAGCCGGTATGCTTGGACTGCTGGGCATGACACAGAGGGTATGCTTGGCGCCTCAGTGTGATATAGGGTGCGATTTGAACATTGGGGAAAAAGATTTAGAACTGGAAAACTAGGTGTAACTTGTGTATGGCCAAGAGGGGTCTGTGGTTCTCGAGTTATTCCCTTTTTTCACAAACTATTGTTAGTACCTTTGTCCGGGAGATGTTATTGGCAGACCTTCAGGCTCAGTTAGTTCTGTGTATGTCGCATAGCTTCCCCTGGTCACAGGATAACATGCCCTTGGAGAGGGCTAAGAGATTTTTGACAAAGTCATAATTTTTTCTGTGTCAGTTTTGCTGAGTTTGATTTAATGTATATGTGATGTTATGGTGCTGTTAATTAATCCAAACTGTATTTTGTCCTAAGTTTTGTGCTTTTTGTTGATGAGTCAATGATTCATATGAGGGTGCTGCTATTTCTCACAAATTGTATTTGATGCCAAAAGTCAACATCGTTCAGATACTGTTTATATTGACAGTTGTACTTTTTACCTATGTTGCAACCCTTCATATGCATTATTTGTGCTGATGAAATGTTCATATTGACTTTTTGATAAATCTGTAGATAGCCCTGAGATCATAGCAATGTAATTACAAAAAGTACACCACGTACATTTTCCCTACGTTTAGATCAACATCAAAGATTCACCAAAAAGAAGCTAAGGTGTATTTTGTCCACTAAAACTACAAGACTTCCATGGAGTCACCATTAAAGCACATGCAAACCAATTTCCCCACACAGGCTAAAAAACTCAATAAGTTTTGCCAAGAATGGCACGCACACACGAAGGCACACACATTTCCCTGGCCAAAAGAGGGAACTTTTGACACTAACGCAATCGAACATATGAGAACACACATACAAACCAAATGCACAGGTCAAAAGAAAGACAGGAGAGAGGCATTTTTAGAACTATGGGCCATCTTCGAGGAGGCCCACATCGACAATCCTACATCACAGGTAGCGTGCAAAGCATAAGCACCTCCACCACCATATGCAGGTATGGAAGTGCTCTCCCCAGTTCCCTCTGCATTAGGATATTCCAATCCACCAGTATTAGGAGCTGGCGGAGCCCCCCCCTCACCGAACGACGAACAGTTAGGCCCAAGCATGAAAAACCAACAGACCAGCATGCCCAGACAACTCCAGAGTACCCCAATTCCCCACTGAAAGGCTCCCAAAAGTTCAATTCCCCGTCCGTCATGTCCAACACATAGAACCCCAGCAACCTGGAGAACATGCACTCCCACTGGTTCAGACGAACATACACGAGTGATAGGAAGTTTTGTAGAGGTTCTAGAGACAGTGATACAACTAGTAGGGGGGAGAGGACGAGAGCCCCAGTCCCCTGGGAACCCATGATGAGGGTGAAACTACAGGACTTGCCCAGTCACCCAAGGGAGAAAGACGGGAACTGATGCTCTAGGAAGAAGAGGTACACAACCACACACGGGTCGTACTGTCAATGATGGGCGGACCAGAGGAAGAACTAGTAGCCATGATACTCCTGAACAATACCCCATACAACTTTGTAATAGATACAGGGGTGGCAAGGTCATGCCTAAGGGAAGGGAATGTCCCCTTATCGAAAGACACTGCAGCTATATAAGGGTTCTTGGGTACGATGTCAAGAATCCCCTTCACAAAACCCCTCAAACTAGGGATAGGAGGGAATCACGTAAGAAGACAGTTATTATATTCTCCCTCATCCCCAACTAATCTATTAGGAAGAAATTTGCAGACCAAACTAAAAATGACCACCAAGTGTTCCGTTAATGGGACCATGGCCTGCTCCTCCCCAGGGGCTCCCACCCTAAGACTCGTATCATTGCAACACCCCCACATCATAAGCACACAGGCAAAGACACCACCTTCCCTGAGCCGGTCTTGGCAAACATGGGAGAACTCTTGGATATCTGCAAACTTGTTCAGCAGTGGGCCCGCCGTACTCACTGCCTCCTAGTTGAGACAGCTAAAAATGCAAAAGCCTTCATAGCTAATAAGGTATTTGAGGAGGAAGCGATGATTACACTACACAAGCGTCCACTGGGTCCCAAGGAACAAAACAAGAAATGGGGGCAAGGCACGTGGGGGTAATGGCCATAATGGCTAGAACGCATATGCCTTTTGAAACGGTGAGCTCAGACTATGCCACCACTACGGCACCTCCGTGCACCTGGGGATGGCGAAGACGGGGCTGCCTGGTGCTATGTGGTGCACTCGCCATGCCTGAGGACCCCATTCCACTGTCGAATACAATACTGAACATGTAGCTATTGTAAAGAATGCTGCACGTAAGGGAGACAGAAACCTAGCACAAGGAAATGTCCCCACCGAAAGCAGAGAGGGGGAGTCTGAGTATGGGACAGGCAGGCAGTCATATGCACCCCCCACTCAGCGACCCACGAGGACGATCCCCAAACAGGAGCAAGCCCAGAGAGACAATGTTGAATTGGTCCAACACAAATTAAAAAAGAACGCCCTCGAGCGGGCAGCGTTGGCCGCGAGCGTGCAAATGGCACCAGTCTTATAGGGAGCTCCACTGCAGAACCCTAAGAGAGATTTAACCTAGTTATGGCGGCAGAGGCCAGGTAGGTTGGCAGCAACCAGACCCTAGGGAATGCTACTATTGCCACAGGATGGGCCACGTGGCAGACAGATGCCAGTTAAGAGCATTCCATGAACAGAGATCGATGGGCCAGGAACAACCACCACAAAACCCCATGAAAGTTTATCCACTAAGGCAAGGACATGGAAATCAGAATGCGCTTTACATTCAGCCACAATGAGGTCAGTTAGCTGCTGCACCCCCGCAACAGGGACCAGGCAGTTGGACAAACACGTGGCAGCAACAACAGGGACTGGGGCCACAGCCTTGGCAGGGAGGGGTGACTGTATGGGGAGCCCTTCACTGCCGCCGCACTTTGCCTCACCTTGCCTGGGGACTTCATCCCCCAACAGCCCTTGTGCCCAGGTGGCGCCAACTTGTTTCTCGCGCGCCCAGAGGCGCATAAATCCAGCTCGGGGGTCCCGCGGCACGGGAGCCCTTCACCGCCGCCACACTTTGCCTCACCTTGCCTGGGGACTTCATCCCCCAACAGCCCTTGCGCCCAGGAGGCGCCAACGTATTTCTCGTGTGCCCGGAGGCGCATAAATCCAGCTCGGGGCTCCCGCGGCGTCAGGCACGCGCGTGCCCAGGCCAAGGGCGGGCCTGTCCTGCGCCCATCAGCCGCTGGCTAGGCTGGGCCACCCCTCTTTCGTTCATCCCCCATCAGCTATCATGGGTAAGGGTAAACAGCCGTGTACTGCGGATTTGAGCAAATCTAAAGCTAAAGTTCCCAGGAACTCTGCCTCTATCATCTCGTATTTAACCACTGCAGTGGGAGTGCTAACAAAGGAAATTGAAAATGCGGCAGAACAGTTGGGCCTGAGGGTGGATCACTTAGCGCCGAGTGATCCTCCCCCGACCGCTTCCCCACTTGAAGTTCTAGTTGCTCCCCCAAAGCAGGGTGACATGACAGAGGGTGCACGGGTACAACCGAGGGGGTCCCTGACAACTGAAGGTTCTATGCTGGGTGGGGTCGCCTTAACCCCAACACATCAGGCTGTGGCCCCAGTCAAAAAGAAGAGGCACAAAACATGGCATGGCCACGATTGAGCCCCACTTGAACCAGTACAGTGGAAGGCCCGCAGATATGGAACACTTATTACCCCCAGTAGTGAGACAACTTGTGGAGGACTTATTTCAAAAGCGCCTGGAACCTCTATTCTCCACCCTCATCAATGACATTACTAACTTTTTAATTCTATGACTGAAGGGCTGGTGGGGAAGTCAGCACATATAGACTCAATTGCTGGGTGTGAACAGTAGCGGTGTGGCTGCCAATATATCTGATGTATCTGCCCAAAAAATAATGGTCTCGACCAGTAGGGGGCGGGGGGGGTTTCGAGGACAGAAGGTCAGACTACTCCGCATAGTGGAATAGGGCCTCAAAGTAAAGATAAGCTGAGTCCCTGTTTAGGGGAGAGGGAGGTGAAAAAGAATAGTAAGTCTTTGAAAGAATGCACCCCTGTGGCTACTCAGAATCAAGGTGGACATGGTAAGACCCCAATAATTATGAATGATAACGGGTTTTTCAATAGCTGTTGGCTTTACTTGCCCCCTGAAGCAATGCCTCTGGTAGCTGTATTAATAGGGGTTCCCTCACCCAAAGAGAAATTTTCCGAATCAACTGAGGAGCTTATTCGTAAAACTAAATATTGGTGCAAACAACTCTCAGATAACAGGGCCCTTGCGTCCACCCATATTATTATGGCTAGATGGGCGGGCTGGGTGGGAAGAAGGTAAAAACAAGAAGAGGGTGACTGTATAATTGTTAATTTTTATCAATTTTGAATTGCAGGGAATTTATTTCATGGGGGTGTAAACTAGGGCCCAGGAGGCATCAGGGTTTAACCGCTCGGCTTCTTTTATCCACCGTCAGAAGGGCCTTAGGGTTTTTCCAGTGAGTCAGGAAGCTGGGTACCTGAGCCAGCGAGGGCCTATATGTGGCATAGTCTAAGACCCAGAGGTGGTCGCCCTTTCTCCCCCAATCCATCCTCTGCTTCTTTACCTCCCCCACCACTTTCTTCTATTCCACTCCCATCTTCTAAAGACCAATTCAGGGAAGAGGCAGGGGAGAATATCATAGTGGCCACAAACAGATTCTTCCCTATGAGTCAGCTGGACAATAACGATTGACTGGACCCAGCCTCCCAATTATGGTCTCTTAGCCCTGATGAGCCTAGTCTCTCTATTCCCCGTCTGAGTCCCAGTCACAGGCTGGTGAGGATGAAAAACCATATTTAAGGGTCCTCAGCTGGAATATAGCCGGCTTGAGAAACAAAAAAAATGATCCCAGTTGGTTGGACCTACTGAAAGAGTATGATTTGGTGGGCCTACAAGAAACCTGGGACAGGGAAAACAATTTTTGGATGTACGGGTATAAAAGCTATGGGGAACCCGCAAGGTCATCTCGAGCGGGCAGACCTAAGGGGGGACTGCTAACCCTTATTTCCCTTAAACTGCCAGGCACACACTGCTTGGTGGATTCGGGCTCCTGCAATTGCTTAGTGGTTGAAGTAACGCCTGAGCACACATCAAAATTTCTTATTGTTAATTTTTACAATTCTTTTGAAAGTTGTTTTACTAATGAACATTCATGTAATTTAAAATCCATGTTAGAGGATTATAGGGGGAAGCAAACCACTTTTTATTCAATTATAATCTTAGGAGATTTTAATATTCATTTATGCCCGATGAATTGTCACATAACAGATTTTTTGGGCCATGTAAACTGCTCTGGCATGCACTTTGAGCACACGCGGCAGGGTGAGTTTCTTGAGGACCTTTTGGCTGAATCAGATCTCGTACAACCAAGCATAAATTTAGGTGAGCCTAGGATCCCTACTTTTAAGGCGAGAGGCCTGGATTCCATAATTGATTATATTTTCATCTCCCCAGGCCTGCTTTCTCAGGTGGTTTCTTGTAATGCACTTTGGTCACACTTTAGTGACCATAATCCTATCTATATTATACTGGGTGGTGGTATCGGAATAACTGGTAAACCTGGGGAAGCACCTATTGAAAACTGCCTAAAGTTAAAAGACCAGGGTCGTAGGCTGAAATGGAGCAAGGTAGTCCTGGACCTCTTCTTCTAAAACCTTTGCGTTAATGCTGATGAGGCCCTAGGGTTTTCTAGACCTTACTAAGACAGGGGTAGAAATTATCTCACAATTTGAGAAGATCTGTGAAAAGGTGGCCAAGGGGCTGACACTCCCAAGTAGAAAATGTAAGGGTGTAGGCGAGCGGTGGTTCGATCACAAATGTACAGAAGCACATCAAAAACTTCTTTTTGCCTTAAAACAGGTACCCCAAGATAAACTCCTTATAGCTGCTTTAAGAAAGTCCTATGAGTGTGCCCTACAAACCAGTAAAACTGAAGTCAAACAGGAAGCCTGGAACGACTTACTTGAGGTGGATGTCCTTAAGAACAGCGCCAGGTTCTGGGAGATTGTAAATAAACCTTTTTTTACTGGTATTAGCAATTCTCTGCTGGAATGCAATATTACGGAAGCACAATGGACCTCTCACTTCAAACTCATATATGAGGTTGAGTTAGACGCGGGTACTCCCACTTTTTCCGCGCAGAATCAGGGTTCACATAGCCTGGTTTTTAACGAGGAAGAAGTAGGGATGGCAATTACACAAATGTCCAGTAATAAGGCCCCCTTTCTGGATGGTGTTCCGGCTGACTTATATAAATTGGACGTGGCTTTTTGGGCAAAAATATTAACTAATGTTTTTAATGGGACAAGCCAGCATGGGTTCCCGAGGTCCTGGTCACCATCTAACATCATCCCAGTATTTAAGAAGGGCCAGAGAGGCGACAAGTGCTGCTACAGGCCTATATCCCTGATTGATTCCGCTGTGAAAGTAGTGGGAAGAGTGATTCTCAGCAAACTAACGGAGTGGTTGGAAGAGAGCAGAGTCCTATCAAACCTGCAATATGGTTGTACAATCGACCAGTGCCCAAACCTATAGTTGTTAGCAGGGAAATATACATCTGCCAAGTCCGGGACATTACATCTGGCCTTTATGGACCTGTCCTCGGCATTCGATCGAGTCAACAGATCGAAACTATGGGTATTATTAATTGACATGGGCATGGACCGCGCTATAGTTAACTTTCTGGTGGACCTGCACAGAGACCTTTATGCAAGGGTGAGATTTGATCAGAGGGGTAATTACACCAAGAATTTTCCTATTGGCAGAGGCATCAGACAGGGCTGTATTTTAGCTCCCCTTCTATTCACCTTATACATAAACAATCTTGAAACTTCCCTGAGCATAGCCTGTCAAGATATACCTCGAGCGGGGGCACGGTCCATCCCCGCTCTTTTATATGCAGACGACACGGTTCTACTAGCTCGTACTGCAGTGGGGCTCCAGAGACTCCAGGATTCTTTCGCGATCTTCATGAGTTCCCTGGATCTTAACGTTAATATCTCTAAATCGCACACCATGGTCCTGGGCCAGAGACCATAAAAGCATAAAACATTCCACTGCCAAGCGTCTGAATTAACAAGGGTGACTTCATTTACATACTTTGGGGTTCTGTTTGATGAGAAGGGTTCGTGGGTGCCACAACGGAAAACAAAAAAACACGCTATGGCAAGATCTACAGCATCCCTTCTTGGTTTTGTGCAGATACTCGGGGCTAAGCTGATTGAAACTATGCTGAATATTTATAGATCGAAATGTATTGCCATCTCTAAGTATGGGTCTGCCATCTGGGGCTATAAGCCGGTAATGGATTTACAAATAGTGGAAAATAAATTCTTAAGGAACTTGCTTTCAGTCCCGCAATCCACTCCCTCGTATATCATTCATCAGGAATTAGGTCATGGTTTTGTATCCGATCTGATAGGGCTGGCCCCCCTTGTATGTTGGTTAACGATCTGGATCAACCCTGAATTGTTGATGAACAGAGAGATTGCTCGGGATTGTTTATCCTTGGACAGTTGCATCCCGAGGTTACAGTATGTAAAGATGATGACTAGACAACTAGGTCGTCCTGACCTCTTTGACTCTCCAGATAAGGTCAGGAAAGAGGATCTGCCGTGGGTCAAATTTTTTTTTTAAACATGATGTACATGGAGAGAGAGGACAATGAGATAATGAAACCCATGGTACAAGCCTACCTTTTGTTAAAAACATCACCATCAACAGAACCTTACTTGAAAGTAGTAACAAAGCCACACCATCGCTTTCTTTAAACTAGATTCCGTTTTAATCTTCTTTATTGTTTACTGGCCGAGCCACAGGGTTGGAGTAAGGTGAAAGATCTAGGTCCTTGCACTTGTGGCAACTTTTCCACCCAAGATACTATGCACTTTATCTTGTTCTGTGATAATTTCCATGAAATCCGTAGGAAGTTTTTACTGCCAATTTTAAAGGGAAAAGGTTTTACCCAGATGCGGCCGGCATTAGTGTACCTTCAGATGTTAAATGACACTTGGGAGATTTTTAATATTGCCAGTTTTTTGGTCGCCGCCGTCAGGGAAAGGAACAGAAGGAATAGCGGGCCCAGTAATGCAGCAGTCCTTTTAGAATTAGGTTGAAAGATGATTAAATGTTTGCCCTTTTTAACTGAGATGTATCTTTACTGACTTGAGTATAAAAGAATTACCGCTTATCTGTGATTGCTCCTTTGTTTTAAAGAATTTACAAAGATTTTTTACTCAGATTTAAACTAATTAATTTCAATTTTATGGTGCCCAAGATTATATTAACATGACTTTTTTAGATGATATTGTATATGGTATATGTTGTGCACTTTTATGTTTTTTATTAACCAAATAAAGTGGATTTGACTGACTGTATGGGGTGGTAATGCCTTCACACAAACACAGAGTCTAAAAATGCAGTAAAGTGAACCTCCAGAATGAATCCCACCCATTCACCCACATCACCCCTGAAATAAAAAACAATTTTGCCAAAACAAAAACAAAAAAATCAATGAAGCAACGTTGGGAATACAAACTTTTACTTGCGTCTAAGGATTCAGAGCTTCTGTATGTGCTCTGTCAATCAGGTATCCTCACTAAAAGTTCACCATCAAGGGGGCCTGCGAGAGCCAAGGCCCTGCTCTGCTGCTGATCCCCCAGGGCAGGGTTGGCTAACCACAGCCCAGCAGGGGGGCAGTCTGATGAGGAGGCAGGGTGGCTCCCAGATCAAGTGCTAAAAAATCAGGCACCCAGATCCCCGTGTCCGAAGTCAATGGGGACGGGTTCCAATGACCAGATTGAGAGGTTCCCATTCTCGGCCACCCGACCCTGGACAGATGTTTCCTTCATGGCATGTAGCCTCAACAGCGTCTCCAAAACCAGAGGTCTCCACTCAATGGAGGCCAACCTTTCAGTTCTAAAATGAAGCTGTCCTCCAGCGGCGGGAGCAAAGAATTCCTGTAGGTCTGGGATAGTGAAGGCCCCACAACCCCCACAGCACATGCACAAGAACCAATAAGTTGATAGGTGCCCGCATGGCATCGAGTCAGTCGGGAGGTTCACCAGAGTAGCCAGGTGTCCCAGAGCTACTGGGGCAGTCCTGGTTCATCATCATCACTAGGCAGACTTCAGCAAGAGTTTAGGGCCCTAGCCGCGGACTCTCCATGCTCTTAGGATCCCAGCAATGTTTTCTTTCTTTTACCTCTCAAATCTTTCAAATCTCCACAGTCTGGCCACCAAACTATACCCCTCCAAAATATCAACAGAAACATGCCCACTCGTTAGAAACCCCTAGTCACAACCAGGAGCAACAGGTCCAAATGAGCTGAAAGGAAGCAGGACGTGGTCCAATGGAGAGGGGGTGCCTGGGAGAGAGGAATACCCAATGTCCATCACAGCTCCAAGCGAGAGTAGAATGCTAAGTGGGCTCATTCCTGTATCTGGAAAAAGCAGTAGGCCACAACCTCTGATACAAGACTGCATAATAAGGGGCACATGGGGGCCTCAGAACAACTTTTCGACACCGTTTGCCTCAGGATAAATAAGGTAGCAGATTGCGTGAGACCTGGGAAACACCCGAAACCCAACCAAAGAAGCCCAAAGTTAGTCCAAAAGAAGTCTCTAGAGAAAGGGCGGAGTCAAGATATCTGGCGCCACAAGGCAGGGTCACGTTGCACATCGCATGCCGGGAACTGAGAGATACACACATGATCTCGGGGCATGTTGCGACCACCAACAACACTTAATCTCGACATGTCCCCACCGCACATAGTCCCACGCACATGTAGGTTGGAAGACGCAGCCCACACCAATGGCACCCCCAAGCACACACCAGGAGAGGTATGTTTGTGAAAAAACTGACAGCGCCCATAAAACCCTAGAAAACAAAAACTGATGCGATCCATCCCTATGATCACAAGACCACTACGTAAATATTTCGCACTAATCCAAGCACCCAGTTAGGTAAGAAGATAAAGGGGGGGGCTCAATGGCTCATAAAAGAGAATAGTTTGTCTGATTACCAATAAGCCACCTTTAAGTTTTTAACTATCAAAAAGATGCCACGCCCGGGGCCACCTTCCGGTGCCTCATTAAAAATTGCATAAATGTAGTGTGGAGAACACACCCCTAAGGGAAATACAGGAAACCCGAAAAAAAATCATTAACGACGACGCACATGCAATGCTTTCTGACTTAACAAAATGAACCAAGTTCTAATCCAACAGGTCTGCAATCGAACCTCCAAGTGCACCACCTTTTTGCTGCCACATCAACACCCCAACACAGATCTAAAGTGTGCAAATCAAGATTACGAACTGCACCGTGAACTTTTTGTTTGAACTCTTAAATGAGAAACCCCAAACACCAGAGGACCACAGACACCTCCCCTGGATCCACACCAAGACCTGCAATGTTCAATAACAAGTTATGTATTATTGCACTTCTATGTACCCTCTGTCTATTTTGGGTGCTGCTGTACCTCTTCACTGCTAAAGAACGGTCTGGCCAAATGGAGTCCATTCAAAATCTATCACAGCGCTTGCGCAGGGATCTCTCCCATGTCACTTACAATTACACCAACCCAAACACTAGCATCCCACATGCACTACACAGTGCTCTCTTGCACAACACGTGGTATCAGCAAATGACATCCGTGGGCTCTCAGACATCAGCCAGGTCATGTTACATCTGTTCACTGATACTGCATGCTGTAGGAGCAGACAGACTTTACTTGTCCCAAGAGGTAGCCCCTGAAAAAGCAAAATGCGTTCTCCACTTATACCTATGCAGAATTAGGGCCAAAATCCATCCCAAAAAGGTAGAACCCCAGAGAATCTGACCTGATACGAGACCAATCCACCGGCTCTATACCTTGTCACTGAGCCCAGTGATATCCAAACTGAGCTAGATAAAATGCACAGAAAGGGCACCATAGGGGAGGATACTGTTTGGCCCCGAGACTTCCATGAGAACAGATTCTTGGAGGTAGCAAAACCCCCAAATAAATGCACAAACAGATCTACTCCTGCATCCATTTGTGGTCCAATAGTGGCCCTTAGCATTTCTGGGGCAATCTTCTTTTTCAACAAGTGGCCCCCTGACATGGAGTTTCTGTATAAGGCCTTCCAGCTCGACGATACAAAGGGAAATTAGTCACACAGGGCAGGGTTGAACAACAGCATGGCCACCCCATGTCAGGAAATCTGGGATACCGAGGTGGGTGGATACACTTGACTAGAAGAGAAAGGGCAACACCTAATTGTACGGAAACTTACACTGTATTCCTTGTGTTTCAGAGGCAAAGGAACTCTTTCACTGGGCATGAGTGAGAACTGCGGCATGATTGTGCACATTTCGGATATGCAATGGGGCACCTTGACACTGATAGGTATCTATTGGCAGTGCAACAAGTTTGCCTACTCTCATCCACTGATGGCACGGACTCTGTTCCCTGGTCACCATACGCACCCCTACCATGGTCATTCCTGGTGAAGAACTGTCGGATTTGAACCAGCACCCGCTAAGGAAGAAGACAACTTTGCTGCATCAGGCTAGTGAAAAAAGTACTGTAGATTATTTTGGCTGGGCTCAGTACAAGGACATTCCAGAAGAGTTCAGACTGTTCATGGACACACAAGTGTCAGCAGGAGGATCCATACCCTTCTTTACCTTGCAGACAAAAGCTAATGCCCGCTGGCTCCAAATAACCATGTGAGAAATGCTTAAAATGATGAACAGCACTGAGCTCAGCCTTAATTCAATCAAGGAAGAACTGAGAGAAATCCGCTTCATGGTAATGCAGCATCAAATGTGTTAGACTTGATGACCACAATGGAGGGAGGGGTGTGTGCCAAGATCAATTTGTCCTGCTGCACATTTATCCCTGGGAATGACATGGATAACGAGACATTGACTCTTGCATCCAAGCACTGCGCCATTTACAAAGAGACATGTGTGAGGTGCCCCTGAGCAGGAGTGGTTCACGAATTTGTACTCCTGGCTCCCGCGGTGGATCTCCAGTCTCTGCACGTCATTGTTGCCAGTTTTCATTGTCTTCTTGTTTTTGTGTGGAACCGTGCAGTTGGGGATGTCCTGCTGTAAAAACGCAGTCCTCAAATTGGGTACAATGCATGTAACTAGGAAAGTAGTAATTGTCAAAAGCAAACTTAAAGAACAACAGGCCCCCAATAAAATAACTGTCATGAAGTATGGGTTAGATAGTATAGGTAAAAATTCAACAAGAGGGTTTAATGTTAATAATCACAAAGTTGATGTGAATATGAATAAAGATACATTCATGTATAAAAATGAAATCGTATCTTTATTAAGAAATTTGCCACTAATGAACTCCACTTCAACCCGACTCACAAATACGTAGTTAGGCAAGCTCTAAGACCCAGGCCTGAGGTCACTGATTGACAAGTCACAGATGGGGTGGCACGTAACCGGCAGACAAACGCACGAACAGGAAATCCCAGATCAATCCCACAGATAGGCGCAGCGACACCACAATGGTCCAGGGAGATTGGCCCTAATAGAGCACACATGGCCGGAGGGGTACGTGAGCTCCCAAAACACCATAAAGTCAGATGCCACATAAAGTTAGAAACACAAAGCCAATCAGGACCCAGGACACGCAGTACACACAATGATCATGCGCTCCCCTGCCGGACATTTGGACACGTTACCCACTGGCCGCAGTGTGTCCACGCAAGGTCAAGACCCACCTGAATTCCCTATCAGATACTTAATTTAAGACTCCAAAGACAGCGGTTGACATTCCTTACCAAAAAAGGATCCCTGGATTATGACATTCAATTAATTGTATATAAACTCATTTCAGATCGATTGTAAGCTGAGACAGTCCCCAGATCCCATGTCTGTAACTGTACTCCCGGGTGCACTGTTTAATTAAACAAACAGTTCCTGTTTTGCCAAATGTCTCTTGTCTCTTATTTTGTCAAGGTATTTCATGTTCAAGCAACACTTCTGGGGCCCTCAACCTTTCAGGGGGCCCCCATTTAGCCCAATGCCAATGAATATCTGTGAGATAAGGGAGACTTAGGTGCCCCTAATCACATTCCGCAGGGGGAGCATCATTTTGCGTTACTCCTCTGTAACCAACAGGTCGCAAAATGGAATCTTTGAAAGGCCAACTCGGCCTTAAGTCTTCTAGAGGTCAATAAAAAAAGAGCACCATTATGTTAGATGGTTAACTAAATTCCAATTATTATTACCATAGAAATAATTACGTTTTATCGAGCTCTATAAATGGTTTAACGTCATGCTTATGTCGTACTCCTTTTGTACATGTTTTATATGAAGGAGGGTACATGTTAGCATCTTTGCATAAGGACGTAATTGTTAATGTTGTAGGTACATTTGTTTTTTATGTACTTGCTATCGATGCTGGAGTGGCCCAGCGAGACATTAGAATTACACCAGGCCAGTGGGGTTTGGGGTCAGAGGTCTGATCTCAGGGCTTGATGAGAAGTTCTGAAATAGTACTCAGGAAGCATCACATAATATTGTCACAGACACGTACAGAATTTGCTGTTTCTCTTCAGAACTGACTGTAAAATGATCGAGAAAGGCAGTAGTAGAATTGGAAACACTTTATTCCTGGAACCAGTAAACTGGGGGTCAAGGTGTGGTAACAAAAAACTGGTAGAGTCACAAGGGTCGGTCTGACAATCAACCTATTCATGTTTTAAAAACTGTCACAAAGTAATATCTGTTCCGGCTTAATTGGTTGCAAAGGATGCATTTTGAAATATCTTATGGGGTTAAAGCACCTGCTGCAGAGAGCCGTGTGTGCCCAGTAAATCTCAAGGAATATTAATAATGGTAAGATAACTCAGGTGGTTAATGAACTTGCTGGAGACATCTGTCTTTTGTTTAGTGACAGTTTCGACTCATAAAGGAACATAGAGGGTTAATGTGTTTCCCACAAAGCACATTATGTAACATGCAGATGACAGGTTTTCATTTTATGTAGATAGGTAAGTGGGTTATTGCTTTTGACACAGAGATACTTTTATTAATTGCAGATCATAAATTGCAATCCTTCTAATATAGAGCAGTGAGCTATGAACCATCATCAAGGGCCAGCATGCAAACTGCAAGGCATTGGGTTAGAGCCTTATTGTTGTTTCTCAATCTGTTGTTATTATAAGGTTGCTAAAAGGGTTTCTTTAGATAGTAATAAAATCTTATTACTATAGACAACTGCAAGCCGTGTGCTACGTTTTAAATTCAGATTTTGTGTTTCTCCTGGTCATGCACTCAACATATAATCCCTACCAGTAAATAAGTTGCATGACTCCTACACCTAGAAACCCTCACTGTCTTATGTAACATCCAGTACATTAATTTACACATTCTAATGATTTATTGTCAATGTTTAATGTGCATGCGTGATGTAAAGGGCTCTGACACACTATATTGGGATAAGTAGCGCTATAAAAGAATGAAATAAAAGAAATTAGAAAGTGCTATTTAAATTCTTATTTGTGTGAATACTCGTACAGACTGATGCATCTAACATTCTTACAGTGCATATATATCTCTTACATCCAGGTATTGAACAATGTCAAAAGCTTGCCTCCAAAAAGTAGTTTCTCTTAAGTGCTTGTGAAGTGATAACAAGCTGTGTGGATTTTACTCTCCTTTGCATTGGTGTCTTGGTGTTAGGCTCCAGATGGCTCCCCGCCAGGATCATGCTGGAACAAAAGAAGAGCTGATGGTCCTTTCATTTCAGCCTTTGTTTTAGGCCCAGCTGGAATCTAAAATAAGAAAGCCCCCTGGACGCCTGCACATTGCTGCTGCGACCAGACAGCAGACAATGTGCGGGAACATTATATTGGGACAAATTCAGCATATTTCACTAGGGCCCACCGGGTCACAAATCTGGCTCAATAATAGTTGCTGAATCCCCCCTCCCCTTCATTACCACACTGTAGAAAGGTACGATGTAAACGTATTAGCAGGCCCCCTTTTTGAACAGTTTTTAAAAAACAGTCTTTCGGAGAGAACCCCTTAAAAACTGGCAGTTAAAGGTCAGGCGTGCTTGCTGAATTTACTTGTTGCAGCATAGCACTCATGTGAGAAGCTTTTCGGGGCATCCTCTAGCTTTCGTTCTCGGCAATATTACTCATACATTTTAACAAACAGCTTAAACCAAGCAGTGCTTAATTTGAGCCAGTGCTTTCCGGTGCTGAGCACCGGCACTTGTTTTCCAGTGCTCGGCACCGGCACCTAATTGTCAACACCACACTTAGGGCAGTCTGCCACATGGTGGCGCTGCTCATGTAATTCAGAGAGGAAAACAATATACATTACAAAAATTGCTAATACCTACCTCCCCAGCCATTCCTTTAGCTTTGGGGACCTGGAATAATCTGAACTGTCCCATTTACATGCGAGAGAGAAGGTTAGTAGTTGTTTTGGCAGCAATGACAAGGGCGATGGGTGGTGCAAGCTGCAGCGGCTTCCTGGTCAGAGCCCCGGCACTTAATATTTTACAAATTAAGCACTGAAACCAAGTAGAGATCTTGTGCCATATCTAAAAGTAAACACTGTGCTATGAATCAGGACTTTAATTGGGACGAAAAAAGTTGGGGTATTTAAAAGGGGTGTGGCCTACGAAGCATATCTAGGAACCCTTTTCAAGAGGCATGGATTATGTAATTAAGGGTTTGGCCTTAAACCACATAAGCTAGACTACTGTGCTTTCTAAAGCATGCCATCCAACCAGTAGTTTGGTGCCCATTCATGAGCTTTCTGTTATCACATCCAGACATATAACACAAAAACATTCATGCACCCAAAATAAACCAGAATAATTAGAATTGAAAATATTTCAATTCTGAAATTATGAGGCTGTGAATTAAATATTACTGAGGTCTGTGTAAAGGGCAATGGCCTTCAGAATGCCACAACCACTCCTGTCCACCCTTCACACTGCTTGATCTTTAGTCTCCGTGAGACACATCCTTTTCTCCCCACATCTTTCTGAAATCCTCCATCAGCATATTCCTTACTTTGGGCTAGACATACAAAGCCTTTTTGGCCACAAACGGTCCGATTTGCAGAATCGGGCCGTTTGCAAGTGAGTGCAAAAAGTATTTTCTGTAAGTACAAACCACGAATTGCAATTTGGTAACAGGTTATCGCATTGCAATTTGGGTTTGCAACCAAATACCGATTTGGTATTTGGAAGTAGTGTGTTTAGGGCATATCTGAATTATGGTTATAAAACACTAATCTTTTACCACCTTAAAGGAGGTGGTAAGCCATTTGATAATGGGAAGGGTTAGTGAATGTTGACAAAACATTTTTTAAGAGTAGGCAGTTGTCGCATGGAGCACTGCCTACTCTTAAAAAATGAAACTTACACTTTTCATTTTTTGCATCCATTCAAAAAACAAATTGCTTACTTTAAAAGCAATCACAGATATGGTAGTCTGCTGACTCAGCAGGTCCCCATCCCTGGTGGCTGTGATTCCTAGCCTAGAAGATCCCAAGTTGCACCCATTAATATTCATGAGGTAAATTGAATTGCGACCCACTAGGAATTGGAAATTTGTGAAGTGACCTATTGGTACATAGGTAGGTTTGCAAATTACCACACTGGTTGCAAAAGTACTGATTGCAAATTGTGACCAGTATTTTGCAACCAGTGTTAAGTACATCTAGCACCTCATCTTTTTCCTGCATCCTCCTTTCAGTCTCTCCTGCATGCACTTTCTTGCATCTTCTTCACTTGACCATCTCCCTACACACACTATGCATCCCCTCACGGGTAAGCACTAGGGGCCAGATGTATCAAGAATTGCTTTTGCGATTCTTAAATAGCGAATTTTACCGATTCGCTATTTAAGAATCGCAAACTGCAATGTATGTAGAATTTGCAAACAAATTTGCGATTCCTACATATTCCTTAATAGCGAATCGCAAATTACGATTCGCTATTAAAGAATACCTTCCCATTCATTCCTATGGGCCTAGAGGCCCATAGGAATGAATAGGATTACATTCGCAATTTGCAAGTACCAAATAGGTACTCGCAAATTGCGCATGTCTACTTCAAGGGTGCAAGGGGGCCAAAAGGCCACCCTGATGCACCCCCAAAAAGGTAAGTATGCACATGTGGCGCACATACATGCCCTAAGGGCATGTGTGTGTGCCACATGGCACTTAGAAAAATGCAAAAATGTGCATTTTTCTAGGAATTTGCAAATTACCACCAACTTGAAGTTGGTGGTAATTTGCAATTCCTTAAAGCCAGGTCGCAATTTTTCCTTGCTTCCTGCATTGCATTTAAGGAATCGTAAATTGCGATTCCCTAAATGCATTCGCAAAATAGGTAATCGCAAAAATTGCGATTCCCTATTTTGCGAATGTATTTTGGGATGATACATCCTAAAAGACGTTTTACCGTTTGCAAACGGGCCAATTCTGTGAATTGGCTCTTTTGCGAACGGTAAAACGCTTGATACATCTGGCCCTAGATTTTCATTTACTTTCGCACTGTAAATAATTTGACACATGTGGGCATGAAGCTAAACCTTGGTGTAAAATAAACATGAATTCAATGCACTATTATGTCAGTAAAATGTACAAATAAAGAACAGCTTTCATATCATCCACCCTCAACCTGGCTCACACAGACACCTGCAGGCGAGCCATCTCAGTATGAAAAGAAAAGCACAGAAAAACAACATCCTGGAAAAAGCAAATACCCTTGGGAAAGTAGCGAAATCTAAACATTTGAAATGTAAACAGGGGCTTCCTTGTTGACATGGGTTGTCTTAACGGTTTATACAACCATTGTTCAGAAAACGACCTATGTTTTAACTTGCAAAGCTAAGGACAGAATATAGGGCAGATAGAGGCCCGTTTCAATGTCAGGTTTTAAATACTGCTGGGGGGAGAGAGAGAGAGAGACGGGGTTCTTACTTTCAGATGTACGTCATTTCCACTTAAATGAATACATGGAAAGTCTGACTCGGATGCGGTCCCTCTTGTCTTCTTTGAACCCCCTGCCTTAAGCTGTGAAGCTCTGCAAGAAAGGGGGAGAGAACAGAATGGACACGGAGCAGATTTCACCCAATCCAGCAGGAAACTGTAGGCCTTTACCTACAAACAAACCTGACATCTGCCTTTTGTAATATCAATAAAGAACACTACCTCTTGCATAGCTGCTGAGGCTGGTCTTCTGTTGTGCATAGATTGACGTGGTTTCTGTTCTGCTACAATACAACTGGCTTCATTCACAGCTTGGTGGCATGGACTTGTAGCCAGTGGACTAACAATGGTGCTATGGGCCTCAATGCAAGCAAGTACATTTGACCCCCTGCACTTGGAAGACTACTACATCACAGCCATATTAGGGGTGCAGTGCCCTAAGCCCTGGCAACACCACACATGATGCACTAACGTTCACTTCACCCCAGCTTGTATCTTCACAGTACTTTCAATAGCTAATTTTACTACCATTAAATTTCTTGTGTATCGGTTCACAGAGGACCTAGGTTGGCAGTTCGGGCTGGACTATTCCTATTGGAGCAGGACCAAGGCTAATTTGCATATCCTTGAGTCTAACTTGAGGTGGCATTACGGTTAAGGATACAATGGACTGGGATGTAGCCACAAGTAATTACCAATGGCTGAGGTTAATTCCAGCATCCCACCCATCATTTTCTTGTATACTTTATGTTTACTAGAAAAGCACCTTTAAGATGAAAAATAAGGATTGCATCTACAGATGATATAATGGTATAAAAATATCGAAGTGATAAAATCAGGACAAAAGATTTAATCTGGTGGCATGGGTTATTGCACCAGCAGAAACAATATCTGCCAGGCTTAATTATGAAAATTGGTTGGCTGGAACCTGCATAGCAATCACGTGGTAGACTAAAGCCATGTTTATGAATCGGATGGAAAGATAACTCCAGGTGAACTACCACTTTGCCTGATCACAACCGGCCTGACAATGACAGCACCCAGATTTTGAAGGTTTGGGAATGTGGAGCCTGATTTTACCTGCCAGAAAATCAGCCAATAAGATTGCATGAGGATCGGGCAGGTGATGTGGGAACAAATGCAGCCAGGCCCTGTGTATCTGCCCATCCTATGGCACTGGTCCAGCAAGGATAAGTCCCTCCTGCCTGGCACTAACCTCCACTTTCCCATAAAAACTCCCACGCCTCATAGGCACCACTGCTCCCATTTATCAACTGCTCAGAGCAGATGATAAAGAAAAGCATTACACCACATCATTTAAAGTTCTAAGCATAAAAAACTTGGAAAAACCAGACCCGCATAGTTATTTATTGGGGTGTGCAGAACTTGCGGAGTTTCACATCGCAGAATTCTGCAGAGATACAGAAAAACTCAGCGAAATTCTGCAGAATTCTGCCAATGGGTGGAAAATATACAGCTCGCACTGCTCGTGCTACAATTTGTCGTCAGTAGCTCGAGCAGCACTGAAAATCAGTGCAAATGGCACCATGCATTGCACAAGAGAGTGCTGCCATTCGAGTTGATTTTGCTGCCACTTGAGTAGAAACTCTACTCGAGCTGCAGCAAATCTACTTAAACAGCAGCTCTCTGAACGTGACTGCTTGTCAACATAGCTGACCGCCCGCGTTAGAAAATCACGCTAGGGAATGCCAAATCTTACTTGCGCTCACCAGCTCACATATTGTGGAGCCTTGCAGGAGAACAATTTTGCCATGCGGCGGGTTGGCAGAATTTGGCCCGAACTCCGCATTGAAGGGTAATGCAGAGTGGCCACAATTCTGCCAATTTCTCGGTGGAATGGAACATTAAGCCCACCCCTAGTTATTTAGCGTTCCATGGGGATTAACTCGTATATCCATGGTACTGGTAGGGTGGCTCTGCAGGGTACCGTTTTTATAGGTGCAGAGTTTGCATAGCACCAGTACAACTAACTCATAATTGGGCCCCAAGTCGAGGTTAGGTGGAAGGAGAAAACATTGCAAGCAGGCAAAAGTATATTAAAATGATGATTGGATTTGCAAATGCCGAACTTCAAAGAGATCTTGCCACGTTTCAATATTTGCTGGGCACAAGTGCCTGCTTGTATACTGATTAGTACATAATTAAGGTAATCAGGTGACTTTTTGTCTTTGAGGACAGTACAATTCAGTGCTGATATTTTATTTAACATTTCTGGTTCACCTCAAATAACCCAATTGGACCAAAGATCTAGATTAGATTGAGTTGTAGAATAAAAACACTAAACTGGCACACGGCATCATTGATGTTTAGGGTCATCTAGTATCCTCCTAATGGAACCTAGCTGCACTGGAGGTTGTAGGTAGCTGTTTCTATTGTCCATATTGTTTAGTCTTTGGACGTTTGTAGGTACAGGTCACAGTCTTTACCATCTACTAACACTGTAATTTAGGAGAACTAGATTTTCCCTACTGCTCTGCACAATATTTCTCTACACTGGGTAACGATGCACATGATTATTCTCTCCCCTCTATGATCTGACTTACATAATGTGTCTCTAAAGTAGTTTGCAAGGGCCACATTCTCTTGACAGTGCTAACACATGTGAACCAGAGTTGCCTTCTCTAGTCTGAGATGCAGGGTGACCATAGCTCACGAGGAGTGATTTTTCGAAAACTGATCCCTCTGAAGAGACTTTGCTCAGATGCTGATACTTTCTGAAGGTCTTCTGTTCTCTTCCGAGGAGCTCACCATCTAACTACTCGTTTTAGTATTGAAACCTCTCTGACGTGATCGAGTCTAGAAACTTCTATAATAGACAATGAACTAGTGTTTCTTCTCGCATCTGAGATCTTTACTCCTTGCCAGGTACCAGGGAATCCTGTTCCTCCATTTTGCCTGAGATTCATAGCTTTTAATAAACACGGTTTCAGAATTACACAAAGACGAAGTCCTCGTCCACAGTAGGTGATGTGCATACCTCACAAATTAATATATATATATTATTTGAGATACCTACCATGTAAAATGTCAAGCACTATTTCGTCCAATAATGTGATTATTTTTTGTACTGGTCCTGAAATCTATGTATGTAGCAACGTTTCTTTTCTTTTTCCACATCTTTTGATAGAGCACTCTAACATACCCTCAGATAATGTCCTCACAACACGGAAAAGCAAAAATAATAAATAAATACATTTTCCAGTTTTTTTACTTGTATTTTGTATGATTTTACGGGTGTGGACCTGAAATAAACATGTTATCGATTAATTCTAAACGGTCTAGGGTCATATTTATCATTAAGTTACGCAGCGCAGCAAGCTACCTTGCTGCGCTGCACTGAGTGACAGGAAAAGGGCAGGAATGTGCCGTATTTACAGCCGCGGCCCGTGAAGGTAAGAACGGTGGGGCCGGGTGGGGGGGGGGATTTCGATGGACGATGACGAGGGAAAATTATTTATTTAATTTTCCCTTGTGATCGTCCGTCGAAATCCCCCCTCACCCGGCCCTACCTCCCCACCGCTCTTACCTGCATGGGCTGCGGCTGCATATTTAACATAATACAGCGTATTCCTGTCTTTTTCCTGCTGTGGCACACAATGTGCTGCCTAACGCCAATGCAGGCACCCTTGCACCATGGTGCAAGAGTGCCTGCATTGTAGGCAGGATTGTTTGAGGTTAGGTGGAAGGAGGAAAATTTGCAAGCAGTCAAAAGTATATTAAAATGATGATTTGATTTGCAAATGCTGAACTTCAAAGAGATCTTGCCACGGTTCAATATTTGCTAAGCATAAAGTGCCTTCTTGTATACTGATTATTGCATAATTAAGGTCATCAGGTGACTTTATGTCATTGAGGACAGTACAATTCAGTGCTGATATTTTATTTAACATTTCTGGTTCACCTCAAATAACCCAATCAGACCAAAGATCTAGATTAGATTTAGTTGTAGAATAAAAACACTGTGTAGGAAGGGGCACCTTCCTGCACAAAAACCATCCCCTGAGGTGTTCTGTAGCACACATGGAAAGAAAAAAAACTAGGAGAAATAAAGTTATTTCTCCTTGCTACGCTTCCCCTGGGAAGACGTTGAATTCTGACACATTCCCAGGTCTACCAGCATTGGTAAATCTGGGAATGCTTCAGAATCAACGGGTAGATGCGTGGGAACACCCACGGTCCACCCATGGAACGCATTCCCAGGCAGATTAATGCAACACAGCGATTTCCATTGTGTTGCATTACTCTGAATTTATCAAGCCACTCAGGGCCACGCAAAGTGGCCTTGCGTGGCTTGATAAATCATACTTAAGGGGTGCATCAATTTTGCTCCACATTGCATGGCGCAAAAGTGATGCAACCCTATGATAAATATGCCCCTTAGTATCTTTACCTACTCATATATTTCCCACTTCTAAGCGGAAGTCTGTCTCACATGGTGATTCCAGCAATAAGGGTCCTCAACAAATTGTTACACTTTGTTTGTGCCTTTCATGACAATTTTATTAAATTAAACGTTCAGCACAAAATGTGGTGCATCAGTATCTATTTTTATTATATGTGAGCTCACACCTCTCGTAAAAAAGTCTCTCAAGACGGTGCAGGAGACTTGTTTGAGCAAAAATGTTTGTCAGCAACACATTTGCTCCAAAAAATTTGCTTTCTTGGGCCAAAATGATGCAAAATGATTTAATGCAAAATTTCATAAAACTTCACATATTTTGCATGAAGCAAAATTTGTGAATTTCTCAAATTTCATCAGTATAATTCACATTTCGTCCAATCCAAGCATACTGTACGGTGTGCGCTTACTCTTCACATTTGGCTTCAATACACATATTCATGTTGTCCTGAAAAACCCACTGATGTTATCAATATACAATCAAGCCTTTTATTAAAATGTCACAATTAGCAGAAAGGGTGCCAACCAATGTAAATACACTAATGGCTAATTCTCGATCATCTGCCTAAACTAGGAGAGGCAAATAAAGATAGGAGGTGCAGTGAAGCCTAGTCATTATTAGATAAACATTCTTCATGGTTGGTGTGGTTAGGTCGCCTAGCAAAGTGATGCAACACTAGCCATGTAGCACAATGCTTATTGTTTAACTTTAGATACAGGTGGTACCAACGCCATAATTGTAAATGTATTTATATAGCGCTTGCAACCCCTGATGAGGCATTGAAGATCTTTTTTCAGCTAGTAGTACGCTAATCTGGAACCCAAGATTAGTAGTTAGTAGGTTAGTACAAATTCCTTTTTTTTTTCTTGTGCATTAGTTGTCTTAGGTTTGTGCTCTTGATTTCTTATGTGTTTAGCAGAGTTTGGGGTTGGTACAGAATGATAGGAGTGGATTCAAAAAGGGTAAGTAGTAAGTTGCTTTTGCAAGTAGTGGTTGTGTGTGCTTGTTAGTTGGGTGGCATGGCTAAAAAAGAGGGATGGAAGTTTGAGAAGGATGTGGCAATTAAGGATAAAAAAATTAATGGATACAACTTGGTGTTAGAACATAAATGTCCTCTGCATTGTAAAGATGTATAAAACCCTGAGTGTCCAGCTGTGTAGTTCTCTGGATCCCTACTGCTGATTTTTTGTCAAAGGAGAACATGGATCATGCCTGAGTGCAATGATATAGACCTGTCTCAAGGATTGCGGTCTTGCTGGACCGGGAGGGGTGCACAAAGCACTACCCTCATAGTGATGGAAGGTTACTGCCTTCACCAGGAGTTAAGCGGCACAAGCGAGGTGGTGGCGGCATACCATGTAGTGATCAGGACCTTTTTACCCTGTGTCACTGGAGTGAGGCCTACAGACTCACTCACCTTTTTAAGAAGTTCCTCTGCTGTGTGCTTATCTCCCCCTTGGCCTACATCAGGTAGCTGTACAATGCTGCACAGGAGTAATGACTCTGCTTTGGTTGTATATGTGCCTGGGAAGGGTACAGTACAAGGATGGAGCAGTACTGTGCAGTGCATGTGTGATTTGTACATGTACTGAGTGTATGTATACCTGAGAGGAATACATTATATGAGAGATGCAGTGCTATGCAGTGCGTGCACAGGGAAAGCATGTGCTGGGTATATGTGTATTTGGGTGGAGTACAATACATGATGGGTGAAGTGTTGCGCAGCACGCACATAGTGAGTGTATGTGCTGGCAGTGTGTGTGTTTGTAAAGACCCCCCCAGGTTAAATATACAAAAGCTAGCTTCAGTGCTGAACAGTGCGCACAAACTGTGTGTGGTGAATGCATGTGTACATACATATAAGGGTACAATGCATGGAGGAACAGTGCTGGACAGAGAGGGTACTGTGGATGTACACTAAGTAAGTATGCCTGTCATGGTACATTACATGGAGTATCCTGGGTTCAATTTTGGTAAGCTGAGGCCTGCCTGGTGAAAACATGAGGGGAGGGATCTTCCCAGATAGATTTGTGTATTACTGCATTCCTGTGAGCTGGGTGGAGACACACTGGAGGGAAAAGGAAGAAACTCCATTTACACTTCAAAAGACTGCTCAGGGATTCAGTAATAGATCGAAAGGAAGGGACCGAGATACAACTCAGGAAGGGAGATGTGGCTGATAAAGGAATCATAAGAGTAAGGCTGGGGGTCTTGGATTAACCTTTTAATGCACATATCATTGTGTCTAACATCCAGGTGTGAACACTAGCCACTCCCAGGAATTGTGTTGTGGACAATCAGCTTCGGAGTTGTGCCTGCTGGGACAGACATCATTCATGAAAAAGAAGAAAGGGAGAAGTGCCCACTTCAAAAGAAGCTGAACTCCAACATAAAACTTCAAAGTCCCAGACCCTAAATCACATTTGGCGTCTTGAAAATGACTATAAGCAGAGTTTGAATGTGTCATCTGCAAAGCAGCCAGACAGGCTGTGTAAGAAGGGGAAGCTCTACAAGATGTTTGCCTATGACGAGGATTGGGGCCAAGGCCTGCTAGTCTCCCTGCTGGGTGAGGGGACATCAATAAGGGAAACCAATATCATCTGCCCTGGAGCCTAGAGCACAGGTGCCTGCCTACTTGCCAAAACCAGTGTGCCTTGTGAGGAAGAGGAGAGCATTGATTGGAGCAATGTCCTGTGGGGAGCCCTACCATGAGGACTCCTACCGCGAGGTGTGATGATTCGGCTGTGCACAGATAGGGCCGTAGCCCTGTGCCGGATTGGTTTTAGCGACCCCTGTGTGCACAGAAAGGGCTGCTGGAGACTGAGATGCATGTTGAGCACAATGCGGGTCTTGCCATGTCCGTACTGCTGCCCTGCGCTGACTACAGGTGCCAGCTGGGGCCACCAGTAAACTTACCACTTCAAGGAGTGCCAAAACTTGTGACCGTCTGAGCTGCTGCGCTCGTGCTGGAAAAGCCTGCGCCTGTACCATGGCAACCCCGTATGCCAGGAGGGGCTGCCGCCGGTACCAATGTTGCGAAAGGTTTTGGGTAGGGGTGGGCGGAGTTCAAGGAATTCCGTGGAGTTGCATAAAAACTCAGTGGATGCCGCAGAGTTCCGTGAGTGGGCGGAGTTGCTCCACTCGCCCACCCAAATGCAGACAGTGCGCAGCAAACATAGCTTCTACAGTCTCCAGCCCCCTACTCTACAGCGTGCTGCCTGCAACATGTCGCTCTCGCCCATGTGCGGTGAGTGCTGATGCAATTCTAAGGAGCTTTTGATTCAAGCATTTCCGGCAGTTTCTGAACGTGGCGGGTCTCCTTCCCCAGAGCACATCCCCAGACACACAGCATGGCTTCCGGCACTGAGAGCACCTGCAGCTTTGTTGAGGGCAGGCGCGGTGCGTCCATTGGGGCGTTGCCCCCCCGCCCGTGCCCGCAGCTCCCTCGGCGTCTCTGAACTTAGTTTACTTAAGTTCAGAGACGCCGAGGGAGAACTGAGTCTGACAATCATGATGTCAGTCAGCATGACGTCGGACCGCCCACCCCCTTCAGAGTCTGAAGGGGGTGGGCGGTCCAGCGTCATGTTGACTGACGTGCATTGTCAGACCAGCCAGGGACAGGCAGCAGCACAAGTGCGCATGAGTGGGGAAGGTGAGCGAATTTTTCGCCCGTGCCCAATCATGCGCACTTGTGTTTCCACTGGCTTGCGCATGCCCATTAGGAGCCCCTCGGTCTCCTAATGGGCAGGCGACGGGCGAAGAGTAACCGTGCCCTCAGCCAATCCTGGCGCTGCAGCAGCGCCAGGATTGGCTGAGGGGTTGCCACTCCAGTGCTGTTCCTGTTAGAAGAGGCGCCATTGCCAACGCGGACCAGGAGCAGAGGCGGTCAGGTAAGTTTTCGTTATTTTATTCTCCCTCGGCCCCCCACCCCCGCGCGACCCCCCCGCGAGTACTGCGAGCCGCGGCTGGGAGCTAGGTGAGTCTTCGGTGTATTTACTTTCCGTCTCTCTTCCTTTTAATGCTCCGAACTTTCCGTGAAAGTAGCTGGGCTCGTAAGAAGTTGTTTCTTTGCTTCCAGCCCCGGTGTGTTCTGCAGAACTTTGGCGACTGCTCTTGAAAAGTTGCATGTCATGTTTTGATTAAACACTTGCTTGGGTGAAGGATTAACTGTAAGTGTCCCTTATACGCTGTTAGTCTGCTTTCTAAGCGCTGCCAAATTATTTAGGGGGAGGAGGGTGGCTAGAAGATTATGGCTTGCAGTCACTGACTAGGCTACGGAATGATTTGCCCAGGATCACACAGTGTTGTAAAGTAGGGACGCGGCCAACTGTACTAACACGATATATATACGTTATTGTCTTGGTTGTTATTGTTCTTTTAATGTCTGCTGGTGCTCCGTGTAAAAAGGTATGCCATTGCGCACTGTCGGGTCGCGAGCATCTCTTTGGACATGGCTGGCTGTACGCAAGGCTGGAACAGAGTGGGATCCAGCTTCGTTCCGCAATGGCAGTCACTTGTCCACAAGAGCACTGTCACCAGTTCAAAGAATCCCCTCATAATGAGTCCAAGAAACGTTTTTGGATTCATTCTTGAGGAAAGCCCTGTGGTTCATCGTGAACGCAGGTATGTTCTAATGCGAACAGGCAAGCGTTTTGTAAATAATTGTGATTGTTGATTGTCATGGCAAGTCATTTACAACAGAGTCCGTTGTTAGACAGTTTTAAACAGCTCCTAAGAAACCTGCTGTTTGTTATTATTTTCTTGTCTGCCCCAGTTTCAATTCATTATTTAATTGAAAAGAGTAAATTAAGCGGGAACAGCTGCCACAACACAACCCCAAAACAGGCAGTGTCGTCTATACGCTGCAAACACGCCATCTTAAACACAGATATACACTACACATGCAGCCATTATTACGCAGGCACAAAAACGTGCTTGCGTCCAAATGACGCCTTCTTAGTTCAAATGCACATTGCTGCGGCTGTGCCACAAATGCAGTCCGCTGCATTGCACAAATGGCAATGCCTCGGTGTGTGGAAGTTGCTCTTCCTCCCTGAGGGTGTCTCTGACACATGAATCCCGGTGGCGAGGTTGCACCACTGTCACAGGCTCAGCTCCATTATACCCTGGCCTCGCTGGCTCGCGCCGCTTCCTGCTGATGGTGAGACAAGGTCCCTATTAAGGCAGCTCACAATACAGCTGAGCTTTTCCATTGTTCTTAGCACAGGCGATGCTTTAAGGAACATATTAGTGAGGCCTTTTGTGTTCATGATGATGACGCATGTAGCAATTCTCTTCCCGACCTTAAGGACAGCAGAATCTAAATAAATCTATGTACAAAGTTCAGATCCATGGAGAAAATTCCAGGTGATGGCTTCTAAATTGTTTTAACTGGATCCAGTTGTGACGTGTGATATTTGAATAGTGAACGAAAATCTCCTGTGAAAAAACCCAGAATGGCAGTCCAAGAGGTTAAGGAAAAATCCTTGCAGCATCCAGTAAGCACCTACAGCCAATTCCAAGAGGCAAATAGATTCTTCCACATAGCAGTTTATTACTTGACCCAGTCTTGCATGCCATCAGCACGGTCCAGGGGAAACATTTGTAAATGGTGAACTGAAATATGCACAGACTGGAAACCATATTAGCCCTGGGCAAATGGTTTAAACCTTTCTCAAATTAGCTTGAAAATGCACCATTTGCCCACTCTTTTTTCAAAATTTTATAGAGGGGAGAACCCTCTCCACGCTCGCTTGCCACAGGGCAGTCATCCAGAACGTTTACGCCCCACCGCTTTCAAATGTCACCAGCCACCACTGGTTGAGGGATATATAACGCAGAACAGTACCGGCATCCTGAGGAGCAAAGCACTTACAGATATGGGTAGTAGAATGTATTAACTATATAAAAGGACCTGAACAGTAATGTTTCTGCAAATACAAGAAAGTAAATGAACGTATCCCGTTCGTATAACGCAGCCACCCGAACGTTTACCCCATCCCCTCTCACCCACATGTCCCACGTAATAATATACTGAGAAGTGGCAGACAGGGGCAATGTACGTTTGGCAAGCCGGGCAATTCGTCTTTTGCTATGCATGCACCAGTGCGTGCATTATCTCAACACTTTCTGTGTGGCACAACCCGGGCATTTCATGCGACTGAAAATATAAGGAAAAGAAAAACATGCATTTCGTTGTCAGCGCAATGTCCCATGTCGAAAACTGGGAGGGAAGCCTATGGGGTTATTGCATATGCTGCGCGTATGTAACCTGCTGGTGATACGTAGGTTTGCATTCTAGCAGTTTCAACTCGGCCTTCCATCAGTCTGATGTCGAGACAAAGAGTATCCAAACAAGACATTCCAGTCTGCGTTGCATGCTGTTGGGCCACTGTAATAGGAACTTGTTCTATCAGCAGCGAGTGTTGATATGTGCGACTACAGTTGCCCGTGACAGCAGGCCCATGTGATAGCGGTAACAGTGCCCTGCTCAGTCTTATACAGCAATGCTGACTGCAGTGGGTGCATGTGCTACAGCCATGCTTGCACAATAGTGAAAGCAGCGTCATGAATGCGTCTGGTCTAGGCATACACACACTGACAGCAGCAGGGTGGATGTGACATGTTCAGCCTTAAACAGGCTGACAGAGGCAGACAGGGTGCGTTGGTCACATCCGTCCCTGTTGTCACAACAAGGTTGAATGGTTGGGGGACAGCTACAGCGGTTGGGTGCCTGCGCCACGCACAGTCGTGCAACACCAATGATAGCGGCAGAGTGCGTGAACCATGGACATTGGTACAATCAGCAGCAGTAGGGTGCTTGTCTAGTCCTAGCCAAAATACCAATAGCAGCAAGTTGTGTGTGCCATGCCCACTCCTATATGTCACTTACACCAGCATAGAGCATGTGCCAGGTCATATGAGCACTGGCCCAGAAAAAAGATCCCCCGCTGCTGCGTCATGTATGTGTCCTGATGAAGAACTGCACACAGCAGAGAAAGGCCCCCCATTAATGGAACAACGCTGTTTCCTCATAATCCGGTCAGAGTCAAGTCATGTGGTTCTAGTCTCTTACACGGCTAAACATCGTGGAATATGATGTCCTGTCCTGTGATGGCATTATCGGGCCAAAGGTGGTGTGACGTCAAAGCGAGTGATGTAATTCTTGAGCTAATTAGTGGTTTAATACTTTAATATCCTCCCTGGTTTTGATCGCCGGTTTTAGGCGCAGATGCTCTCTAGGTGGGAAGAGCCACCTATCTCACCATGTGACCTCTTTCCCTCTCAGACCCCTTACTCTCCCCCATGTCCTTTCCAGCCTTTTTGTTCTAAACGGAATTGTATTTATTTATATATCTATGAAGTGAAGACCGACGGCTCAGGGTGGGAAACCCGCTGCTTCCTCTGCAAGCTCTCTTCTCTGCCTGCTCCTCACAGGCTGGTTAAAGAGTACCTACTCCCCCCTCCCTCCCTCTGAACCTCCACCACCTCAAGCTGATGTGTGTCACTTCCTCCGGTGCCCTCCCTCCCTCTGACCCTCCACCCCTAAGGCTGGTATGTGCGCCTCTCTCCTGTTTATCCTCCTTCTATCCTCCACCCCCCAGGCTGGTATGTGCGCCGCTCACCTGTTTATCCTCCTCTGACCCTGGCCTATTCCTCCCAACCTATCTCTCTGGGCCGCCTAGGCACTGGTGCGAGAAGAATACCAACCCCTCGGAACCCCGGCCTCCCTCCGCTCGCTGCAGCCAGGAATAGATCATAGTGCCAATATCGGCAACACTCGCCACCCCACCATACAGCACTCTCCTAGAGAAATAACCAGACAAGACACCTTCTTTGTGGAGAAAACTGCTGCAGGTTTATTAGCATTACAAATATGCCAACATGGTGGGTTATCTTACGGGCGATCCCAAGGCAGGCAGCCCCTCGCCGCCTGCCACCTGATGAGCCAAATTACACCGTGGCCTTCCCCAGCGGTGTTTGCCATATTTTGGGGGAGGGAAGACCCCTTCCACCAGTGGACCAACAGCCCACGCCCCTGCTCACGCCCCATACGGGGCGGAGCCTGCCAGGCAACCCCCGGTTGCTCAGGTCCACAACCGCCCGTAGGACTAACGGGGCGCCGTCGCTCCTCCAGGGTCCAACGCGAGGACCTCCCTGTGGATATTTGGCCTTTGCACCCTTGTTGTGCTTCTGTACATGGTACCCGTATGTACCTACAGCCTCTGGATCGCCCTGTAACTCCGCCTGCAACACAAAATAATACATTAGACAAAAAAAAAACCCTACACCCACTGCCTGAACGCCGGGTATGTGGTAGGGAGGGAAACGGCGTCAGGGGAATGGGCCAAGAGGGCGCCCAAGGGGCGGGGAGAGGTATATGTACCTCGCCCCCTCCCCGGAAGTGACGCGGCACACTGGACCCCTGAGGGTCCCAAACGCTGGGAGGCTGCCTCCTGTGCCCTCCTGTGGCACTAAGGCGGCCGCCCTCTTAGTGGGTCTCCTTCGTGGACCCCGGGCAGCCTGCATAGTGCCAATATCGGCAACACTCGCCACCCCACCATACAGCACTCTCCTAGAGAAATAACCAGACAAGACACCTTCTTTGTGGAGAAAACTGCTGCAGGTTTATTAGCATTACAAATATGCCAACATGGTGGGTTATCTTACGGGCGATCCCAAGGCAGGCAGCCCCTCGCCGCCTGCCACCTGATGAGCCAAATTACACCGTGGCCTTCCCCAGCGGTGTTTGCCATATTTTGGGGGAGGGAAGACCCCTTCCACCAGTGGACCAACAGCCCACGCCCCTGCTCACGCCCCATACGGGGCGGAGCCTGCCAGGCAACCCCGGTTGCTCAGGTCCACAACCGCCCGTAGGACTAACGGGGCGCCGTCGCTCCTCCAGGGTCCAACGCGAGGACCTCCCTGTGGATATTTGGCCTTTGCACCCTTGTTGTGCTTCTGTACATGGTACCCGTATGTACCTACAGCCTCTGGATCGCCCTGTAACTCCGCCACAGCTCTGGGTGTGGCCACCGTCACAGCCAGGGCCCCCCACCAAGGTAGGCCTCTTCACCTCCATCTTTCTAATTCCAGGGCCTCTCCCAGGCCCAGCAAGACAAGTCCCTGCCCACTCTGGCAGGCGCGCCCCATCCTCTTTCAAAATCACAGTGGACTTAGCATGCAGCAGGCCAAGCCTGATGAACCAAACCCCTGTTCAGTGCATCTGTGCCTGGCACTGTAAACTCTCCTGCGTGAGGAATCCCCGGCATCCTCTGACCGAGCCCCTCGCCACACTCACAGTGTGGTTATCTCAGCCCATCATAAAACCCCAGCCTACAACTGGTTGTTTAACTTATACCAGGAGTATTTCATATCTTGCCGCAATGCCCTCCTACCCCGGAGGGGCTTCTACACCAGCTGTTCCAGCGCATACCTGGAGCCCTCTACCAAATTATCTCAGTAGTGTCGCGCTTCGACCTCCAACTGTGCTAGCGCATGCCTGGGCCGGCCCCCCAACCAAGGTAAGTCGGTGATGGAAAACCCATGCCTCCATATATTGGATTCCTCCCATCGTGCCGCTCCCAGGACGCACGGACGGCCCTTGACCCAGACCTATGATCCTGCCAAATAACGACATGCTCGATACTAATATCCTTTAATGAGCACTGTACCCCATATTATACAACTAATCCATCCTGCACCTAGTTGCACAATAACACTGCACCCCATCAAACCTCGGGTGCCGGAGAGGGTGCCTCTGGACAACTTAAAGTTCGCCTGTACATGATACACTTAACCTGTCTTCCGGCCACTCCCCTGGGTGGCTATGGACGGCTGTACCTTTGAAAGGAATTCCTATTATCCCACCTGCTTGATGCGCTCTGCTGCCAAACCCGCCCAGAACGCTTTGGTTGTGGCCGGTTGCACCTCTTTGCACCATCACAACATCTTTCCCTAAACCCTGCTGATTCCCGGGCTTCCCCCAGTCCAGCAAAGCAAGTCCATGCCCACTCTAGACAGGTGAAACCCCATCTTGTGCCAAACTCCCTGTGGATTTGGCATGCAAACCATACCTATAAAGCCAAACAGTTGGTGAATTTACGCCTGGCACGGTCAATTCTCCTGCGCGGGGTTTCTCCGGCCTCCCCTGACCGAGCGCCTTCACACACTAAACGGGGGGCTATCTGACCACCATAACTCCCAAGCCCCCAAAGGTTGCATCCTACAATTGGAGGACTCCTTCTCTTGCAACAGGTGCCTCTTCCCCCAGAGTCTGCTCATTGCCTGGGCCAGGCAACACAAGACAAGTCCATGCCCACTCTGGACAGGTAGACCATTCTTTGCGCACCCCGCCCGGAGGTCCCTAATCTCAACCAAACACCAACCCCCTTAGTCTGTGCCGCAGCTGCTTAAGCCAGCTGTCCCGGCACATGGCTGGGACCCCCAACCAAGAAAACTTATTGGAGGAACCACATGCCTCCATTTCTTGAATTCCGCCCCTCTCGCCCCTCGAGACGCACGGAAGGCCATTCACCCCGATCCTTGATCCTGGCGACATAACGAAATGCCAAGTTGCTAACCTTTAATGCCCACTGCACCCATCCTATACACTAATCAAGCTTGCACCTAATGTACCCGTGCACTGCCCCCCACTGCCCATTGATAGCCTTCCTGTTGAAGACCAGCAATTGAGGAGGGGACACCCCCCCCTTAGTCTGTGCTGCAGCATCCTAGCAAGCTGTTCCAGTGCATGCCTTGGAAGCCCGTCCAAATTACCTGTCAGGAAAACCATGCCTCCACCTCCTGCTTTCCGCCCATCGCGCCACTATCAGCACGCCTGGATGGCCCATCATCCATACCCTTGACCCTGCCCTTTGCCAGACCTACTCTGGAGGGTACCAGGTAGTGGACCAGAGGTGGAAACGCTACAGGAATGGTGAAAATGATAGATGCAGATCACATGCCCTTTCTAGACTTGTTGGGATGCCGGGTGTCCCAGAAAAGAGCCTCTGTGCTGCAAATCAGTATATCGCTAAGCTGTGTAGCCCCAACACCTTGAGTTGTATAACTTAATCCCCACGTGCCGCGATGGCGAGAATGCCGGCGCTTGGCATCTACCGTCTGTTAGCTTGACCAGTTAGTCTGCCTACCTTGATGAATCAATTCTGACAGACCACATACCATTGTGCACCGCGTGCAACCTGTGCGTCACCTTAAAGGTTGACTAAGCCTGTGCTTCAACACCCTTTCTTGACTATTCCCCCAGCTTCGGGGGTTCAAGCTGATAACCATGTACTGCACCAGCAGTGGGAATGTACCTGCACCCTCCCCATTACCTCTGGTGCATCACCGGGGTGCCAGTGGTATATTCCAAGTGTGCCTGTACATACTGCCCTTAACCTGCCTTCCGGCCAGTCCCCTGGGTGGCTCCGGGTACCTTTCAAACATTGGGATACCCATTGTCCAGCCTGCTTGATGCGCTCATACTGTCCCTTTAATGCCACCCCCTGAAGAGTCTGTTTTGGACCTTTCCCTCCGCCACTGGTTCTCAGGGCCCCGAAGGAAGCCAGGCTGGAGGTAGCTGAAAACAGGGCATCGCTCCTACCTGCATGATGCGCTTCCGCTTGTATGCCCACCCTGTAAGCTGCTGTTGCTGGCTCTTGAAAGAGCGACTGCCAAAGCGCTTGCCATGACCCCCATTGCCTGGCATAGAAGGCATGCCAACCATACCTGCTCAACCTGTACCCTGGTAATGGGCGAGCTGTCAGCCAGAGACAGTAAATAGGTTCTCCCTTCCGCCTGTGATGTAGAACTGCTGTGCTCAAATTTCATCCCAGGGCCGCTTCTGGCGCCTGAACCCTTACTAGGACTGAGCACATGTCCTGTAAACAGAATACTCCCAGTACATCCAAATAATGGCTCTGCGACCCATGATCCGGCCGCCTAAGCGTGTTCCTAACCGCACACGCTCCACCAACCTACATCATGTGACGTTGCCTGTTCTGAGCCACCCCGTGGCACCGCATTCCTTCTACACGAAACTGATGCGTACTGTGCTGATGTAAACCTTCCTCACAGCAGTTATGGTAAAGCAGTACGACCATAACAAACTTTGTATCCAGGCACATTAATCAGACTTTTGCCACCAGAACCACAGCCTGTGCCCCTGGGAGAATTGAATATAAACTTTTCAAGCGCGGATAGGCTGAATCTAACCTAGGTTACTGCTATACTCTTGGGGTACAAACTTCTTGGCTATGTAGGGCACAACTATGCCAGCATATGCCTCTTCATTTCAAACTTAGTGCAAATCTGACCCCATGGTCATCAGGTCTGAATGCTTCCCCGAAGCGCAGCACCGGCTGATGTGCAAGGAAAAACTATCTGACTACAGCCTTTCATTAGTGACTAAAATCCCGAGACCCTCTAATAAAATTCAACCACGCATGTATGGCGCACTGTCATCTAACTGGGGCATAGGTGTGATCATCTACCCAGTCCCAGATGCCTATGTAAATGTTCCCTCCGAGCGGGCCGGGCTGGCACCCACCACTGGAAGTGCCAACACCATCATGGCCACAACCAGGAAAACCAGCCATAGGTTACACACCAGACTGCACCAACTTGAATGAACGACGACGCGATGTGTCATTGCAACGCCCACAGTTTGGCCACAAACAAAATGGAAATCTGATGGTAGAAATGAACAGGCCGCTCGCGGAATATGCAGGAAGCTCGACCATACCCGCTGTCTCTTCACCGCAACTGGGTTCACCATCCGCCAAGAGGTGAGGCACGGCCAGTCTCGCTGAGCCACCCACAGATCCCCAGAGAGGCTTAGGAATGCTGACTTACTAGTAATGCTCCATCACACCCTCTACTTAGATTTCCTTTGCCAGGTTGCTGGTACTGCGCGAGCACTCTGGCCAAGTTCTAATTGTGTTTGCGTCAATATTCAGGGGTAGTGACTCGTGAATTCGACATTGGAACTCAGCAGCAGCTCACTAATATTACTGCCAATAATGTATGCCGGTTGAAAGGAGCAGTGCCACCTATAGGCCACCCTATAAGCCAACTTGTTACCTGAAATGTGGCTGTCTCTGACCACAAGCATACAACCTGACTAACACCAACGCTGACAACCACAAGCATACCACCAGACTACCACCGATGCTGCCATCGACCCTGTCGCCCTGCGTTAACTGAGTGGGACACCCTACCTCGTGCATGCAATGTGGCCCCCACTCTCCCTGACGACCTTGACCAAAACCAATCATACTTAGTACCAGGAGCAGTGTTCTAGACACTGTCAAATTCTTTACCCGCATCGATGTAGCCCCACTAATTACTTCATGCGGGCAGGCCCAAATGTAGCACCAAATCCATATGCGTGGTGCAGTGCCTGGCCTAGAGAGACGCCCTGCACCATTGAAATGGTAATACCGTTTCCACTAGGTTAATTTAGGTCTCCCTGAAAGGGCCAGGTTTGCTTCACTATAAATCGATCTATGTTCTCAAGGACACACTGTATCTTTGGCGCAGGGAGTCGCAAGTAGAGCAATCCCTAATCAGACCATAATTCGAGAACCAGTACCGGACCGCTGTGATCTCCTAAGGCGAAGTGAAGATGTGAAATACCAAAACAACTCCCAGCTCACATCTAGGCTGCTGCCCCGCATGCTGAACAACCAGTCAGCCCAAAACGAGCCATCCCGGGCCTCAGAGGCACAGTACGCCTAACCCAGACACCGGCAACATAGCATTATCCTTCCGTGCCATACCCCGGGAGCCCCCAGCAATGGAGCAATGCGACAATGCGAGACATATTGCATTGCAAATACTTGTTTCTTTTCTATCTTGTGAGGATCCCTGTGTGCACAACCCATTGAATGCAGTGTTTAGCGTCTGCTCCACTCCAGCCTCCGTTCTGGGTTTACCAGCACCTGCCTCGGTGGCAATGATTCCTCCCCAACCCCCTCATAGAGGAAACAACCGCACAGATCTAAACCCAGGAACGCACATCAAAACAATTCTTACCAAAAAACAAAATTAACCTGTTAAATAAACAGCACAGTATAGAGCAGGCTGGGCCTCTCTGACGTCTGGGTCCTGGTGCCTTTGCACTGGCTACAAAATTAGCCACGCCCCCTGACAATTCTCATGTTTAAATCACAGACCAGGATGGCGCTCGCTAACTACACTGCCCCACTTGTCTGACCTTTTCTACACTCCTCCGAAGGTAATGGGTCCAGTGAAACAAGCCCAGAGTGGTCCATCTGGCTCGAGGAGGCGGAACGGAGGCCATTGTGAAGCATGCCTGACTCTAACTGAGCTAGTTCCACACCAGAGTCTGTTTACTTGCCTCAAACCTCTGTTTTGGGTGCTGGAGAGGAGAGGAGGCCCTCCAATTCCAGGTGCTGAAATGGGTCCCTTAACTAGGAAACGACACAGCCGCCTGTCGGCCCTTTCTGAGAGCTCCATGGTTGTGCGCCACAATCGATGCAAGACTTGGGCTCAGGTTACAAGTTCTGAAAGAGATGTGGATTTGGGAGGAATCAACATCCACTCGGACCAGGGTCCTCTTTCGCAGCCTGCAAGTACCAAACTCTTCACTTGAGCTGGCAGCACTAAACGGACCCGCGCCCCTGGCCCCACATGCATTGCTGCTACGAGCACTGATTACACTCACTTTTTTGAATTTTTTTTGTTGTTGTTGCAGATTTGCAGATTTATATAGCGCGAACTCGACCCGAAGGTATTGGAGCGCTTTCCATGAGCACCGATTTACATTACACATTCAGGCACGGGGAGATCAAGTGATTTGCCAAAAGCACAGGATGGGGACGAGGCTCGAACCCTGGTTTCCTGCACCAAAGTCTGCCGCCTAGCCGCCGGACCACATCCTATCCGACCCGAAGGTATTGGTGCCTTTACACGTGCAAACAGAAGGGGGAGCCTCTCCCGGGCCCTTGCAATGCTGGCCCCCCTCCCGCCACATACTTTGCAAGTGGAGGTGCCCAGCACCTCATACAGGCGGAGGCCCTGCATCCGGCCCTCACGCAGGAGGGGACCAGCAACACCCGGCAAACGCGGGTGGTGCCTATAACCGGCCCGTATGTAACTACTGACCCGCACAGGCCCAGTCAGCTGCTGGCACCGCAGGGACTGGCCCCGCAAGAAGGAGCCCAAGCGACACCGGGCACACGCAGGAGGAGCAGCACACGGACCGCGCCTCGCAGCAGGCCCACGTATGCCATGTTCAGCTGGGGCTACGCCGGAGCTGGCCAGCCGCAGGCTGGCACCAGCAAGCCAGACAAGAGCGGGAGTAGCCTGCCTACTGCCCGCGCCTCACAGCAGGCCCACAACAGCACGTGTAGGCGCCCTGCAGCCCGCCCTCCTCACGGTGAGAGCCTGACGACCCCGCAGTTGCCCCCCCCGAGGATGCTGAACGCAGAGCATCGCAGCAATCGGAGCGCTTAACCCGCGCACCTTCGCGCCACCCAAGGAGCAACCCCAATCCCCCTGGTCAGTAGCTCTAAACGTGGGGCTACGTTGTTGCACGCGAAAATCGAGCAGTAACCCAGATGCCCCAACCAACCTTGCTAAAGCATCGGGCCAAAAACCCCCCATTGCCCGCCCCTGCCCATAACTGGTAGGTGAGGGCACGAAACCCCTCGGGTAAAGCCACCTAGCCGACGCGAGCTACCCTGGGGGCCTGCCGGGGGAAGAATCCATCGCTGCATCGGCTACCCCCCCACTCCGCTGCAGCCCCCACTTAGGCCCGGACACACCACGTGTGTTACGTCCCCGTTGGCCCTTGTGACCCAAACGCAACAGACTCCTGGAAAGCCGAGGATTGAACCCAGGACTGCCCACTTGCGAGGCATGGCTCTGCAGCTGAGCTGTATCCCCGCTAAGTTCCAAACCAAATCGGAGTTTGGGGGGGGGGGGCGGCGCACCTGATCCAGGCGCTCCTGGTCGAGGCCAGCCTGGGCTGACCGGGGAAGGGAGCCACTGCACTAACCCGGTGGGAGCTGTCCTCCCCCCACACTGACTGGCAGCCGCTACGCCCGACGTCGGGCCCAGCCCTTGTCCTCTTTGGAGGAGGGGGGGGAAATCTGCACTCGCCGCGCAATTAGCAGCTCCCGGGGGGACACGTCCGAAACGGCGTCAGGGGAATGGACCAAGAGGGCGCCCAAGGGGCGGGGAGAGGTATATGTACCTCGCCCCCTCCCCGGAAGTGACGCGGCACACTGGACCCCTGAGGGTCCCAAACGCTGGGAGGCTGCCTCCTGTGCCCTCCTGTGGCACTAAGGCGGCCGCCCTCTTAGTGGGTCTCCTTCGTGGACCCCGGGCAGCCTGCAGTCTGCGCCACCTTCCAGGCCAAGATTGGAAGAATGAGAGCGGCCAATGCACAGGTAGGAGGGACAGGCTGGGCATAGACATAGAAAGAGGACTGTATTGAGTGACGTACGTCTCTATGCTGGAATGGGCTATATGGCACAAGCGTGTCATCACATTACCAGTTACCTTCACTGGAATGAATGAATGAATGATGCACATTTGTAGAGCGCAAAGCTACTCAGCAAGAGTGTCCCAGCGCTAATAGTCTCCATCTAACAGACCACACAACCACCCAAACAATAACCAAGTTTTAAGAAGTTTCTTAAAGACAGCCAGGTCAGTAGTAGATCTGAGAGTGACCGGGAATCGGTTTCAAGCTTGGGCTCCCAGGAGCCTGAAGGAACTTTCTCCTGACCGGGCTCGGCGTATTCTGGGGACGCAAGCCAGGCCCATGGAGGATGACCTCAGAGTTCTGGCCAGCATGCAGTGGCTAACTCTATTCCTGAGATAACCAGCGCCCCTTCCATGAAGGGCTTTGAAGAACAGTACCAGGGCCTTAAATTTGATCCTTTTACTCATGGAGAGCCAGTGTAATGCCTTCAGGTGAGGGGACATAGGAGTCCTGGGCTTAAGCATAAGAACCAGTCTGGCAGCAGCATTTTGACCACCTGCAAGTGCTGGAGGAGGTATTCTGGGAGGCCAAGGTACAAGATATTGGCATAGTCCAGTCTGGAAGTAACCAGTGCCTGGACCACGGTTTTCCTGGTGTCCAATGAGAGAAGTGGAAGAAATTTCCTCAACATATGTAGAAGGCCAAAGCGATGCCGACTGCAGACTGGACTTGAGATCTCATCGAGAGAGCACTGTCAATATAGATGCCTAGATTTTTTACCATGGTTTGCGCTAAGAGAGGAGGAGACATCTCCTCAGGCCACCAACGTCTCCACTCTTCCGCGAGCGGGGTGCCAAAAAAGATGATTTCCGATTTCTCCGAATTACATTTCAATTGGTTCATCCTAAGCAAATTGAACACCATAGTGAGGCACGATCTGATCTTATCACAATCAAAGTCAGCTTCCTTATCACAGGTGAAAATAAACTGAGTATCATCAGCGTATGATATTATTTTTGCCCCACAAGCTTCCGCAAGGGGTGACATGTATAGATTAAAAAGCATGGGGCTCAATACAGATCCCTATGGGACCCCAACTTTCAAGCGAGGAATGGAGGAAGCAAAAAGAGGAGTCCAAATTTTCTGACTTCTGTCCTCAAGAAAGGAAGTCAGCAATTCCAGCGCAGATCCGCCTATTCCAAGGTCTCTCAATCCAGGAGCCTGTCATGGGGGACCGTGTCGAAGGCCACGACAAGTCCAATAAAATTAGAATGGCTCTGCCTCCCTGATCAAGCTTCTCTTTGATGTGTTCAGTCACCTCCAACAGAGCAGTTTCAGTGCTATAATTAGCCCTGAAACCAGATTGACTAGTGTACAGAAGATTATTATTCTCTGCATAGTCAGAAATGATTCTATTCACATATTTCTCTAAACCTTAGAGAAAGGCAGCAAAAGAGATATGGGCCTGTAATTGGCAGTCACATTCGGGTCACCTGACGGTTTCTTTAGGAGCGGAAGAATTTTCGAGTAGTTCCAGATGGCAGGCATATGGCCCGCTGAGAGAGAGGAATTCAGAACCTTATTGACCACTGGGTTTATGGCCGAGGCCACAGAGACCAGCAATTTTGCTGGACAAGGGTCAAGCGGGTGAGCCAGACTTAATCCCCTTCAAAATATCCAGAGATATCTCTGGCTGCAGCAAAGGTATCTGTAATAGAGCGGGGGTTTCCCCGGTGGGACACTCCCTAGCAGGAGCTCGCAAGTGTGCGTGGTCAACAGGTGGCCCGCCTGAAAAATAGTTCTGAATAGTCACGATTTTCTCATGGAAAAACGTAGCCAAATGGTTGGTCCATTCAGCCGAATGCGGGAACTCCCTGATTGCAGCCTTAGGAGCTGTGAAAGATTTCACGATATTAAAAATCTCCTTTCCCTTATTGTTGGAAGTCTCGATTTTATTTTCCAGATAGCTCTTCTTGACACCATTGACATTGGTATAGTAAGATTTCAATGCCTCCTTATACTCCAATCTATCCTCAAGATTATAGTTTTTCCGCCACTTCCTTTCCAAGCTTTTACATATGCTTTTGCTAGTTCTCAGAAGATCATTGAACCAGGGGGCCGAAGGTCTGGCCTTCTTGGACGTGCGTATCTGCAAAGGGGCTAATTCATGGACGTTTTGCCTTAACTAGGATTCCAGTTGCAGTGCGTCCCCATCAGGGTTACCTGATAACGGAGGGACAGAGGATTTAAGAGCGTCCTCCAGAGCTGACGCAGAAATTCTGTGCAGGACTCTATATTTATTTTTTACCCTACTCAGGGGATCCTGGCCGTCAATCCAAGCGGTGGGCACCCTAAAACTGATTAGGCAGTGGTCTGACCAGACCAAGGGTAGAGGCCCATCAACCTCCAGCTCAACGTTAGAAACAATCTGGTCAAGGGTATGACCCAAGCTGTGAGTAGGAAGGGATACAAAGGGGACTAGGTTGAGCGCTGCAAGAGTCTCTTTAAGGGAGACGACATTCGACTCCATAGGTTTATCCACATGTAAATTAAGATCACCTAAAACCATAAAGTGGTTGTGTCTGAGGGCCTGGGAAGCAATCACCTCATTAAGTGATCTCAAAAAGGAGCCCGCCGGTCCAGGAGGCCTGTAAATTAGGACACCAGCAAGGCATTGGTGAGACAATAGAGTGCAGCGGAAACCAAGGCATTCCGCATCCTCTAAGTCTTCCATGTTAATGGAGGCACAGTCAAATTCTTGTTTAAAAATAATAGCTACTCCCCCCCCTTCCCCACAGAACGGCCTTCCTAAGCACCTTGTACTCTGGAGGGATAGCTGAGGCAATAGTGGGATTAGAAGATTTAGTCAGCCACGTTTCAGTTAGAAACAAGAGGTCAGGGAGAGTGTCTTGCTGAAGGTCAAAGACCTGACTTTCATGTTTCTGAAGAGATCGTGTATTAAGCAGAAGAGCCTTAAAAGTCCTACCCTGCTTCTCTTTACCACGCTGTGAGCTACCACCGCTAGGGAGCCCATCGCACCCCGAGGAAAGACCCACTTGCAGCAAGTACATCGGAATTTGGTCCAAGTCTCACAATTTGCAGCTTCACCCTGGCAGTAACAGTGTGTACCTAGTCTAAGAAGCAATTCTGTCCCATACCGTATTCTCTGCTTCGGGGCCCAGGCCCGACAGGCAGCGTGGATGGCGCCGGTCGCCCCCGACCGCGACGCGTCCGTGCAGCGTCTCTGCTTTCATACATGAAAGACTAGAGTGCGTACTCACTAAAAATGGCGCTGCTCTGTGTCTCCACTGAGTAGACAAACAAGACTACTCGGGAAAGCTTGTGGAAGCCTGTCCCCTCCTTTCACATATTCCCATAAATTCAAATACAGTCTTCAGAACGCACAGAAAACTAAAAACACAGTTAAAAAAAAATCGGAATAAAAAGCTTAGAACACAAAGGCAGGGTGTGCAGGTCAGCGTCAGAAAGAGACCAACTGCATCCGTGCAGCGTCTCAGCTTTCATACATGAAAGACTAGAGTGCGCACTTACTAAACAAATAGCGCCGCTCTGTGTCTCCACAGAGTAGACAAACAAGACCTCTCGGGAAAGCCCGTGGAAGCCTGTCCCCTCCTCCCACAAAGTCCCACAAATTCTAATACACCTGGACATGTTGTGTCCTGACCCTTCAGTGGTACAGATGAGGTTGAAAACTGATTTTCTGGTATGTGTCGAATGGAGTGGCAGGTTGGCTTTGATTGGTTGACACTGAAAATGTGTCCCGATTTCAGCCAAACTCTTACATTCCAGACGGAGGTGAATCTAACCCTGTTTCCAGTCCATTGGGATCTGGGCAGTTCTGTCATTTTTAAAGCTTGTAATATTCACCCATGTCTCCTGTGCATTGCACTAAATACCCTGGTGTACTATGGTTAAACACCCAGCTATGGAGGCATGCACATGTTTACAGTTATTTGTAATGGTGGGTGCCTGTAAACTCCGCTACGTTGTGTAGGCCGAGTTTTTGCCAAACTCTGCCCTCCAAGCGGAGTGGGAGTGACAAAAACTCAGTGAACTCTGCCGGCGGAGCAGAGTTTACCGCCCACCCCTAGTTTTGGGCCGCCACCCACAGGACAGACTGAGGCTATGATCAGTGGGTTGGACCCTCACTGTGAGGTAACTGCCCCCGACTCACCACTGAGGACTGCCAGAGATGTCGTGGACAACATCACACCTTCGCATAGTCCAGTCTGGAGCTGAAGAAAGCATTTCCTCCCTACCCCCCATTGAGCAAAGTCAACCTACCACGTTTACGCAAGGAGACAGCTGCTATGACAACTGAGAGACCTCTGCAAGCACCGCTCAGGAGAGAGTGCTGCCCGGTGCTGTGACGTGGGCCGTGAGCAGACCAACTTCTTTAAACTGAGCAGGACTCACAGGTACGTGTTGAGGGAGCCTGCTGCATCGATGAACTCTTCCATGCTGCGAGCGCGGGTAAGAGAACTGGGCCAGTTGTGCCTCAGAAGACTTGCTGCTAACAGTGCTGCAGCACCATAGACACTTCGACTAAATTCCTAAAGAGTCAAAGGGAGAACTCTTGTGTAGGAGCTAGTAGTTTGCATTCTCTGGATGCAATCATCAATGAATAGGGTATAACCCTAAACACGTTACAAGAAGGAGGGTGGGACAAAGATTGGCCGGACAACTACTAGAGCCCAACCTCAAGGGCGGTTGCGTTGTTGCTTCTGAATGTTGTACTCTTTGCATGTGGAGAGTTACCAATAAAATACTACTTTTCCTATAAAAGCAAGTATTTGGCTGGACATTGATTTATTATTCGTACTGTTTGCACTTTGAGTTATGAGTTGTGTTCACTGAGCTGTATCTTCATCCCCCCGAGGGAGCCTTGACTGCTTGACTACATCTACCTCTGAGAGCCAACTGCAGAAGGGGTACTTGGCGCAATTGAACAGGATCCATAGTAGGTCGGACTCTGGGTTACCAGGAGAAAAAGGCCTCAACCACCTCAGTTAGGCCCAGTAACCCTTGGGTGCCCGGTGGCCTTCTGAAAGGGATTCTAAAACCCACCCTTTCATACTTTGGGGCAGATTTACAAGAACTGGCGCATCTCTGCATATTAGCAGGGATGCGCCAGTTAAATTGCGACACGTAAAATAACCCTTGCGCCACCATGGATGCGTCGCATTTACAATGCGGCGCACCGTGGCGCAAGAATAGACAGATGCGTGACGCATCTTTTGTCGTAAGGGCAGCGCATTGCTGGAGTCGTGTCACAAGCGCGACACAACTCCAGCAACGGTCAGGAATGCCTATTCCTATCATGCTGAGTCACTCCTTACGCCTGCTTCAAGCAGGCGCAAGGTTTTGACGCAGTGGCGTCGTAAAAGTGACTCAGTGAAATCTTGTAGATTTCACTGCATCACTTTTACGAGGCTTTCTTGCGTCGGAACGCCCACCCTGCATACATTATACCTGACGCAGGTATAATGTAGCGCAGGGCTTTACAACGTGACACATCTCCCTAGATGCGTCACGTTGTAAATATGTCGCAACGTGGCGCATTGTTTACGACGCCGTTGCATCACAGAAGTGACGCAAATGGCGGCGTAAAGTTGTCGCAAGGGGCTTGTAAATCTGCCCCTAACTATTTTGCGTATGGTACACACATTTTATTCAACCTAAACAAGATAGATTGAGAACAAATGTAGTTAATTTTCGTTACCAAGGAATGTGGCCAGAGGTGAGCTAAGATGGGTGCAATGTCCTTGTCCTCCCAGGACATTGCCGGCTTTCCTCCTCACCTTGCAGTGCAGGGCCACTGTCCACCTAAAAGGGTGCAGTGAATTAGTTCTGAAATGAAAGGGTAGAGTTTTTCCAGTCCATGTGGGGTAGACAGGATCCCTCTTGAATGTATCAGTAGAGTTTCTGTGTCTTACCCACTCCCCAATCTCATTGTGGCAAGTGTGCTTCTGTACATGGAATAGCGTACAGAAGGGGGCCATAAAGACTCTGGGTGCATCCTTTGACCGGATTCATGTCACTGTGGCAACACTGGTGAGTTAGAGGAATACAGTGGGGATGTGTTTGGTGGTAACTAGCTGCTTAGGGCCTGATTTAGTCCCTGGAGAAAGGAGTACTGTTCGTCAGGGTGGTAGAGGAATTAACGTCCTATTTGGAGGTAACCGTAGGCCAGCATCAGGATGGTTCCCTTCAAAGTATAAATAGCTTGGTGGGCCGCAGCAATCGATTATGATGGATTTCACAAAAAGTTTTACATTTATTTTCAATAACAAACTCCTAAAGAGGAAGTTTGTTAGTTTGTTATTGGAAAACCATAACAAACTAACAAACAGACCTTTTTTTCTATGTCACTTGAGTGAAGGCCTACTTGCCCACTTTTGTAGAGTTCTGCTTCTGTGTGCTAACCAGAATTCAAGAGCAAACATCCCATGTGTGGTTGAGCATGTTTGTGTGTGTGGCCTGAGTGGTACACGTGTGGCGTGTATGAGTGAACCAGAATAAAGGAGGCCTGTGGGATCCGTTTTGGATGCCCCAAGTCTGGCCTTGTGGACAAGATGGAGTTGATTTCCTAGACAGTGGAATTGTACTGCGGACATTCCTGAGGCTGGAGGAAGAAGACTTAGGCAGTGAGATTGGGAAAGAGGAAACAAGACTTCTATGGACATTCTATTAGGCTTTTTAATGACTGAATTCCTGTAGCACTCCCATTTGGTAGTTGATGGGGTGAGGGATGAGACAGCAAGCTGCTCAAGGTAAATGGGATTCCTTTGGTGAGTCCAGTCTTTTTGCCTTTTCTCCGTTCACTCCTCGGTGTGGCTGATGACAGCCAGGTTAGGAAGCTCATACCTCTTCGTGGCTCTGTTGTGTGTGCTCCAGACTGGAGACTACTCTGCTGTGAGGCATATTACCCTCTATACATAGGATATGTCTGGAGGACAGCCTGAAGAGTACACCAACCTGAAGGAAAACCAACCAAAACCACTTCTGAAAGTACTGTCAGTGGAGCCACATCTCCATTGACTGTACAAAAGTGGGACCCACTTGTGGTTCTATTCCAAAGTTTTCTATGACTAAGTAAGGGTATGCTCTGCAGAGTTCTCAGAAAACAGCTTTGCATCCAGAGGTGGCGTCTTTTTGACAGTCAGCTTCCTAGGGGTGAGGGGTTTTCACTTAAGTCCACACTTTGTTGTAAGAGATGATTACCAGTGCTGAAGTGCCTAGAAGCAGCCTGTCTGAAACAGAAAGGGAGCATCCCACCCCTGTAGGAGGACTGACTGTACAGGAGGAGAGAGATACAGCATGACCCCAGTGTGGTGGATCGTCGGATGAAGAGGAATGCGAAGAGCAATCTGTGTGCCCTGGTGTCGGAGGGTCACAGGCTCTCCTGTGCAATTCCTGTCAGGAACCTTGTGAATTGTGGGGTAACCTGAGCCGCTGTGCCCAAACTCAGACGTGTGGCATCACCTGAGCCATTGTGTCCGATCTGAGAAGTGCAGCATCACTTAAACAACTGGGCCTAATCTTATGGGTGAGGCAAGACCTGTGTCGCTGAGCCTAAACTGTTGAAGATTGTGGTGTGCACTGAGTCTTTTTCAGACCTGTGAAGACTGCAGCGTGTCCTGATCTGCAGCGGTTGAATTATGACTTCACAGCGGGCCCAAGTTAATGCACCTGCCCGCATCACTGTATGACCCACAACTACCGTGCAACCAAGACTGCAGCATGCCTGAAGCCATGATCCAACATTGGATCTGAGAGGCCTATGCAAGGCCTCCACCTGTGCTCTATTCCGAGCTGCAATGACCACCCACATGACCAGCCATGATAAAGATCTAGCTCTTCCCTATGCAGCTATCCTTGACTGCAGCCACATCTACTGGGGAGGTCGAGGAAGACTACAGGCTTTTGCTCAGCCCAGAAGCAGGTGAACAAACGAGCCCCAGAGGAGCCAGGGGGCTTTCGCAGAAGCACTAGCCCCCCATCAAGGACTGTAAAAAGGCTTGCTGATAACAACCAAGACACTTTGCACTTAAAATAGAGCATGGGGGTAATCTGCACTTTGGCCTTATCACACGAAATACCCAATCCGAGGTGGGAACCAGCTGGACCATAAGGGGCGGAGATCTGAAGGTCAGTGATGGGTCAGGGGTGGGCGCTAACCCGTTCTAAGCACAAGGCCACTAAATTGCATTGTGCAGATATCTTTATGTGCAATATTAAGTTCTAGTAAGCATTACAAGTACTTTTCTTCTTGAAAGTCAAGAACTTGGTTTGACAATCAGGTATTAAACAGATACATGTTTGTTGTGTGCTGAGATTGAGCACCCCAATACTCCCTCCCTCCCTGAGAAGCCTAAGATTGCACGTTATCGCTACCACTAAGAATAAATCGCAGAGTCAATGTCTGCAGGGCAGGGCCCATGCCCAAACCTACAGTGCGCATGCACAATGGCAGTAAACTATAACTGGTGAATTTCAGTGTTTTTTTGTTTTTTAAACATTCGTTTTTCCCTTATTTCAACACCTAACTGTAGCACCACTTTAACCTTTGTTTTTTTCAGTGAATTTCTGAGGTTTTTTTCCACATAAGGTAAGATTTTATTACCATATCTAACTATAATGTCACTTCCACCTTGCATCTTCCAGCGAATTTGTAAGGGTTTTTAAACGTAATGTAAGATCTTATTACCATACCTAACTATAATGTCACTTGAACCTTTGGTAATAAGTTTTGTGCCATTTGACAAGTCTTTAGGAACTTTCTAAAAAAAAAAGTCATCCACCTCAGCATCTTCCTGGAAACTTTCGAAGTGATACGACACGGGGGGGCATGAAATGGTTCTTAAAAATCGGAATTGCAATCTGTTGCAATTTGAGTTACCTCATGAATATTAGTGAGGTAGGTCACAAACTGTGGCTCACCTCTATTGAAGGCCATTACAGGGAAGGTGCCTTGCTGTAACCAGCAGACCACTATGTCTGTGATTGCCTTTCAATAAAGTAAACTTTGTTTTTTAAATGCAGCCAATTTTAATTAAAGTTATTGGGAGTGTGTTTAAAAAGAAAAGTTTACTTTTTTTTATGTGTTTAAGAGTTGCCAGTGGTCCCATGGACCACTGCCTACTTTTTAACAAAAGTATCCCATGGGAACCTCTTCCCTTTTGCAAATGCATTACCACCTCCTTTGAGGTATCAGCAAAATATCAATGATTTCCTACAGATTTTCAGTTGAAAAATATTGGTACATTAGATACCGATTTCGTATTTGGAAGGGACTGCCTATCTAATTTACTAATCTGGGCCACTTTTATTTTGGTGTCGGGCCGGTTTAGAGTCCCAGCCCGACCCTGTGCCCCTTTCCTTCTGTATCCATGAGCAATCCCATTTTACGAGCCTGAAAAACACTGAATTGGAGCATTTGAGACTTGCGTTGTCAATACCGCGAAGTAACATACCGCGTTGTGATGGTACGCGTTGTACCATCATACATTCGTATAAATGCTTACTACATCTGGCCATTAGTGCTTTACTACTCGCATGTGCGGGGAGAACTGCCCAACGACGTGAAGCAAAAGCAAACAAGCCCCCAGACCTAATTTAATTGTTTTAGCATATTGTTCCGTTATAGAGCTTCTTTTTCACAAACTGCCACTCTATTTAACTGCTTCCTGCAAAATGCTGACCATCAGAAATATTTTAATTATGCAGATTTCTTAGAGCAATAAACATGCCCTTATTTCCCTTCTGGCAGTATCTGGCAAGAGTGTGTAAAATATGTCTAGTTACTAATACATGAAGTTGCAAATATATGCTAGAAATCATTTTACTATTCTATATATTTCTTGATGGTGGGTGGTGGACTTTGAAAGTAGTGAGATGAAAATAATCTCCTTCAGTTGCAAAAAGTGAGCAAATCCACCTTTTCTCAGAGGTGTTGCATATGCACTTCCCCAAAATATATATACAAATTTAAAAAGTATAGCCAAATAGTGCATTCTATAAAAAAAGGGTTCAGATAAACTGGTGAAAAATCAAAGATTTTGCAGGTCTTTCTGGAGGATGACTCAGAAATGATCCCAGTACGTTTGTGGTGTGCCAAGCAAGTCCAACAGAGACGTTTTAAGGCATGGTCAAAGTTGTCAATTGCCCAGGGCCCGAACACATTCCAAGGGACCCCCTGTGAAATGAATCTTCTTTCTATTTGACCTCTGCCTATTCTATTTTTCTTTTTAAAACTCTCTCTCTTTCTGCATACCTCTACCTCTAACCCTAGCTCTGTCTGTCTATGCAATGTCACCTTAATGATTTTTGGAGTCCTGGGCAAGACATACTTAAACTGTTTGTGTGTGACCCTGTTTATAATTTAGTATTGTTTGGCATCATGCAGGCTGGAATTAGCAAGTGATTGGTATTAAAATTAAAATTTGTCCCAATAAGGGCCCCCAAAACATGTCCCAGGGCCCCCTAAATCCTTAGGATCATACTGAAGTTCAGTCTTACAGATGAAGGTCAGACTTGGAAAAAAAGTTTTTGGGGCCAAATGTTCAAACCAGCCCTCCACTGCAGGAGAACATGATAAGGATGGGGTCATTGGGACATAGGAGCTTGCAACTCATAGAAGCTTGCAGCTCACTGGGAACATTTAATGCAAAATGGCCAGTCCAGCCTAGGTATGGGTGATAGAACTCCATTCCTGCAACTTAACTGTAGCTTTGGTACTGCTGGACCTCAGCGCAGCCTTTGACACAGTATCCCACAAACTGCTCCTGCAGCGACTCTGGTCAGGTGGGCTGGACGGAGCAGCTCTAAAGTGGATGACCTCCTTCCTACAGGATCGTAGCTTTCAAGTTGCACAGCGCCCACATATGTCCAAAAGCATGCCAGTCTCACAAGGGGTGCCACAGGGCTCAATTCTGAGCCCAACTCTTTTTAATCTTTATATCGGACCCCTGGCGGAGATTGTGGAAAAACACAATGTTACCATTGTGTCATATGCGGACGACACTCAGCTTATTGTCACTTTATCCCATAACTCAGAAGATGCAGCTACCCAGTTTTCTTTCGGTCTGAAGGACCTTGCTTCCTGGATGTCAAGCAATTGCCTCAAGTTGAACGGCAGTAAAACTGAGGTCTTGATCGTAGGGAAGTCCCCTTCTATCTGGTGCTCAGCATGGTGGCCCATCCCTAAAGAGGAAGTTAAAAATCTGGGAGTCTGACTTGACCCCAAACTCTCCTTCGAGACCCACACTAGGAAGGTTACAGGGAAATGTTTTGGAATCCTCAATATGCTAAAGAAAACTTTGGATATCCTTCCCATTTCAGCCAGGAAAACCCTGGTTCACACTCTTGTTACGTCCCAGCTGGACTATGGAAATGTCCTCTACCTTGGAGCAACAAAAAAAAGTCTCCATAGGCTACAACGCATTCAGAATGTGGCAGCCCGCCTAGTTCTCAATTTACCGAAGAGAGCTTCCTCGGTGAAAGCCCTTGACTCTGCACTGGCTACCTGTTAACAAAAGAAATCTCTGTAAAGCCTTGTGCTTTTGCCACTGGAGTCTGCAGGGCAAGGGACCCAGTTACCTGCATGATCTTCTTACCCCCTATAACCTGACATGTCACCTTAGATCAACAAGGGCCCCCTTGTTTAAAGTCTCTAAAATCCAAAGAGAAAAAACTGGAATACGTTACCTCCTCTTCTTCGAGCTGAGCCATCGGAAAACGCTTTCCGGAAAGGATTGAAAACCTGGCTCTTGCAGTTGTGAGTTTCGTATGTCCGCATCTGCCGCACGGCTATTGCCCTTTCTTCAGCCTTCTTATGTAGTACCTCCTAGCACGGGGACACACCAGCTGCTGTAACCAGGCGCTTTATAAATGATTTTATTATTATTATTAACTTTGAAAATATGATGGAAAAATATTTGTCAGCACAATTTACCTAAAATTAAATCATGATAACCTGGCACATTTCTAAAATTGGGTGCACAATTTGACACCGCCTTCCTTTAATTTTTCAATTCTTCCAAGTAGATTGTCAGTCATGATCTCAAGCCTTAGAGAGCAGAGCTGTACGAGAGGTCAGACATTTGTCACAGGATGAAATACTAGAGCCAATGCTTAGGTTACAGGCACACTATAGATAAAGACAGCAGACATGTTGCATGAGGCTGTGCTGTGAAAATCAAGGTTTGCAGGCTGGGGTTGGTGCTTCCCCAAATGGAAGATGGCTGAACTGCTGCTGACTATAGGCAGCGCCAGTGCTGGCAAAGGGCAGTCACAGTAGCGGAGGCAGGTAAGGTCCGCCTAAGAAACTTTTAGAGCTCTGACACTTTTGAGCTTTTTCCCTAAATTTACTCCTCAAAAAGCATAATGTTTACATAAAAATGTTACCAGCGGGGGCGGGGCCACAATGTCATCCAAGATGGATGCACAGCGTTGAAGCTCTGGCCACGGAAGTCTGCCAAACGCAGCTCCAGGCAGACTCCTTGCCCCAACACATCAGCCAAGCTATGCTATATTGACCCTTATAACGATCTTTTGAACGAGAGCACGATGATGGGGCGGCAGCGACCTATCACTGGGTGAGCATCAAGGGCCGGACCCACCTCGGTGGCCCTGCGGCGACAGGGGCTGCGGGTGAGCCTGAGGATTGGGCTGACGGCCCACGCAAAACCCTTCCTTCCTGTCCCAATGTTATCTGCTCAGCGTGCGGAGGACTCTTGGTGCTGGCGCTGATGGGCGTGAGCCGTGGCAGAGGTGGAGCATACCTGGGACTGCGCCGCGCCCCAGCAGCCTACTGAAATCGAGGCCCAGGCACTGCCTGGTGTGGCCTTGAGCTGCGAAGGGGGACGCGTGACCATTGATCGGCACGGTTGGGTGAGTCCAGCCTGGTGGTGACACTTGTATTACCCAGGCCTTGGTTGCCATATCGGGCCATGGTGTAATTAGTTTCGGACACCGCATCGGCACCCTGCAGCCCTATGGATCTTTCTGTGGCTGATGCAGGGGTGCACATGGCCTTGCTTCGGCCATTGGATGGCCTTGCTGTGACTGCCCCTGGCAGCTTCTGGCACATATTCCGCTCTTCCCCAATGGCTGCCTAACTGTGATATTAATGTGCCCATTGATTTATCCTGCACACAGATTGGCACTGATTTGGGACATACAGGTCTCCCCATAGGATACTGTTGATTGCTCCCACTCTTGATGAATCTGCTGTCCCTATTGGCTCCTACCACCATGAGTGACAGCCTCCACTGCAACTTGTTGTGTGGGGTCCTACCTCTACTTGTTCATTGGGCCTCGTGGAGTGGGGGGATCAGGTCGGTTGGTCCTACCCGATTCATTATGGGGAGGGGATAACCTAAACAGCCAAAACTCCCTTTTGAGAGGGCCAGGCAATCAGACAGGCCTGAATCTGTGTCTGATACGGAAGAAGGGAGTTCGGACCTTGCCACCTAGGAACATCTAACCAGAACTGGCGACATCATGGCGGAACTGCGCGCTGGATTCCGCGCCATTGACGCCAGATTTGATACCTTGACATCGCGACTAGATCGCATGGGGGAACAAATTGAATGACATGGTACTTGGCTAAATGGCAGAGAAGAATGTATCTTGAGCCTAGAAGATGTCTCGTCCTACCTCGTGAAAACGCCTAGACAAAATGGTACGCCTCCTTAAGACAGTGGTCATTAAAAATTAAGACCTTGAAGCGAGATCACGTAGAAACAATATTCGCATTGCAGGAATAGCGGAGACCACTAACATGGGCCGGCCAGATCATTTTGTGGAACAACTACTTACCGAACTGTTCGAACATCAGAGCTTCACCGATACCTTCGTAGTTGAAAGTCCTCATCGATCGCTTGTGTCCAGGATGCAGCTGGGGATGCCTCCTCACCCCATCATTGCGCGTTTGTTGAATTTTAGGGGCAAGGACACTGCACTTCAACTGGTCCTGGAGCAGGGCCTGCTGCATTATTAGGGTTTGGTTTTTCCCTGTCCTCTGACTTCATGCTCATGGTACAAGAGGCTTGCCACAAATTTCAAGATGTCAAAGTCCTACTCTGGAAGAACGGTATCAAATATGGAATGCTACATACTGCTAGACTTTGTGTTGAAATCGATGGAAAGGTTCGCTTCCCGACTCCCTGACTCCCCAGCTGAGGCCTTATCCTTCTGCAAAACATTAAGCCCTGATGGGGCCAATCGCAGTGATCCACTCCAGACCGCTCATAGCCCGCCTTACAATCCTCTCAGAGTTCGGACCTTTTCCCCCCACTAACCCTCTACCTCTGGCTCATCAAAATGTTACTTATATACTAGTGCTGTTGATCGACAGTTGGATTCTCACCCTCCATCATACGTTATACAGAATGATTCTTGTTATGCCAGTAACTAATTGTCATTGCACATCTTTCTTTACCTCTAAGTTCAACTGGGCTCATTGTTCCGTAGTGTTGCCCACCCTCATAGTGTATACCAGCCTGTTTTTAGGGCTTTTGTTTGCTTGTTGATTTATATGGGATTCACTGAGCAGTTGGTTGCTCTGTGTGGTTGGGGATGGGTGAATGTTTATCAAGAGGTCACTGTTATTATGTTGTTTCTTTCATATCCAATGTTGGGAGAGAGCAGCAACCAGAACCACATCTTTTAGGCAGATTTACTGTTATCTTTTATAGCTGATACACAGAAGGGGCGGTCCACATCGGCTGACGTCACCTGCCTAACATGGAATGTTCAGGGTTTAAATAACCCTAGGAAGGGTAAACAAGTACTAGCATACCTCAAGAGACATGGGGCTAAGAAGGTTTTCCTACAGGAAACTCACCTCCCACCACAGGACTCTCCCGCCTTTGCCAATTCCTGGGGGACACATAGATATTTTTCTAGTTATAGCACCTATTCACGTTGTGTATGTACCCTTATTCATAGGAGTGTGCCCTTCAGTTTTGCTGCCAGCTATATCGGCAAGGAGGGCCGCTGTGTTATACTGTTTGGTCATTTGGCAGATAACGACGTGCTCCTAACGTAAATGATCCAGGCTTTTTCCTTGACCTCTCTTCGACCCTCGTCAGATTCGACACTGACACTGTACTACTGGGAGGTGATTTCAACTTGCCACAAGACCCGCTGCTGGACTGCACCGGAACCCACACTACTAGTAAACCCCAGGCCGCACGCTGACTTCTAGATATCACAGAGATATAATCCTTGAAAGATGCATGGCAACACATATATTCTACCACATCGGCATACACTTTTTATTCAGTGCGTACACTTTTTATTCAGTGCGGAATGTGGTATGGACACGTATCAATTACTGGCTATTGTCAGATAATGCTCTCCCCTGGCTTGGCGACACCTGGCACTTACCACACACATTATCAGACCTCTCCCCGGTCTTGGTAACCCTCAATATCCTATTTAGTGGAGGGCTTGGAGGGGATGGTGCTTCCCAGGAACCACTCTCATGGACACGGTGTTCCGGTTGGAAATTCACGACTCCATTTTGGAGTATGTTAACATGAATAATGGTTCAGTGCTCCAACAGGCCACTCTATGGGACGCTTTCAAGGCATATGTCAGAGGTACATATATATTTCAAAACATGTGGGAGTCCTTTGAGCTATACCAAATAGCATATCACGAGTAAAGGCTGACTTAGGGAAACTAGACATGCTTAATATGCAACCTGCTGACGATTCTCACTTACTACGCAGCTCACAACTCCTTGACAAATTTCGATCTTTAGCCAAAAGAGAAGTTTCTTATCTCTGCAAATATGCCCGAGCCAGGCGGTACGAGGAGGACAAATGCCCCGGGAGCACGTTGGCCTGCCTACTTCGCTCCAATTGTGCTCCGTACTACATAACGGAACTGCTGCTTGATGATGGTGGCCGGGTCACCACCAACGCTGCCATTACTGATGCCCTACTTCGCTATTATGAACAGCTATATTCCACTAATATTGCGAGTGACAAGGACGCCAGGGAGGCCTACCTTAAAGAGATTGCTATGGTATGGATAATGGGTGCCCAGCATCAGTTTTTGAGCAAACCCTTCTCGGCGGAGGAGATAGAACAGGCTATTGATGCTTTGGATGGCTCTAAAGTCCTGGGCCTTGATGGCCTAATGGGTATATTCTATAAAACATACAAGTCCATCCTTATCCCCCATCTTCTGGACGTGTACACAGAAACTCTGGCAGATGGGGTACTGCCACCCTCCTTGCGAGAGGCGGTGATCACTCTCCTGTTCAAACCCAGCAAGGACCCTCATCTCTGTGCCTCATATAGGCCTCTCTCTCTATTAAACTTTGAAATTTTTTTAACCAAAATTATATTCACCAGACTGGTATTGTTGGTTGACCAGATTATTTCCCCAGTCCAATCGGGATTTGTCCCCCCCAGGTCCACGTCTCATAATCTCCGCACAGTGTTTGCTGTACTGAATCGAGTGTCCCCAGAGATCCCTGCAGTTGTTGCGCTGTTAGATGCCAAGAAGGCCTTTGACTCCCTGGAGTGGCCCTTCCTCTGTGCTGTGTTGGAGAAGCTCGGACTGCCTAGGGGTTTTATTGCATTGATCGCACTCCTCTATTCTTAGCCTGTGGCACGCCTTCGGGTGAACGGATCCATTACTCACCAATTTGGGGTCACTAGGGGTTCACGACAGGGGTGCCCTCTGTCGCCGTTACTTTTTATTATCGCAATGGACCCTCTGGTCCGTCACCTACAGGACAAACATGCATCGTGGTCTTCATTTTAGACCGGGCTCCTTGCTCATCTCAATGTATGCTGATGATATTTTGCTATTCCTCCATCAGCCATCAGTTAACCTTGCTGCCGTCCTTCACAAAATTTTACGGTTCGGGAGATTTTCAGGCCTCCAGGTAAACTGGGAAAAATCAGAAACATTTCCCCTGACTGACATTACACCGACTGTGCTGGGTGAATACCCTCTACAGTGGTGCGGTGACTCCACTAAATATCTTGATGTAATACTTCACAGAAATAAAGAACAAATCATTAGCTTAAATTATGGCCTTGTCATTGACAGGCTCACGACCCAAATGGAACAATGGATATGATTTCTGCTTTCAATGGCCGGACAGCCATTAATAAAATGGCTGTCTTGTTCCATTTTTTATATCTTTTTTAAATATCCCAATCCTTTTACCAAACTCATTTTTCCTTTCACTTCAGAGTCTGTTGCTATGTCTTATCTGGGCAGATCAGCGACCCAGAATTAGATGGGACACACTCGTTTTCCCCTATGACAGAGGTGGGTTCGGAGTTCCTGACTTCCAACTCTATTATCTTATAGCACAGAGACAGTTTGCATCCTATTGGTTCCATAACACAAAAGATGGGAGGAGGGTCCAAGGGAAAATATTTAGAGACCTGCAAGGAAAAATCTCCCCTCAAGAATACAATTATAACACAAACAAATCCTTGGGTCTAGACTTACAAAACTAAGCACGTAGAGTGATGGACTAGAGTCTCACACAGTTCCCTTGTGGGAGAGATCCCTTTCAGGACGAATACCCTCACGCACCAGAGGTGGCATGCTTCATCATCTGGGTATCTCCTCTTAGTGGGAAAACCTAGTCCCACTAAGGGCTACAACCTCTTCTCTGAGAAGAGGGAGCTCAGGGATGTTTTGAGTGAGCCTACCCTATAGAGGATTCACTATATCCCACAGATGAGAGATGCTACGAAAGGATTGGTGAGGACGCAGTGCAAAATAAGTATAACTAGTGAGGTGGTGAAGTTAAAACTGCCTAGTCAGGAACAAATTTGTTTTTTAATAGCTTGTTCCTACTGACAGGGTTAAAAAGACAGTGCAAAAAGCAGTATGGATTTAAACTGCTTTGAGTTCGACAATGAGGTCTCCATGTTTCAGCCCTAGTTAATCCAAGAGGTATCAGGGCTTTCGTCAGGACCAAAAAAAAGTTTGCTGCTGCCAGTGACAAAAAAAGGTGTATAAAGTGTGATGGTATCAAACCAGGTATCCCTTCATTTTCAATTTTCGGATTTTATTGGTTGTACCTGTATAAGTGAGACAAAAAGATAGGGAAAACAAACAGAAACCTTTATCAATCAGTCACTCTTGTTGTGTCCTATTGGTTCCACCCAGATGCCAGACTCCCCTATTCCATACCTCGCTGGTTTGCCTGGTGGCCTTAAATTTGACCCTACTGATATTCAAACACTCTCCACCATGTGTTGGGCGTGGCGAAAACTAAACCGTTTACTTGGGTCGGGCCCACTACACTCCCCTCTACTTCCATTGATCAACAACCCTTGGGTTCCACCTACCCAGGTAAAGGTGGTGCAACGTACACTTAACAAATTTGACTTACACACAATGGGTTACTTCTTCCCTAATGATCACGCTCTCTCCCATACTGACGATATCAGATTCTTCGAAGCCACACCAATTGATCTTTTCATTTTGCGCCGGCTTCATGCGTGTTCCACGCTTGCATCTTCCTACCCCATAGCCCCTAACGACTTCTCACCTTTGACTCTTTTGATCTCCACATCAGACGGGGGTTGACTGGCTTGAAAACTATACAAGTCCTGTATATCACTCAGGCCCACACATTACGAGAGGACAAGGGGTCTTTGGGGAAATGGCTTGGGCCGTGCATTAACCGATAAAGAGTGGCATTAAACTTGTTTCTCTCAACCACCACCACAAACTACTCCATTTTAAATGTCTACACAGGCCATATGTCACCCCTAGCAACCTTGCAAGAATAGTTCCCACAAGATCTTCCTAATACCTGAGGTGCAATGCACCCGAAACTGATTCCGCACATCTCACATGAACTTGCTAACAGGTTGAGACCTATTGGATTGTGGTCTTTGAACATCAGTCCTTAATGATCAATGTTACATTACACTCAGACCCTCTTTTGGCACTTTTAGGCCATGTTGCAGACATTCCCAAATCGACCTGTAGATACACAGCCATGGCGTTACTTCTGGCCAAACGAGAGGTGGCGCTGCACTGGACAAGCCAGATCCGCCCCACCACTAAGGCATGACTTAACAGTCTGATTCACTGTGACTCCACCAGTGAAATATATGCAACGCTACTTCTTCCCACCTCTCAACCGAAGGGCATTTGGCAGCCACTCCGGGATTATCTATTAGCCACGGATGCGGACTTTCACATTTGACCATAATTAAATACACTCATACTCAACTCCCATTGTCCTGCTGAACCGAGTGTGCTCCACGTGATATTACATTCTGTGCCCATGTTTGATCCGTCCTTGAATGCTTTGCTTGGATTGTATCTTATACTGGTTGTAATATTTTCATGCTCTCTTCGACACCAATCTGATGTACTACTGTCCTTATGCGTGGGCTTACATATTGTATGTATCTGATGTTTGTTTCTTTTAATTGAAAATCTATAAATAAAGTCTACAAAAAAAATTTACCAGCACAGCAAGAGAAAGAGTCCCTTTGAAAGTAGGAGAAAATAAAATGGTTGAAAGCACAAGGAAAGCATTTAAAGACAAGAGTATGCATGAACCAATGAGGCCCATTCCCACCCAGGCACGAGAGAGTAATGCTTTACACAGAAGAAGCACATTCCACAAACATTAACAATGATGTAAATATTTGACTTGCTTGTTCTTTTCGCTAGTGACACCCACCCACTCTTTGGTTGAGTGTATTTTCCAACTTCACACAATGTCCCTGTCCCACGCTTTGCTGGTTTACTGTAAAACAATGGCTTTGTGAGTAAGTTCTTTGGAATCTGCTAATATTGTGCTTTGCCTCTGCTGCGCCCAAGAATTCCTTCCTCTCTGTAACAATTGTGAGGGTTCCCAGGGTTTGACACGGAAGTATATGAACTCAGAGTAGCAGGACAGCCAGCTTTGTACAGCACTGCGTTGGAGGGAGAAAACATAGGATTCTCTTCACAAAATATATTTATTTAATCGCCTCCATCTGAATGTGGTTAAGTGTCTTGAAAAGCAAAGTCTAACTTCAGAGTGAAGGAGGCCTTGAGGTTCGTGTTTTCCCTGTTTTTTTGGCGTGGAATGGGACTAGTATCTGGCGGAGTGTCCTGTTTTTGTTCTGTCAGTGAAAGGGCAATGTAATGTTGCAAGCATTTCGAAATGTATTCTTTTGTTTCTCTTTCCACAGCTTGACATGGAAAATTGAAAAATGTGTGTGAGGTGAAACAAACCCAGCGCCGCACTGGTCACCATTTTGTCTTAGGAGCTTAGAAAAGTAACAAAAACACAGCAGTACAAAAAAAACACATTTGAGCATGATATTGTTTTTGTTTTTGCGCCATAATTGTCCCTGAATACCTGCAGGCACGGGAACATCTGCTACAGAATATGCCGGTGCTATTGTGGACCAAATCCACCTGCTGATAGACACTGCAGAAGCTTTCTTTCCTTGCCAGGATAGATACAAAAGTGATATAAACATCTCTCCCAAGGACTTCTGAATGCTCTGATTGCTGCCCCATGGGCTCTTAAAGCTGAAATAGACTCGAGGGGTGTGGCCACGCAAGCGTCCAAGATGGCCGCTAGCTGTTGAAGCTCCGTCGGCCGGCCAAACGCACCTTGCATTATCCCCGACATTACTTGCGGCATTGGCCATGTACGGAACGGCGCTACATTGATGAAGCGGTCCTAATACTGGCGGGCCGACTCCGAAGCCTGAGGGTGCCTCCGTTATTGAGCTGCGGCGATCAGGGGCTCGAGACGCCGGGAGGCGGGGCTCGTCGCCCCGGGCCCTGCTGCTGCGAGCGGATGAGGAGACGAGACGACACCCGGCATTGATTGCGGTGAGTGGGGGCCCGTAGCTGCGGCGATGGTGCCGGTTGCGGGTCAGTAGTGGTGACTCCCCCCCCTGATACGCTGCTAACTGGGCTTAGCCGTGGGAACAACTGGCCGCGCCCATTCACAAGCTCACACGCCTGCAATGTTCTCTAGGCCGCGCCGGGGATAGGGCCCGCCGCGAGCCTCATTGGCGCCCATCTGAGAGTACGGGAGCGTAAAAGACGGCGGGGGGGACGTCTCTGTGCTGGCCCCGGGATCGATGCGGCCGGCCGCCCGGTTGCGTGGTCCCTCCTCATCCGCTCCCCGGCTGCGCAGCTGTTGGTGACCTGCCCCATCAAATGGCTTCATGAAACGTGAGGGGCCTACATTCACCTGCGGAGGTTCCCTGCCACAAAGAGGCGCTGAAGGCGCTACATCTCTGCTCCCTGCACCCACTGTGCTGGACAAGCCTGCCCCTCTTGCTGACTACCTGCGCTCATCTGGCAAATGCTTACCACGCCCTGGGTCTTGGGCCTGATCTGGCTCTTTAACGAGCACATTGGCGCATGGCCCATCTGTCTGCTCTCTAGCTGCTGGACCGTCTGATTGTGGCGCAATAAGCGGCGGACTGCCCTTTGGCCTGGGACGAGGGTGTGTGGACACAAAGGGTTAATGGGACCGGCCTGCGGGACCTACCCCTGCCACTTGCTGCACTACGGTTACCCCCGCTCTTGGTACCATTCCCTTGTCAGCACACTGGGCCAGCTGTAGATTGCGCCATTGCCACCATTACTTCTTGAGGTACGCTGCAGGCGGCTGGCTTAATGTTGGGTAGCTGCCTTGGGCTGCGTATACAGCAGAGTATTGCTTGGCCACCCTGCGATTCCATCACGACGCGGCACCGCGGCATGGGACGCAAAGACCCCAAACAGAAAACTCTGCCCTTTGAAAAGCTCACAGACAAGACTGCAGAGGAGGCCCCTACAATGGCGGAGAGTGCGCAGAATGCAGAGCGTGTGGAAGACATTCCTGCGCTATCGACGTCGATGCTTCAGGAAATGAGGGCAGGTTTCAGGGCCCTGGACGGACGGTTCGACGCACTAGACAAGAGCTTGGCAGACATGGGGGCTAAAATCCAAACACATGATCAAAGCCTGGATGTGGCTGAAGCTCGCATCTCAGACATCGAGGATGGCACGGCGCAGTCTCTGAAGTGTCTGGAGCGTGTCGAACATATCCTCAAGGAGGTGGCTATAAAGAACGAAGACCTTGAGGCGCGCAGCAGGCGCAATAACATTCGCATTTTGGGTGTCCCTGAGACTGCAACTGCGGGCCGGATGGATTTATTTGTAGAGACCTTGTTGTCTGACATTTTTGGAAGGGAGTCCTTCACCCCCGGGTTTGTAATAGAACGAGCACATAGGTCCCTCGGGCCCCGGCCTAATCCTGGTTGCCCCCCAAGACCCATCATTGCGCGAGTCATGAACTTCCGAGATCGAGATTCGATATTACGACTTGCCAGGGAACGAGGAGACACCATATGCAGGGCTCTAAACTGTCCTTCTACCCAGACTTCACTGTGATGGTGCAGGATGCCCGCCGGAAGTTTAATGGGGTGAAGGCGACCCTTAGAAATCTGGGTTTAAAATATGGTATGTTGTATCCTGCCAGACTGAAGGTCGATATAGGGGGCCGCGCTCGCATCTTTGACACTCCTACGGAGGCTCAGGAATTCTGTCACACCTACAAACAAAACAACAAAGGGTCGGGCCGAGGAGTGGGGGGCCCTCCCCTCCGCACAGCGGCTCGGACGCAAGTGTTGACTTATTCTCCAGTTCTGGTACTGGTTAGCGTAGTGGCAATATCTCTCCATCCTGACTGATAAATGGACCGGGGTTAATGTACATTATACTTCTATACTATTTCATTTAATTGGTCGACTGGCGTGGCGTTGCCACCCCTCAAGGTGTACACCTTGGATTCGTTCATGTTTTTGCGAAAGTGCCCTTCTCGGGGTTCGTCATTTAAATGTAAAGTTACTTGGTACTTCCAGTTCTACGTTTTGTTATGGGTCTGCCTCGCTTGGGTAGAGGTGAGGTTGGGGGGGGGTGGGAAACTTTTCATTGCTTAAATGTATCCAGTCACGTACGGCGATGGTCACTGTCAATGTTTTTCTAGTTCTTTTCTGCTGTTTCACTATGATATGTTTGCTATGTACTTCCTATGGCACAGTTAGGTAACATTGAAGGTCCCTCTAGCTTGTCCTTAATGTCATGGAATGTCAGGGGACTGAACAACAACCGCAAAAGTCGACAGGTGCTTAATTATTTGATGCAACACAAAGTGGACATCGCTTATTTGCAGGAAACGCATATGCCGAAAGCTGACACAACCCGCTTTGCTCCCAGCTGGGGAGCACACAGATATTTTGCAAATTACAGTACCTACGCCAGGGGCGTGGCCGTCATTATCCACAAGAGAGTTCCCTTCAGCCTCAGCTCAGTGATCGGGGATAGTGAGGGTCGATTCATCATCGTCCCAGGCACACTCATGGGACATTCCATGGCTTTGGTATGTGTTTATGGCCCGAATACTGACTCCCCTGATTTTTTTCACTCTTTGCACGCACAGTTAGCAAGGTTGGAACCCAGCTTTATTCTGGTTTGGGGGGGATTTCAACTTACTATTGACCCCAAGCTTAGACAGCACTTCCACCTCCCCAGACGCCAAACCACGCGCGCGCCGTGCTCTGTCAGATCTCTGTGAGCAACTCTCATTGCTAGACATTTGGCGCAAGCGCAATCCTACATTCGCGGAATATACCCACTACTCGGGCCAGCATAACACTTGGACCCGGATTGATTTTTGGCTGATCTCCCCCGGGGTTGCCGGCTGGTTCAGATCGCTGGTGACACTGCCGCGAACGTATTCTGATCACGCCCCAGTGCAGCTTCAACTGAATGTCCCCCGCCCAGAGGGTTTCGAGAGACAGTGGTGATTTCCGAGCCGCACCCTTCATGATGATCTTTTTAATGTGGAGGTTCGCGAAGCCATTGAAGGCTACTTCTCTATTAACACCGGTTCAGTAGACACATGGGCGGTCCTGTGGGAGGGTTTTAAGGCATACATAAGGGGCGTGTGCATCGCCAAACATGCTGGAGTGTTAAAAGACCTGCGTAACACACTTGCGCGCATTGAACGCGAACTCGCGGTCTTAGATGCCGCAACGATTCACACCTCAGACCCGGATACAGATGGTCAACGGTTGTCCCTACTTGTTGAAATTCGTGAGACAGCGGACCAGGAACTATTATACTTGGGCAAATACCAGTCTGCCAGACGGTATGGAGAAGCTGAGCGACCCGGGAGGGTGCTGGCACAGATGCTCCGCCCCCCGTACAGCAGGTCTTACATCACTGAATTACGCTCGTCCACGAATCAAATGCTCTCTTCCACTCCAGAAATTCGAGATGAATTCCTGGTCTACTTCACGGCCTTATACTCTTCTAAATTAGGGAGTGATCTTTCGGCCCAAGAAGACTACTTGTCAGAGATTGCACTGGTATATCTGGAAAAAAACATGCAGGAATTTTTGGCAGAGCCCATATCCGAGGCTGATGTACTTGGCGCGATTGATGCACTCCGTGGCTCTTCTGCCCCCGGTTTAGACGGCTTCACCGGAGACTTCTATAAGGCCTACAAAGACATACTAGAGCCACAGCTGATAGAGGTATATGCTGAAGCGCTTGAGAGACAGGTGTTGCCCCCCCGCTACGAGAAGCGGTCATTATTCTCCTCCCCAAGCCTGGCAAGGACACGTCCCTCTGTAGTTCGTACAGACCCCTTTCGCTTCTGAACTTAGATTATAAAATACTAGCTAAAATTATCGCTAATCGTCTATCCCAATTAATGGAATTCATCATATCTCCTGCCCAATCAGGTTTCGTCCCCCATCGATCCACTTCCTTAAATCTCAGAACGTTATTTGCTGTAATTCATAGAATTGACCCGAAAGTGCCAGCTGCTGCTATCCTTTTGGATGCGGAAAAAGCTTTTGATTCCTTGGAATGGCCTTTCTTTCTTTCGATTATGCGCCGCATGGGCATGCCTGTGGGCTTCGTAGCCACCACAGCACTACTGTACTGTCGGCCATCGGCGAGACTCCGATTGAACGGCACTCTATCCCGGCCCTTTTCGTTGTCTCGAGGCACCCGGCAGGGCTGCCCCCTGTCCCCACTTTTGTTTATTTTGGCCATGGATCCTTTGATTCGCCATTTTCAAGAACGTCATTTACACAGAGGCTTACAATTCAACACCGGCCCCTTATTAGTCTCGCTATATGCAGATGACACTATCCTTTATGTTCGAGAACCTCAGGAGAACTTAGAACCACTTATTAGAGAAATACTTAGATTCGGCCGTTTTTCTGGACTAGGCATCAACTGGCACAAGTCAGTGATCTTTCCCTTAACAACAAGCACAGTCCCATGGGACTGCGGATTCCCCCTCGAATGGTGCCATGACTCGGTAAAATATCTAGGCATACATATCCACCTGGACACTGCGCAAATCCTCAGTTTGAACTATGGGCATGCAGTATGCGCCTTAGAAGCCCAAGTGGAACGCTGGCTGCGTCTGCCGCTATCCATAGCAGGTAGAGTCGCAATACTTAAAATGGTGGTGCTCCCTAAAGGGTTTGTATCTTTTTAATAATATCCCCGTACCCCTCACCAATGTTTTTTTTTTGACACTACGTACACACCTCATCAGGCTGGTATGGGGGAGGAAAAGGGCACGCGTCTGCTGGCAAGTGCTTACCCTTCCTTGAGATAGAGGGGGATATGGTGTCCCAGATTTCCATCTGTATTATTTAGTAGCTCAGTGCTGCTATGCATATGCCTGGTTTCATCCCGATGCAAGAATCCCATTTTTACGGCCGGAAGCAGATTTTGTCTTACCCGACACACTAGCTACTGTACTACCGAGGGGCGTTCCTAGAGATCCACACGACATACAGACTGTTTCCACCACCAGCTGGGCATGGGACACACTACGGAGGATAGTTGGAGCCACCACATTATACTCTTCAGCCCTACCCCTCCCCAACCCCACCTGGCTGCCAATAACCAGGGAAACGTTGGTGCAAAGCATTTTAAACTAAATTCAATATCACAAAAATTCGGGATTTATACCCGGCGGAACATATTTTCTCGGTGTCTGAAGACCCCCGGTTTCAATCTATCACCTTTATGGATAACTTCGTATTGGGGCGAATCCGCTCTGCTCTACGTGCCACACTAAACACTTACCCAGTAGAACCCGTCTCTTTTGCACCACTCACGTTGATCATTGAAAGTGAGACAGGTACTCACCTCATCTCCAAGATATACAAAGCATGTGCTAATGCGAGACAGGTTAGAGATGACGAGGTTCGAAACGCATGGGAGCAAGATCTAGGCCGGGCCATTACAGACGAACAATGGGCGAAATGTTGTGCGGTTACGAGGGAAGTTTCCCTTAACAGTTGGCATAAGCTCCTCCATTTCAAATTCCTACGCCGTATTTACTGCACTCCCGCCAAAGCACACAGAATAGACCCGTCCAGACCCCACAATTGGCAGAAATGCTCCGCACCTAATGCAGACTTTGCGCACCTCACCTGGACCTGCCCCAAACTGCAGTCTTACTGGGAGCAAGTCCATAACACACTGGGCATCATGATTAATCTGACTCTTGTCCCCACTCCAGAAGTGGCACTGCTGGGATACACGGTTAATTTTCCCCAAAAAGTTAGAAGGTTTGCATCCCTTGGATTACTGCTGGCCAAAAGGGAGATAGCTTTATTGTGGGGCCGACGGATTGCCCCGACCCTGCAGGGATGGTTACGCAGTTTGGCGTATTGCAATGTAAACAGCGAGATCTATGCCAGCATCATGCCTAGTTCGTCACGCCCTAAGGACATATGGGGGCCCTATCGGGCATATGTTGAATCACTGCGCCAGACATCCAACTCACAACTAGAGAATGGCATTGTCCCGGAGGGAGTGGGGTGATGGTGCATATCCCGCAAGCTTAATGCTGCTTCCATACAGCGCAAAAATTCAGGGCTACTGTAACATCCTTAGACTGCCAGTAGTTATATATAAGATCACGTAGATTTAAACACAGAGGCGATTACACGCTATGATTTGATGAGAGGCAGAGGGTAATGCGATATCAGGAATGTGCAGATGTTGATTGTTTTTTATGTAAACTGATGTATTACATTTATTATACTTAACTGTGCTGTTACGACACCTATGTCTATGATGCGTTATAAGACAGTGTACCACCAATTGTATATTGCTGATATGTGAGAAAACCTGATAAATAAAGTGTTAAAAAAAAAAAAAAGCTGAAGTAGACACTTTGCATTCAAACCCATCCTAGTGGAACTCAAGAACTGCAACTAGATCTCAATTTAGCAGCGACAAGCAATACATATTATATCACTTATGGAGGTTTCCCTAATACATTGCATACAACTTTAATGTTGATGGATGACGAGACTCCCGAATAACAGTAGCTATATGTCTTAGAATTCCCTTGTACAGAAACCCCATACTTTCAACTTCCAAATGTCTAGGTTGGAAGAACGTCTGAGGGCGTCAGAGGAGATGGGCACAGCGTAAGAATCCAACAACACTGAGTCGCTAATAACTTGAGAATGGGGAACCTGACCTTCTAGGCCCAAAGGAACTATGAGGAGCAAAACCTGGAAACCTGAGTATTGCAAGGGGATGCAAAGAGATCCAGGAATGGCTTCCCAAACATTATGCTTATCATTTGAAACACCCCTTTTGTTAGGGACAACTCCTGCGATGATGGAACTATCATTCTCAAATGGTAAACATCACTCACCCCGCATCCGTGAACCCGCATGTTATTACAAAGCGGTCGTTACAACGACCGCGTTGTAACAACGCAATACCATTACCCTGCAAGTGGAAACCACGACTTGCGGAGGGGGGGAGAAGGTGTTGGATTTAAAATCCAACACCTTCCCTACTGTCCGCACAGACTGGAGTTGAAATAGTAAATCATACTATTCCAACATCCAGCGCCCCCCTCCGCAAGTCGTGGTAACGACTTGCGGGGTAATGGTATTGCGTTGTTACAACGCGGTCGTTGTAACGACCGCGTTGTAATAACATGCGGGGTAAGGGAAAGCGGGAAAAGGAGTGCTATTCGCCTTAAACTGTCTGCCTGGACTTTGTTTATCCCTCTTAAGTGAGCTGTAGATATTTTTTTTTAAAGACATCTTTTATTGTTTACTGCTTTAAACAGCAACACAAATGAAAAAGACATAAAAACAACAGCTATCCCGAACGAAACATTTGACATGCAGTAATAGGTTAATGTAGATCAATCCCCACAGAAGGAAGAAATCATGAGTATTATGTCCCAAAGCTCTCCTCCCATGGTACTGCAGACGTCTTTATTTCTGGAGGCGTATCTCTTCAGCCACAGCCCACTCACTCACGTCCCTTACCCAACCATCCAGGCTAGGCCCACCCTGCACCATCCAGGTAATTGCGACTCTTCTCTTTTCCAGCAAGCAATAGCAAGTGCAAAACTGTAAATGACATCTTCTTACCTTTATGCTTTTTAATATCTCCCAACAGGCAAACTACCAGATCCAGCTCAAACTCAGCGCCAGAAACAGTGACCACCCACCTCACTATAAATTCCCAAAATTAGCTAACCAAGGGACAGCTCCAGGCAAGGTGTAAGAACGACGCTACCCGTGCCTGACACCGGTGACAACCACTAGGCCTACTGGGGTCTATTCTGTGAAGCAACACCGGAGTGACATGCGTACGGTGTAGGAAATTAAAATGTACCAGTTTAAATCGTGCATTACAAGATACAGTCCTGACCATAGAACAGGACCTAGTCCATCATTTATCCCCCAGGGGCTCTCCCAGTTCCTCCTTCCATGCAACCTTAGCCGGGAACGGGGTTCGGGGTTTATCAGAGATCATGGCCCTATATAGGTACGAGATCAGATGGCGGGCTCCCCCTAGTTCCAACAGCCCTCAGAACAAGAGCGAAGTGGACAGTGCAGCGAAAAAACGTGGGCCATATTCCCAGAGTTATGGCAGCTATACTAGCATGTGTCAAAAATTTCCCATTCCCTATTCTAAAGGCCTCCTGAGCTGCCTAAAACATGATAAAGTTGTCATTGGGATACAAGGCCACAAGGGTCTTGAATCTGCCCCAAAGCAAGGCCGAAACATCGACCGGCTCCGCAAACGTATGTAAAGATGGTAGGTCCCAAAAATTAAACTCCTGTGCAAAGGGGGCTCTATCCAACACCACCTTGATGGCTCTCTCCAAAAGGGACACTGTATGCTTAATGATGTACAACACTTGTGCCTCATGCCCCCCCCTGAGAACAACAACTGTGGGAGAGTAGTACCACGAGTCTCATAGAACAGAAGTGCTTTTTCCCAGTTCTTCCCCTATGACAAACAATTGGGCAGCATGCTGTAGCTGGGAGGCCAGATAATACATCTCCATATTGGGGCCCGCCAACCCACCCTCCAATGTCGACAGAAACAGAAACTCACGTACAACCCTACTCCTGCCTCCCACCCAAATAAGCGTCATAAGAAGAGAGTGCAATCTCCGAAACATCGGCCTGGGGAGAGTGTCAAAGGAATGCTGCAGAGTGTATAGACAACCGTGGCAAAAACACCATCTTAGCCACAGCTACTCGTCCCATGAGTGACAGCGGAAGGGTATTCCAAAATTTGACTGAGGTGCTCAGTCCCTCTGTAATTCTATCAATGTTGCAGCGGCGTCGTTGCAGAGCAGTGGGGGCCACCATGATCCCCAAGTAACGGAACTAACCAATTTCCCAATGCAGCGGTAGGAGTGGCAGGGAGGCAGGGTCTCCATCCACTAATGCACCCAGTGGAAACAGCAACGATTTGCCCTGACTAATCCTGAGACCAGTAAGCGCCCCAAACGTGTCTAAATACTGTAGAAGCAGAGGCAATGACACCTGAGGGGCAGTAAGATAAAGAAGGGTGTCATCCGCATCCAGCAGTCTGATGAGTCAGGGCTAGGCTGAATAGGGCCCACATAGAATAGCGAGTAGGGGGAGGAGATTTCCTTTCAGTTGCCAGAGCCTACATAGAATAGAGAGTAGGGGGAGGAGATTTCCTTTCACTTGCCTGAGCCTTCATAGAATAGAGAGTAGGGGGAGGAGTTTTCCTTTCAGCTACCTGGGCCAGGTCTGCTTTCAACAATGCTGTCTCCACCTCCTGCCAGGAAGCTGCACCAGGGAGGACAGAACTGGTTTTGACTAGGTACAGACACTCTCTGCCTTCAGAGAACAAAGGATTTAGTAGTATAAATATTGGGGCCCATACCCCAGAACTTTAGATCACTTCTGGGAATCAAGACGAACCCTTTGCCAAGGAGAGAAACCAAGGAAGATGAAGGAGGAGACTGCCCCTGTACTGTTTGCTGTTTGGGGTTGGCCTGCAGTGGTTACTCAGTGCCAAGGAAAGGAGAAAAGGAACTTTGTGTGTACTTTTACTATCTTGAGGAAGATCTCCAAGGGCTTGAAGCTGAGCTTGCCTCCTGTTCTGAAGTCTCAGGGACACAAAGACTTCACCACCAGCTCCCCTGAATTTCCTTGCTGGGAATTCTACCTGCAGAGAGGTGCCTGCTGTTGTTTTGGGCCCTCTGGAGACTGCGTGTCGCTGGGAGCGCAACGCAACGAGGAAGAAGAGTGTTGCCGCCGCAGCTGTTGCCGTCGCATCGCCGAAGAAGCGTGTCGCCGCCGCAGCAGTTTGCCGTCGCATCACCGACGAAGCGTGTCGCATCACCGGAGAAGCGTGCCGCTGCCGCAGAGGTCGCCGTTGCATCACCGGAGAAGCGTGTCGCAGGGCCTGTCACGGCTCCAAAGTTCATCGATCTCGCCGCACGGCCGCCGGGCGTGCACGCATCGCATCCAAGTTATCGCATCAAAGACGCCATTTTGTCGCATCGCACCGTATCGTCGCATCGAGGCGCCATCTTGTCGCATCACACCGGATCACAGTAAGAAACCGACGCATCACCTCCTCTTCGGTAAGGAACCGACGCATCACCACCCCTGCGCTGCAGTAAGGAACCGACGCATCACCTCCCCCGAAGCAAGGAACTGATGCATCACTTTCCCTGCGACCCTTTTGTTTGTATTGCGTTACGCATCCAAGGTACTTTGAGAGTAAAGTGTCGCATTTACCATCTACATTGAACTAAGCTATTTCTACCATCTGAAAGTCATATTTTTGAATACTGTATTGTGGATTTTTGTCGTTTGGTCTTGTGTTAAGTCTAGATAAAGATTACTTATTTTTCTAAACAGGTGTGGTGTCCATTTGTAGTGTTTTCACTGTATTACTGTATGTGTTCACAAATGCTTTACACACTGCCTCTGAGATAAGCCTGCCTGCTCGTGCCAAGCTACCAAGGGGGTGAGCAGGAGTTATTTTAGGAGTGTAGCCCCCTTACCCTGACTAGAAGCAAGGGCCCCTACTTGGTCAAAGGTACCTACCTCTGCCAACTAGAGACCCCATTTCTAACAGCTGCAATTTAGGGAGGTAAGTCTATTTTATTTATTTATTATTTTTTAAGTGCCCCCGCCCCACCACCCTCGGGACAAGCCAGCTGCAACTGCCTTTTGGCTTTGTCAATGCTTGTATTCGTATGCAAAGGGCCACTCCTGAACGTACCAGTTTCTCACTGCAGTCGATGATTCTCCTTTAATTTTCAGAACGAGGCCGACCACATTTGGCAAGAAAAGTGTAGCGTTCCCTCCCTCACATAACAAAGGACCTTGAGGTACCCCTTTAATTAATTTCCCTACCTTCAGTTACAACAAAGTTTTTGAAACAAGTCTGTCCACTGAGATCTCACGTAAATTAGGACTAGCCGATAGCACTACCAACATATTAGCAGATGGAGAGAAACTGATCGTGAGGCAAAGTTAGGAGAGCAGGGCATGCCAGGATGAGGACAGAAGGATAAAAGTGCACGTTAATAAGTATTATTTATTCACATTCCATTAATTCATCACCTGTTCATGTACTTCACTATTAAATGACTCTTGCAAGCATAAATATATAAATAAATAAAGAATAAAACGACATTGAGAGCAAAAACAACAATAAAAATATCAATAAAGCTAAAAGGGAATTAAGAAACTAGATACCTAAATACCACTGGAATTTCGATAATCACCATTTACATAGCTGAAGTGCATAAAAAGGAGGAAAAGTGAAAGCGACACCATAATTCAGGCTGCCAAGGGTGAAAGGAAATATGAACTAATGTATTTCAAGATCCTGGCATCAGAACAAATCTAGATAAATGATCAGGTTATGTGAAACCCAGGCAGGAAAATCTACTTGATGTATTTCTTCAGCTAGGTGTAAATAATATCATCTGTTCCAATCTGCAAGTGAGTACATGAGAAATGAATTCCCACAGCTACTCTGCTCCTCATTATTATCACCTGCACACATTTTACAGAGTCCGAAGTTATATCTTACACCAATAGTAGGTTAAGGCTACGTTGTCCAAAATTGCTCCTATTTCTGGAATTTATTTTTACCACTTTCACTGGAGATCGTTTTATATGGGTGACACTCCTGAGTCACCAGCATGAACCATACTCTCTGACTTGAGATTCAGTAGCACTTCAAACTTTCAAAATGTTTGGTTCATGTTTCCATGCCACTGAGGGAGATGATTTCTATGATGTGTATATGATGTTACTTAAACCCTGCAGAGACTTGGGGAACCCTAGCTCTGAAGGAAAGCATCAACTTAAAGCAATAAAAAATTACCTTACTGCAACTAGCATGGAATTGGGTCAGGTCCTCTCTCAGCTCTGCTTGTGCATTGGTCTTCCTGCAATGCCATTTCTGGGCATTGAGTGGTATTTTCCAAAATTGAGTGGTCGAACATTGTGTCTAATTGCTGTCTGATGATCCCCGACCTGATACAGACGTTGAAGAAGAAAATGATGCACATGTAGCACAACCAGGTGAAGCAGATTGACTGCTTTTAAACAAAACAGGCATGATCTGGTTGATAATGTTTTTGTTGTCCATGTTTAGGAGAAAGAAAGAAAGTTGAAAAGGGTAACCACAGCTCAGCATGCCTGTGCAGACTCATACTCACGCATAAAAGGGAAGATACCGTCTAAATATTTAAATCAAATGTCAAAACATGTGTAGAGTCAGATATCACATTCTCAATCAGCAAAGCCACAGATAATATTCGGCTTGTAGATGTGGCCAAGAAAATCCTTTTACCTCTTGCTGGATAGTTGCAAATGGGAAACTTGCACAGAGTTACAGCGCCATATTAAGGTCTTTGGCATTGATGGTTGCGGGATTATTTCAGATGTACTTTCTGCCCCAGTGCTGATAGCTGTTGTCTCCATACACACTACATAACCAGCATGACTTTTGTCTCCTGCATTTTCATCATTGCTGCAAATCTATCTTTGTAGAGAGATTGTGCTGTCTCGCAATCTCAGAGCACGGGCTGATGTCTACATTTTCAGACAGTCGTTGCACGAGCTGTAGCACTCTGAGGCAGCCATTTTGGCTTGTGTTCTTACATTGCTGTTCCCTCAATGCATAATCCCATTGACCAAGTCCCTGCTGCTGTCTCATGAAGATTCCACTGCTTGCTGTAACTTTGGGTGTCAAGTGTGGAGACGCTTCTCCAGAGCAGACTGTTTCATTGATGGTACAATGCAATCATCTTTTTGCCTGCTTATTAGTGTAGCTCGATAAGGTGACCTCACTGGGCCTTCTACTTCCTCACTACATCCAGAGTCCTTGAAGTTCCTCATTTGCAAACTGCAAGTTGTCATGTTAACAGTACACATTTTCCTCTAGTGGTCGGAGAGTGTTGCACAGAAGAGCCTTTTCCACACTTATTCACTTTTTGACCCTAGCAACATACATGGTAGTGTGCACTGAGTAGCAAACTCTGCAAACAATAAACCTCAAGTACTTGGTGCAATATGTGAACCATTGAAGCAAGTGGTGATTTCACCAGTAATGCCACTGAAATAATAGTAGCTCAGTGTTGGGACAGTGTTCTGTATTTAATATTTGCAGGTGCACCAGAGATCAAACTTTGTTTTTCACACTCTTATTGGCAGATTTTATGTATAGGTGATGCACAATGAACATGATGAATATTGATCAATAGATGTCATGTGTCCTGATCCAGGCACCTACAACATAATCTGCGTTTGAGAATACTGGTTTGAATACTTTGCCATCCTGCATGTCTCAAATAAAAGTTTCTTTATCGGCCTGCATGATCTAATTCTCTACTATTTGGGAATGTGATGCACCAGTTAGTAAATCATAGGTTAAGGCCAGTCTCCACTACGAGCCTTGACTGTTTTGTCATTATATGGAATGCTTTGATTACATCATTGTGCACATCTTCCTACAATTATAATCTGTCTATTACATCATCATCATGATTGTCTGACAGAATACTGTGACCAAAAATATCGAGAGACACAAATATTGTGCCACAAATATAATTGATCATGATATTGTGTTCTTATACTTCTAATGGGAATAACAACAAGCATTGGCATAGCCAATAGGTCTCGCCTTTGGGGCCTTATAAGTGTTTAGCCAGAGCTATTGACTTTGCCAATGTCTTCAAGCTGTGCTGTAGAGAAGTGTGGCTGCTGTGCGGCATGCTGAAAAGTTATAATAAAAAAGTGTCAGAAGCATTTTTGTTACTTTATATATGACCAAGAAGGCATTATGTAAAACTGAACGACCATATTAAAAAAGTATTTACAATAAAAATTTCCTCAGTTTTCTTTTGTTCTTGCAATGCTGGCAACTTGTTTCTGCCTATTGCAATGGTTGTTTGTTAAAGCTTTTTTTTTGAGGGGGCATAAACAATCGGAGGGTGAAGGTTGGGAACTAGTACCTGTATTATAACACTAGCAGCGGCCAGACGCTAGGGGAGAATCAACAGATGCAAGATTCCGAGAGCAGGCTGAGGTGGTGCTGAGTGATGCTGAGGTGGTAGTGGTGGTGGTGGTGACTGTTGCGGAGACGATGCTGAGGTGATGCTGAATGATACTCAGGTGTTGCTGAGTGATACTGCTGTGGTGCTGAGTGATGCTGTGGTGGTGCTGAGTGATATTATCTTGGCGCTGAGTGATGCTGTGGTGGTGCTGAGTGATATTGTCTTGGCGCTGAGTGATGCTGTGGTGGCGCGGAGTGATGCTGTGGCGGCGCTGAGTGATGCTGTGGCGGCGCTGAGTGATGCTGTGGTGCCGCTGAGTGATGCTGTGGCGGCGCTGGGTGATGCAGTGGCGGCGCTGAGTGATGCTGTGGCGGCGCTGAGTGATGCTGTGGCGGCACTGAGTGATGCTGTGGCGGCCCTGAGCGATGCTGTGGCGGCGCTGAGCGATGCTGTGGCGGCGCTGAGCGATGCTGTGGCGGCGCTGAGCGATGCTGTGGCGGCCCTGAGCGATGCTGTGGCGGCGCTGAGCGATGCTGTGGCGGCGCTGAACGATGCTGTGGCGGCGCTGAGCGATGCTGTGGCGGCGCTGAGCGATGCTGTGGCGGCGCTGAGTGATGCTGTTTAAATAGAGTGAAGAAGTGACGCGGAAAAAGTAACCTTAAATATAGCTTTGTGCTTTGCGCGAATAAATATAAAACAAAAAAACTGTGAGAGACAAAAATACTGGTAATTAGGCTGTGACTCCCAATATAAAACAAATAGCGATATAAGGTGAAATCAACCCACCGAAGCAATATTTCTAACTAGACAAACAAAAGCTTGCATTTCAATGCTAATCACTGTTGTTTTTCATGTGACTGTAGTCCAGGGCCCTCAGTTGGAAATGTGAGCTGCTGCTGCGATTGAAACATCAGAGTCCAGAGAGTTAATGAGCCATGACGAGGAAATGAGGAAGAGATAAGGAAACCCAGATGGCAGCTGCGCGTGCACGCCATCGTGAACTCAAGCTGGTCGCCAGCCGAAAGCCAGTGTTTGCACTTCCAAAACCCGCTTACTAAAACTCTCGGCCAGACCAGCGCAAGCGCTGGTGCAGGCCGAGACCTAAAAATGATGTGTCAAAAGTATCATGGAAGAGAATATCGGCATAAAATGCAAGATTATTGTCTTTATATAAATAAGCACTTTAACGTTATTTGTTTAAAATATTAAATTAATTAAACTTATTGTAATGTTTAAAAATAGTTTTAACCAAATATATATATAGTATATATATATATATATATATATATATATATATACACACACACACACACACGAATATATGTATATCTACACACAAATATATATCCTTTAAAAATGCAAAAACATTTCAAAAACATAAATTACACAAACATTATTAAATCATATTATATATAAAAAATACTACATAATTTAAGAAAATACAAAAAGAAATACATTGACATTAACAAAAATAAAATTCACTTCCATACCTGCAAACAAAAATAATACAACAATACTTTATTTAAAATAGTAAACACAACAAATAACATTTAAAAAAATAATTGACATAAGTGAACCATCAAAAATATGCATAATTAATTATCCATCACTCAATTAAACATATTAAACAATGAATTTAAAAATATTATAACTTCAATAACTGTACACCCTATTCCCCTACAAACAAAAATGTAAACATTAAAACATACAATAAAATTAAGAAATTTAAGGTAAAAGCATAAAATAACAATTAAACAGATAAACAATTTACAAAATTATTAAATCTAATATTTAATTTACAATACAAAATGAATCCATATTAAATTTACATTAATTATAATTTAATTAACTTTCCACCCTATCCCCCTAAAAACCCAACAACCTGCTCCTACAAATTAAATGTAAAAAAGATTAACACTTAAAATTTCAATCTGTATTTAAAAAAAAGAAACAATAACAACTATACTAACAATCAATACTAACACCTAAAATTGATGTATTAACAAAAACACGTTAAATTAATCAAAAATTATATTTATTACAACTATATTAAAGTCAGCGATATTAAAAACAACAATATTCTTAACAACTATATTATATACCAAAATAAAACGATACTCTTGCCTTCGATATTCTGCTACACAATAATTTTGCAGTCACTATATTTTTGACACACTATTCATGTCAGGCAAAAAATTGTATTCAATATTTGTGTCATTCACTCATCATCATCAAGAGTTGCATTACATTTACCTAGGGTAGGCCCATCATGCTGGTAACCAGCCATGCATGCAATAAATGTGTTCATTTGGTTTACATGCCACTCATCACATATCATATTCTAATTCTTGGTACCTGAATTCTTTCATCCCCAACATTTCTCTACAGAATACATCCTGGTATAGCTGCATGTATTTCTTAAAGATCTAATATCGCAATACCAGCCTGTCTGTTGTCATCAAGGGCTCTGGTGTTGTATGCGCATGCTCATTTACATTTAATGTTGTTTCCCATCTACTGTACTGTACTCCTCACTCCTCTCAACATGCCCTTCAATATTACGTAATGCATATGATGGTATCTGACTTCTGAATGTTACTTCTCTGACACTGCTTGTTGGTTTTATGTACCAAACATAGGGCATCATTACGATGGTGGGCGGAGAAAGTCCGCCCGCCACCGCAGCGGAATGCGGGACCGTCCGCAAGGGGTGCGGCGGTCCCGCACATGATATTAGGATGCCACCGTGGCGGTGGCAAGCCCTATTCACAGCATTGTGGCGGGCGGTGCTCACCGCACCCGCCCGCCACAATGCTGTGAATGCACGTCGTGCATTTGTATGCACAACGTGACAGGCACCGCGCGGTGCCTGCCACCTTGTGCATACAAATGCAGGAGGGTACCACAGGTACCCCCCATGTGCACCCCCCACCACCCCAACTTTCTGGGGGCCCGCTACGTGCCCCCAAAGGCAAAGACCACATGCCTTTCCATGGCGGCAACGCCACCATGAAAAGGCTGATCTCCGCTGTCATCGTAATATGGATGGCGGTGTCTTGCAGACACCGCCACCATATTAACCTTGTTTTCCGCCGGTCGACGAGTCGACCGGCGGGAAAGCGGCGGACGGTCTTTCCGTCCGCCGTGGACCCCCCAGCCATCATAATATGGCAGGGGGTCTTTGCTGTGTGGATGGCGGGTGGATCGCCACCGCCGGGCTGGCGGTGACTACCGCCGGCCCGGCGGGGGCAATCCGCCCGCCATCATAATGACCCCCATACTCCTTGGATCAAGCCTATGTGTACTTTGCATGGGTGTGATGCAAGTTTGCTTTGACAATTGCAGAAAATGTACTTTTTACATTGGGTAATGTGTGGAAATGAGGATGAAACGTTGCTGTACACTGGTGCACATTTTATGTGTGCTGCCCCCTTAGTTTCTCGTGGGTCTGAAGGGTTCTTTCGACTTAATGTAACATTGGAATGATTGGGTGAGCAACTACTTTTGTTAGATTGTCATAAACTTTGTTTTCTTACAAGGAGATGATGACATTATAGCCCCTCAACATTAATTATTCAATGGGCGGTAGATCTACATTTGACTATCCTCACTCTTGGTAAGGCAAACAACCTTCATTCCACCCAATGATTCATGAAAATGTGGTGGTAGAATTTGTGAAAGGGGATCCACAGCAAGGAAAGTGGTCTATACACCTTGGTCAGAGTATTGAAAAGCTTGTCTTCCCTTAAACCAGAAAATAAACACAAAATATGTTTACAACTTTAAAACTAATTTATTTTTCATGCCAGTTCCTATCCCTTTCATTTTATTCCTTATTCATTTCATAAGCTCAGGATTACCAAGGCATCAGAGGCACATTTTACCTTGCCAGCAGGAGGAAGTGACAATGATATGAAAAGCACAGGGTGCTTTCTCCAGCAAAATTATTGGTTGTGGTCCAAGAAACTAGAATTTTTTAGCACAGTATACACTCGGCTAGGATCTCATTGTCTTCTCTGTATTTTCATTATCTTCCTATTTGTGTAGTATCTTTCACAGGCATTGAGAATAGTAAGAGCAGATAGCAAGATCGCCTTTTGAAGACCGATCTGTGTCTAATTGAACCCAAATCCATAAAATCCATAAGAGTGAACTTTCGACTAAAGATTGCTTAGTAAAGGAAAGGTTTCTACAGAGCACACATTTGTTGTAATTTGGAGCTACTTAGTGGCATATATAAATCACACAGACTAAAATTACCCTCTTTATACAAACACGTCAACTGTGGTAGTACATCTGCACTGTCAATGTACTCTCACAATGCTGTACGTAGATGCAATGCCTATTAAGAAAACTCTCAAAGCCTACTTCGAGCTAAAGTAATATATTCAGCGAAGTTTCTCTCAGGCAACTGCTTGGTGGTCTCTGGAGTCTTTATCAGTATCGCGTCCGACTAAGAGCCTTAGTACGGGTTTCGCGGTCTGACCACCCTAAGACCCCGGCCGTGCCCTCTAGAAGAGCGCAGTGCCGGCATTCTTCCGACCGTCGTATTACGAGTTGACCGTGGTGTCTGCGGAGGTCTTGCGGCGGTGGTGAGTACTTTTCCATATGTATCGATGCATGTGTGAGCATTTTGACTGCATATGTGACGGATGCACACATATGCATGATACATTTGGAAAAATACCACGTACCCATTACCGGAGTCTGACCGATATGTGGCCAGTTCTGGCAATGGGTACATGGTACAAAAATGACTTACCTGTGTATCACCACAGACAGGGTTCTATTCCTTGGGGTGATGATGCTGCTGTGAAGGGGAGACCTGGAGAAAGGGATCCACGTTGAATGCTGAAAGTGTGAGTATGCACCCCAAATCCTTCCTTTCTGCGGACCTGAAGCTGGCGGTCCCACCGCCGCGGTCAGCTTGTTGGAAAGTCAACTCGTATTACGAATGGCGGTGTAGCTCCTCTGTACCGCCCTATTGCAGCTGCCTTTCCCCGACCGCGACCTTGACGGTCGGTGGTGGGCGGTGTGCTGGCAGTGTCAGCGGTTCATCCATGGTCTTTGCAAAGGCAATACTCCCATTTTGTAATACGGCGGTCGGACCGCCAAGCTTGCGGTAGTCGGACCACGACAACAGGTGCGGCGGTCGACAGACCGCTGAACTCATAAGCCCCTAAGAGTTGTGTGGTAATGGACAATTCTCAGATTTCCAAAGAAAGTGCTAAATTCAGTGCATTCACTGGTGCAATTTCCTTTACAACAGAGATGGTATCCTACTGTAATTTATAAATTGACAATTCCTAGTGAGTTTTTACTCCAGTCTCCCATTTTCTATCCACTGTACAACATTTCATGGAGGGATGGTACTCAATAAATATATATAGCAATAATGGGGAGGCATCTGTAGCACTCACCCTTTGGTGCACTAGAAAAGTACCTTCATAATGTTTGAAATAATACTTGACATTTAGAGCTACCTACACCTAGACTGTAATCCACACATAGATACTAGAAGGAAGTAGAAGAGAGCAAATGTACAATTCCAGTTCTTACATGGCTGAAATACGCAATTTAGCAATATCATGAAACTGCAAAAACATTATTTTTGTATTCCACTGTACCTTTGGTGAAGTTCTCCAATTTTTGCTTTTTTCAGCACAATATTTGGCTGAAGAATATATCAGCAAACAAGTCAATTTGCTATTTTTCTATTTTTTCTGGCTTTTCTCCTTCTGTAGATGAAATGAACTTCACAAATTTCATGACATTCGCTAGATTTAAACAGATTTTAATGAACTTCGTGGCAGCAAATTGTCACAATTCATCAGAACATTATGAGATAATCTGAAATGTTAATCCAAACCCAGTTCATCATTATCTCTGCTCGAATATGTGATCATGTGTATATTATTCACAATAATGATTCGTGTTTTCTGTGCAATTAATACAGAGTCTAGAGTCTGTAGGCATTTTCACTCCCAGCAAAATCAGCACACGAGCACCGAATTATAATCGTTTCTCTGTCGTTATTGTTTCGCAAAGCAGTTGTGAGGTGTTCCAAGCATCGGCATGTAATGCTTTAAGAATTAGCGGAGTGTAATGCCTCGGCTTGGCATATTACACAACTTCTCTGGATTGATTTCCAGTCCGCGAGCCCTGCCTAGCTATTGCTCCACATTCTCAAAGGTACCGTAATTACTGAAGTGCACTCGTAGGCAGATATTGCAATTACTGGCTCCGTCCCCGCAGAGATGACTCGATGGCTTTGTGTTCTTTGAGCTCGGTCTAGGCAGAACACTAACGCACTGAGAGGCGCACAAAGGCCGCCTTTGTTCCGGCTCGTGCGTTGGAACACAAGACCTGCCTGCCTTCAAGGCACACTATTGGGTTTGGACAGGATTCGCCCTTGTTTTGTTAAAGGCGTCATTGGGTACAGTCATCTAACCTACAGGCCTACTCGAATACCAGATCTCATTCTTCAAGCGTCATGTAAAGCCATATAAAGCATCTCAAATCTCTTCTAACACATGACAGTCCCTCCCAAACCACAACTCCATCTTTGCTTCCGGAGCAGTGTAATGTAGACCGGTTGCTGGCATCCTTGAAATATTTGCCTTTTAGGCACACGCTTCTCCTTATTTTCTTTACAACCGGAATCAACTGCTATAATTACAGTCAGGGCACAAGTCCTAAAAAAAGAAGTGGGGGGACTCTCCAAGTTAGGTGGTGTCACAGGAAGTGACATCACGGCAGGAAGTGACATCACAACAGGAAGTGACATCACGGCAGGAAGTGACATCACATGTGCAGCAGATCTATCATTTGCACATATTGCAAGATTTAACAATTGAAGCTGCTCAGTACTTAAGCCTGTGACTTAAGGTCCCTGTATGGAGGAATTAACAGCCCAAATGTGGATGAAGTTTGGCGTACAACTACATTAGTCAAGCCATTAAGTGCTGTAAGCGAGGCATACTAAAACATGGCACCATGAACAAAAGCAGAGTTTGTGCGTTGAAAAAAACCAAAGAAAACCACATGCTAGAAACTACAATAGTGATTATGAATGTACAGTTTGACAACCTCATTTATACGCAAAGCAATAAATAAGGATAAATACAGATAAAATGGCCAAAAGATAAATATGGGTAAATACAGACGGAAATGTTAAAAAAATAAATACCATAAAACCGGGAGCACTACTTCAGGTTTCTGTGCATTACACCTAGAGCCACTGGAATTAAGCCATTAAACCGATTCTGTGACATAATCCTACACATTATTATAGGCATTCTGCATTTGCCACATAATCCATCATCTACCGCATAAAACACAGAATTTAACAACAACCATTTTTTTTTAGCTCAAACTGACCAAAATAACTGAAATTGACCTGTGTTGCCGCTCAGTGGAATACCCTATGCAAAGGCTGATCAGTCGGCTTTCTGCTGCTTATTACTGTATTTGGATGAGGTAAAACCTTTGCCCAGGCAGTGTCAATATGTAAAAGTTACAAAAGAATTAAGAAATAGTATCACAAAAAGTGCTGCATTAGGTCGAATAATTTGCCTTTTCTTGCTGCATAATTTGGTTCTCCTCTGCCAGTGGCCCTGGTAATGGCACAGAAGGTGTACATGATGCACTTTCTCCATCCCTGGGTGTATGGGGACCATAGGTGTCCATGATAATGCGAGACCCACATTCCAAAGCTGTAACACGAAGAGATGGCGTGCACTCTTTTCCGGTTGTTTGATTGCTCGTATTGAAAAACTGCAAATAAAATGCCCTTTTCTGCAACCATTGAAATCCGATACCCAGAAGTTCTGAATTCGCCGAGTGCGATAAACAGCAACAACCACGAGTTGCGGTGAATGTACGTGTGGTATCCTGTATGGCATATGGTGAGGGTATGTGAGTGTTGCATGGTCAGTGCATGTATATGCATTAAAAGTCTGCGTGTGCGTTGGGTGTGCGTGGGTGTTGTCTTGTGACGTATGCAATTCTGTGCTTGGAATAAATGCATATGATATGAACGGAAGTATCTTCAACCAAGACCTGTTTTTTGTACCTGAACATGTCCATCCTGCTCTCTAACAGAGGTCGCTTCCTTAACCTTGCCCTAGCACCGTACTATTGCTGACGTTTCTCTCCTAGCGCTTCGAGGATGTAGCGAGGCTTGGCCGACCCTCCCCTCATCCCAGATGTCCACCCATAAACTGCCCGCGCCAGGGCGCAGCTGGCACTCAAGAGGCCGCTGGGCGGGAAAACTTTCGATCGGACGAGAGACTCCTGCAGCAGCTGTCGAGGAGAGATAACCGCGATGAAGGAGCAGCTGGGATTCGCCAGATAATACACAGCTGTTAGGAATCCGTAGGGTGTCGGTGTGACCTTTCACACCATATTTGGCTCGGTTTAAACCCAGGTCTGCGCAGGTTCCGCTTAGAAGGCGCCCTCTCTCGCGTGGTTTGGTTGGTGCGCGCTTTATCACGCTTTGGATGAGCACAGCAGGGTGGAAGGCGTAATGATAAGCAGGGTGGACGGCGTCCACCCTGGAAAATAAGTGGGGGGACGCCGTCCACCCGCGTGGTACCCCGACTCGTGCCCTGATTACAGTACAGAATAAAAATTCAAAGAGAAGTTTACTAGTAACTGCTCCTAAAACACTGTATTTTCACTTAACCTTTCAATATGTAATAACGCTACATAAATCAGGGGCGGCTCCTCCGTTTGAGCGGAGGAGGGTCGACCCACTTAATTGCCCCAGAGACGAAAAATAAAATGGTAATGAAGTAAATTCATTACCATTTTGTCCTGAACAGAGTGCCAGGGTAGGGTCTGTTAAGTGGCAGCGGGGGTGGGGTGCCTGACTGTGCACTAGTTTATAGTGCACATGTCCCTTTGGCCGGCCGTCTTGCGACGGCCAGCCGGACAAGCGCACTATAAGCCTCTCAACCCGGCAGTCTTAGACAGACGGGTTGAGAGCCTACACAGGCCTCTATTGTCTTCGGGAGCAGCTAGAGACTTTGCTCTCTCCAATCCTGGCACTGCTCTGATGCAGTGCCAGTATTGGTTAAGCCCAGCTGGACGTGAGTTGACGTCAGTGACGTCAGGCGAAGAAGACGACCGGAGCGAGGAGGACGTGTCTCTGGGAAATGGTAAATACCTTTCTATTTCTTTTATGTATTAAATTGTAGTTATGTACTTTTTTTTTTTAAATGTACTAAATCTTTTTCCCACCCCTCTAATTGACGGACTTTTCAGCTGCCACTGCCTATGGGCCTGATTAAGTATTTTTGATGGCAGATTGTTCGTCCCCTTTTGAGCAGACTTTTTTGGGGGGTGAGTTTTATATAGCGCGAACTCGACCCGACGGTATCAGAGCGCTTCACATGAACACCCATTTATTTTTGTTAGGCACGGGGAGATTAAGTGACTTGCTCAATATCACAGGATGTTGAGCGTCCCTGCCGAGACTCGAACCAGGTTCCCCAGCACCGAGGTCGACTGTCAGCTCTAGCCGTTAGGCCACATCCTCTCCCTCCTCTGAAAACATGGTGGAGGAACAGCTGCCATATCTTAAATTGGCCATCAAAGAGACATACCTACACAAAGGCTGTAACCTCGGCCCTTTTTATGAAAAGATCTCAACATTTTAATAAAGGAGATGATTAACATAAAAAACTGTGGACTTTGTATTGTTGGGTGCACCATTCTGTGTTCTGTCTAAGTGTTTCTTCTTAGCAGTGGTATCAAGCAACGGCTGATACCTAAGATGAAGTGCAGTATTTTCTAATTGTGAGGAACTGTGCGGGAGGTGCGGTTCCAGAAGTCCTCCATTGTATCTGGTGATCATAACATACCTACCTAAATGGCTGCATCTCCTAAGGAGGAGCAAATTTGGGGGAAAGGAAAGCCATGGTGGAGAGGTCCTTCCTTGAAAGATCCAATAATTCCCATGTCGGACAGTGAAATTTCCATAACCAAAGTGGGAGTAGACACATTTCTGGTCTTCATGCCATGCTGTGGGGTGATTCTCAGCATGGTAAAGGATGTGCACATACTGGCAGATGTTGCTACCTCTTTCCAAGTACATTGTGCGAATTTGGTGATATTTATACATCTATCACTTCAATTTATTCACTTACGTCCAGTACCTTCATCTGACTATTTAATTCAACACTTTGTGGAGTGGATTCCCATAACAAAGGCTGTACTAGTCACAGCAGTTCCATGAATGTGTTATGAATAAAAAAAACGAATTGGTAGCCTCCGAGGAAGTACTGTACATAGTCACTCTGTGTATTTAGGCCACCTTGAATTATGATCAGATGCTTGGCAATATATTTTTCAGACACTGGCCTTATGTGATCAGTTGGCTCCCTTTTAAGTGAGATAAGAAAAAAACATACTAGTGCCGCTTGGTTGCATGGGAAATTTGAAATTATGAAGAAAAATGGCCAGCTTTGGGAGACCAATTGGAGGGATTCTCATCAGCATGCTCAGTGGCGGCTCGCACAGGTAATGCTGTAGGGCGGTGAGGCGGGCGGGGCTGTGTGGGGGGTAGTGGAGTGTTTTTATTGATTTATTTCCGTACTCTCTACTTTCCCGTCGTATGTCACACTCCACTACCCCCCACCCAGCCCCACCCCGCCCGCCTCACCGCATCGCCTGTGCGAGCTGCCACTGAGCATGCTCTAAATAGAAGTTTGCCTCGAACACCTTTGGAGAGGTAGTTTATCAAACTAAAAATAACTACCTCTTTAACAAGATCCTTAGAGATATTCACAATACCAGGCAGAACTATCAGGATAGCTAGCTCTTTAATTAATCCCTTTTTTGAGTCCAAAATTTGTGACATCTACATCCTTACTCTTGTACCATTCAGACTGTTCATATCGAAGAGCCTTTGGAGGGTCCACCATCATCGCCTCTAACATTTATGCTTTAGGAGATTTCTCAAACAGTAAGTTGCAGGTAAACCAGAAGACTCCTCAGCATTAGTGGTTTTTAGATTACTACACAAGACAAAGAGCACATCTGGGACATTCTCCTTTTCCCTGCGCCACCTAGCAGTTATTTCTGGAGTACAGCACAAGTTGGATAAAGATTTTAATTCCTGGAGTTTGACTTTTGAGGAGAAGGGTACTTACTGAAGTTCAGCTATAGAGCAGAGGCCATTATCTCTGGAGTAACACCTGTAGAAGTCCACACTCATCCCTAGTCTACCAATAACAGGAGGTCGTCTCCTTGATTTTCCCAAAAAAGAGCAACGTTAAAAAAATGAATTCAACATGTTGCCCCATATCTCAATAACTTAGTAATGTTTGTCAAACAGCAGATTTACCTTGATTGGGTAACATCTTGGAGAAGACAGCGGGCCCTTAAAAATCATAAAATTACAGGCAGAGGTTTACAACTCTCTCTGAATGTACTTTAAAAAAAAAAACTTCTATTCATAAACATTATTAGAAGAACCCCTGGAAAGCTGGGTCAAGCGCAAGCTTCCAGGCATACTTCTTGGAATGTCATGTGGCTTTATTACTGGTTCCTATTTCCCCGTACAGAGTTCTCCGTAGCAGAGAACTCTGCATATGGGAAATGGAGCAGGTGCTCATTTTGTTTGCCTGAGGAGAAAACATTTTTTCCTATAGATTAAGCCCTTACACAACACTCCATTAAAATCCACAAGAGATATGTTCCCATTCCATCCTGGAGTAAATCTCCAACCATTTCCAAGGTGGAAAGGGGTCGGAGAGGAGTTTGTGGACACACACAAATGTACAGGTTTGTGGGCATTCCCAAACATCCATGGCAAACCACGCTGTTGAACTTCCACTTTCTTCTCCTTGGGATTTGTGTGGTAACTCGTGGTGGAGAAATTCACACTAGTGAATGCATGTCACCCACTAGAAATCTCGTTGTGGGTTCCTGGTAGACATGAAAAAGCACATTAGTCCATAAATATATTTTTACCACCAAATACACCTTTGTGAATATGTCCACTATGTCTACAGCCTCAGACTTCTACGGAAGTGTATATAATTATTGCTCCATATCTGCCACTTTTCCACGTCAGCCATGGGAAAAAACCTGATTGCATCTCATCGCAGCCAAAATCAAGCTCATACTACTTAGCCCAGCACAGACTTGTGTGTGCCTCCCCTCCATTATCTGCTTAGCTAGTGATCCTTTTTTGTGCTCTCTCAATATTAGGAGTTACCTATGATGGAGATATTAGCCTTAAACCTCACATTAGCAGCATTGGATTTTCAAGGACTGTTGGTTCAAGGGCCACCAACCTCAAAGGGCACAGTGTTTTCTATCCTGAGAGACCCACAAACTAGTGCTGGGGGCATCTTTGAACACCCAATTCCATGCACAGACACACAAGTGTTTGTGCAGTCAATATAAAATGCTGCAGTCCATCTGATTTTCATATTCAGTGAGATGGACCATGTATGCTGTTTTAGGAGGCCCATCCAGGGATTACTGGTAAAGGCCGGAATACACTTTAAAATTCTGACACTAATATTAAAGTGTCTGTGCGAAATGTCAAATTTTACACAGGCAATATACCTGTACCAGCCTAGATGGGTAGTAGGCTCTGCGGATTACTGCCTTCTCATGGTCCTTCTCATGAAATATAAATGCCCGGGTGATAGACATTTTTTAGGGCGAAGCCTACCAGACAGCACAGCTGTCTGGTTTGCTAAAGACATCTTGGGGACATTCAGAAACCTTCCCTGGGAATGCATTCCCCCATTGCTTATCAATGGGTTTGTGGTTTGTAACTCACATTTTCTGGCTCTGTATTTGCTGGCTTTATTTCTTTTAGGCTGTCCAGGTTCCGTCCGTCCCTCCCATAGAAAAAAGCCTTTTCACACTACCTCTCCTTGTATTCTTCCACAAGTGTTCCTTTCTGTATACAAGCCTGTAAATCTTGTTCTTATCTTGTTACATTTGCTGTACATTCAAAGACAGAGGTCAAATGTTAGGCTCTGTCTTCCAAAGGGAGCTTGGTTTTTACTTTTCTTTCTCCAACTTCAAAGTGAGAGGATTTATTTGACAAGCTTGCTGGATACGGGGGGGGGGGGGTAGAGGAAATGTTTTTTTCTATCACGCAACAACATTTAAATGAACTGTGAAAGTATTTCAGAATACATCAGAATTAGCGAAGCACAAATGAAGCACTTTTTTCTTAATTCTGAAGTGTGTTGGAAACAAATACTTTAATATGATCAAAACAAACCATTACTCTAGGTAATGCCATTACCACACATTATCGTTTGTGCGCCATATAGTTTATTAGTGAAACTGTATGTCTGTGCAAAATGTAATGGTCATTTCAATTGAAAATGTGTTGTGTGTAATGGCAGTGTTCTACCACACCAAGCATACTCCACTTTACGCCACTCTACTCTACTCTGCACCACTCCACTGCACACTACTCCATAACACTCCACTTTCCATCACACCACTGCACTCTGCATCACTGCACTCTACTCCACTCTGCACCACTCTACTCTCTGCCAATGCACTGTACACTACTTTATGCCATTACTCCAATGCCATTCTACGCCACTTCACCCTACACTGCGCCACTCCAATCTACGCCACTTTACTCTGCTCTGAAACAATCTACGTACTCTATGCCACAGCACTCTACACCACTGCACTCTACGCCACTCCACTGCATTCTACACCACTCCACTCAAAACCACTGCACTCTACACCGATACACTCTATGCCACTGCACTCTACTCCTCACCACTGTAGTCTACGTCACTACTCTCTATGCCCTTGTACACCACTGCACTCTGCAACACTCTACTCTGCACTACTGCACTCTATGCCACTACACTCTACAGCACTCCACTCTACCCCACTACACTCTACGTCACTATACCCTACTCAGCACCACTCCACACCAATTGCACTCTATGACACTTTACCCTGCACCACTCTACACCACTGATCTCTATGCCACTCTACACCGCTCTCATCTGCACCATTGCACTCTACGACACTGTATTGTATGCCACTGCACTCTATGCCACTCTAGTCTGCACCACTCCACTCTGCACCACTGCACTCTATGCCACTGCACTCTACTGTGCACCACTCTATGATCGTGCATTGTACGCAGTTGAATTCTATGTAGCTGCACTCTATGTGACTGCACTCTACGCCACTATACTATGCAACACTCTGCCCCAATGCACTCTACACCAGTCCATTCTATGCCACTCCACTGAACTGTACGCCACTGCACTCTATTCTACTCTGCAGCACTCTATGCTACTGCACTCTACTCAACTCTACACCACTGCACTCTACTCTGCATCACTGTACTCAATGTCACTGCACTTTACGCCACTCTACTCTACACCACTCTTCTCTGTGCCACTGCATTATATGCCACTCTACTCTGCAACACTGCACTCTATGCCATTGAACCCTATCCCTCTCTACTCTGCACAACATTCTATGCCTATGCACTCTACGCCACTGCACTCTATGCCACTTTACTCTGCATCAGTCTGCTCTATGCCACTGCATTGTTCAGCACTCCACTCTACAACACTGCACTCTATGCCATTGCACTGTACGGCACTATACTCTACTCTTCACCACTCTACTCTGCACCAGTCTACGCCACTGCACTCTACGCCACTCTCCTCTACATCGTTGCACTCTACGCCACTGTACTCCATTGCACTCTACTCTACTCTACACCACTGCACTCTACACCACTGAATTCTATGACGCTGCATTGTACGCTGCTGAATTCTATGCCACTGCACTCTACGCCACTGCACTCTGTGCCACTATACTCTGCAACACTCTACACCCATGCACTCTAACCCAGTTCACTCTACATCAGTCCACTGTACGCCACTCCACTGTACGCCACTCCAATACACAACACTCTATGCTACTCCAACTCTACGACATTCTTCTCCACTCTTTGCCATTCCACTCTACAACACTTCACACTACTCTCCTCTACGCCACTAACTTGCAACCATGCTGTACAGCAGCCACGCTGGTGTACATGGCTAAAACACATTGACAAAGCCAATAGCTCTTGCATAGGATAGCATTGACTTTTCGTTTAGTCTGATTTATTACTAGATATAAATAAATTAATAAATAAAAATGTTAGGGGCACTACTTACTTTTACCTGGCAGCTCACCACCCTTTCCATGGCTGTCTTTCAGAGAGGTAACACCACCAGATATGGCACAGATCAGCCATTCTAGGTCAGATAGTTGAGTAGCCACTTTTTTTTTGGTGATGTTACTTCGGTAAAGCAAGTTTTAGCGCCGTGGTATTTCTGCCCCCGAAACCCGACTGCAAAAGGCAGATAGTAAAAACGCCGTTGTTTAATGGATTAAATATTATCCCTTCCTCTAAATCGGGCCTTATTTCAATTGTAATATTTAGCCTTCCAGGTGAATGTTCTTGTTTTGAAATAAATCGCATCCACTGCCTCTGTTCTAAGTAACGAAATCTGTTTCCATGTAAAATGCTTCAGTGCAAAATGCTACTGTACGAACCAGTCAATAAATAATAAATGTTGTAGTTGTTGCGCTAGATGGAGTTTTTTACAATAATTTTACACCCAATCTAATTATTAACAAACATTTAACAATGCCATATGCATACACGCCCTTTTTTCGGGGTCGTTATTAATCACCGTTCTGTTTGAAATACATAATATTTTGCAAAGAGGGATTTAGGTAATTGTTTATCTAAGTGAGTGGGTGGATAGTCCAAGAAAAATAAGAAGCAGCGGCAACTATGAAAGAGTTTTGGCATCTTACATTTTCTCATTTGTTTAAATACTTGAGTGGAATTTCTGGATGTGCTAAGCGCTGCTGAAAATGTTGTTGCAAACGACCCTCTCCTACTGCCAAGGCTGCCCAGGGGGGCCCCGTAGGGGACCCTCCAACAGGGCGGCCGCCTTAGTGCCACAGGAAGGCACAGAAGTCTTCTGACTAGGCTCCCTGGGCTAGGGCCAGGGGGGTCTGCGGGCCGCGTCATTTCCGGCCGTGGGAGGGGGACAGGGGTACAAAAGCCTTCCCCGCCCACTGTACGGTCTCTTGACCGCTACCCGTCTCTCTGTTTGCTTCGCCCTGGTCGCGTCGTCTTATTCTGGTCTGGCGTCGGTGTCCGGTGAGTGTGTGGGCATTTTCGCCCCCCCTTTTCCATGTCTTTTCCAGTCGGTCGGTGGCTCCGGCCGTGTGCTGGACAGAGGATCGGGGCCCGGGACGCTCCCTTGGCCGGGCGTTTTGTTGTGTGGCGAAGTAGCATAGGCCGGGCCGGGCGAGGCATTCTGGCATGGCTCGAGGAGGGTTGCGGTCGCGGAGTGAAAGTGTTTTGGGAAGCGTTGTAGTGCTCTGATTTCAGGCGTGGTAGTGCTCTGATTTCAGGCGTTGTAGTGCTCTGATTTCAGGCGCCAAGGAACAAATGAGGCCCGGGTGTTTCGTTATGAGGCAGCCAGTCTAATGCACTCCAGACGTGGCCGCGAACTGTGGCGCCTTCTGCTTGTCTGCCGGTAGGAGGGGCCTCAGTCCAGCCCGGCTAGGGAGCCGTGAACCCACTAGGGGTCTCGGGAATTTGTTCCAGTCGGAGACCCCTTCGGCATCTGATCTGTTTCCGGCGGGGAGAATAGTCAACCTTCCAGGAATCCTCGCACACCAGGGCTGCACTGCTCCCCATGGGGCACGAGTGGCTGCCAAGCCGGGTAGGTGTGTGTTGGGAGGGGGGCGAGCTGCAGGGGTTAAGGGCCCTATTCGCAGCTGTCTGGACAGCGAGATTTGTGCGGAGCGGTGAGGTGACGTGCAGAGGGTGCCTAAGTTGGTGCGAAGTGGCCAAGAGGGGCTTTGGCATGGCAGCTGTGCCTGCGGGGTTGGGGGACTGGAGTCCGATGGTGCGGGTCCCTGGTGTTCCATGTGTGTCGGCGGGACACGCGGTGTGCACGTCGCCTCCGGGCCGGAGTGGCGTTCATCCTTGGGGGGGCTCGGGCGAGTTGTGTTCGCGGGTCGGCGCCATTCAGTCCGAGACCATCTCTGCTTTAGATGTGCAGGGACCTGGCGCCCGGACGGCATGCGATGCCTGCCAGACCAAACGGGCGGTGCTTTGTGTTCCACAAGAGTCCTGGAAGAGTTGGTTGTCCTGTCCCGCAGCGGTAATATTGTGTATACGCCGCCTTATTTGTTACCGACACATTCCTATGATTGGCAGGTTCGGTGTCCACTGGGTGCAGGGTGCGTCCCTGGTGTGTTAAGTGCAGAGTGCCTTTCTTTTTGTGTGCAGGCAGAAATCGGAGAAGTTTGAAGTCTTTGCTAAGCGTTGGCGGTCTTCCCTGTGTGCCTGAGTATTAGGCATACCATTCTTCTGATATACGGAGAGCATGAAGTGGATGGGCAGTGTTTCGTGTTGGCGTTCGACGCCTCGGCAGGGTTGGCAAGCGCGGTATGAATGGAATTCTGAGGCGAGCTGTACTGCCACCAATGGAACATGCTTTACAGTCGCAGCCTTTCCTGGAGTCACTGAGTGCTATGAGGAAGTGGGGCCACAGGGTAGCAAGGCACTGCCCGTGGTGAAGTGACTGCCGGTCTTCTCCAGTGATGATTATTAACCAGTGGTAGTTCAGCTATGCGTCCTGTTACCTCACCTTTATTTAAACGCCGGTCTTGCCAAAGCTCATGTAGATCTAATTGCCCATCGCGAACGATATTAGCTACTTGGAACACCGCCTTGAAGGCGCCCCGGTTATGTCTGATGGGGTATTTTCCACCGTTTTCGGTACCGACGTGGGTGCATAGAGTGCCGAGGTGCCTCATTGATCTCCACTGGTGTCGGGCGTCAAATGCTTTGGGTGTACAGGGCGCCTCAGGTTCCGCCCTGATGAACTTATTTGATTCTACAAAAGTTATCGGGCATTGGGGAGGGAGAAACCAGCTGTCCAGGGCAGGACAATAAGCAAGCGAGAGCTGCAGCTAAGTGGCAGTCTTTCAGTGCTGGTCTCACCCGTCTTTCAAGACCAGGGTTCTAGCCCCAGCAGTGGGGGCGTTGTCAGTGTTGCGGAAATGTTGGTGCACATCGTGTTGCCACAAGAGCCAGCTGCATTTAGCGCCACGTTACCTACGGGTGCACGTGCGCTCTTTTGTCAAGTTTTGCTGGGGTTTTAAGAGATAGAAAGATTTGTACGGACGTAGGAAACAGTGCAGAACAGTTCTAGATCTCGAAAGTAGGTATCAGAATTTCCGTGAATTCTGCTGGCTCCTAACTCGGCTCCTTGCAGTACCTGTTGAGATGCCGCCTTCCAGGTGGTATGTTCCATCGTGTTGGGTGCGGAGTTAAGAGTTAGTGTGTGGCATCGTCATCCGATGTATTGCAGGGTGACCCAGCTCAGAGGATAGATTTCGTTGTGCCTGTTCCGCATGTACTACAGACCATGGGTCATGGGGGGATGAGGCACTTGCATGGTTGCTACATAGGGACGACGTATAAAACGGGTTCAGTGGCCGGGGAGGTGTAGACTGCCAGCTGGTGATCTGTCATATGTTAAGTATCCCTGACCGCGTTGTCGAACTTGTGACAGTCCAGTGAGTGGGTCTCATGGATTAATCGGACGCGGGTTCGTGGCCCAGTAGGCAATCATAAGGAACGTGCATCAGGAAGTTGGTCTGGGATCGGCCAGGGCAGCCCACGTGCGACGAACTCGCGTCAGTGCCGCTTGCGGGTCATCCAGGATCAATGGAGACGCCTCGTGTTCGTGGCCTCAGACACTGTTGAGGCAATCATGAGTTCTGTATGATGAATTCGCTGGGAGTGGTAAAATTGTATTTGCCTCCATCTAAGGGGCACGGAAAACAGGCACAAACTTAACTAGCCCCCCCCGGCGCTACGGGGGGAGCAATTGGAGCAGCAGGTTTGCTGGGTAGACTGGCATATGGTGCTTCAAGGTTAATTTGAGCATGGGATGCCTTTCAATTGTGCACGATGACCCAATCAGTGTTCCCACATTGGTGGTGCTCTCGTCTGCTGGGGGCTTTGTTCCAGCGCCACAGCGAGCAGAGGGAGAGTCGGGTTAGAGACTTTTTAGGCATGGGCAAGCCTTCGAAGGGGCCCCCACTGATAGAGCTCTTGTCAAACTCCCCAACTCTGTTCTGCAGAGTCTGGTCCTGATTGCCTGGATGTTTGGGGGTCACATATTATTTGCTGTAATATTAGTGAGCTACTGCTGTTTCTTGGCTTGACTTTCTTGTCCCTTACATGTCTGCGAGAGGCGCACAGCGACAACTTGGGCTCAAGACAGGTTGAGGACGGGTGCCAGCAGGCAAGGTGGTGGCGTTATTGTGACAGTATGGTAACTAGGTGAGGTGTATGCGGCGTGGTGCTGGAATTGATGTTGGAGTGGGTAGCAGCTGAGGAACCGGGGTGAGGCCCAACATCTTGTGACCATGTACTTTCTTTGGGGGGGACTCACCGGAGTGAGGCTTGGTGCGTTGGCCCATCGACTTGCAGAGCAAGCATCCGGTGTGGGGTGAGCGGGCAACGCCATGGGGGCCTGGCGGTGCCCCGTCGGGCTGAGTCTCCAGTGTGTGAAGTTCACAACGAAGCAATTGTTTTACGTACTGGACGGACGTATTAGGCCGCCGGGTTGTCTGCCGCCTACCAAATTGGGGAGCGGCATGGGTTTAAGGCCCGCGGCCGTTTCTTGGTCAGGTGAAGTTGTTGGATGCCATGGGCGCCCAACCAAATCGGTGCTACTGGCTACTCTTCTGCGGTTTCTTCGCGGACCCTACACCGGGGAGGTAAATGTGATGTGGCATTGCAGCCCCAGGTCAGGCGGTTTAACAAATAAAGGCATATTTTTGCATTTTCACTGGATTGCTTAGGTTTTCACCGTGGTCTGGTGGGTCAGGCCAGGCAGCGCATACTGTACGCTTGGGGTATGCCCCGGTAAGGGGTCATGGTTTAGGAGGGAAAAGGTCTCGTCTTATCGGTTACGGAGTCTCGGGTGAGTCTTGGACCCCCCCCGACTGCGGTCATGGCTCTTGCACCTCGGGTGGCCTTCTGCCATGCCGGCTGGCATTCCCCTAGCTGAGGGTGGTGCAACCACTGGCTGTGGTCATCTTATACTGTACAGTTTGTCCGGGGGTGGGGGTAACAAAGAGCAACCAATTCGCTCATTCAGTCAGGGATTCATTGAATGTGACTTTTATAGCGCAGACTTTACCCGTAGGTGAAGGAGCGCTTTTCAATTCGACCAGTTCTTTACATAGATGTTTCAGAGTACAGGCTTCACATCTAAGGGACAAGCAGAAACGCTCTAAATGCGCAGAGGGCGACACAGGACCTCAAAATGAGAAGTGGTGGGGGGTCATACATTATTGGCATTAATATTAGTGAGCTGCTGCTGAGTTCCAATGTCGAAAACACGAGTCACTATCCATGAATATTGACGCAAACACTATGACAACTTGGCCAGAGTGCTCGTGCAGTACCAGCAACCTGGCAAAGGAGGGTACTTGGATAACGGCGCAAGATACTTAACACTTAGGTGCACAGGGGCCAGCAGGCGGGGACAATTTCGGCAATAAGAGGAGCAGGCGTGTTAATCGATACGTAGTCTCGATCAGTAAGGATGCCTGTGCTTGAGCTTGATCTGACGGATTTAACACTGCCCACATTTACATAAGTTGTATCACAACATCACCAATTTCTGATACTCAGGGCCATGGGCATGATGGGGATGTAGCAGCAACTTGCACAGATCTTTGGGCCTGCATTAGCCCCACATATCCTCCTTCAGTCTGTCCCATACTAAGACCTCCTGCTTGACTCCACTTTGGGTCTGGCTGATGCATTAAAGCCTTTTACTAGTGTAATCTCATTGGACACATGTTGGCACGTCAATGGCCATGTAGTGTTGTGTCTTAGCAGGAGGTCCTGCGATTGGTTCGGCTGGTTTACTTGAAAGGTCCGGAAGTGGACAGGCAAACACTACAGTCCGAAACACATCGACAGGGGTTCACGCGTAGTGGGAGGCCTTTGGCAAGGTGCACTGGTAACCTTTGTTCCCTTATACAGTATTTATTTAGGTGGTTAAATATGTACCAAGGTGGGGATAGCTTTGGCAGTATTTCCATGCCTGAAAGTACGTAGTGATGAAGTAATAGTGTTCCTAGTTGCGCAACATTATGTTTACATTTGCATAGGGTGCTTGTGAATAGCTTCCTTTGGTCTAACGAGTGGCAGGCAAGTGGGGACGACTTATACAAGAGACGAACAGGTGTGGTTCTCAACTCCGTTTGTTAGTAGGGATGTTGTCTACAGCAAAAATCAAACTAATTATCCTGAAATGCATGATGGAGACGATTTAAGTGACATGCCTAAAGTGGTAAACGTTGTGCTAAGGGATGGCATGGAGTGAGCAAGGGACTTCCAGGCACATGTTGACAGCACGCCCCTTACCATCTTAGGTTACGGGTAATGCAGGCGTGCTTTTATGGGTCAGGGGTGCGGGTCCTGGCAGGCGAATTTTGCAGTCACTATTTTAGTAGGGGCATTCAAGACACTGCAGGGCAGGCTTGACTAAGTGCACAAGGCAACCCTTTCAGCTTTTGAAGCGGCCCTCTTTTCATCCACCTTCAACCTGGCCACCTTTGGGGCACTGAGAATCAGCGAGTTAGTGGCAAGATCCGAATCTGACTCGGCTGGGTGGCATTGAAGGGACAGGATGCAGTACTCTCTGGGGCCTCCTCAAAATTCCTGGAAAGCGCTTAAGCAGCCATTCTTCAAGATAGGGGCAGCAACTACAGCCTTTAGGGCGGGCTTGTTAGCAGAGCGCATTATGCAGCAGGGACAAGGGGGGAATCCCTATGTTTCAAAAGGACTTCCTTCCGTGAGCTGCCCAAGGGAATGGCCTGAGGACATCTTAAGTTTTGTAGTCGCAGGCGAATGTTGAATACACCTGGGACTACCCGTTAGGCTGTGGTGTGCAGGGTTATTGTGTAATAAGGTGCAAGTTGGAGTTTTGTTTGTTTGTTTTTCAAGAATGCAATATGTGTTCGCAACCTTACATTTCTTTAGTTGCCAGGAGCAAAGGTCTGGGTGATTGGCCATTCTGGCGCCATGAGAGTGGCACGGTGGGCGGAAAGCAGGAATGGGGGCAGGGCTTTTCCGCCACCGAGATAATTTGGTTGTGATACCCAGGCTTGCGCTGGAATATCTTGCTAAGAAGCTGCAGCAGAGAAGAGGGGAGGGTGTCTCCCCTCCCAACATCCTGGTCATACACCTGGGTGGCAATGATCTGACTCTCTTGGGGAGGAGGGAACTGCTGCAAGAAATGAAGTCCTCCATGTGTAGGATAAGCAACCTATTGGGGGCTTATTGGTTATAGTGGTCAGAGATAACCCCCTTGGTTAGTGTGGCGAGGAGCCCGTTCAGGGAGTCCGTGGAAACCTCATGCAGGAAAGTTAACAGCCATGCGTAAAGTCACTGATCAAGAGTGGGTTTGGATTTTTCAGGCATGGTTTGCAAGAAGAAGGCCTACCTTGTCGGGGGTTATTGTGTAAGTATGTGCAGACGGGTGTAGGTATAACAGGGTGTGCAGTGCTCATATTGGGTGTTGGCAACCGAGCATTTCTTTATTTTGCCAGGACCAAGGGTCTGGGGGAATGGCCTTCCGTGCGTCTGGAGTGGCGCGATTGGAGGAATTAGAGAATTGGAGGCATGGGTTGTCCCACCACCAAATTATTTGTGTTGGGGGTCCCAGGCATGCACTGGAGCAGCGATCACGTTCCTCCGCCACAGAGATCTCGTGGCTAGGTTACCCGGGTATGCGCTGGAACGAGCTGATGAAGCTGCAGCAGAGACAGGGGGGAGGGATCGGTCCACCTCACATGCTGGTCATACACTTGGGAGGGAATGACCTGACGACTTTGGGGAGGAGAGGACTGCTCCAAGACATGAGGGACATCATGTGTCAATTGAGTATTTAACTGGGGGCATGTGTACTGTGGTGGTCCGAAATTTTACCTCGCCCAGTTTGGCAAGGAGCCCGGTCGGGAGACGCAATTGAAATCACGTAGGAGAGTAAACAGCGCCATGCGTAAATTCACGGAACAAGGGGGATTTGGCTTCATCAGGCATGGTTTACTTCATGCCAAGTCTACTGGGTTGGGGAAGTGGATGGGATTCACCTCTCAAGGGTAGGCATGGACCTAATTTTACTGGACCTTGGGGAGGCCTTGGAAGCAACATGCTGTAGGTAGGAATATCTGCCTTGGTGGGGGGCCCTGGTGGTGACGGTGGCCACCCCCAGAGCTGTGGAGGAGTTACAGGGCGTTCCAGAGTCTGCAAAGTACAGAAGGGTACTATATTGCAGCAGCACAACAGGGTGCTAAGCCAAGGATACCCAGGGATGTTTTAGCGTGTCCCCTGGAAGAACTACGGCGCCCCGTTAGCCTACAGGCGGTTGTGGGTCTGAGCAACCGGGGGCTGCCTGGAACGCTCCGCCCACCTGAGGGGGGGCGTGAGTAAGGGAGTGGACTGGCGTTCCACTGAGGGGAGAGGTGGCCTCTCCCAATAATTGGTAACCACCGGTTGGCGACGGCCATGGTGCAATTTGGCTCATCAGACGGGCAGGCGGCATAGGGGCTGGCCTGCCCTGGGATCGCCCGTAAGATAACCCACCATGTTGGCATATTGGTTATGCAAATAAACCTGCAGCAAAATTCTCCACTAAAAAGGTGTTGTGTGGTTTATTTATGTATGTTGCTGTATGTGAACTGAGTGTTGCCGATATTGGCACTATGCCAAGGCTGCCCAGGGGGGCCCCATAGGGGACCCTCCAACAGGGCGGCCGCCTTAGTGCCACAGGAAGGCACAGAAGTCTTCTGACTAGGCTCCCTGGGCTAGGGCCAGGGAGGTCTGCGGGCCGCGTCATTTCCGGCCGTGGCAGGGGGACAGGGGTACAAAAGCCTTCCCCGCCCACTATACGGTCTCTTGACCGCTACCCGTCTCGCTGTTTCCCACCCTACCGCTTACCCTGCGGACGGCCAAAGGGTAGTACGGGGAGGGGAAGATTCTAACTTATTGTTTTGTGTTGCAGGAGGAGTTACAGGGCGATCCAGAGTCTGCAAGGTACAGAAGGGTACTATATTGCAGCAGCACAACAGGGTGCTAAGCCAAGGATACCCAGGGATGTTTTAGCGTGTCCCCTGGAAGAACTACGGCGCCCCGTTAGCCTACAGGCGGTTGTGGGTCTGAGCAACCGGGGGCTGCCTGGAACGCTCCGCCCACCTGAGGGGGGGCGTGAGTAAGGGAGTGGACTGGCGGTCCACTGAGGGGAGAGGTGGCCTTTCCCAATAATTGGTAACCACCGGTTGGCGACTGCCACGGTGTAATTTGGCTCATCAGACGGGCAGGCGGCATAGGGGCTGGCCTGCCCTGGGTTCGCCCGTAAGATAACCCACCATGTTAGCATATTGGTTATGCAAATAAACCTGCAGCAAAATTCTCCACTAAAAAGGTGGCGTGTGGTTTATTTATGTATGTTGCTGTATGTGAACTGAGTGTTGCCGATATTGGCACTATGAGTGCAGCATGAAGTAAAACAAATGTGCTAGAAGGCAGTGACGAACCAGTGCCACGCTTGAAAGCAAGCGAACGTTTAACAGGCTAAATCCGCTTGTAACTACTTACATCCCAGAGAAGAAAATGCAAAAGCTGGGGGTCCTTTTAAAACTTTTGAAACCAGTTCAATGTATTCCTAAAAACTATCATCTACTTTAAAAGCTATCAAAAGGGTGATTCTCATTGAGCCCGGACTATCAGGGTGTCCAGCCTTGCTCCACAGTGTAACTGATTTCAATTTAGATTCATTCTATGCAAATGTATGTCCTGTGGAAATCGTCAAAAAATTTCAGAGCATAGGAAATTCCTTATTCGTGCAATAGTAATTTTTCAGGAACATTTCTGCTTGCCAGTCTGTTCTCTGTTCCTAAAAAGGTGGTCGTTACAATTGAATGAACTTGTCTCACGGATCATCTGCAGCCCTTGTGTCAAATGTAGGTCCAAGAAGACCAGATCAATCCCCGATTTTCTGGATAAACACTGGCTATGAAAATGAAAAACATTGCATAAAGTTTGCTGTATGCAAATTTGCCTTAAATAGAAGTCCTGAAAATCTGCCATGGTCTAACTCAGGGGTCTCCAACCAGTAGCTCGTGACCTACTGTAGCTCTCCAGCTACCTCTGAGTAGCTCACCTGCAACTTAACCCTCTTAAACACTAGTGACCCGGGTAAAATAACCCCTGGCATGTAAATACCGAACTACTGGATGAAGTATCAGAAGTTAAATCTTTTTCTAAAGAATTAGAACTATTCCCTAAAGAGAACATACACTTGGCCTCTTCCCCAGTTGCCATATAGGACACCCTAAAGTGCTACTCTACACCGGGCTGGACTGGCCGTAGCGGGAATCGGGTATTTCCCCTGTAGGCTGGAAAAGTGGTGGACAGTTTTTCAGCGGTGGGGGGCTGGTTTTGTTCCTGGGGGCCGGTTTTGCAGCATTGCTGCAATTTCAGCCCCTAGTAACAAAAGCACACAGTGCCCACTGGCGTACGCACCCCCAGCACCCCCCCACACCCCCCCCGCCGGGTGCTGGTCCAACAAAATTACCAGGGCTGCTCTGGGTTCCCAGTCGGGCCATGACTCTACAGGTCTGGCCATCAGCAAGATGGCTAAAAGGAATAAAGTGATCAAGTGTACATTCAATGCCTTAAATGACGAAATCAAGACAACTGACATTCGACATAGGCAAGCTAAAACAATTAGGGGTTTTAGAGTAGCTCAAATGCTTGAAATATGAATATAACAAAATCGTCAGAAAATGTGCACATCTCTGAATTCACGCTCAGAAAGCAAAAAAGGTATGATACCTCAACAAAGTGGATAGGCCATTGGCTGTTTGCTTGAAATTCAAAAGAAACAAATCACTGATCACTGGCATCGGAGAATTAGATGGCTCCATCAAAGCTAACACTCTAAGCTAATGTCTTTAAAACTGTTTACACTATGCCTTACAAACCAATGGTCCTTACTGACAAGGAAGCTTGTCTAATCTTTCTCAAAGATAATTTGCAAGCCAGTTCTATATCCGACACTGAAAGAGCAAACTTAAATATACGTGTGATCGAACAGGGTCCAACAGAAGACTTCTGTTCATACACTGGTTTTAGGGTTTAAACACTTTATTTAAGCTTTCAACTTCTTGAATTGAAAGTGTTTCCTTTTTCTAATGTTGGTTTCTTTCCATTGTCTTCCTCTCTAGATTTCTCTTGACAGATTTACTCTTTTTTTTTTCTAGGGACTTTCTTCTGTGGGACCAGATCGCTCAGAAAGAACAGACAGAAGTGACAGGTAAGTATTTGTTCTTTTCCCTTATTTTCCTGATTCTTTCTCTCTCTTCTCCATTTCCTGTTTACTTCCCTTTTGTATTTTCCTTCCTCTCTATTTTTCCTATGATCTTTTATATTCTTTCTATGTACTTCCGGTTAAACCAAGCGTATTTCCCTTTGCTTGGCTAGTGAATAATAAGTTAACAAAATGAGTAAAAAAACCAATAATTATTCCCAACTTAAACTTTCCGTTCTGGATTAAACAATTTTTTACCAACCGAAGGCAAAGCACTAATACCCACCAAGAGTCACATCCTTATTGAAATTTCAAATACCTTTCTGCATACCAACTTTTATGGTTTCTCCATCCCTCCAGCCTTACCCCATGAGTGCTCCTTCCATTCCCATATACATGCACTGAACTGATTGAGCCACGCTCTCCTCTGAGCGTGGTTGGCTAGGGTCAAGTGCCTCTCTGGTCCTGCTTACCCTTGGGAGGCCCTGCCACTCAGGCGTAGACCTCTCGAAGTCCATCTCTGATGAGTTGCTCGCCTCGGGTTCCTAGGGTCTCTCGATGGGTAGTTGCCAGCCTCACGGTGTCCATTTCATTTCTCCGCTAGCTTCTGTCATTTCCCCTGGCTCCTCCTCGATCACTCAGCCTTTCTTTGCACTCCCTGTTCAGCGGCGTTCTTTCTCTTCTTCTCCCATTTCTCTGCGCCGCCTCCTCTTGCTCCTGTCCTTCTTCTGTCTCCCTCCAGCTGCCTGACTGCCGTCCTTTCTCTTTCTATTTTTCTCCCTGTGGGAAGAATGTGAGTCCTTTTTCTATCTCTGTGTTTTTCTGTTATTTCCATATTTGTCTTCTCCCTCTTTCTAATGGGTCTGTTCCTTTTCCTTTAGGAGTCGGTGTGGATGACGAGGTCTTCCCTAATGCCGGAATCGTGGAAAGTATGTGACTCCCTCTTACCCCTCTTCCAATCCCTCGTCACAATGACCATCACTAAAGATAAAATTATTGAAGCCATTAGATCAATCTCTAGTGGGAAGGCTCCTGGTCCAGATGGGTTCCCAATTAGTTTTTATAAAAACTAATAGATATAATTATCATTACCCTTGAGGCCACTCTCAACCACTTTGCAAATATAGGAAAGGACTCGGGTTCAGCAGCCAAGACAACAACTGTAATGATCCCAAAAGAAGCTAAGGATAATTCAACCCCAAAGTATTCCAGGCCTATTTCCTTAATTAATATGGGAGCCAAACCATATGTGAAAATTCTAGCTAAACGCCTCAAACCTATAATTTCAAATTTGGTTCATAAGTTCAAATCAGGTTTTGTGAAAGGTAGGCTTGCGAGTGACAATACTTGCACTTTCTGACACATTATTGAAAGGACCCATCTTTTCACCTTTACTGTGGCAGCTATTGCCCTGGATGCCAAAAAGGCCTTTGATAAGGGGACTTGGCCCAATTTAGAAGTGGTACTGCATCATCATAGGTTAGGCCTCCTCTTCAGTCACATGATTATAGCCCTATATGCCAACCCGATAGCTAGAGTAAGAGTCAACTGCTAGCTATCATATCCCTTCCCCCTCCAACAGGGCACCCGTCAGGGATGTCCTCTCTCCCCATTATTACTCATGTTGGCCATTGATTCTCTGCTACAATCGATAAACAGCTCTGAGGACATAAAAACTACTGGCTTCAAATCATTCCAACTCAAAAAGGCAGCTTATGCTGAATACATATTGTTTTTCATTAAAATGCTGACTTGGCCATCCCTGCACTGTGAAGTACATTGCAATGTTTTTCTGCAATTTCTGGATATATTCTAAATAGGGATAAAACCAAAGTCCTTTCCCTCAATGTGTACTGCCTCCCATCATGCATGGGTGATTTAGGCCTGCATTGGCAACCCAAATGTATCAAATATTTTGGAGTGTGGTTCTCCAATGACCTATTATCCTTAATAAGACAAAATGAAACAGAAACCATGGGCAAATTGAAAGACTTACTAGGCTCTTAGTCTCCCAAGCACATCTTATGGTGGGACAAAGTAGAATCCATAAAAATGATGATCACACTAATGATTACTTTGATTTGTAGTATGTTACCTATACACCTGTCGGACCAGTTTTTCCACTTTGGTAAACAGAATTACCACTTCTCTTTTGTGGAACAACAGAAAGGCCAGAATATCTTATAAAAAAACTATGACCACATCACAAAGATGGAGGATGTAACCTCCTTAATTGGTTCCATTACCAAATAGGCTTTGGGAGAACTCACAGAGTTTTACTCCGCGGAATTCCGGGGAGTTACATAAAAACCCGTGAGATTCTGCAGAGTTCCGTGAATGGTGGAATTTTGGCACGTCGCACGGCTTACACTGATTTTTAGCACTGGCAGCTTGTTCTGCGCTATAAAATTAGCATGAACAGCACTGCACGCCGCGTAAGAGGGCATTGCTTCTTTCTGCTGCTCGAGTAGATTTTCTACCTGAGCAGCAGCTTTGTCAACGCGAATGGCAGTGACTTGCCACGACCGCTCCCATTGAGAAATCGCGCCAGAACTCGTCCTAGCGCTCGATTTTTCTCACTCGCTCTCGCCAACTTCACGTTGGTGAGCTCCGCACTATAAAAACTCCAACACACAGCGGTTTGCAGAGTTTTTCCAGAAGTCTGCGCTCCAGGGGGAGCACGGGATGGGCAAAACTCTGAGAACTCCACTTGCGGTGAGGAGTTTACCACCCACCCCAACTACCAAACTGCCTGTCTTGCCACACCAGGATCATGATGCTTTCAGGATAATAATAATACCCAACTCTACTCATGCTGTATAGAAAAAGAGTTGGCTGCTCCCCATCATATTATTGCGATCATTACTATGCCCTTGTATGTAGCCTACATTTGCACCATATTCTTAAGGATACTACCAAGGCAATTATTCTTTTAGATAAAAAAATGGTGACTCATATATCAAACTCCAAACTTCTATCACTCTGAAATTGTAAAAAAAATGCAATTGACCTAACATCTGTTAATGTGCGCCATTGTGCAGAGAGAGGCATTTCACTAGTCATAGATCTGTACTCCTCTTCCAGACCCTGGTAATTTTCTCTCTCTAAAAATGTATTCAATCTAGATTTTTTCACATTCCTAAAATTAAAAGCAAGAATATCTAAAATTGGCCCGCTTTGAGAACTGTAGATTGGCTCCCACCTATTGACATGGCTAGCTTCAGGTCACACTAAGTTCAAATTCTACACGTTTTTAAATCCTCATATGGCAAAACTCTGCTCCCCTCTCCTTTCCATGTGGGAAAAATATGTTACAAACCTTAATTGAGAACCTCTAGATCATGGGTACTCACAAACTTTCTCTCGGGGGCCAAATTTAGAGTGTGGTTTGTGGCAGAGGGCCGCACCGGTGGGGGCGGGGTCAGTGGGGGAGGAGGGCGGGGCTAGGGCAAGAAAAAAAAACCTGTGACAATGAGGTTGAACATAGGCCCCTGCAGCGGACGCATTCGTCCACTGAGCCACCAGACCCGGCATACACACATCTTGCTATCTCTCTCTCTCGCTATCTCTCTCTCGCTATCTCTCTCTCTATCTCTCTAGCTCTCTCTCTAGCTATCTCTCTCTCTCTAGCTATCTCTCTGTCTCTAGCTATCTCTCTATCTCTCGCTAGCTATCTCTCTGTCTCTAGCTATCTCTCTCTCTCTATGTCTCTATCTATCTCTCTCTCTCTCTCTATATATATATATATCTATCTTCTATGTCTCTCTAGCTTCTATGTCTCTCTATCTTCTGTCTCTCTATCTTCTATGTCTCTCTATCTTCTATGTCTCTCTATCTTCTATCTCTCTATCTTCTATCTCTTTCTATCTCTATCTATCTGTCTCTGTCCCTGTCTGTCCCAGTCTCTGTCTGTCCCTGTCTCTGTCTGTCCCTGTCTGTCCCTGTCTCTGCCAGTCCCTGTCTCTATCTGGCTGTCCCTGTCTCTGCCTGTCCCTGTCTCTATCTGTCTGTCTCTATCTGTCCCTGTCTCTGTCTGTCCCTGTCTCTATCTGTCTATCCCTGTCTCTATCTGTCTGTCCCTGTCTCTATCTGTCTGTCCCTGTCTCTGTCTGTCCCTGTCTCTATCTGTCTGTCTCTGTCTCTATCTGTCCCTGTCTCTGTCTTTCCCTGTCTGTCCCTGTCTCTGTCTGTCCCTGTCTCTGTCTGTCCCTGTCTCTATCTGTCTGTCCCTGTCTCTGTCTGTCTGTCCCTGTCACTATCTGTCTGTCCCTGTCTCTATCTGTCTGTCCCTGTCTCTGTCTCTATCTGTCTGTCCCCGTCTCTGTCTGTCCCTGTCTGTCCCTGTTTCTCTGACTCCATCTGTCTCTCTGACTATATCAGTCTCTCTGACTCTATCTGTCTCTCTGACTCTAACGACTCTGTCTCTCTGACTCTATCTTTCTCTCTGACTCTATCTGTCTCTGCGCCTCTATCTGTCTCTGCGCCTCTGTCTTTGTCCAAACTAGGAAGCTTCCCAAAAAGCCCTTTTAAAAGTCAGCTGTGAAAGCGATTACAGCTGACTTTTAAAGGGCCTTTTGTGAAGCTTTCCAAAGGTGCCCTGACGTCACAGGGGCCGGCAGTAAACACAGAAGAAGGCCGCAGGAGCATAGGTAGTGAATACCTATTTAATACCTATTCACTACGTATGCTCCTGCGGTCATCTTCTGTGTTTACTGCCGGCCGTGGAAACTGCAAGGCAAGGTCCGTGGGCCGCCAATGAAGGCCTGCCGGGCCGCGGGCCGTACTATGAGTACCACGGCTCTAGATGAAGAACCTTGGTTTGTAATTGCCTTACAAACCAATGGTCCTTACTGACAATGACGCATGTCTAACCTTTCTCAAAGATAATTTGCAAGCCAGTTCTATATCCGACACTGAAAGAGCAAATTTAAATATACGTGTGATCGAACAGGGTCCAACAGAAGACTTCTGTTCATACACTGGTTTAAGGGTTTAGCAAAAACACTTTATTTAAGCTTTCAACTTCTTGAACTGAAAGTCTTTTCTTTTCTTAAGTTGGTTTCTTTCCATTGTCTTCCTCTCTAGAATTCTCTTGACATATTTGCTCTTCATTTTCTAGGGCCTTTCTTCTGTGGGACCAGATCGCTCAGAAAGAACAGACAGAAATGACAGGTAAGTATTTGTTCTTTTTCCTTATTTTCCTGATTATTTCTCTCTCTTCTCCATTTCCTGTTTACTTCCCTTTTTTCTTTTCCTTCCTCTCTATTTTTCCTGTGATCTTTTATATTCTTTCTATGCACTTCCGGTTAAACCAAGCGTATTTCTCTTTGCTTGGATAGTGAATAATAAGTAAACAAAATGAGTAACAAAAAAATAATTATTCCCAACTTAAACTTTCCTTTCTGGATTAAACATGTTTTTACCAACCGAAGGCAAAGCACTAATACCCACCAAGAGTCACATCCTTATTGAAACTTCAGCTACCTTTCTGCATACCAACTTTTGTGGTTTCTCCATCCCTCCAGCCTTACCCCATGATGAGTGCTCCTTCCATTCCCATATACGTGCACTGAACTGATTGAGCCACGCTCTCCTCTGAGCGTGGTTGGCTAGGGTCAAGTGCCTCTCTGGTCCTGCTTACCCTTGGGAGGCCCTGCCACTCAGGCGTAGACCTCCCAAATTCCATCTCTGATGAGTTGCTCGCCTCAGGTTCCTCGGGTCTCTCAGTGGGTAGTTGCCAGCCTCCCGGTGTTCATTTCATTTCCTAGCCTAGCTCCCGACATTTCCCCTAGCTCCTCCTCGATCACCCAGCATCTGTTCCTCAGCCTTTCTTTGCACTCCCTCTTCAGCGGCGTTCTTTCTCTTCTTCTCCCATTTCTCTGCGCCGCCTCCTCTTGCTCCTGTCCTTCTTCTGTCTCCCTCCAGCTGCCTGACTGACGTCCTTTCTCTTTCTGTTTTAATTCCTGTGGGAGGAATGTGAGTCCTTTTTCTATCTCTGTGTTTTTCTGTTATTTCCACATTTGTCCTCTCCCTCTTTCTAATGGGTCTCTTCCTTTTCCTTTAGGAGTCGGCGTGGAGGACCAGGTTTTTCCTAATGCCGGAATCGTGGAAAGTATGTGACTCCCTCTTGTCCCTCTTCCAATCCCTCGTCACAATGACCATCACTAAAGATAAAATGATTGAAGCCATTAGATCAATCTCTAGTGGGAAGGCTCCTGGTCCAGATGGGTTCCCAATTAGTTTTTATAAAAACTAATAGATATAATTTTTATTACCCTTGAGGCCACTCTCACCCACTTTGCAAATATAGGAAAGGTCTCGGGTTCAGTAGCCAAGGCAACAATTGTAATGATCTCAAAAGAAGCTAAGGATAATTCTACCCCAAAGTATTCCAGGCCTATTTCCTTAATTAATATGGGAGCCAAACCATATGTGAAAATTCTAGCTAAACGCCTCAAACCTATAATTTCAAATTTGGTTCATAAGTTCAAATCAGGTTTTGTGAAAGGTAGGCTTGCGAGTGACAATACTTGCACTTTCTGACACATTATTGAAAGGACCCATCTTTTCACCTTTACCGTGGCAGCTATTGCTCTGGATGCCAAAAAGGCCTTTGATAAGGGGACTTGGCCCAATTTAGAAGTGGTACTGCATCATCATAGGTTAGGCCTCCTCTTCAGTCACATGATTATAGCCCTATATGCCAACCCGATAGCTAGAGTAAGAGTCAACTGCTAGCTATCATATCCCTTCCCCTCCAACAGGGCACCCGTCAGGGATGTCCTCTCTCCCCATTATTACTCATGTTGGCCATTGATTCTCTGCTACAATCGATAAACAGCTCTGAGGACATAAAAACTACTGGCTTCAAATCATTCCAACTCAAAAAGGCAGCTTATGCTGAATACATATTGTTTTTCATTAAAATGCTGACTTGGCCGTCCCTGCACTGTGAAGTACATTACAATGTTTTTCTGCAATTTCTGGATATATTCTAAATAGGGATAAAACCAAAGTCCTTTCCCTCAATGTGTACTGCCTCCCATCATGCATGGTTGATTTAGGCCTACATTGGCAACCCAAATGTATCAAATATTTTGGAGTGTGGTTCTCCAATGACCTATTATCCTTAATAAGACAAAATGAAACAGAAATCTTGGGCAAATTGAAAGACTCACTAGGATCTTAGTCTCCCAAGCACATCTTATGGTGCGACAAAGCAGAATCCATAAAAATGATGATCACACTAATGATTACTTTGATTTGTAGTTTCTTACCTATACACCTGTCGGACCAGTTTTTCCTCTTTGGTAAACAGAATTACCACTTCTCTTTTGTGGAACAACAGAAAGGCCAGAATATCTTATAAAAAAACTATGACCACATCACAAAGATGGAGGATGTAACCTCTTTAATTGGTTCCATTATCAAATAGGCTTGGGGAGAACTCACAGAGTTTTACTCCGCGGAATTCCGGGAGTTACATAAAAACCCGTGAGATTCTGCAGAGTTCCGTGAATGGTGGAATTTCGGCACGTCGCGCGGCTTACACTGATTTTTAGCACTGGCAGCTTGTTCTGCGCTATAAAATTAGCATGAACAGCACTACACGCCGCGTAAGAGGGCATTGCTTCTTTCTGCTGCTCGAGTAGATTTTCTACCTGAGCAGCAGCTTTGTCAACGCGAATGGCAGTGACTTGCCACGACCGCTCCCATTGAGAAATCGCGCCAGAACTTGTCCCAGTGCTCGATTTTTCTCACTCGCCCTTGTCAACTTAACGTTGGTGAGCTCCGCACTATAAAAACACCACCACATGGCGGTCTGCAGACTTTTTCCAGAAGTCTAGGCTCCAGGTTGACCACTTGCGGTGAGGAGTTTCCCACCCACCCCAACTACCAAACTGCCTATCTTGCCACACCAGGATCATGATGCTTTCTGGATAATAATGAACCAAACTCTACTCGTGCTGTATAGAAAAAGAGTCGGCCGCTCCCCATCATATTATTGCGATCATTACTCTGCCCTTGTATGTAGTACTACATTTGCACCAAATTCTTAAGGACACTACCAAGGCAATTATTCGCTTAGATTAAAAAAATGGTGACTCATATATCAAACTCCAAACTTCTATCGCTCTGAAATTGTAAAAAGAATGCAATTGACCTAACATCTGTTAAGGTGTGCCATTGTTCGGAGAGAGGCGTTTTACTAGTCATAGATCTGTACTCTGCTTCCAGATCCCGGTAGTTTTTGCTCTCTAAAAATGTATCCAATCTAGATTTTTAAAAATTCCTAAAATTAAAAGCAAGAATATCCAAAATTGGCCCGCTTAGAGAGCTGGAGATTGGCTCCCACCTATTGACATGGCTAGCTTCAGGTCACACTAAGTTCAAATTCTACACGTTTTTAAATCCTCATATGGCAAAACTCTGCTCCCCTCTCCTTTCCATGTGGGAAAAATATTTTACAAACCTTAATTGAGAACCTCTAGATGAAGAACCTTGGTCTAAAATAGACCCCATAGCTATGAAATAGATTTACAGAGGTGACATTGGATATATAGTCTTCCTACGAACAAAGGTTCTTTTCAACTTCATTCTTGCCTTAATATGTTTTCATCGCCTGTTGAACTGTATGCCTGAGAATGCTACCCTTCCCCTCTTCTCCCTTCTTCCTCTCCACTCTCTTATTTCTCACTCTTACTTCTCCCCTCTCTTTCCTCCTAGCTTTTCTGTCTTCTCTGTTTACTAGGATTGCTATGCTACCTTGTCATTTTACCAAATACATGTATTTACTGTGATCAACTGTCAATTACAAATTACAGCAAACGTGTGTATTCTGAGATAAGTGATTTGGGTTGTTCCATATACCATCTTATATGTATAGTTGCATCATACGATTACATCTGATATATGTATGGTCCTATAGTACCAATTTGGGGTTTTCTTTCTTCCTTCTCAAGTCATTTTTTTCATTTCTGTACTTCCTTCAACAATTTCAATAAAAATGCATTAAGATAAAAAAAAACTCCTGAATAGGCCATAAAAAAAAGAAAGGATGACAGAAAACAAAGAAATACTAGGGCCACAAAAGTAAATGTGCGTGCAGGTGCAGAATGAAGCAATATGCTTTTCTGTATCTGAACATTGTTATGCTGTCAACTGCACACAAATTAACTCAGAAACACTCTCTGAAACTCCTTAAGGTAGTGAATCAACTGCAGACACTGAGGGCCAACTGCAGCTCCCTATTTCCAAAATATGCAGTCTGCAGCTCCTACACTAACTCATACATTTCCTAAATTCGAGGATTCATAAATGGACAAGCACAATCTGTTTCAAAAGAGGCACATAGCTGAATTCTGCATCTATGCACTTTGTTCATAACATGGACCCAGGTAAACAGTTCCTGAAGCATTTTATCATTAAACAGCATCAAAAAGGATTAGGTGAATTGAAAAAGGCCCTTGCCAGTTTCCTGATTACTTTGATGCCCTGAATCTGTTTATGTCTAGAGTAGCAAAATGGGCAAAACATAAATAAACTGGAATGTGGCCCAGAGTGATCACCAGAAACCAAAACCAATCCACAGTTGCTTAGGTTCCTGTGAAAAGGGGTAGCAGTTGGGCTGGACTGTCCCTACTGGAGTAGAAACAAGACTGAGTTGGATATGGCTGGTCTCTGTCCAGAGTGGCAAAATGTGTGAAAAACAATGGACTGGAATGAGGACCAGAAGAATCGCCAGTGCTAAGATTAATTTAAGCATTTCTTACACCATAGTGTTGCTTGTTGTAATTTGCACCCAAAGTGCAATGGATATGCCTACTTCTGGTCCCCCTGCTGACAATGCTACAAAACACAGGCTACACCTCTCTGATGAGGCCTAATATAGACTAAAATCGGTCTGAGATAGGTTTTGATCTATTGGGTGGAGAACTGCACTGGCGGTTCAGGCTACAGTGTTCTACTGTAGCAGGACCAACAATGATTTGCATGTGTTTGCACAGAGGCATAGTGGGGGACAAACACTTGAATGTGGCCCAGTGGGATAGCGAGTGGCTGAGTTTAGTTTAAGCATTACTTTCATCACCTTGTTGTTTGTTGCAATACATCTGACTGAGTCACTGATAGTGGACATTTCATGTATCACTCCATCTAATTCTGATTTTTTACCTAATCTTGTCATAATGTTTGCATTGTAATTGGGGTTCCTTGTTCTATAGTATTTCATTTTCTGTTTGTAGCTGTGGAACCTCTCACCTGTTTACGAGACAAAAGCATAAAGGTAAACACTTTGCATAAGTTGCACCTAAAAATGGCACTTTTATACTTTTCTGCTTACTTATCTGTTTTTCTAAAAGTGTATACTAAACAATGTCTATGTCATGGTGACCACAAAAATGTAAATGTTCAGTACATAAGAAATTCTCCATAGCTATCTGAATACTACACTTTTTCATCCACAGTTCCTTTTGGTAGGCATTGCCAAATCTTAGGCCCTAGGGAAAGTCGAGGGTGCACAAATTATCCTTTGCTGCCTTAATCCTTTCCACTGCTCCCATTCACATAGTAGGTACTGATCAAACACGTGCAATGTCTTCTTCTCGTTCTAACCAAAGGGTCAAAAGACAACCAAAAGCCTGCACCAGCACTCCACCCTCTCATCCCAACTTCCCACATTCTTCAGGCCTTTAACATCCATTACCATCAATTTTCAAATAACATTCCACAGGATATGCAAATGTACTTTGCCATGAGAGTAGGAACAGAGGATCCTTTAGCCTTCTTCCCCTACTTCCAATCTGGAACCTTAAACCTGGTTCCTTGCAGATCCATTTAATCTAAAGAACTAGGACCCCATCTGACCCAGTTTCCTGTCTCTAATGCCCATAGCACAACTTATGAGATCATAGACAATATTTGCCAAAATTGCCGCCCCTAATTTTCAAGCCACATGTCTGTGAAAGTCAGCTTCACCTATTGCCAATTCGTTGTTCCTTTGGCTACATATGAACTATAACAACAAACTGTACCTCACAGGAAACTTAACCAAAAGAATATTCTGTTGACCCAAAAACCACATCACACTAGCCTTCAAGGTACTTCACTCTCTTCTTGTAAAACAGGGGATTCAATGTAAAACTGATTAGGCCTCATCTACAAAGCTGTGCACTAAAATAATCAATCTCTTCATTAGACTCTTGTCACTCAACAAAGCACCAACTGCATCATCACACCTAATTTGTAAAACTAAGTGCAAGGGCCAATGCATTTTTCAAGGCGCCACTGCAGCTTGCACCACCCACTGCGCTTGCCAGCGCTGCCAAATGTCAGTACCAACACAAGTACTTAACAGCACACTCCTTCTAGTTTAACAATTTGGACTATTCCAGAACAACCAAAGCTGTCAGAATGGCCTGGATGCTCTGGTATTATTCATTTGTAACGTATTTTTTTAATTTTTAAACACTCTGCTGGAGTGTTTACCTCAAAAATTGCCTAAAAGTGACACTGTTTGGTAGACTGCCATAAGTGCCTGTATTGAGAATTAAGTGAGCCCCAGCTAACACTGGCTCAAATTCAGCATGCACCTACTGATGATATATGGGTCACCAAGCAGCCCAGGTTGAGAAAAATGGCAGAGTAGCTTACAGTCAGTTTCTTGAGTCACTAAACTCAGGAATTCTCTTTTCCCCACTCCAGCCCAGTCAGCACTTTCTCCTGTTCTGAAAATATGTCTTAAAACCCAATAATTCCTACATTTTTTTCTGCAGACTGTTGCTGATGCATTATTCGCCTGGTATTGTTTCTGGAATAAATCACACCACAAATACTATAAATACAATAAATAAATACATAAAATGTTCCTCTTTGAAGCCATGTAACACACTATAATCATTACACTGCATTTCCTTAAGTCTGTTCGATATGCCAACATACGAACACGCCATGTTGAAGAAGGCACTGCCTTTTGTCGACATTATTCTCTGTGTTTGCTTAGAATCTATGAAGTCAGAAAATGGATGTTCCCATGGGCGCTGCAGGTAGGAGTGCTGGGGTGTGCAGTAGCACCCCCAAAATAAACATACTGGAGTTCAGAATGTGAATTTAGGTGAAGGTACATTTTGTTTTTAGCTTGTCACGTTTTCAGTGTTCAAAGACAGAGGTCAAATGTCAGGGTATGTCTTCTGACAAACATGAAGCACGTTTGTAATGCAGAAGTGTGATAGAATCAAAGATTTTAATAGAACAAAAACAAATTAAGATACTTTAATTGGCGACGTGCAAATTAAAAATATTTCCCCGTATTATTGTTTGTGCACTCTCCTTTTATTTTATATTCTGTCGCCATTTCGAAGGAAAACACGCTCTCAGTAAATAACAATGCTCTACCCCACCATGCTTTAGCAATATATTTGTGCTTCAAAATGCACCACCGTCTATATACCACACCCTTATGGCTCGCCTGCTAAATTGGCGTGGCTCCTTTGCTATACTTATTTGTGTGGCGCGTGTATTTTCCACAATCCCTTTGACTTCAGTATGTAACATTGATGACAGCACCCCTACTCTGAAAGTGGTTCCAGCACCACTGGATGTCCCTCTAGGGAACTGTTCATCCCCATAGGTTCAGCGAGTGTCTTGACTGTGAGGTGAAGCCAATGAAACGTCTGGTTTTCTCTCCTCCCACGAGGAGTAGTATTACTATCTACAAATGAGCATAACTCGCCTTAAGGCGCAGTTTGACATTAATGACTCTTGTCTGATGTGAGAAATGACACCTCACGTTTCAAATCGAGCTGATGAGAAGCCGGTCTTTCTTCCATACGTGAGAAATGGTATATGTTGCCCCGCTCACCTTCTTTGAATACATTTTTCTTTCCCTCAAAAGTTTTCCCTAGGAAATTATAGGAAGGGTAGAAACAACACGATACATTTAAATCAATTAGCATGAATTTGCATATTGCCTAGTTAGTAAGTTCGAAATGTTAAGGTGTTTTGTGATGCTCTTTTTTATGTTGCTTGTTTTTTTAACAACTTTTCCCCATTTATCCTTCATTCCCTCATTTTTTGACATTTCTGTATATTTAGTGATGTAAATCCCTGATCCTTCTATTCAGATCAATGGGTGCCACATGTATTGACATTTCTTTCTTGAAGCTCTGCACATTTTTGGGCATTTAAAGTGGCCGGGTTTTGAATTTATTATTTTTTCAATGTTCCTTTCACTCAAATTTTCAATGTATTCCAAAGAGAAGGGCTTTATGTTCTCCTCCCAGCTCACAATACTTTCCATTGTATATCAAAAGAATATTGTTCTCTTTGTAATTTACATTTCAATGTGCTATGTACTTTTGCTGGCTCCATTTATCACATCCCTCTCAAATGCTGCCGCTGCTTACAAATAAAGTGGCATATATCAATCATGTAAGATAGTAACCTAACTAAATAAGTATTTTAGTGCTTTAATACAGCTCTCTGCTGGTCTCTAAAAGATTGCTTAGATTTTTATTATGAATCATTCTATTTCCTCTTGTCCTGAGGAACTGCTCTCAAAAGCTACCAGGTTCTCCTCGCAAGACTTCCAGGCACTTGGACACTACAAAGCAAGACAGTCTCAGGACTCAGACGACATAAAGTCCCATTCGCCAAATCAAAGGGCAAGAGATTGGCTTTCCTAAGTATATCACTTAAAACAAGACATTCTTTGGTCTCATACAATAAATACAGAGTCCCACTCAGCCCAAGGACACTGCGTAAGATTGGATCTCCTAAGTCTACAGTGATTTTCAGTCCAACCAGAACACATCCGGTACCACAGCACTTCTTCACCTTGACAAGGATACAATTTATTTCCAGAGTTGTTACAAAGCTTGACATTAAGGACCTTATTTATGACAAGCAAAAACATGAAAGTACAGGTGGAGATTTACATATCCGCCTGAACATACTGTTGCATTTTTTTTTACAATTTACGAACATTACCAGAAGTATACCTGGAAGCTGTACCAAGTGCAGGCTTCCAGGTGTACTACTGGCAATGTGATGTGACATCTCCTGTGGGCTCCTATTCCCCATTTTAGAAAGCATTGTGGGTAATGGTATCTGCTTTGCAAATGCACATTTTGTTCTTTTTTTTCTCAGGGAGAAAACATTTTTTCCTGTTGAAATACCCTTACCGCCCTCAAATCCCACCACATATGGGGCTAATCAGACCTTCTTCCCATTCTTGAAGAACATTTACAAACATTTCCAGGGTGACAAGGGGTCGGATCAGGGATTTCAATGCCTACAAATGTTCTTGCTTGAGGGCATTCACAAGCTTACTAGGCAAACCATGCAACTTCCCAGCCCTTGCATGGGATAATACTATTGCGGATTTCTACATACACATGGCGGAGAAATCAACAATACTAAATCCATTTATGCCTGCCAGTAATCCTTTTTTAAATCGTTCACATGTATAAATAGTGGTATTTCCAGGGGCATTTTAGATCAGAAACGTCTGTCTAAAGTAAAAATTCCTTTGTGAATCAGCCAGTTGGGTGACTAATGTTGATTGCCTCATGCCCCTCCAGCCTCGAGACATTTACGTCAGAGTGGGCACCAACAACTTGTGTAAGAATTGTCTGGTGTTACCTGTTCACCCCTGTCATATTTACTGTGCAGCCAGAATGGATATTAAGATATTTTCTGAGGCAAGTTTCCCAGGCTCTGGCTCCTTTCATGTGGGTCAGGTATTTTAAGGCATACACGGGCACAGCAACCTAATTAAAGAGCCATGCCATGTCCCCTGGGATGATATACAAGCATTTTGCAATGCTTTATCCCACATCTCTTTGGAAAATTTCCAAACTCCTCAGACACAAATTGTTCTTAATTCCCGGCACACATCTCACAGTAAAAAAATACTCTTGTAAGTGGCATAACCATTTCGCCACCCGAGTAGTGGTCTTTTCAGCTCCTGCCATGGAAAACAACTCCACCAATGGCTTATGGTCGGTGTGAAGTTCAAATTCCAAACCCCTTACAATGCTGCACACTCCACCAGCACACTAAAGCTTCCTTCTCCACAGTGGAATATGTACTTTCGACACCCTTCAAGGCGCGTGAAGCAAATGCCACCACCCTTTCTTCACCATCATGAACTTGCAGAAATGCCACCCCTGGATCATAATTGCTAGAATCAGTCACAATTATGGGCTTGTCTTAAGGATCAAATGGTTTTAAAGTCACAGCCTCCACAATAGATTTTTTCACAGCCACACATGCTTCCTGACAACTCTCTGACCATTGAGATCTACTCCACTTCTTCAATAGACTTTGTAAAAAATGCACCCCGAAGTGATCCACAAACTTCACGTAATACTCCGCGAGGCTTAGGAATGACCTTAGCTGATCCTTGTCCTGTGGGGAAGGAGCCTTCTCTATGGCCTCCGCATGTTAGGTCCGATTCCTTCCTGGTGCACTATGTGCCCTAAATACACCTCCTTGACACAGAACTTACACTTACTCATCCCAATGAGGAGTCCCGACTTTTCCATCCTGTTCAACACTTCAGCTAGAACATCATCATCCATTTGTTTACTCTCCCCCACAACAACACATCATATTGGAACACGAGCGTGTTTGACATACAGTTCAAGACCCCTTGCATCACCCTATGAAACTCAGCAGACGCCGAAGCCAGTTCAAAGGGCATGTGCAGAAATTGAAAAGCTTCCTTGGGTGTGATGAACAATGTCAAATGGCGAGAATCCCTATGAAGACTCACCTGATGATGGGCGCTGCATAAGTCCAAATGGGTAAAATACCTTCCACCATTCACACACGCTAACATCACATTTATGTGAGGTAGTGGATAGCGATCAATCCAGATATATCCATCAAATCTCTCAAGTCCACAAACATGCAGATTTTTCTATTGGGTTTCCTAGCGATAACTATTGGACTTAACCACTCTGAGGCTTCGATAGGCTCGACTACGCCCTCCTTACATAACCTTTCTAATTCATCCTTCAATGATTCCCTTAGGGCAAATGGATCATTTCGCATCTTCTGCACTTTAGGCACCACTCCTTCTTTGAGCACAATACGTTGCTCGAATTTCTTGAAACACTCTAACTTATCTCTGAATAAGTCAGGAAATGTTGTGGCCCACTTATTAACCTCCTGGGGTTTCACTGATAACACTTGATTGGGATAGTTTGGGTTTAAGACAATACCTTCCATCCTAGAAGGGACCTTCCCTTCTCAACCACATATTTTTTCACATCAGCCTTTCTTCCCCCAAACTCCCAACTTGTCTTGAAATAACCTAAAATAGGCAGCTTACCTCCGCAATACCCTTCAGGTTCCACGTCTGTGGGATTCAACTCACCCATTTTCAGATTCTTCCCCATCAACTTGTCAATCAAGGTGAATGGTGAGCACTAACCAGCCCACAGCTGCAACATCTTACCACCCATCCTTACTGTACATCTAGGTGGACGGTACACACTCTCCTTTTCCAATTATTGTGCGCATACCACTTGAGATTACTCCATACACACAACTAAAACTTCTACATCGCCCTCTCCACTTGCACTCAGCTCAGTAGATTCACGTTTTTTCACTAAATGCACTACCACTCTTTACATTTTTTTTACCTTTCCTTTGTCATTTTCATCAGTTCTTTTCCACACCTTCTTCACAACCTTATCCTCATTTATATACTTAGAATCCTTCCCTCTGGATTCACCACCTCCCAATTCTTTGACATAATGTGACGTGTTTCCCATGTGCTTGGCCACATTAATTGTTTTCTCCAATGTAGGATCTTTTAGACCCAATAACTTCTCCTGGATCCGCATTTTGTGTTATCTATTAATAAAATGGTCCCTAATTATCTCGTCTCTAAAATCTTTAAATTTGCATGAAACTGCCAAACGTCTTAAAACAGCATTGTATTGTTCAATAGATTAATTTTGTTTCTGAGCACGGGAAAATAACTTATGTCTAACAACCACCACACTCATTTTTTTCCAAAATTCTCCTCCAATGCTTTCATTACACATTCATATACATCCTCTTCATCATTGTCAGATCCTTCGTCATCTCCCCCAATACCTGTCCCCGGCATAGGCAGAGTTTTAAAAACTTTTCTCCCAAACCGTGCTTCAGGATCGCCAGTTTTCCCTTTGCTGTATACACATCACCACCTATAGCTTCAGGATACATATCAAAGGCCTCTTTCCAGTCCTCCCAAGCCGTGCCTGGTTAACCAGGGTCCTGCAAAAATGAGGGAGGAGGAGGTATAGATTGCGATCCCATGACTCACTACAGCCGCTAAGGACTCAACAATATGAAAACGTGCACACCCGCTCACCAATCTGTACACAGCACATAATAGTGCACAATAATACGCAGTGCACTCACGTTACCCCCACAAGCTGGTTGCGGCACTACAACCTAATAGTCGAGATGCACGCCAATATCAGCTAATTACACAAATTTATTTAGTATTTTGTATAGTGCGAACACGACCCGTGAGGGTATCAGAGCGCTTTACAGCGTAGTAAGTAATTACATTAATTACAAGAATTAACAAAAACAAGTTAGATACAAAAAGGATCATGCAAACATGAGAGAGGAGTCGACAATCCCGTTAGAGTTCAAATACGAGATAAGGCAAGTCACTGGGCTGCTGAAACTGCAGAGGCACTGAGAGAGATTAGGGTAGGAATTTGCCCATTAGGAAGGTCTTCACTTCCTTTTTGAAACTTGATAGGGCAGGTATTCTTCTGATGTAAGGCGGCAGTGAGTTCCAGATTCTGGGGGCAGCCCCAGAGAAAGCTCTGTTGTATGTTTTCTTCTTCCGGGAGAGGGGTGGTTTCAACACAAAATCCCTGGCACACCGAGAGTGCCTGTCTCCTCCAGAGACCACGATTTTCTGAGCAAGGTACGCAGGGGACTTGGAGTGTACAGCTTTATGAGTGATACAGGCCAATTTGAGTTGGATTCTAGCTTCGTACGGTAGCCAGTTCAGCGCCTTTAGGTGCGGCGAGATATGATAGCATTTTTTTGAGCCAGTTAGGAGTTTTGCAGCTGCGTTGAGACAGGCTTTTAGGGGAGCTGTAGAGATCTTTGGTAGGCCAGATAAGGTTGAGCATCCGTATTCGATCCTAGAGATAACTAGGGCCTGAACTGCCATTTTTAGGTCCGAAGTGTCTAGGAAAGGTTCTCAGATTTCTGAGGTGAAACCTGGCATTTTTGGCCAGAGTGTTTATGTGGGCTCGCATGTTCAGGTTTTTGTCCAGTGTGATTCCTAGTGATTTGGCTGAGTCCACTATGGTCGGGGTGCAGTTCAGCGCGGTGATCGAGTTGGTCCATTCAAGTATGTCAGGGGAGCTTTTCGGAGGGGAGATTAGCAAGAACTCGGTTTTCTGCGCATTGAGTTTGAGCTGGTTGCTGGCAAGCCAGTGAACAGTCTGTTTCAGAGCATCATTCATTATTTGGACCTCCTCTAGAGAAGAGATTTTGATGTAGACCTGGGTGTCGTCAGCGTACATGTGGAAAGAGATGTTGGCGTTGCGAAGGATTTCAGCTAGGGGTTCGAGATAGAGGTTAAAGAGAGTTGACCCTTGGGGGACGCCAATCGTAATCGGGGAAGGGGAGGATAGAATGCGATTAATTAAGAATCTCTGGGAGCGATTCTGTAGGAAGGATTTGAACCACTTGAGAACGGTTCCCCCTAGGCCCATCCTGAATTCCAGACGTTCTAGAAGCTTTTCATGGTTGACTGTGTCGAACGCCGAGGAAAGATCCAACAGAATTAGGAGACATGTTTTGCCTTGGTCTAGGGCTTGATGGGCATCATCTACTATGTGGAGAATAGTAGTTTCAGTGCTGTGGGCTGGTCTGAAACCAGATTGGCACTCATCTAGCAAGTTGAAAGTGACGATGTGTAGGCTAAGTTGTTGTTGCATGCATTTCTCAAGTAGTTTCGCAAGTAGAGGAATGTTAGATATTGGTCTGAAATTGTCTGGTTCAGCAGGGTTTAGCGAGGGTTTTTTTAGAATAGGGATGACTTGTCCCGTTTTTAATGGGTCTGGTATAGACCTTTGCATTAGGGAAGCATTGATTATTGCAGTCCAGATGGGTATGATGAGATGATTGGCTGCAGATAAACAGTTGGATGGAAGCGGGTCAATGAAGTGGTTGTTCGGTTTAATGGATGATAGAATTTTTGCTATGCTATGCTCGTCATAAAGGTTGAAGGTGATCCAGTGTGCTTGGTTTTGGGTAACGTCTGTGGGGAGTGTGTAGCGCCATTTTGAAGGGTCCCCGCGGGCTGTGGGAGGACGGTAGCGGCAGAGAACAACTCATTACCAAGGGAGTTGATTTTAGCCGAGAAGAAGGAGGAGAACTCATCAGAGCTTATTAGGGATTTGGTTGTTTCTTCAGAGGTTTTAGCCATTTTATTTGATTGTTGTTTTATCAGTTGACAGAGCTTGCGAGGTCTGTTCTTAGCGTTTTCAAGTTCTGCTCTGAAGAATTCTTTTTTTGAATTGCGAATGCTCTTATTGTACGCATTTCTGGTCTTTCTAAGAAGTTTTAGTTGGGGGGAGGAGGGGTGTTGTCTCCAATTCCTTTCTATTAGCCGAAGATTTCTCCTTTCGGTGTTTAGGGCCCCATTGAACCAGGGATTTTTGTCTTTGGTCTGAACTCTTTTTAGTTTAAGCGGGGCCAGTGAGTCACTTATATCCGACATTGTTGAGTTGTAGTGGTCAGTAGGTTCATTGACCGTAGATAGATTGGTGGCAGGGGGGAGATCCATCTCGCATCGTGCTACCAGCTTCTCGGAGTCTAGGCTTTTGGTGTCCCGGATCCATACTTTTGGTTTCACTGGTTGCACTGATCTTTTCTTAGGTACGCCCAATATTTGGAAGGAAATAGCATGGTGGTCTGACCAGTCGCAAGGAGCAATTGAAGTTAGCCTGACCGCCGTATCCTTTGAGTTGATCCAGTCCAGCGTGGCTCCTTTCGAGTGTGTGGGTAGAGTGCAGGCTTGGGTAAGTGATTGACCATCCAGGAAGTCTTTAAGGATGTTGACCTGAGCGTCATTGAGGTCATTCCACTGGAGGTTAAAGTCTCCTAGGAATATATCATTGGAGTGTGGGGAGGCATTTGTTACAATGATTTCCATTAGGTGGTCAATGAATGGGTCAAATGAATGGGTCAAATGGTCACCCCACCAGAATATTTACACCATGCACAATGTTCCCACTGGTATATTGCTTAAACTGTGCTTGTAAGAGCTGACACAAAATTGCACTTCAGCTGAGCGCAACAGCGATTGGCCTGTTACTCAGCATGGGGTGGTGCCTTTAAAAAAGCACAGTGTAGTACCTTCGAGCTGTGCCCATCAGCAGTGTGCCGCTGGACATGCACTACTGTTCTCGGCCCTGTGCAGTATAGTGCTTCCGAGCTGTGAGCATCAGCAGTGCAGATGTTGCCAAACGTGACATGTTGCTGGACACACTAGTGGTCATGCACTTACTATTCTTGGCTGTGCGCATCAGCACTCCTCAGGGAAATGTGCACGTCCATTTAGCTATTCTGATCAAACGGGACGCTCGATATTTACACTCCGCGGCAAGCTCCTGTTGCTAAGGTCCTACTTAGCAACCAGCCGTATATGCGATCGTGCCTCCGTCGCAGTCGCCTTGACGTTACAATGCAGCTCGCCAATGCATGATTGGGAGAGAGCTGAACATATCTACTAAGATATCGTGCATGTGGAAACAGGATTCTATTATATCCCGCAATAAAATATCGAATAAACCAACACTTGGATCATCTTCCAGGAAAAGATCAGAAGACAGAGACACAAGGCAGTGCTATTCCCACCTGACTCCATGTATTGCTTCAAAGGTACCACTGCATGATGGTCTATACAACCAAGTGATCAGAAGTAGCTGCTAGATAATGTGTGAGGCACTATAGAGAGCACCTTAAATTAAAGATTAAATATGTCATATCATGAATATGATTTACATAGTCAGTCAGCATATGTTACATCCAGCAACCACTATGCCTTCAGGGCTTAGTTCCAGCCCCATAAACTAAATTTAAAACACCTTGGCTCTCCAGCATAACATGTGATAGTCACTCCCCAGTGGAGACAAGTATTAGTCATATTTATGAAATGTAGTAACATTCAGGCAAAAGCCTGTGTCTGAGACATAGACACCATTTAGAGGTTGTCAGGGTAGCAGCTGCTACCCTTGGCTTGCCTATTGGTACGCATGGCACTCCACTTGCTGTTTCTGGGCTCAGGGATCATGAAGACAGTGACGAAAACAGAAATTGAAGAAGGCTCTAGGAGTCTTCTTTGCTTTCTATAGTTGCACCACTTATCCAACCACTAGCCACTCTGCAACAGACATGAGGATGTTGATGGGTTAAGTGTGGAGCAAGGGGTTAAACCGCTGATACTATGGAGAAAATTGGTTAAACTCCATTGCTTCTTACTTAAATAGCAAATAAGGGGACACCATCATTTTGCTCTGGTTTGCTGTTTTGCAATAGTTAGGTCACAGCTTCCATATAAAAGGCATTTTTGGTTACTTTGGCAGCCCACCTTCAAGAATTTGAAGCACAGGGCCACTATTCAATCCAGTAGAATGTCCTTCACATAAATGTGATGAAACTCAGGGTGGGCTGCAAACTTTGGCGAAATTTGGTGCACAAGAATTTCCCCCAAAAATGTTCAGCCACTTTGGCTCCTTCATAGAAGAGTTCACCCAGAACTGTAAAGTGAAGCCAATAAAAAGGAGGTGGGAGGAGGGTCCGGATACAGACAAAATGGCTGAACGGAATTACATCAAATTTGGCATACAGTTGAAAAGCATGCTTTTTGTTATTTGGTGTATATCTATCAGTGGCAGCTTGCATCTACGGGGAGTGGGGACAGACGCGTGCATATAAAATAAAAAATAAATAAATAAAACACCTACCTTACTCGACAGAATCTCCTTGCTCCGGACGACCTTGTTGCTACTGCAGCCCGGCCACCTGGAAACTCCCTTGACCAATCAGGGTGCTCCTCTCACCCGTATGAGAGCAGCACCCTGATTGGAGGGAGCGGCCTCACTCGGCGCTCCACAGCACCCTGGAGGCATGCACTTGCTCTAACCCAGCTGTCTTAAGACAGCTGGGTTAGAGATGTTTAAAGTGTGCATGTGTGGCTGTCCATCAAAAGACGGCCGGCCAAAAAGACATGAGCACTTTAAACAGTGCATACACAGCCCACCCTCCTCCCTTCTGCTGTCACTCAGCAGTGGCCCTGCCCCCATCCTGATGCTCTGTTTGGGGGAAGAAAAATAAAATGATAATCAATTACCATTTTATTTTTCATCTTGGGGGCATTTAATTGGGGTGACGCTCCTCCGCTCCAATGGAGGAGTCGCCCATGTATCTGTTCAGCCATTTTTGAGAAATTGGTATTAAAAAAGGTGCTCTGGTAGGCTTGAAGAAGTCAACCCTGGTAAAAAGTTAGAGCTTTCTGGACCATTGGTGTCCAGAAATGCTCTGATTGACCCATTCAAAGTGGATGTGCAGATCATGATTGGCTGGACATACCACAAAATGGAGAACATGCTGTGGCAAGACTTGGGGACTCGGTCACTGAATCCTGAACACAAAAATATAAAACGCCACATAAAGGAGCGGAGAGTGCGCACACCTTGACCACCAGGGCCATGTGTGTGTGGACTGACCTTAAGTCAAAATTATGAAAAGAAAATTCGGACCCCAAGTACTGCAGTACTAGCACCTGGTATCCTCTCTGGTACAACAATACCAATTTTTTTTAAGTGCTGCATAAATTATGCAAAAAAAGAGCAGAGAACCCTGGGTAGTTTCCAAGTTGTAGGCGGAGAGCAATTCTTTTATATGGAACACTCTACAATACCATTAACATTCTAAACCTGCTCATCTCAAATGTCTGCTTTCTAGCAACGTTTTTAAGCATAGTATTAGCACAGTGCCATTCACGCCGAGCTAGACAGTGACAAAGCATTTTCCTATTTATACAGCAAAAGTCTTTAAGCAGACAACTTGCAAGTGCCATCCACCATGAGCTGTAAAATGAAAAAATACTTTTAGCATTCGAGACAAAGTATTACAGCTTTCACTTTCACTTTTGTCACTTTATACCTCAGCGTGGATGACAAATCCTATGCTTAAAGACTTTCATATAAGTACCTCGATGTGGAGTTAAGAACAGTAAATCTATACTCACCTATAAATACTCATCTTCGTGATATTGTTATAAACAATATTTTGCCAATTATATTGTTGTTAGTGACCAAGGTATCTGACATACAACTCAGCAAAAATGGTTAAAAATGGGTGTACTGTAGAATCGGGTCCCATATTTTTCATCATTGACACTTGTTTCTCATTACTTAGAGCAAAGCATTGCCATAAAGCCTCTTAAATGGATGCTGGGTTTTTGAAGTGTTTATTCATTTCATAAACTTGTCAATACGTGTCCCCTCAAAACTACACACACTCAATGGAAAAAATGCTAAACCAATGTAAATGTGTCACTCCCAAATGCCTGGCAGTGTGCCACACAACGATGGCTTTAATTTGTGTAGAATATAACAGACACCTCTCACAACATGAACCCTGTGCAGTGATGTGTGATTGGCACAGAGGTGCGCTATGGAAAGATTTTTTGACCACAAACATTTATATGTCTGTCTATAAGACATTGTATAATTGGTTAGAGAAACTGCAGGTTTAGAGTTGTCACAATAAAACATGCACAAGGCATTGACATATAGGAAATTGGGCCAGATTTATTAAGGACTTGGGTTGTCCTTGTCCTTGCATGACACAAGTCGTTGCAGGGCAGCGCAAGTCTTTAAGGGGATTTATAAAGCTTCTCAAGAAACTATATGCGTGACTCAAGTGTGCCAGAGCAGACAGAGAGCTGATGGCTAAGTGTTCCTAACTCATGTGACATCTGACTTTATGGCGTTTTTAGGAGTGTGTACCCCCACCGGCCATGTGTACTTTATCGGGGCAATCTCCCCTGACCATTGTAATGTCTTTGTGCCTATCTGTGGAATTGATCAAGAGTTTCCAGCCCGAGTGTTTGCCTGGCAGCTATACACCCTCCCACCTGTGACCCATCAATCAGTAATGCCAGACCCACCCAGGTCGCAGGGCCTGCCTGACCACGTACTGTGTGTTTAGGTAGATGTGGAGTTCAGAACAGGTGATCCTATTAATAAGGACGATAGTTCATTTTTGTCGACAAACGCATTGATATCCATATTAACATACCCCCCTCTAGTTGATTCTTCAACTACACTATTGAACTCATGCATTTGTACCATTATTTTATTTGTGTCCTGCTGTTCCCTATGCTCGCTCTTGACTATAACAACCTTCCTAATTACTTGCATTTGACCTAGTCTGAGGATTGCTTTTTTACAGCAGGTGATTCCCAATTATATAACCCCACAAAACAATAGAAACATAACGATAACTGGCAACAGTGATTTACACAGATCGAATGTCCACCTTGGGAGCCAGGAGAACCAATTCCAGAACTACCTCTCCGCTGGGTCACCTCCTTCTTCACGCATGCTTCTATGTAGGTTATGCATTACTTGGATGGCAAGTATCAATGTTCCATTGTCCATATTGTTACCTGCTATAAATGTGCAACAGACGGAACCTATCTTTGCACAGACTTCTCCCTCCATTGCGTTCGTTAAGTCCAGCACATATCAGTGCTGCCTTATCATGAGGTGGATGGATTGCCTTGAATTGAGGCCATGTTCAGTGCTGTTCATCATCTTGAGCATTTCCCACGGCTAATCTGGAGCCAGGGGACATTTGCTTTTGTCTGTAGGGTGAAGAAGGGTATCGACCCATCTTCTCCCAGCTGTGCTTTCGTGAACAGCCTGAATTCTTCTGAAATGCCTCTGAGCTGAGCCCAGCCAAAATAGTCCACTGCTCTCTTTTCACTAGCTTGGTACAGCAAGGTGGCCTTTTTCTTTAACGGGTGCTGGTACAACTCTGTTAGTTCTTGCCTGGGAATGACTAGGTTGGGATGTGCAAGGGTCACAAGGGAGCACAGTCCCCTCTAGCTGGGAACAAGCTGGGTGTAGGCGTGTTCACCACAATGCCAGTAGAAACTCATCAGCGTGGAGGTGCCCCATTGCATATCCGGAAATCACTCCATAGTTAGCATTCGTGCCATTGGAAGCATTCCTTTTCCTCTGAAACATAGAGAATGTAGTGTAAGTCTCCGTTCAATCAGGGGTTGACCCTTCCCTTCTTGCCAAGTGCATCCACCCACCTCGGTGTCCCAGATTTCCTGACAAGGGTTAGCCATACTTTCATTGAACCATCCACCTTGTGACCCATTTCCCTTTTTATACCAGAGCTGGATGACTCTACACAGGAATTCCATGTTGGGAGATCATTTGTTGTTAAAGAAGACCGCCCAGAGATGCTAAGGGCCACCCTCGGGCCACAGATGGATGCTGGAGTGGGAGTGTTTGTATACTGAGTTGGAGATTTTGCTACCTTCAAGAATCTCTTCTCTGGGAAATCTGGAGGCCAAACAGTCTTTTCCCCAATTGTGCCCTTCCTACGCATTCTATCCAGCTCGGTTTGGATATAATTGGGTTCAGTGAAGAGTTATAATGCTGTTGGGTTGGTGTCATATCGGGTCAGGTTTACAACTAGCCTATGTAGTTCTATCTTATTAGGCTGGATCTTGGCCCTTATCCTACATAAGTAAAGTTGAATGAGGCACTTTGCTTTTTCGGGGGCTACCTCTTGGGATAGGTAAGGCCTACCGCAAGTGGGATTAATGAACAGACATAACATGATCTTGCTGATACTTGGGATCCAACTGAGGTCATGTGTTCATACCAAGTGTTGTGTAGGAGGGTGCTATGTAGTGTGTGCGGGATGCTAGTGTTCCGTTTAGTGTAGTTGTAGGTGACGTATGAGAGGTCCCTACGCAGGTGCTGTAGTTCCCCATGTGTGATTCTCTTTTGACCCAGCAGTTCCTCAATAATAAGTAGTTGTGGGACTACCCATAGTAGACAGGGGGTTTATATATATGCAGATAAATGCAGAAATATATACAACTTTTGTCGTGATATTGTAGCTCATGGTGCGGGTCCCCTGGGAGTCTTCTGTGCCCCTCCAATAGCGGTGTTCCAAAAACAAAATGTATGTGGTTTTTAGTTCACGGCGGGTTTGTTGTGGAAGGTTTTAACCCCACGTTAGAGAGATGGACCCACACACTCTTTCCCTACACTTTGAGGGCCGTAGGTGTCACAACAATTACCTGGTAGGACCCCTCAAACTTGGCCTCTCTCCATTTTCTTACAAATTTCCAAATGTACGCTTCTTATCTGGGCTGAGGTGTTTGATATGGCAGCTTAGCATTGGTGCACTTGGGTGGTTGGTCGGCTGACCTGTTTGGATAAGAACCTAGTGGTTTTGGTTCGTTCTGACAGGTATATATGCAATTCGTCTCACAATGCTTGGGAGCTAACCCCAGAACATAACCTGGTCCTGGTTTTCAGATAGACGTCCCCATCAGTCTACCAGTCACGATCTGGTGTGGTGTGAGGTGGTGATCGCTGCCAGGTGTGTTTCTCAGTACAAATAAGAATAGGGACAGACAGTTGAGCCACTACCTTTTTTTTAATATATGGCTCAATTTTACTTATTTTATTTTTTAATAGGCCATTGAGCCTTTCAATGATGCAGTTACTTTGAGGGTGGTAGGCTGATGCTAATTTATGTGTGATTCCTAACAGGGTGCAGAAGTTGTCGAACATGGTGTTGACAAAGTGTTTCCCATTGTCTGATCTTATTATGTCTGGCACCCCCCACAGGGATATTACCTCTCTAACCAGGAAGATTGCCACTGCTTTGGCATCACATTGCATGCAAGGGCTAGCTTTGATCCATCTAGAGTACAGACAAAAAACTTCAATCAAATACTTGTACTTAGCACATCGATCAATCATGTCAATGAAGTTGATGTGCAATGCCTTAAAGGGTTAAGTTGGTCTAGGGATGGACGATGCTGTGACCTTGATTGTGGGTTTGGGTGAGTATAATTGCCAAATGGCGCACTCGTTTAAGTACATCATTACCATCTCTGTAACATTGGGGTTGAACCAGTCGGTCTGAAGCTCCACCAACATGTTTTCATTTGCAGTGTGTACTGGAAGGTGCAATTGGGGCACTGGTATGTTTAATAAGCTCTGGGGCATGATTGGTTTTCCTGTGGGTGGGTGTCGATATATGAGGTTGTGTGCTGTCTGTGTGCATCCCCTGGCTTCCCATAGCTCTTTCTCAAGTGATAATACTGTTTCTTGTAACTCCCTCAGATATCATTTGGCTATCTCTGTGTAAGGTCTGTCCTAAGTGAGTTTTGGCTCTGCTGCTTTCTGCAAGGGGAGTACGTGTGTCTTCCCAACCGCTCCTTAAGCTAGCCTTTTTGCCATCTGGTCGACTAGTGCATTTCCCTGTGAAACAAAGTCCTTGCTCCTGGTATGCGTGGCACATTTCACTACAGCTATGCGTTTAGGGAGGGTTAGTGCATTTATTAGCAGTTCGAGGAGGTCCTTGTGCATGACGGGCATACCATCCGATTTCAGGAAGCCTTGCCTTTTCCACCTCCCTAAGCTCAAATGTAATGTAATGTAATGTAAGGGGTATTTGTAGAGCACACTGCAACCCGCCGGGTATCCTGGCGCTGAGAGACGGAAAAAACCTGTGGCAGAGGGCAGAAAGGCATTATACTCTGGGAAAGAGCCAAGTCTTTATTTTCTTTCTGAACAACAGAAAGTCTTTCATCTCTAGCAACTCCGTGGGTAGGCTGTTCCAGAGCCTTGCAGCAGCAACACTGAAAGCTTGCCCCCCCCAGTTTAGCTCTTCTGACCCTAGGTACTTTCACCCAATTGGCAGAGGAGGACCTAAGACAACGAGTGGGAGCATACCAGCTAAATTTACTCTGCAACGGTATTGGCCCTAGACCGTGCAGTGCCTTGAACACGACACAGAGGGATTTAAAGTGAACCCTCTGCAGAATTGGGAGCCAATGAAGGTCCACAAGGGCCTGAGAGGGGGAGGACTGACGCGGTCTCATCAAGGCCAGCTTGGCCGCTACATTCTGGATTCTCTGCAGTCTCCCGGTTAAATATTTTGGGGACTCCAGCAGCAGGGCATTGCAGTAATCTAACCTGCTCATGATGACACTCCTTACTACCAATGCGCGAGTATGTACGGGGAGCATGGGGAGAATTTTCTTGAGGGCCCTAATAAGGGAAAAACAGCTCCCAACGGTCTTATTGACTTGATTTTCCAAAGTCAACTTCTCATTAAAACAGATTCCGAAATTGCGAACCGACTTAGAGGGTGCCAGCGGGGGATCGGCAGGAATGGGCCACAAATTGGCTGGGAGAGGATATGACACTCTCCCACCTGCAATGTAAAGGAACTCTGTTTTATCTGCGTTAAATTGCAGGGAGTTGTTTCTCAGCCAATATACCACGCTCTGCATACAGGCATGGAAGTTCTCCACAGTGGATGACTGTTCTCCCTCCCAGGAGAGAATAAGCTGGGTGTCATCCGCATCATTTACAAGGCCTATGCCGTGGGATTTAATAACATCCACCAAGGGGCGCATATAGGCATTAAATAGAATAGGGCTGATCGCAGAGCCCTGCGGTACACCATGATGTATCTTGGTGAACTTAGACTGAAAAGGGGGAGAGCCACAGCCTGACATCTGTTAGACAGATATGAGTGCAGCCACTTCTGAGCCAGGCCCACTATCCCCACTCCTTCCAATCGTTCCAGGAGAATCTTGTGATTGACTGTGTCGAATGCGGCAGACAGGTCCAACGGATCAGTATAGTAGAATGACCCTTGTCCGCACGCAGACGAAGATCATCCAACACAGTCAGCAAGGCAGTCTCTGTCCCATGTTCTGGGCGGAAGCCGAATTGCACGGCATCCAGTAAATTATTTACCTCCAGAAACTGGGAGAGTGCCCTGCTTACAAGGCGCTCCATGATCTTTACCGGGTATGGGAGGAGCGAGATAGGCCTGTAATTTTTAAGGCAGGCTGGGTCAAGCGACGTTGTTTTTAGTAAAGGAGTTACAACTGCTTGCTTCCAGCAAGAGGGGACCATTCCACTACCCGGGGATTGATCACATAGCTGTCTTAGCATAGGAAACAGCTCGGAACCTAATGCTTTCCAGATCCTATGGGGAAGAGGGTCCCGTGATGAACCGGAGGAGATCCCTAGGGCTATCCGATTAAAATCCTCCACCGTGGGAATTTCAAAATGATCTAAAAGAGGCCTCTGATCTGAAACTTCATTCAGCCCCTTCCAGTCCTCCTTCCTATCCTTTGGGGGACCACTAGCCCCATCAACTGTGCTATCCCCTTCCAACCCTTCAATGATTTTGCAGATCTTATCTTCAAAAAAGGCAGCCAAACTGTCAGAGTTCCTGTGTAGGGAGAATCTTATTTTTAGTACAATCGGGGCTGGCGATATCATTCATTATTTTAAAAACGCTTTTGGAGCTATTGGGTGCCTTCAGGATTACATCTGCAAAAACTTCCGCTTTAGCAGAGGCAATATTTTTCTTATAGCAGAGGATTTTCTCCTTCTACTCAGCTTTATCTATATCAGAGTACCCCCTCCTCCACCGCCGTTCTGCTTGTCTGCAGCCAAGTTTTAACTTTTGCAGTTCAGCATTGTACCAAGGAGCGGAGGGTTTGCCTACTTTTTTAACCTGTTTTTGTGGAACAAGCTGGTCAAGTTGATCATTAATAAAAAGACAAAAGGTGGTGTAATTATCCTCCACCTGTTTCCCAGGATCGAAGGATTCTTCAAGATGGAATACAGGGGCAGCACTAGCTTTCCTCAGGAGACCTTTCCAGTCCCTACTAAGAAGACATCTAGTTTCCTTCACAGTTGCCGGGCTGTTCTGCCTAATGTTAAACACCATGGTGATGACATAGGCTGAGTCCAAGTAGATTGTTACTGTCTTTCTTGTGCTCTGGGTGAGGGCTTCAATCAGCGCTATCAACTCTGCCACCTGAGCGGAGAGGTGTGGTAGAAGAGTTAACTGTGCTGTGACTTGCAGTGCTTCCGAAGGCATGTGGCTAAGAGCTGTCACTAACACTGCCCCCATGTGTCTTACCCCTGTCTCCTGGTCTATCACAGAGGATCTGTTGATGAACAGTGTCTCAATGTCTGGGATGGGATCCTCCTGTGCCTGGTTGATCCCATCAGGGGTGCATGCTGCAAAATCATGGATCTCCTCCCCGTCCTGAACTTCCTGGCCTATGAGGTGGCTGGTTTCAGCAGGTGACATCGCACTGTTTTTAATGCAGATCATGAGAGCATCAGTTCGTACCTGGAAACCCGTTGCGTAGTCAGCGTGCTCTTGCTCATGTAGTCAGCGTGCTCTTGCTCTTTTGTATGACCGCAAATACTGAATGTTCTGCATACAGTGTCAGCAGTGCCACCATTTCAATTGAGGTGCTCTTATCAATGGCAAAAGCTTCAACTGCCAGAGTTTTCTCGCATGGGAAGTGGCCCTGCATGACTGAGCCTAAGTGCCTGCTGTGCCTAAGTGCCTGCAATGGGCTTGTACCCCAAGGGATATTTCTGCATCAAGACCACTGACATGACTCGCCCATCACTGTGGCTAAATAAAAAATAATTCCTTCTTATAGTCGAGTGTCCCTAGCACTGGTGAGCACCTTATCTCTGTTTTAACTTTACAGAAGGTATCATGCATTTCGGGTGTTCATATTAGTTTCTTGCTGCCATTTTTTGCCTTTTTCATGGCCGCGAGTAGGGTGGCGATGAGCGTCCTGTAGGTGAAGGCTGTAGGTGAATTTTTGCATGCTTTTTTTAGTTTGCGGTGGTGGTATAGCACTAATGGAGTTTGCAAATTCTGGGGTGACCCACCAACCGGCCCCTGAGATCCATCGTTCTAGATAGTTAACCTCCTGCTGCACATATTGCACCTTGCCCCGCTCCACCTTGTATCCCTTTTCAGCTAGTGCAGTAAGGAGAGCTATCATTTCCTGATGACATATTGCATATTAAGATGTAATCTGCATATTGTATCAGGATGCTACTCGACTGGAAGTCAGCGAGGTCTCTCCTCATTATTCTATTAAAGATACTTGGGGACTCACAGTACCCTTGTGGTAATCTCCAGAATAGCAGCTGGACCTCACGAAATGTAATTGCCGTCAGGTATTGACTGTAGGGTGCAGCAGGATGCTAAAGAATGCATTCTTGGTGTCTATTATGGAAAAGTCACTTGCTTTGCCAGTATATTATGATGATGGAGGAGTCTGGTACTATGGGGAACTCTGGGATCATGATGTCGTTGAGGGGGCGTAGGTCTTGTACCAAGCACCACATTCCTCTTTTACTCTTTTTGACTGGGAAGATCAGCGTATTACTGGGGGGATACTTCCATGTAGAGGACCCCTTGATCAATTAGTACATGGATAGTGGGTGCTATATCCTCGTCAGCTTCCTTAGAGAGTGGGTATTTGCTCACTCTGGGTAGGGTGACCTCAACGTTATTTTCACAAGTTCGGCTGTATTATTGAGATCCACATCCTATGGCCCCCGCGCCCATAGTTGAGGTGGCACTTTTGACAAGTCCTGCTTCTGGAAGGTTGTCAGTACTGCCACGGGTACTGGGGCCCTATTTCATAGCGCTACCCTAACCTCAATTGAATCTGCAAAAATAATTCCTGAAGCTCCTGGACATTTGCCAAACAGCTGATCATTTGTTATCTCCATACACTGAGAAGAGGTGTTACAAAGAAGACACATGCCCGAATCACATTCGCCCGATCGGTGGCAAGCAGGACCCCATAAGCGGGCTGTATTTCAACTGCCTCTAAGCAGAACAGTACTTCCTCTTGGGGTTCCCAGTCATGGTGTCCCTCCGGCAGAATACAAATTCATTGGGCAGTTGCAACTTCTGTCCCAGCAATTCCAGCATGTTTTCAACAATAATTAGGACTGCCTTAGTGAAGGCAGTCTGGTCAGTGGGTGACGCTCTCATTGGTTCATCTGTATAGTAGGGGCATTTTAATGACTTGAGTCATAAGGGTGAAACCCCAAGGGTGGAGCAAGTCAGTATCCCAACATCAGAGAAGTGAATGGTTATGTTTAATTTGCCCATTAAATCTTGTCCCAATAGGTTAATTGGGGATGAGGGATGAAATAACAGTTGCCCTTGCATGTGACTGCCTCCTATATCCAACTGTAGGCGTTTTGTGAAGGGGACCCTCATCACCGTTCCCGAAAATCCATGAGTGTCCATGGTCTCTATTGATAAGGGGACTATTCCTTCCCTTAGGCATGATTTTGTTGCCCCTGTGTACATCGGGAAGCTGTGAGGAGTGTTATTTACTAGCACTATAATGGTAGGTTTGTCCTCCGATCGACAAGTGACTGCTATTACAAGGCATGTGTGTGTGTTTCCTGGAACAAGCTCCCGATCAACATCAGACTCGCACCCTCTCTGCACATCTTCAGGAAGACCCTCAAGACCTGGCTTTTCGACTGACCGGAGCTGCTCCCCCCCACCCCCAGCGCCTTGAGACCCTCGCGGGTGAGTAGCGCGCTTCACAATTCCCTGAGTGATTGATTGATTTCCCATCCACCGGACGTTGGGTCAGCCGTTGTTGTCCCCGTGACCTATCTAATTCTGGGAGCTGAGGAGGAACTGCGACCAATCCTTGCCATTGGGAGTACTGTGTTGTCTGCCCATTTCTTTCTGTCCAATGTGTACTACTTCCTCGGGTCCCTCTACTACATACTTCGTCCTTTCTAAATCTCTGCGGCAGTACCCCCATCGTTACCACCACCTTCTGTGCCAATGTGGCTACAGCTGTTCTTCCCAGGACCATCCATGGGAAACAGCCTTTACAACAAGGTTTTTACCTCATCGTGCCTCCCACGCATTTTTTAGCATGCATATTTTTACCACGTGCATGCCTTTACAACGTATGCCTTTACCATACATTTGTGGTAAGTTGGGAGGAGTGGGGGGTCTCCCCCACAAATACATTGTTTTGATATATTAAAACAATGCGTGGTAATGGCATGCGTTGTAAAAGCATGTTCGTGGTAAAAACATGCTTGGTAAAAAATGTGTGGTAAACGCATACCAAGTCTTTACCTGCGCTGTACCGTTGTACAACCCCACCCATGTGCTTTGCAGTGGTTTGCGGTGATTTACTGGTTCTGTCCCAACTTCTTTCTGTATTTTCACTCCCTCTCGCTATGGTTATCTTGCTTCTTCTTGCGGTAGTGGAGTATATGAGCTTGTATGTCCCACCATCATTTGGTGCCTAGCCCCACTACGCTGTCCAGCCCACCATGTATCTCGGTGGGTAACCCTTGTTTAAGAATATTGCAGAAAAATGTGACTTGTGGGTCCATATCAGTCCATGGCTGTCCAGTTTCCTGGCCCCATCTCTCCCTCATTCTATTCAGGAAATCATTTATGCTTTCCTCTGGCTTCATGGTCTCTGCCATAAGTCCTCCTACATCTGGGCGGTCAGGGAATACTTCCCTATGGGCAGTTCAGATCGGTTGCCGGTGAATAATAAATGCGGCTCCCTCATGCTGGGTGTCTGTTAGCGTGATTGCTGGATTGCGAGCTCGGGCGAACAACATTGTTCGTCTCATCCCCAATTTGACTGCTTAGCAGACTCTTAATATCTCCTACCACTAGGTTGATACCTGCGGTGTTCTTCTCGAAGCATGTAATCCACTTCCCTGCCCCATCCAGCAATGGCAGTAACCTGGTTCTCAACCCCTCTTTATCCATCAGGGCCGATGGTATGTATATAATCCCGCTGTGCTCTTCTGTAGTAATGGGCACTAGTTGACTCTACGGGTCTACCCTCAACATAGCATTCCCATTTCGCAAGGCATCGCTGCATTTAGAGGAAGTCCCACTTAGGGTTTCTTCCTTCATGTCTGTTGCAATCCTCCACCACCTTCATGTCTTCTGGCTCAAACGATCCTTCCCTTGGCTAAGGCCTGTCATAGTGGTCCCTCTCCTTACTCCAACTGGCTAACAGGTCGCAAAACAGGTACACAAAGGTCTTGCCTTCCCTCTTAGAGATTATCTCCCTTGGGGTTTGCCTATCTTTGTCGTGCACCCATGAGAAGCAACGCATATCCTCATCACTGCTCCCCTCATGTGCACGCACTGGTGCCATCTTGTTTTTTCTGTGTCAGGGGTGAGTAAGTACCCGGCTGCCCTCTTCCTTTAACTCTTGGTCAGCCCCTTTCCTAGGCCCGAACGATGTGGCTCTGAGCCCTGCTAAAAGCCTTTCATCAACCTCTGACACCTCCCAGGATGGCGCCCTGTACCCGGCTTCTCTTCCCTCATGAGGAAACTGCGCTGGCCTGTAGCCTCGCTCAAACTTGCTGTCACATGCCCTATCTCTCTTGAGCCTCCATTCGTGCCTCTCTTCCTTGCACCGTCTGGCCTGTTCTCTTTGCTCAGAGCCACGTGCTGCCTTGGCCAGTGGCTTCACCCTCAAATTTGCTTTCCGTACCCTTCTCGGCTACCTGGGCAAACCCTGTGGCCCCACCCTCGTCATCGGTTCCCGGTGGACTGGGACTCCCTTCATCCCCTGAGCTCACTGTATCACTGTCAAAGACTGTCACAAACTTCCCTGACACACTTTTGCGCTCGCTCGACTTAGCGGGAATGCATAATTTGGTTGCCTTTGAGGTGTGGTGTTTTGAGTGTGGTGGACAGGGAATTGAGTTTTTGGGGACCTTGCATAGAAACATGGCTGTGCTGGTGGGATCTGGGCTCGCTTGCTTTTAGATTTCTCGGTCATAGACCTGTCTGACCTTATTCCAGTGGGGGGGCTCATCAGCTTCTACTACTATTGGGTTTGAATAACCTAATGCAGGAGGAGCTGGTGTGAGCACATCCATCCCTGCATATGGTAGGGAAGGTGCCGATTCCCTGCTTGCTATTGGCATCGTGGGGTTATCAGATTGAACCTCTTCAAAGATAGCCCACAATTCTAACACTACCTCCCTTTTGTCTCTCTTCTGACCTGTATATCTGGTTTTTATATGGGTTTTAGTGTGCTAAGATGTGTTCGTGTCAAATGTTTCCTCGTTAGGCCATGGAAATGTGTGTGCCTTCGTGTGTAAATTCCACTCTTGGCAAAACTTATTAAGTCTTTTTATTTGTTTGGGGAACCTAGTCTCCATGTGCTATAGTAGAGAATCCATGACAGGGGTCAGCTATCGAACAAAGGTGACGTTTCGCAAGAACGCCTCCGAGGCCGCCTTATGACTGATACAGTTGGGACACATAAAATAGGTAATATGCTAGACCCCATCATCAGTGGCAGGCGCTCAGGTTACCTTTTTATGCTTCTCCCTAGTTTGCCATATTCTTTTAGACCATGATAGGTTCAGATGTAGTCTCTTAACCTTGTGGCGGCTGCTTCAGGATGGACCTGCACCCCTCGGGGATTCAGCAGAACTTCCAATCAATTGTGGTGTCTGCCCACCTTTCTCGTTGCACAGGGTGAATCCGTCTGGGCGGGGAGACCTTCCTTCGGCTGCAATTGGGTACGAGATTCCAATCCCCTAGGGTGGCTCGCCAAAATGTGGCTCAAATCGGATTTCCTTAAAAAACTGAGGACAAGAGGCGTTTGGCAAAACAGGAACAGTTTGTTTAATTAAACAGTTTGGCCAGGAGAACAGTTACAGGCACTAGGTCTGAGGACTGTCTCAATCTACATCGAATTTGAAGCTCTTTAAATACAATATTACAACAGCCCAAAAATGTTTCCGGCATACCATATATGGTGAGGAATGTTGTTTGCTGCATTTATTGTCATAAATGAATGGTCAATGGTTACTACAGGAGGGTCTTGAACGGCATGGACACAGTATGGCCAGTGGTGAATGTGTCCAGATGTCCGGCATGAGGAGCACGTGTTCAGTACTTGTGTTAGGCCCTGATTGGCTAAGTTATGTTATGTTATTGAGAATTTGTAGAGCGCACGTTCACCTAACTCATAAGGCATCTGACTTTATGGTATTTTTAGTCCCACGGCCATGTGTGCTTTATTGGAGCAATCTCCCTGACCATTGAAATGTTGCTGGTTTCTTGGCTCATTTGTTCAGATTAGAAAGGCTTGAACCTGCAGAAAGAGGGTTTTAGGTGAGGTGCTGGGAGGAAGAGCTGTTGAAAGAGGTTGGCTACATTAATTTGTTTGGTCGTATTCTCCTGAAACCTTCTGTTCTGTGCTACAGTATCCCTGTGAACTTGTACTTAACATTGTGTTCTGTTCACAACATCCTTCAATGTTGCCTTTAGCAGTTCAGGTTTTCCCCATCTTACCCATTAACTTCAAACTGGTAAGTTATGTATTGTATCACTAGTTAGGTGCTTTGATCCCTTGTATCCTTGAGGAATGTAACTCTGTTATTGTGTAAAAGCTGAGAAAGGTTGAAACTGTATTTATTTGAGCTACACTGACGGCAATCCCCAAACGATCTCCTTTAGATAACTAAATCAAACATTGGAAGCATGCTCATTTCAGAACATTAGAATGTTCATTACATAACAGAAAAGAAAGGAAGGACACGGATACAGAATGCAGGAAGCGAGGGTACAATGAATCTCTCAACCATAAACAGGAACATGTCATTACTCCCAGAACAAAATAAAAGTAATATTACCACTAAACAGGGACAAACATGTCTCACAACCAGACAAGGTAATATGGATGATTCAATGAACAACATGATTCTAAATTAAGGCATAACTAAACTCTTACATTTTCCAAGTAACTTTAAGACACAAACACCAGTTCCCAACCTGTGGACAACAAATCTTTAATACCCAATTTCCCCAGCAATCCCGCTAATCTCCTTCTCCATGCTTCCAGTTATATTGCCGCACGTTCCAAATCCCACCACTGTCCGTTTGGCAACTTAACCTCATTTTTGACACTTTCACAACAGCTATTTTTCCCATATCTCATTACTCCCTTTCTCACTTTGACTGAACTCTTGACATGGGCCACTCCCCCGGCTTTGACCTGAGAGCTTTTGACACACTACAGTTTGTCATGTATTTTCTTACTTTTGCCCTGCACATCTTGTACCTTCTACTTTACCTTCTACTTCACTTGGTGACTGTCATTCTTAGATGGTAAGCCACCAGCAAATCCACACCAGTCAACACTGACCTCCTTACGCACACACTTACTCACTCGCTCACCTTTCTGATGGGCCTCTTGGCTATCCCACTTCAACTTCACTTGGTGACTGTCATTCTTAGATGGTGAGCCACCAACAAATCCACAACAGTCAACAGTGACCTCCTCACTCACTCACCATTCTGATGGGCCTCACGGCTATCCCACTACATTGGAGATGATACAAATGGTACTTTTTGTGCTTTATCCCTAGACTTAATAAAAACTCTTGCATCTCCACGGAAGAGAACTGCACCTCAAAAGTTCACTGGGACTTCCCTCACAAGAGAAGACATCCATCAGACATTCTCTGACACTCTTAGTATTAGGAGGATACCTGACAAAAGAGACCTCTAAATATTTGAATGTGTGATCTACCGAAACAATGATATAACTTTAGGTTGCAAGCAGTATAAAGAATGGACCTAAACAAAATCAATCCCCAACTTCTCCCATGCTTTTCGTGGGATCTCAACCTCTACTATGGGCTATATCATGCTCTTCAAATCTTTATCAGACTGTCTGCATATTGCACAACCCACACTTTCCTGGTGAACATCCAAGTCCATGCCCAGCCATCAGATCTTCTCCAGCAACCCATTTTTGTTCAACATCACACCCAGGTTCCAGCATGTGCCAAATCTGGTAACCTACCTCTAATCTCTCCTGATGGCACTCAGTTATTCTGTCTGGACAACCCCACCTTATATAGAAAGATCCACCTCCACATTCCTGACATTTTTTAAAGCTACTCTCTCTTGGCTAGCCATTTTCGCTAAATAAAACTACTTTTGCAAGCTCTGACTCTTTCTCCCTAGCTACTCTACACTCTTAATCTGAAACCCACTACCCCCTTACCAAACAGGTCCTTGTTCAATACTTCATCCTCATGCACTGGTAGCTTTGACAATCATCTTTCCTGCTCTCAGCACTGGTAATGTGCTCAACATCAAAGTTATACTCAAACAACTTGAACCAGACTGTAGACTTCATGGATATACTGTTTGTTCCATTGAATATTAACCCCAAAGGCTTTTGATCAGTATGAATCTAAAAATGTATCCCCCACACATAGGTCCAAAACAGCCCAGATACAGGCATGCATCTCTTTTTCAAGGACTGAGTAGAGTCATTCTGGGGGCTGCAGTGCAAATGTCACAGTGCATTCTAGTCACTTTTTGGGTCAAGACTGCAGGCAAGCATCCACCGTGATAATCACTTTGTGCACAAGCACAAATTGGCTCAACACTGGTGCTTGCACCAAAACACTTTTAATTTTCTCAAATGCCTCTTGGTGTTTGTCGCCCCATACAAACTTAATTCCTTTTGTCAAAAGCTTAATTAGAGGCTCCAAAACCATGGTAAAGCTGTGCACAAACTTGGCATAAACCTCTGTCAACCCCAGTGCTCAATTTGAGCAGGTGGTTTCCGGTGCTCAGCGCTCGCACTTAATTGTCAACCCCGGCGCTTCAGTCTGCCACATGGTGGCCCTGTATGTCTAATATAGAGACAAGCACAACAACAGTTAGTTATTAATACAATATACCTTGAAATGGCTATTGTCTGCCTTCCAAGCCATTACTACAGCTTTTGGGGCCTGGAGTAGTCTGAATTGTCACACTTGCAGGGTTTCATGGTTAGTAGTTGTGTTGGTTCTGTAATAGGCGGCACTCACAGGAGCAACGGGCTGGTGCAAGCTGCAGTGGCCTCCTGGCGAGGGCCCAGCACCTATTTTTTTCACAAATTAAGCACTGGATCCCCATGAATGGCATCAACTGATCGCTGTTGACTGGAGCTGTGGCTTGGTCAATGGCCCCAGGAAACCTGTCTTGGATTTATTACCTCACTCATTATGTGCCTAAGGTAATCTACTTCCTTCCCCCCTTAGAATACATTTCATTATCAATCAATCAACAAATATATTCTTTATTCATCTAGCCCTAGCCATATAAGATTCATAAAAACAAATACATCAATGCCAAAATATTTACTCAGACTATTGAATACAGTCCATCTTAAAATACACATATACTATATTTACACAGAAAACTAAAATCAGAGCAAATACTATACACTGTAATAAAGTGTGATTGATCACTGGAAATTTTTCCTGATTTTAAGTAAGTGTGGGCGGTAAACTTTGCTACGCTGGCGGAGTTCACAGAGTTTTTGTCACTCCGCACTCCGGTTGGAGGACGGAGTTTGACAAAAACTCTGCCTACGCCGCGTAGCCTCAAAACTGCTAAGAAGAGAACGCGGCCACACTGTATATCACTGTGCATGCCAGAAGGGGAGATTTATTCACAAGAGCATGCCCAGACAGTGCAAAAACATTGCGGCCGGCACCCTACTGCTGGGCATGCGCATTAGAGGCAAGTGCCATGTGGGCTGAGCTGACATGGACGTGAGCAGCATTAGTTTAGGAGGAGGCGGGAGGTTGAAGTGGGAGCTGCTTGCTTGGCTGTCACGGTGCTGTGTTATTGAGCCGGTGTAGATGACAGGCTCGGAGCCTGAGGTACGGAGCGACGGAGGATGCGGCCTGACACCACTTTACGCTGCCCTGCAGTGTCACACGTGGCGCATCGGCCCTCGAGGTGGCTGCCCTTGCTGGTGCTGTCTTACTGCTTGCTGGGCTCTGCCTCTCATTTCTCCCTAAACTTTGCTCCTCCCTGCCCCACAATTTCCTCCCGCATAATCCCCCGCCAGCAGCAGCAGCTCCCACACATGGACTCTGAGCCCCCGGACTTCAGGAAGAATCCCTTGGAGACCCCCACCGAGGCCACCAGCACCAAAAGGACCAACACCGGCGGTGAGTCAGGGATACTACGGGGAAAGAACTGCTGTCCTGCCTTTCTGGGAAGGGGTGGGCTACCATCTGTGAGGTTGGGGAGCTCCCAGAGTTTTAGGTGGTTGTATGGGTGGGCGAGTGGAGCAACTCCGCTCACTCGCGGAACTACGCGGAATTCCACAGAGTTTGTATGCAACTCTGCGGAATTTCGCATAGTGCTACTCCACGAGCTCCGCCCACTCTTAATTTTAAGTGCACTCTGAATGAAATGTATTGCAGCCATACATTTAACATTAGTGGCAAGTTTTTATAATAAAATGAGTGATGGTAGTAGATAACGTTTTCTTGGCATCATTTAAAATGTACAAAAGAGTAAAGTTGAACATGCTTGTTGTTGACTGTGTGTCACAAGGTTAACATAAGGGCCCATATTTATGATGCCTTTGCTTTGTCCTTGCGTCATGCAAGGCTGTGCTAGGACAATACAAAGGTGTCAGTAATATTTACAAAGCTACCTAAGGCCTTGCGTGGTTTTGTAAAGAAATGTAATGCAACGCAGCTGCTAGCGCTGTGTTAGATTACATTTCAACTTGGGAGGCGTTCCCTGGATGGAGCATTGGCGTTGCCAAGTATCCACCCATGGATTTTGCCGCATTCCCAGATTTACAAAGACTTGTAAACCTGGCAATGCATTTATTATGTTTATTTCTCCTCACTATTCCCTCTTTCCATGTGTGCTGCATTCTGCAGCACACATAGAAAGAGAAAACGCCTCTAAGGATTGTTTTTGTGCAAGAAGGCGTATTCAGTCACCTGATGTGTTGGGATTGACTGGGGGCTGTCATTGGTGTAGTTCAAATGAAGTACATTTTCAATCATTCTCTGCATTGTGACCGCAATATTGACAACGTGATAGAACCACACCACATTGTTTATCAGCCGATGCATCCCAGCAGTTTTTGGTGAAAATCCAGAGTGAAAAATGTTCCTGCAGTCACAGCCTGCGAAAAATAAGTAGCTAAGGAGTACTGCAAATTTTGATTGCAACAGTGTTTCACTGTAACCAGGGGGAGCCCATGCAATATTTCTACACTCTGAGAAGACAGCTTTCTACACTGCAAGACAAAGACTATGGCCTGTTTCTCCCACAACATGGCCATTCCATGATCCGGATCAAAGTCAACAATAGTGCTAATATTTTAAAAAGGGGCTAGTAGTGACATGTTCTAATATCTACCTATATCTCTTCTGGACTCCATTGGTAAAATTGTGGGAAGAGAGTTGCTGGAACCATTGGAGACATGAGTAGAGCAAAACTCTGTTCTATCAGAAGTCCACTATCGGTTCCGCATGGCGTTGGTACAGTTTATTCATGCCTTAACCTATACTTGTTTATTAGCAAGCATACATAGGGCGACGGAGAGAATTCTGCACCGATCATTTATGGACCTGAGCTGTGCTTTTGGCAGTGACAATTGTTCTAAGCTCTGATCCATTGTGCATGGAATGGGATTGGCGGCACCTATAGTCTCTGTATGGAGGCAGACGCATGCAGAGGACAGCCACAGTCCACTTTGGGCCAAATGGTGAATGCACACATTGGATCATAATAGGAGGTGTTCACCAAGGGTGTGTACTGGCACTTTTATTTTACACTTTATATAAATGGTCTGTAAAGTTTTCTAGTATCAAACAGAAAGGATCTGCCATAGTTGGCCTGGCAGCCAATTCCGCTGCTGCTTTAAACAGATGATGCAGTCCTACTGGCCAGGACTGCTAATGGGCTCCAGAGTATACTGGCTAATTTGACAGTGTTTATGAAAACGTCTGACCTAGAGACAAACCTTTCAAAATTATAGACTGTGTTCACTGGGTCAAAATCTATTAAACCATGCTTCCATAATATCTCAGTTATCCAGGTGGGGTGAGCATTGATCTTTGCTTATTTGGGCATACCAATAGATGTAGCTCTCAATTTGTGGCATTTATACATTGTTAGCACCAACAATTTTCCAGAACAATAGAATCCGGTTTTATGTTCACGGCAAAGGTGGAACAGAAACTAATTAGAGAAATGCTCACAATTTTTTAGAGATAGTGTCTCTCAGTGGCAACATATAGTGCTGGCTTATGGCAATATTCAAATATTACTAGCCTACAGAAGGTAGAAAAAAATTCCACCGTAGACTTTTGGCTGGACTGCAAAGTTGTTCTACCTATGTGTGTTTTAATGAATTGGGGTTATAGTTTATGGGGGACACAGTAAAATTATTATTTTTATTGCTATGGATCTCAATCTGGATTACATCAAAGGCAAGTTTCATAAGAACCATATTGTGAAATTGTCTTTTATTGTTTAATACTAATATCAAAACACTCAACAGTAGGCAGCCAACTGCAACTTATTTTTTGACACCTACATAACACATATCGGCTACTGGCCTTGTCCATCAACAGCACTGTGCCAGCCACAGCATTGTACCAGCCAATAAACCAGCCATCCCCAAATGAACAAGTATGAAATCACTGAAGAAATCTGTCACATACTGCATGGTCAATGGGAGAACTTCAATTTAATCCACCACCGCAAGTCCCAAATAACTATACACTGTGACCACTTCTTTACATCTCACAATGACACTCACATTTGGGAACAAAGCCCATCTTAGCAGACCTCTCCACTTTTTTTTCTCTTTCTCTAACCATGCCAGCTCGTGACCAAAACTATAAACACAATTTCAGGCTGGACAACCCAGAGCAGTAACCACCTAAGTAGACTATGATCATAAGAAATACCATAAAGGGGCATGCAGGGCTGCTCAAAGCCGCCAGTTCACTGAAACCATAAACTGTGCATCTATCTCTCACGCCACAGCATTTATCACACACTGCTAAGCAATGCATCCCGGAACAGTATAACCACACACATTAGTGGTCATCATGCATGACATTGCACCACTTCCCACATAGGATCACAAAACAAAGACAACAACCTTCCACTCACACATCCTACAATGCATAGCTTGCTACCCATGTAGACAGGCACTGCAGTGCTCCACACAGTGGTGGCATGCATTAAATAAAAGCAGCAACACAGTACAATACTGAGGTCACACGACTTTAAGTGATCAAACTAAAAAACAGTTTTTAGGAGTACTGCAGAAAGAGGGACTGTAGCTCCGGCTTGATGTTGGTTGACATGAGTACAGTATTAGATTCTGCAAAAGATGTATGCCTTTACAGAATGAGTTTTCTATAGCACTCCTATTGGCTGGTGTAGAGTTTTCTTTCCCCTAACATGGCCGCTAGGTTCAAACGTGATAGCGTGACAGCAAGCAAGTAGAAACCCTCCATGCATTTGTGTCACTATTTGTTTATCAATCAACTTGAGCAGTAGCAGTATGGCCCGCTCTTTTTTACCCCATGCCCTCTCCATTCACACCAGAGGGAAGAATTCAGCATTTCTTTTCTCCCTTCCTAGCGAGGACTTGAGGAGCAACCACTGTGGCTATTCGGATAAAGTGCTGTTTCCACACTGGGTAATGTATGAGTGCTTTTCAAGCACAAGTATTGGAGACTCCATCCTCTGCTGCTAACTTTTTTTAAAAACTTTTTTCCTTGCTGCCTAACTTCTGAGTATGCAAGTACATTGAATAATGCAAAAGTGATAATCTGACACATGTGCCAGTCGTTCAAGAGCTAAACACAAAAGCAGCAAACAAGCACATAGCTCCATCAATCCTTCAAGTAGCTCTAGAAAAGAAATGCACACACAGAAATACCACATGCTTATGACTGTGATAAAGTAGTCAGCAGAAGCACTTCACTCTCCTACAGAGATCCCAAATTTGTTTGTTCTGAGTCCCTCTAAGCAAAATGTTTTGAGTTTGTGGCTCCTGCTCCAAAACTTTATAGTAAGGATTGGATGAGTGGAAGGGACAGGGATGAGTGCAGGAGATGGATTTATGGAATCAGTTCAGGTGTACCTTTTCTCTAGCTCATAATACTCACTAGATTTGAGACTTATAAAAGAGCAAATGCATCAAACAAAAACAGAAATTGAACAAAAAACACTCCTCCCCATAATTGGACTGTTGTAATCCCCTTAAACTTCTGGGCCCCAATGCAACTGCACCTGCTGTGCTAATGATAGTTTTGGCCCTGAGTAGCAGGCTCCCTCCTCTGCCTCTTTCACGCCTTCCCCACCATTCTGGCCATCATTCAGATCTTGAAGCAGGCACTCTGTCCCTTTCCGAAAAAAGGATAGTTCCTGCCTGTTTTACCCCTCTTTGCAGTAATTGTGCTCTTGATCCTAATGCTAGCAAGGAAAATGAGCCCCATGCCCCTTTTGAAAGATAGTCATAGTCATAATTGTGGTGCAGTAGACGATTAGGCCACGTTACAAGGCACACGTTTACAACGCATGCCATTGCAACGCGGTCATTACAACGACCGTGTTGTTACATCGCATACCATTACAACGCAAGTCGTTAGAATGACTTGGTGTAGCGGGGCGCTGGATTTTGGAATAGGATAATTTACTATTCCAACTCCAGTCTGTGCAATAGTAGGGAAGGTGTTGGATTTTAAATCCAACACCTTCTGCCCCCCCTACACCAAGTCGTTGTAACGACTTGCGTTGTAACGGTATGCGATGTAACAACGCTGCCGTTGTAATAACCGCGTTGTAATGGAATGCGTTGTATCGCATTCGTTGTAAACGATGTTTACCGCAGTAGACCTCACATCCACCTGCTTGACTAATGATAGCAACTGCCTTGCCAAGTGGGCTGTCTTTTCGGGCCCCCAGCCACCCTCTCCACCATCTCCATGAGGCCCAAAATAAGGTGTCTCCTTTGCTTCATTTTCCCCCTCCCTTGGGACATTACTCCGAGGCACAAAGCAGCACTGGCACAGCAAGGGTGAACTGGGCCCTAGTGCAAGCAAGGAAGCATAGTAAAACAGCCATAATTGTGGTTTGGTTGGCCCTTCACACTCCTGGATCCTGGTGCCAGCGCACTTGCAGGGTACCTACAGCTCTGCGCTGTGGAGCCAAGGGAGGGAAAGAGAGATAATAGGACTTAATACCAGGAAATAGGCCTTAACCCCAGGGTTCCTGCTACCTGCTAGAAATTTAATTGTGTGCAATTAATTAAAGCCCAATTGTAAAGGGTGCTTGGGAGCTAGTATAGGCCTTAATTGATGGAGTGACTTGATGCTTCATGGTGACAAAGGGCTTGGTTTGGAGTTCGGAGTACGGTATGTACTCCGTCTGGGCAATGGAGTAAAATACTCTATCGCCCTGACGGAATACCCATACTCTAAAACTAGAGATGTCCGCCAACCCAACGGACATCTCTTACATTGCCAGGAACCACCGTCATAGTGGTTCCTGTCAATGTATTATGGACATCTCTTACGTTTGCAGGAACCACCGTCTCAGCGGTTACTGTCAATGTATTAAAACTTTGACAAATGGCTCCGTCAACATGATGGTACCTGCCGTCAAACGTTTAACCTTTTTAAAAAAAAAATACAAAATACCAACGCGGGATTTTGTTTTTGCAAATAAAATTAAAAACTAATCAGACCAGTGATACCTCTTTCCCTCTCAGATGAGGAGTGCTCTATGAAAGACAACAATTCACTATTTTGTTTCTCTTCAGTCCTGGGTCTGCATTGTGCCAGCTCAGCGCGAGCTGCTCACTTCAGCTGTTTTAGAGAAACACACATGTTTACAGCACAGACAAGCTGAGGGTGCCCTTCTTCTTGCACTGAAGGATGGGGGTCTCTGCACTATGAGGGATGTGGTATTGTCCATTATGACCCTGTAATGACCACTACACCATGGGAGGTGCCTCCCATAGTGTGGGCCTCATTTAAAAGTTTTCACTGCCCTTTACTGCCAAGTTTTACCTGGCGGTGATGGACAGGGTAAAGTGGCCATTTAACCGCTGACTCTAAATCAGGCATCCGGTCAAACGGTCAAACCACCGACAGCCCTTACTCCGTTGGGCGATCAGGATTGTATGTCAACAGTGAAAATGGAGTAGCGTAGGCCACTGACATAATGAAGTTACTCCTGATTCTCAATGAGGTGGGCAGAACTTCGGCTTGGGGCAGAGGATACTCCGTCTCCTTTGTGACGGAGTACCCTCTCAGCCAAACGGTAAATCAGCCCCTAATATTCATTCTTTTTGAGAGGTAATGAAATTGTGTCACCAGACGAGTCCTGGAGTGCGTCCTTTTTTAATTGACAGTTATTGCACTAGGTACAATCTGATACGGTATTACTAAAATATATATTTTGAAAGCATTTGTTTTATCTTAAACACCAGCTCATTATGCAGCAGGCTATCTTATACTGTGTGAGATACAATTTTAAAATAATGACCTACATAATCACAGTGCTTTCTGCTAGGACCATTTAGCTCTACAAAAGTCATTAAATCACAGTCTACCAAGATTCAGTTCTGCAACCTTCTGGTGACAGACACACAGGCATCTGCTGTGATCATGTTAGCCATTTAATGTTTTGTAACCAAAAAGAGTACATTTCCTGCCAATTTAGTTAAACTTGCATTTATTTTTAGGTCTCGCCTAGGCAGCGCTTGCGCTGTCTCTTCGAGACATGTATTCAGAATATGGGCTTTAAGTTCCGCCCATTTTCCCGCCCATGTATTTTATTGGCTCCTTTCACTGTCTTTTGGAAATGGTTTCTTTTCATTGGATAATTTGTTTAGCATTCCCTCCTTAGTACCTCCTTCTCTCCTGTTGTAGCCTCCCATAAGGACTGCCCCTGTTACATGTCTTGTTACTTAGTATGTTTTATTTACAGTTTGTGAAAACTATTTTCTTAAATGACTTTCTCCTAGCTGCTGTTGCAGGCACGACAGGCTCTCCCACTTCCCAACCCGCTCTGTTTTCCTGACTCAGTGCTGCGCCCGATCATGGACGCAGCGCTTTCTCTTTTAAAGATGCCCCCTCCCCGCATCCCGGCTGGCCCGTGCTTTATGCTTGGTGAGACTTTTAAATTAGTTGGTTTCTTTTTAAGCGACCACTTGCCTATCTTTAGTTTTGCACAGTGCAGCACTCCTGCACACGCTATGCTGCTTCACGGCCGCCCACCATGCTTCATACTTGCTAACACTTTTAAACTAGTTGCTTAAAGCGACCGCATGCCTTGGTTTTGCACAGCGCTGCACTCCTGCACGCTATGCTACTTCACAGCCGGCCGCCCTGCTTCATACTTGATAACACTTTATCATTAGTTGCTTTAAACAACCGCACACCTTTGTTTTGCATGGCGCAGCACTCATGCATGTGCTATGTCATGGTGAGCGCAGCACGCCATGCTTTATCAACAAAATATGGCGATCGCGCAGTTTTCTTTTGTTTTATTTGCAGCCACTACAAGCTCTCTGGCTTACCAACCCGCCCTATTTTCCAGACTCAAACGCTGTGCCCATTAATAGACGCCGCGCTTTCTCTTTTAAAGACATTCCCTTCATGCTTTACGACCAGCCCTGTGCTTCATGCGTGGTAAAAGTTTGAAATTAGTTGCTTTATCTTTAAGCAACCGCACGCCTTAACTTTTAATCGCCAGCACGGTCTAAGGGCGGAACGCTGCACTTTCTCTTTTAAAAACACTCCCTCTCCGCTTTACGTCCGGCCGCCACGCTACATGCTTGGTTAGTATTTTAAATTATTTGCTTTATCTTTAAGCAAGCGCACACCTTAACTTTTAGAGATAATGAGTCACATGCAACATTTATATGAAATAGGGATCGATTAGAGTGACTAAATAATGTGCACAAGATTGATCGGTATTACCTGCAGATTCAGCAAATACATGGGGAACAAATGCAACGTTATCACACATTGTCTCACATTTAATGCGCTGGTGTGCGCCTTTGTTTAAGACGGCACTCATGCATGCGTTATAGGGTACAGACCTTACTCAGGTCCCGCCTACTCACCGCCTGTAGTCTCGCAAATGCAACCACTCCAAAAAGTGAGATCAGGACTTACACAGCTGCACCCATATGCTCTATGAACCAGGGTCTTCTTATCGCCTCCCCGTCCGTCTGTGGGTTAATACAGCTACACATTACTGCTGCAGTTTCAGGAAGGTGCATGTCTCCCTCATGCTTTCAGTTTCAGAAGTGTTTGTTTTGAAAAGCTCAGGGTCAGATCACAGTTCTAGCTCCTCCATATTTGTGGAACACATAAGAGGGGATTGTGCAGTCCATCCCCTCAACCCACCCACTCGTTGCTCACAGTATTTCTTCTGCAAAGTGAAAATGCAGATCAAAACCTCCCTACACCCTGTGCCTAAACCATGACATCATTGGCAAAGCATCACAGGAGCAAAAACAACCCGCCCTCCTAAAGGACGGATTTTGTTTTGCAGATTTAAACTTTTTAATAAGCTGTAATGGTCTTAAGTTAAAAACATTTTCATTGCAAAGCCAATAGCTCTAACTCTAAAAAATGCAAGACCTATTGCATTGCAAATGCCTGTTTTATTTAGGGTGTTTGCAGTATTTGTATAAGTAGCTACCCAGTGCTCAATGTTAGCTAATTATTGCCGGTGGCACCCCCTGACATTCATTTTGGGGGACATGCACTTTTTTTACCTCATCAGGCATTTATAGAGAGAGCAAGAGAGGGAAAAACACACAGAGTGGAAATACGGAGGAAGAGAAAGACGGAAAAACCATCACAAAGGGAGAAAGCAGGAACCTGCAAGAGTGAAATAATAGGGCAGGGAGTATCTGATAGTAGATTAAAGAGGCTTAATGTGGATTCAACTCTACGCAGCCTTGGTATTCAGTGCACTGACATTTAATAGCACCAGCACTCATTTATTTACCACTAAGCACTGCAGATGCCCAAGATGAAAAAATAAAATCGTAACAGAATATTTTGTTCTTTTTAACCACTTTTTTGACCCTGCCTCCACGCTCACTGACTCAGTGAGCAATTTGTAAAATAATAAGTTCCAGTGTCCAAAGCTCTGCTCAGAAGGCCGTGGCCATGCTATTAAATAACAGTTCGCCAAATACCAAGGCTGAGCAGTCTTCAGTCCACCTCATGCATCTTTAATCCATTACTAGAGCCATTCTTACCATTTATCTCTCTTTTGTAGGTTCCTGTGCTATTCTTTTGTGAAGTTTTTGTCGTCTTTCTCTTCCTTCTTCTTAGTGTGTTTTCCTTCTTTTGTTCTTGGGGAAACATCTAATGAGGAAAAACAGTGGCAGTCCCCAAAAATTTGTGTTGGTGGCCCCCACCAGCAACCACCGGCGAAAATTAAGCACTGCACTGACTCTTCCTCATGGGACTCAGGCACTGGATATCAAAGTTTCCAATAAGGATTTTTTATGCACTGTATGTAAATTAAGTCACCCAGGAAACGTGACAAATAAACAAGGTCGCGTCTAGGCCATCTTCATTTACAAGTACATGCTGAGTCATCTGTGCAGCCTGGGAATATAGGGCACAGTTTGAAGGCCGCTGCTCTACTGTTAGTGCTTTTAAATCAAATCAAAGACAACTGACCAGAACACTCAGACATTCATGCAGTTTCTTAAAATGTTCACATGACCAATACTAACTGGTCGAGTCGGTGATGTTCCCGAGCCCGAAAAGAAACATACTGACTCACTGCTGCTGAACGTCGCTGTGTAAAACAACCCTCTCGGGCACCACAAAACCCAAAAGGGTACCGTGTTTCATTAGCAGCGAAGTTCATCACTGCTCATTGCATAGTTCCGAACAGTTCACAGACCTCCAGTGCTACCTATCCAATCAGAGTGCTTGAGATCTCTTTACAATGACACCTTCGTGACTGTTCTCCGCTGCTCGAGGTAGCCGCAGGAAGCCATCGAGAGCTTTCAATGTCAAAGTTAAGGGACCAGCGGAGTCTGCTTATGTCAAATTAACAATTACACCCCCGCACCCCCTGAACCTCTCTGCGCCTCCAAACAGCTGCAGTGAAAGGATCGGGATACCATGTGTTGTTGTTGTTTTTTGTTTTTTTAATAATGGGTCTAAAAGGAATGCACTTTTCATAAAGCACACCTATCCAAAGCTCTTTTTCATCGATCGGAAAACAGTAATTGATTCCTAATTTCATGCCCACTTCCTGCCCACCATCTGCTCCAGGGAGGGAATAAAAAATAAATTTCAACTCCCAGACCACACCTTTAGTGGCAGGGTTTGGTTTCAACCAGTGCTTTAAATGGGAAAAAATAAGTGCAGGTACTCATTAAAATTAGTTAGAGGTGTAGTGAGGGGGCGGGGCTAGGGGCGGGGCTAAGGGCAAGACATGATGATACCTAACGACTTCTATATTAGTTGCAGCACATACCAGAACACATGAGAAATGTGTTTATATAAACAAAGCAGCTTAACTCATTACACAAAATGAAAGAGAAATGCGATAATAGGTTAACATTTCCTTTTTTTTGCAATAGTTGCACCTTCTTAATGTCATACTGTTAATTGCTGTTTGGCACAATACTATATATTTTTGAGCACGAGAGTAGGAAGAAACTGAAAATACCCCCACTTCGAACCAAAGCTCTTATTGCACCAAGCAAATGAAGCAAATAATCATGACCCTCCCCAGAAGAAATCTCTTGTCTCTGCCATCGATCTATCCATTCATCCTTTTATCCTACCATTTACCTGCTGATGTCCACCATTCAACCTTTACATTCTATCGTCTAGTCAGTCTTTCATCCATCATTCAGTTTTTCACCATTCCGTCTATCCACCCTTCATATCCAAACCTATCCATCCATCCATCTCCAAACCTATCCATTCATCCTTTCACTCATCCATCTCTTTATCCACCCTTTCCCTCATCCATCAATCCTTTCGCTCATCCATCCATCAACCCTTTCACTCTTTCATTCCATCCACCCTTTCATTCCATCCACCCTTTCACTCAATCCCTCCTTTCACTCATCCATCATCCCTACCTTTCATTCATCCATCGAATCTTTCACTTATCCACCCATCATCCGCCCTTTTATCCAATCATCCACCCTCTTTCACCCATGCATGCTTTCAATCATCCATCCATCTATTCATCCATCCATCCATCTATACATCCACCCTTGCTCACTCATCCATCCACTCACTCACTCACCCACCCACCAACCCTCCCTTTTACGTTATTTATGAATCTTTGTCGCCGAGCAGACATGTACAAACAAAGTGCCACCCATTTTCTTTAAAATACCTCCTGAAAGTGTCTTGATTCTCTCTCTCTTTCTCACTTTTTTCTTACAAAAACAGGCATACAAATGCAGGCAAACACACAAACAGAGAAGACACACAAAAGACTCAGGTATGATAAAAGCCATGTTTTCTCTTCACCTACCATGGCTTTCTTAATTCCCACCAGGGCCTGACTGGCCGAAGCCTGATTGCCACTGCCATGATTCCTGTGTTTGCACAAATGCAGACGACAGTGTGAATGTGATTGACAGCACAGGGCCTGTCAAACACAGCGTGATGGGGAGCACCCGGACATTATTCAAATGAGCCCTGCTGAATAGCTCAGCTGGGGCTCCGATCGGGGCTGCAGAAGCGGCGCCTTGGCTGCCAGAGACACGTTCCACTCCTGCTCACCAACACAGCCAATGAGCCTACCTTTTCATGAGTACCGGTACTCTCCTCGGAAGTAGAGGAGTGCCGGTACTCAGAGTGATAAATCTAAGAAGTGCCGGTACTCAGTACCGGTGAGTACCGGCCCATTTAAAGCACTGGTTTCAACCAATGAAATCCGGCTCCCAGCGAAGTTAGGTCCTTGCAGTCCCTGGTTCTAAACTGCTCACACCCAAACGCAAACCCGGTTCAGGGCATGCGCATGCAACGAGGCTGGAATCAGCCCTTGCACACTTGGGTCCCTCTGTGCAGCTCCATGTGCTCTGTGGCTGATTGAAGAGTGCGAGATCTCGGCGAGTGCGCCCTTAGGGCCCGGCCCCCCGGACCCACGCCACACCCCCAGAGGCCGGTCCAGTAGCCCGATTGGCTACTGGCCGGAAGAAGTACTTCCGGGTCACGGATGACGCGCATCCGGCCGGAGCAGAGTAGGTTAGGGGCGGAGTCAGGGGGGGCTATTTAGCCCCTGGGCTCACCTCTGCACTTCCTCTTTTTCCCGCTCTTGGACCCCTGGATCTGCGGAGCGGAATCAATCTCGTTGGACTTCGAGACCGCGGACGGCTTGCGGGTGTAGGGTTAATCGCTCGTGCAGAAGGTCGGATTGAGGACGGCGTCTCGGGTGCCTTGGATCCGGAGGTGAGGTGTCAGGGGCTGTGGGGAGCGCTGTGCGGCCTTTGGGGCACGGTAGGTGGCGGGAGGTGAGTGGTGCAAGGTCCCTCGGCCCCCGCTGGACCCCGGTGGCGGCACAGTGTCCCCCCCCCCCCTTTGTTGGGTTACGTAGGCCAATTCGTGGGCTCGGCGCCTCCCTCTGTGATCCAGGGTTCGCGTGCGGGGCACTGCCTGGGGCGCGCTAAGTGTGGGGGGGCGAGCTGCTGGGAGCTGAGCGAGGGTTTGTGCGGGAGTTTGCATCCCAGTAGTAGCGCGGTGGGGGCTGTCACGCGGCGGGCATTCTTAGTTTAAATTAGAGGATTCACGTAGAACTTAGCTGGTTAGCTCAGTTGTTTAGAGCGTGGTGCTTCTATCACCAAGGTCGCGGGTTCGATCCCTATACAGGCCACTTTTCTTTCGCAGCTCACCGAGCAGGGGTTGTCAGCATTGATATTATCAGGGTTCGAGTCCTGTCTATTCCTCGTTTTGGGATACGGGTGAGCGGGTACTTAGTTTTCCCGCGCTGGATTATTCCCGAGGGGGGGGCGTGTTAGCAGCGGGTTCGGGACGTCCTTCAGGTCACAGCTGTAGCGCGGTGTGGCCTATCGCGGGCTTCCAGTAATTGATTGAGGGTTCTGTGCCTAGTCTTCGGTACAGCGGACTCCTGCGGCTGCTTGGCCGGACGCGCAAGAGCGTCGAGTGCCTCAATTAAAGCGGCGTGGGTTCTTTAGCGAGTAAACATTTGTGGCCGTTGGGCGCCCATCGCCCGGTGTAGCGGCGCTGACATCCACATTGGGGGTGTGCATGATCTTGGGCACCTACGCTGCGAGAGGATTCAAAGCTCGCGCTTTGTATGACATGTTGGTGGCGCGTTGAAGGGAGCAGGGGCAGCGCGTGAGGTGCAGGGCAATTGATTCTGTTTTCGGTAGTGAGGGGGAGCTCAGGCAACGCGCAGGTGACAACATTAAGTACCATCGTGTCTCGTGCGGTTAATTAAAGCAAGGAGAGAGGTGGGGCTGGCCCGAGTTAGATTTCTCACACGGTGCGTAGACTGGTCATAGGCACAGAATGCCACCCAAGCGCAACCAGAAGAGAAAGGAGGGCGAGTCAGAAATAGCACAGCTATTGAAGCTAGTGCTAGCGAAATTAGGCAGGGATGATGATAGTGAAGAGGAGCACAGTGGGTGTCAGACAGTGAGGAGGTCCCTGAGAAAAGGGCGGGGGTCCGCCCTCGTAGAACCATAGTCCCGCCAAAGGCGGCTTTTCCTCCACTAGTAAAGAAGCCCAGGGTAAGTAAGAAAGGAAAGGGGGGCAGGGAACCGGAAGGGCAACCTCCTGCACCGGCGCCTCCGGCGACCCCTCTGCAGCCCGTGGCCCTGCTGCCTGGTGGGCCCGCAGGGCCAACACCCAGCTTGCCAGAACCAGTGTTGCCATTGCCGCCTGGGCCCCCGGCGCCGGGCCTTATCGTTCCCATACCCATTGTACCTTCAGTACCGGTGCCCAACCCTGACCCTCAGCCTCCTCCCGAGGTACCCCCCCAGCCAATCGGTGGGCTTCCAGGACAAGGGCGGGAGGATGTCGGCACAATATTGGCTGAGATTAGAGGTGTTTTGAAGGCCTTGACGCCAGCCCCCAATCCCCCAATGCCCATAATACCAGAAGTAATACCAGTGGTAACGCCAATCCCGCAGGGGGGAGCACCGAGGGGAGTGGTACCCACCCCCCCAGGACAGCCGGGAGCAGCAGCGGAGGGAGGGCAAGCAGCCACAGCGAGCATATTGGCTGCAGTAGCAACTCTTTTGGCGCAATTGAGTGCTCCCACAGTAGGGAACCCGATCGGCGGCGCGACGGTGGAACCATGGGCTTTGCCGACAGGCACAGGGGGGGTACTCGGCGAATTGAGTAAACAGGTGGCCCTCTTGGGCAAGGCGCAGGAAAAGGATTTGAATACGTCCCCCCAGGCGGTGGGTCAAGCGGCCCCCGCATTACCAGCGACGACAGGGTCCACTGCAGGTAAGGCAGTGGAGTGCTCAGGCAAGGAAACAGATAAGGGGGGTGCAGCAATTGGTGGTCATGATTCTGTGTTATCCAAGCGTGGTAAGTTGGCGGCACATGTTACGCTGGAAACAAGAGAGAAGATTTGGAGGGGGGAATTTGTTGATATAATCTCCTTAATTAGACCAAAGAGGAGAGAAGTAGAGTCTAAAGAAAAGGACGGGAAAGAAGGTTCCTTCCGGGATAGGAAACCAAGAGTAGAAGAATCAATCACTAACTGGTTGTTTGGTTTCAATGTTTTTTCCATTGTGATGTTGGAAAAGAAGCCGGAATTGGCGATACCCCTGATATGTTATGCGAATAAGATTTTAAAGGCGCAGACAATGTATGGGGGAGCAGCCTGGTTGGATTATGATAGGGACTTTAGATGGGCCAAGGTAGACGACCCGGACATGGGCTGGGACCAGACAGAGGTAAATGTATGGTTAGAGAGCGTCAATAATAAAGCGCCCATGAAACAGCCCTTTCGGACTTCCCAGGGGGCGCAGGGGAGAAAAAGGAACGTGTTGGGCTTTTAACCGAAAGACGTGTACCTGGCCCACAGGTGCATGTAAGTTCAAACACGCATGTGCATATTGCGGCCACCCTTCCCACCCCGAGTTTAAATGCATCAAGAAGTCCAAAGAAAAAGGAAGGGAGTTTAAGCCACCTCCTCAACAGCAAGCTACCCACGCCAGTGGATATAGGGAGGCTGATTTTCTGGTTGAATCAGTACCCTGACAGGAAGGCAGCCAGGACATTGTATGAAGGGTTCTCCTCAGGCTTCCGGATTCCAGCACAGGGAGTGCCCCCGGTGGATTATTGCAACAATCTATTGTCGGCGCGCATGCACCCTATGGTAGTGTCACAGAAGGTCGATAAGGAAAGGGTGCTGGGGCGGGTGGCTGGCCCGTTCACTGCTCCTCCACTGCCAGGTTTTGTGTGTTCACCTCTGGGCGTGGTTCCTAAAAAGGAGCCAGGCCAGTTCAGGATGATTCATAACTTATCAGCGCCGAGGGGGGCGTCAGTGAATGATGCCATAGATCCGTCTCTGTGCTCGGTGACATATGCTTCCTTTGACACAGCGCTTCAGAGGCTGCGCGACTTAGGGCCCAACGCCTTCATGGCAAAGACGGACATTGAGGCAGCCTTCCGGCTCTTGCCAGTGCACCCCGAAGATTATCATTTGCTAGGTTTCCAGCTGAATTCCCAATTTTATTATGACAGGTGTATGCCAATGGGTTGTGCGGTGTCATGCAAATACTTTGAGATGTTCAGCTCTATGCTGCAGTGGGTGTTTGTCTCCAGAACAGGGCACAGGGACATAGTGCACTACTTAGATGACTTTATGATCATGGGCCCCCCAGCATCAGGAACTTGTGGCCAGGTCTTGAGCAAGCTAGTATCTATGTTTGAGGAGCTGGGGGTGCCATTGGCCCCCGGTAAGACGGTAGGTCCGGCTACTTGCATGTCTTTCCTGGGCATTGAGATTGACACAGTAGAGGGGGAATGCAGGTTGCCAGTGGACAAGGTACAGGCTTTCTCGCAAGCAATAGATTTTGTGCTGATGGGTCCCAAAGTCACGCTGCATCAGCTTCAGGTTTTAGTGGGACAGTTGAATTTTGCCCTGAGGATCATCCCAATGGGACGCCCCTTCTCAAGGTCAATTGCACGCGCAATGACGGGGTTGACGCAAAAGCATCATCACACCCGACTGCAGGCTGATGTGAGGGAGGACTTGAGGGTATGGCGTAGTTTCCTGAGTGACTTCAATGGTAAGGTGATTTGGCCAGAGCCGGCAATATCGAGCACGGATTTGGGCTTGCTCACTGACTCAGCAGGCAGCATTGGGTTTGGAGCAGTGTTGGGGTCCCACTGGTGCAGGAGTGATTGGCCGGCATCCTGGCATGAGAGCGGCTTGACCAGGAACATAGCCTTTTGGGAATTATTTCCGATTATAGTGGCAGTTGATATTTGGGCTGAAGTTTTTAAGAACAAGTCAGTGATTTTTTGGTCAGACAACATGGCGGTGGTAGAGGCTATCAATAGGCAGGGAGCTACGTGTAAACATGTTTTGAGGCTGTTAAAACATTTAGTTTTGGCTTGCTTAAAGCTCAATCTGCTGTTCAGAGCGGCACATATTCCAGGTGTGGAGAATCTGGCTGCTGATGCTTTGTCTCGTTCCAAGTTGCAGGATTTCCGAAGGTGTCACCCTCAGGCAGAGGAGCAGATGACTGTGTTCCCGACATCTCTGTGGAGGATTGGAGCCCCGGACTAGCTGGGCTGGTGGGAGCCTCATTGAGCGAGCGCACTAGAAGAACCTACCAACAACAGTTCCAAGCATACAGGATATTTGCTAAGCGCACAGGCCGGGTGGCTCTTTTTTCCACAGGGGCGCTCTGCGAATTTTTGCTAGCACTAAGAGATCAGGGGAGGCCGGCCTCGTACGCTAGGGTGCACGTGACGGCGATAGGCTTCTTTGCGAAATTAGCGGGTCAGCACGACCCCGGCGCTGCTTTTGTAGTAAGGAAAGCACTGTCGGGCTGGGCTAGGCTGGAAGGGGTCAAGAAAGATAGTAGAAGGCCTTTGGATGTGAAAACCCTTGGCGACATTCTGGGGGTCCTACAGGCGGTATGCTCCTCTTATTATGAGAGCATCCTATTTGGGGCTGCATTTACCTTAGCCTTTTATGGTGCGTTCCGACTTGGGGAATTGGTAGGGACCTCCAAATCAGATCACGCAGGGGGGCTCCAGTGGCAGGACGCAAACTTAGTCCAGGGAGGCCTGGTAGTGGTTTTGAGGAAATCCAAGACAGACCCGTTGGGGAAGGGGGCCACGATCCGCTTGTCCCCCGCACCGGGGGAGGGGATTTGCCCGGTAGCAAGGATGAAAGCATACTTGGCGATTCGTGCATCAGGGGGTGGACAGGCACTGTTCATACATGAACGGGGTGACTGCTTGTCACAGTACCAATTCAGGGCAGTCTTTAAGCGTGCGCTAGTGAGTCTGGGCCTGGATTCTAGCGGCTATTCATCACACTCATTCAGAATTGGGTCGGCAACGCTGGCAGCGGGCGCCGGCTTACCAGCGGCAGCGGTCAAGATGGTGGGGCGCTGGTCTTCGGCCTGTTTTAAGCCCTATGTGCGGCCAGAATTACTGTAAGACAACGGATCGATCGATTGGTATGACCATGCTGACGTTTCCATTTCTCTTCCTACTACTAGTATGTCCTCAAAGGTGATATGGGTGTTGGGGCACTCGTTCGTGCGGCGTGCCACAGTTCGGCTACGGCAGAGGCGAGTGTCGAAGCCACCGGGTTTAAAAAGGGCGTCGTTCCTATGGCGAGGCGTGGGCGGCCTGCGAATTCGGCAGTTGCGGCAGCTGATCGAGGAGACGCGAGAGCACGAGGGACAGCAGTCCCCGGATTTGGTGATCCTACATTTGGGCGGAAACGACATGGTGGAGTTGGGACGCATGGCAGTCAGGGAAGCCTTATTGACCGAATTTGCCTGGATAGGGAGAGCTTTTCCTAATGCTCGGATTGCCTGGTCGTGTATGATACCTCGCCGGACATGGGCCACTGGAGTCAGATCTCGAGCCTTGAACGTGTCGGAGAAGGCGCCTTAACGGTGAATTGGCCAAGTTGTGCTCAGGCCCGGGCCGCTTGTGTCACATTCCGCATAGACTAATAACAAGGGACCTGATGTTTCACCATGACGGCGTACATCTGTCGGACATTGGCACAGATGCGTGGATCAAAGGGATTTGGTCGTTTGTTCAGAACTTGTTTGCAGTTGGGGAGGGTGAAGGACCTGTGGGCCCTGGTCACCCTAGTGGCGGAAAAGAGGCCACAGAACTTTGATTTTTAGGGTTAACGGGAGGCCTGCTTACATACTCCCGAGGACAGCACTGAGGGGAGAGACGGTAAGCTCTCCGCAGGGAGAATGGGGACACCGGCTGGGGAGGCAAGGGCGCCAGGTCACACGAGCCTCCTTGGCAGCCTGGTGGTAGAGGGGTGGGCCACCGGAAATGACGGACAAGGACCGAGGGCTGGGGGCTCACCGCTCAAGGACGCAGGTGGGTTGCGCCTTGCGTGGTTCTCAGTTAGGAGATGTGAGCCAGAGGGCCCCTTGGTGCTGGAGGAAGTAGCTATTGCATAACCGGTGGTTATGATCATTTAGAATACTTGTGAATATTAAAAGTGTGAATATTGAATTTTAAATGTGAATTTTAAATAATGTTTTTGTCATGTTTATGAAGGTGTTGATGGTTATTAAACATGGCCGCTTTACCCACACTCTTAGACTGGCTAGTGTCATTGTGGGATTGCATGAGGTTGGGGCGGGGGACATGCTGGGGGGTCCGGGCTCTATGAAGAGTGCGAGATCTCGGCGAGCGCGCCCTTAGGACCCGGCCCCCCGGACCCACGCCACACCCCCAGAGGCCAGTCCAGTAGCCCGATTGGCTACTGGCCGGTAGAAGTACTTCCCGGTCACGGATGACGCGCATCCGGCCGGAGCAGAGTAGGTTAGGGGTGGAGTCAGGGGGGGCTATTTAGCCCCTGGGCTCACCTCTGCACTTCCTCTTTTTCCAGCTCTTGGACCCCTGGATCTGCGGAGCGGAATCAATCTCCCACCCACCCGTCCCTGAGATTGGTAGTTTGGGGATAGGTTATGAGGGCGAATGGCGGAAAAGAGGCCACAGAACTTTGATTTTTAGGGTTAACGGGAGGCCTGCTTACATACTCCCGAGGCCAGCACTGAGGGGAGAGACGGTAAGCTCTCCGCAGGGAGAATGGGGACACCGGCTGGGGAGGCAAGGGCGCCAGGTCACACAAGCCTCCTTGGCAGCATGGTGGTAGAGGGGTGGGCCCCCGGAAATGACGGACAAGGACCGAGGGCTGGGGGCTCACCGCTCAAGGACGCAGGTGGGTTGCGCCTTGCGTGGTTCTCAGTTAGGAGATGCGAGCCAGAGGGCCCCTTGGTGCTGGAGGAAGTAGCTATTGCATAACCGGTGGTTATGATCATTTAGAATACTTGTGAATATTAAAAGTGTGAATATTGAATTTTAAATGTGAATTTTAAATAATGTTTTTGTCATGTTTATGAAGGTGTTGATGGTTATTAAACATGGCCGTTTTACCCACACTCTTAGACTGGCTAGTGTCATTGTGGGATTGCATGAGGTTGGGGCGGGGGACATGCTGGGGGGTCCGGGCTCTATGGAATCCTGCCACCCAGGGGAGGTTGAAATGCAAGAAACCTCCGAGTGAGACAGATTAACTCTTTTCATTTGCCGAATTATTTGGAAAGAAGCATGCAACGATAAGCCCCATTTGCAGCCACCAAGGTTTTTTTAAACACTACTTTGGCAAGGACTCATGGGTTTAGCCCTAGTTTGAGGAGATTTGACTGATCGGATCTAAGACGATATCTTACTTTTAGTGCCTGGAATATTAAATAGTTATAAGGCCACTTGTCTTCTGTCGATCTTGAAGAGGCCTGGAAAGGTGAAAGGCCAAAACACATCGACCTGCTTTGTACATTGGAGGAGCTAACATAAGACAAACTTTGAGATTAACTTTCAGCTGAAAGGTCTGAAGCATTTGAATGGGCAGTTTTCTAGTTCTGACCTTACCGGTTGCATGATTTAGCCCATGTGGCATCATGTCCTCGACGTAGTTAACTGCACTAGCTGCGAGTTTGTATCACTGAGTGGCTTCGGATAACACTACAGGGCATAGCGCTTTATAACTGACCGATGTGTAGCATTGTGCAGCATTAAGAACAGTGTGGTACTTTAAGACTAGCCAAGGTGGTACACCCAGCAATCAGTAAAGGTCTGGCAGCACTGAGGGCATTGCATCTTCAGATTCTTAACAGAAGCATTTTCACATAAAAAGCTATACGGTATATACTCTAGAAAGCAACACAGAGTGCATATCATGTGCAACTAAAAGCGTGCATCTGGTTCATCTACACGAATAGCACTTCATAAAAATATGTGTTGATTGTATATCAGAGAACATAAAATTCTTTACGGCAGGTGTAGTACTAAGTATATATCGTTTGTATCACCGCTTGGACTCTTAACAGCACCTTTTTAAAAATGCAATGAGTTGAACAACCAAGGACACAAAATGCATGCTCTGTCCTATGGTAAATGCACGCTCTGTTATATGGTATGATGCATTGTAGGTAGGGCACTGTGCATAACAACCACACGTGATGAACACATCGAATAGTTGAGCATGGGCGTTTTAAAGGGGTGAGTGTCTGAAAAGTTTCCGGCTCCGTCCATCATCTCTTTGTGTTTGCTTTGTTCGGCCTAAGTTGGCAGGGTATGCCCAGACGTGGGACCTTTCCTCACTTTGCCACTGGATTCAAGCTAGCCTGGCTGATGAGGGGTGTAACCCCGAAACCGGTCCCAGGATGCTTGTTTCCGGTCCAGGGAAGACCTGGCTTGGCAGTTCGGGCTGGACTGTTCCCATGAGGAACAGGGTAAAGACTGATTTGCATATGGCGGGGTCTGCCCTGGGGTGGCGAAGTGAGCTAAAGAACGAAGATGGATTCAACCCAGATCTGTGACTGGGGGTGAGTGTCTGAAAAGTTTCAGTGCTCCGTCCATCATCTCTTTGTGTTTGCTTAGTTCACCCTAAGTTGGCAGGGTATGCCCAGACGTGGGTCCCTTGCTCACTTTGCCACTGGATTCAAACTAGCCTGGCTGATGCGGGGTGTTTCCCTGAAGCCAGTCCAAGGATGCTTGTTTCCGGTCCTGGGAAGATCTGGCTTGGCAGTTCGGGCTGGACTGTTCCCATGAGGAACAGGGTCAAGACTGATTTGCATATGGCGGGGTCTGAACTGGGGTGGCGAAGTAAGCTAAAACACAATGATGGATTCAACCCAGATCTGTGACACGGGGTGAGTGTCTGAAAAGTTTCAGCGCTCTGTCCATCAATTCGCCCAGACGTGGGTCCCTTGCTCACTTTGCTACTGGATGGTCCAGGGAAGGCCTGGCTTAGCATTTCAGGCTGGACTGTTCCCATGAGAAACAGGGTCAAGACTGATTTGAGTGCAGGCGCGGTCGGTGGTAGGAGTGCCGGTCGGGCGGTGACGTGGGGCGGGGGAGGGGCAGGGTGGGGGGTAGTAAACTACGGATTAAGGCCTAATACAGGTAAGTAAACATTTAAATAAGTAAAACGAATTTCGTTATGAGCGCTGCATCGCCAAATGCGATGCAGTGCGCGCAACGAAATTCGTTTTACTTATTTAAATGTTTACTTACCTGTATTAGGCCTTAATCCGTAGTTTACTACCCCCACCCTGCCCCTCGCCCGCCCCACGTCACCGCCCGATCGGCACTCCTACCACCGACCGCGCCTGTTTGAGTGTCTGAAAAGTTTTAGCACTCCGTACATCATCTCTTTGTGTGTGCTTCGTTTATGCTTCGTTTTAAAGTAACAACAGTTCTGGCTTTAATATGCTAATACATTTAATCACAGCTATGCACAAATACAAACGTTAGCCCATTGAAGCCTGGCCTGTTGGCTTTGCTAATGCTTGTAAGTTATTTTGAGCACTCAACTGCATTGCCACTTTCTCCTTTAATGCTTTTAGTTCATTTGAAATTGTTGCAGTACCTCAGGGAGTACCGATAAATAATTCTACATTTTTTCTTGTCTACTTCGAAAAAATAAATCCTCAGTGATTTATTAAAAACATGTTGTGCCTTTTTGAAACCCAACATTAGGAGGAAGGAGAGTTTTCAAAACTCGCAACTTCTTATGGGAATTTGGAGGAGAATGTCTTTAGAACTCAGGCGGGTCAGGGGTGAAATTTCATTAAAGCACGCGCCCTAAAGAGTGAAGCTGGAAATATGCGCATTCCGATCCGGGGAATTAAGCGATGTTTATATTTTTCGCTGCTCACCTCTCCTGCACAGATGCCAGTAAATTAAACCACATCCCCGGAGTGCACAACTCCTCAGCGCTGCCGTTTTAAGTGTCAGCCTGCACCAGCTCTTAATTACCCTCTGACCCGGAGCACACAATCATTTTGGATCATGTCTGCGCCATGGGAAGGGAGGAAGGACTAACAAAGAAGGCGTGTGTGCGCTTTTTCAGTCATGCTGTTCAGAACACAAGAATGGGGCGATATTTGCTTTGAAAGTACAATGAAAGGGAGATGTCTCAGTCAGGGGGCCTAGAAGGTCTGACTGCGTGGAATGTTTCATTGCTCGAGGAAGAAGGGCGTTGGAAGGCGACGACGCATCCGAGAAAGTCGTTAGGCGATACCATTGCATAACTAGACACCTCGGTGTGCTTTTCATTTCAAGCATATTTGTAAACTTTTTTGTTATTCAATACAGGACGTGAGGCGTAAGAAAAGAAAGCTGAATTCACAACTAGATACAACTAGAAAACGAATTCTAAATTAGGTATGGGTGGTGTCCTGTTAAGAATTCTAAAGTGTCTTTGAATTAGCCCTTTTATTTCATTTAATACTGGACTCGGGACTGCAGAGCTGCGCTTATGTTCACTCCTGGCACCAACGATAAGCCCACTTGGCTTTGTATGGTAGTAGGGGAAACGATTCTGCCATCATGACATAGAGTTCAGTTCTCAAATTCTTGTAGGAGTCATGGCGTAGGATTCAACCTGCAAACCCGGCTCTTGGACTGTTGTACAACATTTCTGTTACTTTTCTGAGGCAAATCTAGTTTTTCAAGCTGCTCAATGTAGAGGACACAAAATATTTCCCACAATTCACTCGAAATCAACCAGTTTTTCTCCAGGATAATAAGTATCAAGGATATGCCCACCCACAACCAACTCAGCAGCAGAAAATATGATTTGGTAATTTTCACAGAAGGCCACTGTTTGGCCTCTGTGAATCTAAGGTAGGTGTGTGTGTCTGTGCAGGGCCTAGCTATACTTGCATCCCTTTGGACTACAATTTGGGGAAGATGTGGGAAGGCATGGAAGCACAAATTCCGTTCACTATAGGCCAGTGAGCTCATGGGTGGGTGCATAAGAGTAGCCAGTAGCAGGCTGGGGGCAATGTGTTTGAGGGTAGCCAGGGTTGGGGGCAGGAGAGTTATGATTAGGGGGCTAATGCCCGAGGGATAGCCATGATGCTGCATATGTTTTTGTGTTACATTTCTGGATCTCATTGTTTACGGGCCACTCCAGGCTTTTTTCAGGTCAGTTCACATTTATAAATTAACACCTTGACCGCGGCGCGAATTTCCGCCGCGGTGCGGGTTAAATAATGAGTGGACGTGTCTGGGACGGCCCCTGGCCGTCCTCCGCACACGCCCACCGTGACGTCGGACGGCCGGGGGCTGTCCGACGCATCGAACGGGTTAATCCCCAATATGTTCCTAAGCATAAACATTGCTGTTTTCACTGCACGTCCTAAGCATAGCCTGATTCCTGTTGGCTACCTCCAATAAGACCACCAGAGTGACAAAGGTTGGCATAAAAGCTTCAGAATTCTTCGGGAGAGGTAAATCATAGCCGGGTACACTAGAGCACATAATACTATGGTCTAGCCAAAGGCAACATCCATTCATGGTAAAAAACACTCTTCTGTCTGTGGTGAAGGCATTTTTCAGTTATCCTAGTGTTGGAAAGTGGATTATTAGTAGGGGCAAATGTATATCTGCCACTGGCAATAAGGCCACTAGCACAGTATAGCCAGCCAACTAACAATGTTCATAAGGAACTCATTTGAACAACAAATGTGAAAATAGAGCAAGGTATGTTACTTCCTTGCATCTAAAAATAGAATTTGTAGTTAGAACGGGGAGTTATGTCCTTCTAACTCTGTTATTATATTGGTTCAAGATGGAATCAATCAAAGTTTTGAAATTGAAGCCCACAAACAAAGGAATTTCTATCAAGCCCACTTCAGCCGAACATGGGCGTAACTTTTATTTTGCAAAGAACAATCATATGAAAAAAATAAAACAATTGTGGTGTACACACTTTATATACAAGATAAAAAGTGATCCAAGTGACTTTTGTGCCCCAGGATAGTGACCAAAACCAACAGTGACATATTATACAGTGACTAATAAAAAGAAGCAGTTGGTTATTGGAGTAATCGGGGAGGTACCTTATGAAATCAAATATCAATCCACTTTGTAGGGATTTTTTAGTGTCCTAGGACTCTCTCTTTTTGTAGTCGACGATGTTTCGACCCTCTCAGGTTACGAGGTCTCTTCAGGACAAGGGGTTCTGGGGACTGTAATGGGACAATGGATTAAAATGACGAAGGCTTAAAGTGAGCAGTGAAAAGGAGGATAACCTAAAATGGGCTTACCCCAGGCATTTACATTTGGCCGAAGGTTTAGAAATAATTTGTCTTGATGGTCTAGGAAAACGAGCTTACCCCAGGCATTTACATTTGGCCGAAGGTTTAGAAATAATTCGTCTTTATGTTGGTGGGCAAGGGAAACGACCTGATAAAGCAAGTAGGTCATTTAGAATACGTAGAAGGCGTGAATGAACCAGACTAGGGAAAAAGGACAAAACAAGGCTGGATAAGCTTACCCTGTCGTGGGTCGGGCAGACTCCGGCAAGGAATCCGTCAAGAATAGTGTGCAGTTGGTTCTCTTGTCTCAAAGGGTACCTTTAGATAAAGTACCCTAATTAAGTGGACAACAGCATGGTGGTAAACAAGGTGTGAGAGAAGGATTCCTCCGCAGGATCAGAATCATCTGACGGCGCAAGAGAGGGCTCAAGTGGAGGCCAGCACAACCAGCAACAGATACCTTTTTTAGGCCAGGCTCAGAGAGGGAGAGGAACCAATCGCAACCAGAAGAGGAATTGGAACCAGTTTGCGGGGGAACGGCAAAAACGCAGGCAGTATTACACATGGGGACAGCCAGGACAGTAACGGTCAATCTTCCCATCCCTCATATTGATCCAGGCGCTACAGATCACACTACGACAAGTACACCAGACATTGTGGCATCGAATCCTGATAATACCATTCCTATCTTTAACCTTTCCACCCATCAACTTAATAGTACTGAACGTTCCCTCCTGAGTCGAGAATTGTCATTTGTGATGACTGATAGAACGGATTTCTTTAAGTTACAAACAGAACTTCATAAATTCTTTAGGTCCCTTAGGCCTAGAGTTTTTTCCAATAACAACGAACCGTCTCCATCCACTCAAACCGCCAGCCTAAGGCCAAAGTCTACTTTCATCCCTGCCAATGCCTTGATGCCTCCAGAGATTCTGGCATTCGAAAAAGCTGTCCTTGAGGACATTCATAAACTGAAATCCAACAAATCATCTACCTCATATAACATTTCACTGCTGGAGCGACAATCGCTATTTAAATTGAAGAAAGAAGATTCAATAATTATAAAGCCAGCTGATAAAGGTGGGGGCATTGTTATTCAGGACAGATTGAACTATGAGGCAGAGATTGTAAGACAACTGAGTGATGCAAGACATTACAAAGAAATCAAACAACGGATCTTGAAGGGCACCAAGAGGGGTCTGGAAGAAGGGTTTCTTACCCAGAGGGAATATGAATTCCTCAACCAGAAGAACCCCAGAACCCCGGTATTATACACCTTGCCAAAAATCCACAAAAATACTACAAATCCTCCTGGAAGACCTATTCTGTCGGGATGCGGATCTATTCTGGAGCCTCTTGGCCACTATATAAATGCTTTCATTAAGGATTTTGTTCCTATGCTTGACACATATGTACGAGATAGCACATTTATGATTCATTTGATTGAAGGATTGGACTATGACCCCATGGAAGAGACACTTGTGACGTTAGACATCGAGTCATTATACACCAATATTCCGCAGAGAGAAAGTATAGAGGTCATCAAAGAAATTCTGGACACCCGTCCAGCCCCTGTCGCTGTTCCCTCGGTATTTATCATTGATCTATTAGACATTGCTTTATCCACGAACTACTTCCTTTTCAACACCAGATATTATCAACAATGTTCGGGGACATCCATGGGAGCGATTTTCGCACCAAATCTGGTGAATCTGTACATTGGTAACTTAGAAAGCAAATTTGTCACTTCCAACACTAACCCATTCATTAGGAACATCAAATGTTGGAAAAGATATATCGATGATATTTTCATGATATGGAATGGTGACATCGATAGTCTGAAGAACTTCATCACCTATTTACATCAATGCCAATCAGCGCTTACTTTCCCCTATAGTGCAGAGAAAGAGAACATTCCTTCTTGGACCTGAGAATACAGAATAAAAACAATCATCTGGAAGTCTGCCTATACAGGAAACCAACTGAGTGGAACACCCTGTTGGAATATAACAGCTTTCACCCTTGGGCCTTGAATCATGGACTTCCCCACGGGCAGTTTCTAAGAGTAAGAAGAAACTGCACGAATAAAGAAGATTTCTTCAAGGAAGCCAATATCTTGAGTGCCAAATTGCGAGACAGAGGATACCCAAAAAGACTGATAAAAACCTCCATGAAGAGAGCGTGGTACTTCCCAAAGTCAAAACACCTATGCAAAGAAATATCTGCATCACCATGTATTGTCCGCACAGCACACAGATAGTCAAGAACATCAAGGGACATAGGCCCACTCTCAACACACTTGATATAGGCCAAGAACTGCCAATGTTCCCATATAGAAAAGGCAAAAATATAAGGGACCACCTTGTACACTCTGACACTAGCATTCTCAAACCCAGAACAACCATCAATGAAATTTGGTCACTACCACCAATCCCGGGCCATTTTAAGTGTGGTAATTGTATACCTTGCCAGTATGCATCAAATACCAAGCTCTTTACCCACGGGAACATCAAATGGACATTGAACGATCATACTAATTGTGCCACTCCCAATGTCATTTATTGCATTTGGTGCCCCTGTGACTTGATCTATATAGGGTAGACAGTGCAACCAGTTAAAGCACTACTGGTCCAACATTATAAAGACAAATCCCACACTGCGGAAGAGATACGCTGGCAGATCATTGAAAAAGCTAAGACCCCACAGAGAGGTGGTAACATGTCACTGATCTTACAAACCCTAGAGTGTAAATGGATCGATCAATGCGATTCCATCCGAAAAGGTTTGAATAGCCTTGAGGAGTGGCGCAAATTTATCAGTTTGCACTAATCAAACCCTTCAAGCAGTAACACTACCACTACTGTTTAAACTGTACTTGCTCTCTGAACTGGGACCTTTTCTGGACCTTGGTTGAACATTCCTGTGACCAGAGCAAGGTCTTATTGGAATGTAAACAATGCATAATTTCAATGCTATAATATCACTAACTGTTTCTTTTCAAACTTATGATTAACTATGATGTAATAAGTTTCCATTTAGGGTACACAGTTACGGAGTACCCTAGTACTGTTCATGTCTTTCATTTAAGATGTACATATTATGGTGAATGACTGTCACCATTATGTTTCAAGTATGCTATTATGATGATATGAGTATGTATATCACCTCACTAATATTAATGACACCATCCAATATGTCTCTGCAATGAATAGGAATTATGTTTTTTTGACATCCAAATGCCTTACAATAAGTGGTATTCACATTAATCCTTGAGAAGTTTACTATATGGGTTACAGAGCAGGAAGGGCACCCTACGGGCTCTTGTATTGATTTTTCTAACAACAAAAAATCATTTGAAAAACAGTACCACTTCTGCGAAGGCACCGCTTGTCTTAGCGCATTCTAAGTACAGGAACACCTTAGCTGCATAATTAACTGCAGTCTATTACTGTTACCTATTCTAATATGACCGACCTTTTTAGTGAAAAAGGACTGGTTTGCCTTCAATCCTTCATCCTTAAACTAACTGGTTTCCTGATGCCGGCTGTCACCCCAGCTCTGTTTGTACACCTTTCGATCCCCCTGGCCCATATTAAATGGAAACCTTTACCGGTATTACCTTTTCCACAACGACCAATTTCGTCCATTGAATTTGGCTAATTATGTATAATCCTGCGGCATCAGGTATTTTTTATGAGCGGTTTCATTAATTACAATCATATTAGTATTGAGGCATTGATTTATATTTCTGTCTGGCCAAGGAAATTACACCCCTTTTTGCCCCCTCAATATGGCCACCAAACTTCATGATGGTTTTAAGAAACACACTATGGCTATACAGAAATCCTGGAGCACCTCCAATATGGCAGCCATCGTTCTGCTAGACCGGGCGCAAGCACGAGCATCAGGATGATGTTTAGAATCTTCTCTCTGTAACAGTATTAATTCTGCAATATCGCTGATTTATGGCCAACATTTACAACGTTTTAAAAAAAAAAAAACACACTATGGTCATAATTATTTCCCGTGGTACCTCTAATATGGCCGCCACGCTATGATATCTCCATAGTACCTCTAATATGGCCGCCACGCTAGGATTGACCTTGCGTTAGTACGTGTGTCTTGTAGACGTTAAAATTTCACCTCTCGAACTATATTGGTACCAATGATGGGTGTCTTCGCAATACCGCTTATGTGAGAAGACGTTTATTTTCACGGTCACCGTTAAAGATGGGGTTATACACTTCCCTGAGTACTTCTAATATGGCCGCCACGTCACAATAGAAATCAAGGGTTCTACAGGTACCGACGCGTCTGCACGCGCGCACCTCGTAGCCCCTCACAGTCTCATTAAATAGTTCGGTGCTGGTTGAGACTCGAGTAGCTCCGCACCGAGAGAGACGAAACTCTTTACTGAGGTGAGTTTGATTGTGACAGATGCCCTGATGAGTTTCTGTACCGCTAAATAAGGTCAACTTCTTTATTTTTATGCTCTACACCCACATTGTCTTTCAGACTCCTAAATGCTGATTGCAGCACGAGGGAAACTTATTTGATTTCGCGGGTGACCAGTGCTCCTCCCTCTTGCCTGATCCTAGGACGGGGTTGCTAAATCAATATGACAGGGTGACCAGTGCCCTATATTAATAGGCCAGGGTGGACAGTGCCCTAAACTAACTTACCTGGTTTCTTGGCGCTTGGTGAGTACAGGAAGAGTCCTTCTCTCACACCTTGTTTACCACCATGCTGTTGTCCACCTAATTAGGGTACTTTATCTATAGGTACCCTTTGGGACAAGACAACCAACTGCACACTATACTTGACGGATTCCCTGCCGGAGTCTGCCCGACCCACAACAGGGTAAGCTTATCCAGCCTAGTTTTGTCCTTTTTGCCTAGTTCGGTTTTTTCACGCCTTCTACGTATTCTAAATTACTTACTTGCTTTATCAGGTCATTTTCCTTGACCATCAACATCAAGACAAATTATTTCTAAACCTTCGGCCAAATGTAAATGCCTGGGGTAAGCCGGTTTTCCTTGACCATCAACATCAAGACAAATTATTTCTAAACATTTGGCCAAATGTAAATGCCTGGGGTAAGCCCATTTTAGGTTATCCTCCTTTTCACTGCTCACTTTAAGCCTTCATCATTTTAATCATTTGTCCCATTACAGTCCCCAGAACCCCTTGTCCTGAAGAGACCCCGTAACCTGAGAGGGTCAAAACGTCGTCGACTACAAAAAGGAAGAGTCCTAGGACACTTAAAAATTCCTACAAAGTGGATTGATATTTGATTTCATAAGGGACCTCCCCGATTACTCCAATAACCAACTGCTTCTTTTTATTAGTCACTGTATAATATGTCACTGTTGGTCTCTATCCTGGGGCACAAAAGTCACTTGGATCACTTTTTATCTTGTATATAGTGTGAATACACCACAATTGTTTTATTTTTCCATATGATTGTTCTTTGCAAAATAAAAGTGATGCCCATGTTCGACTGAAGTGGGCTTGATAGAAATTCCTTTGTTTGTGGGCTTCAATTTCAAAACTTTGATTGATTCCATATTGAACCAATAAAATAACAGAGTTAGAAGGACATAACTCCCCGTTCTAACTACAAATTCTATTTTTAGATACAAGGAAGTAACATACCTTGCTCTATTTTCACATTTGTTGTTCAAATGAGTTCCTTGTGAACATTGTTAGTTGGCTGACTAGCTATACCCATTTTGCAGGGACAAATGGGTTGCTCTTGTTCCTTGTTAAAAAAAAAAACAAACACAGTATAGGGCTCAGAATAGGTCTTAGAAAATTATTCCTATGCTCAACCCTTGGTAGCTTGGCTGGGAGCAGGCAGGCTTAACTTAAAAGACAGGTATGTAAAGCATTTAAAAACACCAATTCAGTAAATAATTATGACACAACACAAAATAAAAATCCAACACCAATTTATAAAAATAGGAAATATTTGTTATCTTTTAAATGACACCAAAACAAAAAGAATCCACTGTAGGGAACCAGAGATATGAATTTTTAAAGATTAGTCACTTTCTAGTGCTTAGAAACCAACAGTGCCCCTTTTGGTCATTTCGTTGCCTCTGACAGGAACACATTCACATTTAGCAATTGTTTTGGAGGATCTCTCGCCAGTCTTGTGCAGCCCCCTCCAGCAGGCTGGGTCCTGTTAGAACTCCTTCCTGAAGTTCTTCTTGTGGGTCCCAAAGTATCCAACACACAATCCAAGGTTCTGGAATCTGCAAGAGGGTCCTTGTAAGTGTGAGACTTCAATTCCCACAATCCACTTGTACAAACCCTTACAAATCTACTGGTAGTTCTCCAGGCTGGGCATTCTTTGTGGAGATGGTCCAGGTGAGCTCTGTTAACCTGTAGCTTGCAGGGAGTCCAATCTTTAGTGCTTTTGAAGCAGGTTTGATCCACAGGGCTGTAGTTTCAAATGGTGCAAAAGGCGCAATCTTCAGAGTGCATGCCTTTGGAAATGCACATCAAATTCTTCAGCGTGGGCCCTTCTGTCTCTCTTCGGTTTCAAAAGCAGCAGATCTGAGGGGCTCTGCTCTTCTCAGATACTTATTCCCACTTCACTGGGTCAAGCAGGAGGTCACTCCTGTCCAATGGGCTGCAGGGTTCCACCCAAAGGTCTGACTACTTTAATGAATGAATGAATGAAAAGGGAACTTATATAGTGCATGGCTACCCGGGGGCCTCCCAGCGCTGGGCTAGACCAGTGACCACTAACAGAAATACTCAGGGGAACAGCAGAGTTTTTAGTTGCCTTCGGAAGGCAGGGTGGCTGGGTTCCCTGCGTAGATGAAGTGGTAGTGCGTTCCAAAGCTTGGCCGCGTTGTGTGAGAAAAGGCGGCCGCCACTTCTCGCCCTCTTGATCCTTGGGACCTCCACCAAGTGAAGTTCATCCGAGCGCAATTCCCTGTTAGCCTTGTAACGGTGAAACATTGTCGAGATTAAGGTAGACCCGTTCCCTTGCAGAGACTTGTGGACGATACAGAGGGCCTTAAAGCTGATTCTTTCCTTCACTGGAAGCCAGTGAAGGGCGCAAAGGGCCGGTTTCGCAGAGAGGCGATTAGATATTCCAAGTAGTAGTCTGGCCGCACAGTTTTGGACCATTTGCAGTTTCATGGTTACTGCCAGTGGGGCCCCTAAGTAGAGTGCATTTCCGTAGTCTATCCTTGAAAGTATCAAAGATTGGACTAATGTTTTTTTGGCTTGGGGGGGGGAGAAGAGGAAGCACCTTGCGGGCCGTTCTAAGCAGTCCATAACAAGTTGCCACCGTCTTCCTAGCTTGCACCTTAAAAGTCAAATTCTGTTCTAGCCAAATGCCCAGGCTCTTTATCTCGCTCTTGGGAGTTGGGACTGGTCCCATACATGCTGGCCACATAGTACTCAATGAGACGTTGGAGGGATTACCCATGATCATGATCTCTGTTTTGTCTCCATTGAGTTTAAGGTGGGACGCCCCCATCCACTTAGAAACTTCCTCCAGGCATGAGTAGAGGTCTCGAGATAGCTGCTTAGCTTGATTAAGCGCATCGACCAACTGGGTGTCATCGGCGTAAGTCACCATATGGATTCCAAAGGGGGCTACAATAGCCGCTAGTGGGGCCATATACACATTAAAAAGAGTCGGGCTCAGAGAGGAGCCTTGAGGTACACCACACCGCAGAGGCAGCGGTTTGGAGGCCATCTCACCTTCAAATATCTGGAAGGATCTACCTTCCAGGAAGGAGCGCAGCCACTGCAGTGCGGTGTCAGTAACTCCCGACTTTCTAATTCACCGTATCAAATGCTGCGCTCAAGTCAAGGAGTATGATGGCGGATGCCCCTCCTGAGTCCAGAATCTTTCTACTTTCTTCTACTACCGCAAACAAGGCGGTTTCCGTGCCTTGTCGTGGTCGAAATCCCATTTGGGAGGGGTGGAGCAAATTGTGGGATTCAATAAAATTGGAGAGGGTATGATTGACATACTTCTCAGCGAGCTTGGCCATCCCAGGAAGCAAGGAGATGGGGCGGTAGTTACCCAAGTCCCCTGGGTCAGGTTGGGTTTTTTCAAAAGTGTCTTTACCATGGCTCTTTTCCAATTGCAGGGAACTATTCCTGTACTTAGTGACGCATTCATTACATCCGTAATGACAGGGGCAATTATCGGGGCAACCCTTACCAGAACGTTCATAGGTGCCGGATCCCTAGGAGACCCACTTTTCACAGAGGATAGCAGAGTCAAAAGAGTTTCCTGGGAGAGTGGAGGGAAGGTTTCCAGCATGTGTCTGGTTAGCAGTGCACCTTGATCTGTGTCCTCACCTGATAAGTCATATTCGTCATCAATTTGAGGCAGGCATTTAAGAATATTCTCTATTTTAGTGGTAAAGAAATCTGCTTGTTTATTACATCGTTGCCCCGAAATATCGGGGGCAACGGAAGGGGCAGGAGTTTTGAGAAGCTTCTTTATAATAATAAAGGTTTCTCTTGGGGAATTACCGGCCAACAGAATTTTTTCCTCAAAGTAGGAGGCCTGTGCCTGTTTAATACCTGCTTTGTAAGCACCAATGGCTCTCCGATATTCCAGTTTTTTGCTTGGTGAAAAATCTTTCCTCCAGCTTCTTTCCAGGACCTTGCATCGCTGTTTAAGAATGCGTAATTCGGAGGAGTGCAGAGTGTGGTAAAATGCAAACCCAGAAACCACTATTCTTCCAAAATTCAATATGTCAGAATTTTCAGCAGGGAAAGAAGAGCTGGCTAAATACACCCCTAGGATGGCTAATCTCCATAGTCTCTCCCCCTTGCATCTGCTCTTTCCTTCCTTAATCCTAGTATCTGGCTGGAGGTGAACAGGGTAAGGTTGTAAATGACACTGGGTTCCTCCCTTTCTCTTGAAGTCCATGGTTTACAACTCCTCCCCCTGCTCTGGCATTCCTGTGCAACAGGACCCTGCCCTCCCAGCAGAGCTGTTCAACCCCCGGGGCTCTTTATCACCTCTTCAAAGAAGACTGGCTAATCCCCTTAACTCTGACCAATAAGGACAGACCACTGGAAGGCTGAATTGGGACTTAAAACAAGAACGTCTTATAACTTTGTGTATGTACATTTTAGGAGAAATTCAACACTATCATATTGTTGTATTTATTAATACCATTTGGGGAAGTCTTTGAATGGTACATTTATCCTTCTCCTATCAAGAGCTATTAGTTAATAACTTTCTGCCATGTTAACCTATGTGGCAAGGGATTTGCAATGGGAAAAATGACTTGGGCCATTTTTCCAGCACCAGGGCTTATAAAAACATATTTTATAAGTACTCTGCCTATATCTACAGGACCCCCACCCCTGGTACACCTAGGGGAGACTTTAGGGGTTCTGAATATGCAGAAATATTGCAGATCCTCTCTCCACAGTGCTCCTACCACCAAAGTCGATTTTGGGCAGCACTTTATCACAATGTGGGGAGTGAAATGTACAATTTCACTTTACCCAGGGCATATAAAACTCATTTTATAAGGGTCCACCTTATAGATATCTGCCCCCCCCCGCCCCTTGGACACCTAGGGGAGAGCCTGGGGGTACCTAATATGCCCAAACATTGTAGGTTAACCATTTTTAGGTGCCCCAAACACAAAAGTCGAGTTTGGGCACAATTTACTTTTAAAAAGCAGTCCTGTAACACAGTGCCACTTTTAAACTGACCTCAGGCTTCAACAGTGCACACATGCAAGTGCAGAAAGGGCTGCTGGCCTCTAAACTGCCATGCCCTATTATATACTAGGGACTGATAGGTAGTTTCAATCCCCCTGCCCTATTATGCACTAGGGCCCTATGGGGTAGGTCATGCCAATCACAGGGGTACCCCCACCCTTATTGTACCCTAGTGTATGTAGGTGTTTTTACTGTAATCTAAGTGTTTTCAGCATAGCACTGGCCCTGGGCCTGGTTAGGCAGAGCCCAGGGTCAGTCAGAGTCAGTCACCACCAGTACCAGTCGGCAAAAAGTTGGGGGGTGCCCAGGGCACAGGATAACTTTGCAACACATAGGGAAAAGTACTAGAAGAAAAATTATCTGTAGTAGCAAATAAGGAGTCTTTCTCCTGAAGGTAAGAGTAATAGTGTTGGTGTGAGGGAAAATAAGTCATTTTTCTTCACCAACATCAAGTCTGTATTGATCCATTGCGTTCCACTAAGGGACCACAGGAAAATTAACTTAAGAAACTCTATCCTCTGGTGTAAGTGATGTCACCTGTAGTACCAATCTGTTCCACTGTCTGAAAAAAATAAGCAAGTCTGGGGTTAGGTATTTACACAGGCTCAGCCCTGGTCCCAGGCATCAAACATGCTTCTCTGACCCCCTAAGTCAATCAACAGACTGTAGTTCAACAGTCCCAGGGACCAAACGCATCTGACACCACACACACGGACCTTAAAACTGTCCGATTGTGTACATGTCTGGTGTGGGATTTTTGGTTATTGACAACCACAAAGACCATGTGGCAATCTGCCCACTCTGTAACAAAAATCTATGACGCAGGAAGCTGCACTCAGATTATGGCACAGAAAGCAAAGGAGACACCTGGAGAACAATCATTCCATGATAGGATGTATCCTTAAACAATGCCACACCATTGGGACAGCTTCTTGTTCCTTTCTGTCCACGGTACTGACAGCTGTTGAAAGAGATTATAGTTTGGAGACAATGAACTGTGCATCCCTACTGTGTCTCCAATCTTAAAATAGCAATGTCGCCCCTGCTTTCTCTCTGTCATTGCTGGGTAGTAGTTTAGGCACCAGCGGCATTTATGATACCACGTATTCACTATATTCAATTGTGGCACAAGCCTACATAAAAAGCCAATAAGTAACAAGACGATTATCAACAATCTGGAATACTGAGTACTTTCAAACCCATCCTTTGTCCCACTTTATTATGGCAAGCTGGCGAAAATGTAGGCACTCAACCTTCTTCCATTTTCGTTGATGGAAGGAAAACGATTTAGTGAATTTGTTGAGGCTGTTTGTTTAAAATAGCAGGTATGAAGCTATGCATACTTTCAGTGCTGCAGTGTCTTAGCTGTACAGAATATTGTTATATTTGTTTGCAAATACAAAGTGTAAGAAAATGAATTATTAATTGTGGTGGATGGTAGTACAACACAAGTAATAAAGTCACTGACTAGTTAAGCCCAGAGAAAGTTTTCAATAAATTAAACCTGGGCTCAACTTCTGGTAGCTATGGTACAGAGCAGACAGACTAAACTTAGACAAAATGTGTAAAGCATTTAGACATGCCAAAACAGTTACTAAGTCAAAAGCGCAACACAATAAAAATCGCAAACCAGTTTAGAAACATAGAGTCAAATTGAATAAACAAAATAACACCAAAATAACAAAAATCCAATAAGGGGCTTTGGAGATATGAATTTAAAAAAATCTGAGAATAAAGCTTCAAGAAAAGTCAAGCGTTAATCAGTAATGACTGTTTGTGGGTGACTGGGACCTAGGAGCAGTTTCAAGTGAACCGCAATAGAGCGCAGGTCGGATAAGCCAAGCAGGTTCATTCTGGTCAAAGATTTTACAGTAGAACTTAGTCTCCGAAATGGAATTCTAAATCCTTCAGTGGGGCAAGGTTGCAGACTGTATCCGAGAAAGTCTTTTCAAAGCCATTGGACGAGTTCACGCTGAAGCTGTTAGTTTTGGTGGGAAAAGTATAAATTTGACACCTAGGGCAGTCTTCTCCTCTGTCAGATACTTTTTGGTACTTCACCTGGTCAAGATTTCTACATTTGGACTTCATCTCTTTTTTGGAGCTCAGAAGGTTGCAAACGAAGTTGGATAGGCTTGCTGCGAGGATCCGCGAAACAGGTTTTTCGAGCAGCAAAAAACTCCAAGTGGGACCAACTTGATTTTCATGCCCAGCAAGGTCATGCCTTTGGTAGTTTGTCTTAGATAGTTGATCCTGATTCACTGGAGGTCTGAAAGTCCAAAGTTCTCTGAGATTTTAGAATAAGTCCTTCTGGACACCACTGCTGCTCCCGGGACCTTAGGGACTGCACTTACGAATCAGGACTTACTCCAGCAGAGGCAACCAGCATGGTCTAGTCCTCTTCCAGTTGCAACTGGTCACTCCAGGGAAAAAGGCCTCTTGCAGCTTGTGATGCCCCTGAAGCCACACATGAGTTCAGCCATTAGTATGAATTTAGGTTTCCTTGTACATCTCAAACAACAGATGCAGTCCTACTTCTGTTCCACCACGAGTCCAGAAAGTGTTCTCAGAAGCTGTGGTTGAGTTGCCAGCTTTCTAGGTATCTCTAGTCAGTGGGTGGGTGAGATATTTGGACACTCCCTAACCAATGGGGAAAAGGTTCCCACAGGCAACTGTACCCACTTTTACAGCGCATCTTGTTTGCCTTACTGCAAACTATCCTAGAGTGCGCTATTCTAAGGGAAATCCAAGACGGCACAGACCTTCTGTCCTTGGAGTGAGCTTGTGTACCAGACAGGGCTGTGTCTAGGGAAATAAGCGGTCCGCTCCTCCTAAGCTACAGCAAACTGCTTCTGGGACCAATTAACTACCCTCGCCTAAAGAACAAAGGATTTCCCTTCCTTCAGGTTCCCCTTGAACTAAACCATGAATAGGCAGGCTTCAACTCTGTCCCTTTCAAGTTAATGAAGTTCCTGGTATCTGCCCATCTGCTCTTCCTGAGCTGATAGGGATCACCTGCTCCAACACCCAGCTCACCCTGTCACCAAAGCCTAAACCATTGTCTGCTCTGTGAGCAGTTATCACACCATATTAAGGTTCAGCAGTAACAGGGCAGCTACTGGCAGGCTATTGAACATTAGCCTTCAGGAGCTTCAAGTAGGGAAATGTGACTTTCTAAAATATATTTTCCTAAATATTTATTAAAAATCTAGATTAGATTTTCAATGAATATTAAAAATAGTGGTTAAATCATTTTTCTAGCTGGTCTCAAACCCGAGATACCAGAATTAGTATTTTAATCCGTACTTTAGTTTTCTCACAGAACAGTCAGTACCTTCCACAATGAAAAAAGGTTTGTGGTGCTTGCCACAGTAGGGACATGGCAAAATTAAATTTCTACATGTCCCACTTTTAAATACCATGCACCCTGCATTGTGGGCTACATGACCTACTTAGGAGTGACTTATTAATATTTAAAAGGCGGGTTTTTCCCATGTCAAAAGGGGTATTTTGACAGGTCAGACAGCAAGTTTAATCTGCAGCAGTCAGGATACAATGGTAGGCCTGAATTCATGTTTTCCTTTGTCACATTAGTGGATGGCATAATAAGTGCTGCATAATCCACAGGTGTTATTTTCCTTTCCATGCCGTGGGTGTATTTCCGCACCATATACTATGGTCTTCCTCATAGAAAAGTTAAATATGCCAATGAAGAGTTAGTCAGTTTTATCAAATTTTAGGAGTCAGAGCACAAGCACTGGGTCTTATTAGCAGCATCCCAGTGCACAGGGTCAAAAAACCAGCAGGATCAGTCCACACACAAAATGGTGGTGATCACGCCAAAAAGGAACTTTCTCACAAAAAGGTAGTCAGTAGTGCACACAGTTCACCTGACAATGGACACATGGAACATTGGACAGGAGAACGACTGTATCTCAACCGCTTAATAGGGTAGCTTCAACAAGCATGACTCTAGGACATTCACCATCTCTAGTATAGCGTATCTACCAGCTGCAAATTATAGCTATGTTCAGCATTGTGAAATCAGACACAGCTGTGAAAATTATAAATTCAAAGCTAAAGTTTCAGAATGCCTCACACCAAGCCCTTTCATGTCAGGTTCTTGCATCCAACAAGGGCAATAGCACTGAACATAACCATGCAGATGGCTGCAGATGGAAAGTCCTTTCCAAGCCCTTTTTCACTTTGCCTGAACCTCATTGTTCAGGCCTTCCTCAAACTGGACCAGAGATGATCAACGTAAGGCTCACTTATTTCAGAAAATGTGGGCTTTCAGCCATTCTTTTAAATCCAGATGCCTTTAAAGAAGATGCACAGATCAAATGACTTTCCACTACACGGTTTGATATAGACGTTTGGGACAAGAGGGAATCCGAACCTGTGCATACTTTAATACCCACTTGAGAAATGCAAGATATCAATTGCAAAATCCAAAAGAAAATAGAAGACACGGTACGGAACATGAAAGAAAATGTAAACTTCATTCTAGATCAAGAGATTGCCATGAGAAAAACTCAACTGTAGCCAACACTAAGGGGTCGATTCCGATTCGGGCCGGAAAAAGCACCGACCGACTCGGATCCGGAAATTATACCGACCGACACGTACCTGTGGCGCCCGACACGCCAAGTACGATGCAAGGCGTGCAAAATCCGACCGACACGTACCGAACCCAAGTCGAACGACCGAGCCGCACGGAAAACAGCAATCCGGTCGGAAAAACACGCGAATCCAACCGACCGACACGCACCCGGAACAAATCCGACCGAAAGGTACACGCGAACTCCAAACCGCAAAGTACGATGCAAGGCGCGAAAACCACAAGCGAGTCGGACGGAGGCCAAGCCGTACGACCGACACGCATACAAAACCGAGCCGAAGCAACACAAAACACCGCGACCGACGCGTACGCAGCATAGAAAACTGCACAAACACAGCGTGAACGAAACGGAGAATACCGTACGAGACAAATGCAGGGTCCGACTCGGTCACAAGAACGTTTCCAACATACACAGACAGTACAAATGAAAAATCACACAAAAAAAGGCCAAACAAGCAATTACTAAGCCAATAAATACTGGGGGGGGGGTGGGGACAGAGAACAAAGACACACCCACAACTCCACCCATATAAAGGACACAAATCACAACCATGATCCTTTGCAAATGCCATTCCACTGCCAGCACCCAAGAGAAAGCAACCACACACCCACAGCTCATCCCTCACACAAGCCACACACCATCAGCACACCAACAAATACCTACCTCACATACACCCAGCAAAACACACACTCACACACCTTCACCTGCACACCAACACAAACATCACTCACCATCACCACCCATCACCATGCCCCCCAAGAAGAATCCCAAGTTCCTAGATTGTGAATTGGAAGTCATGGTAGACGAGATCCTCAGGGTAGAGCCACAGCTGTTTGGCACACTGGTCCAACAGACCCCCATCTCCCAGAAAACCAAGATGTGGGAGAGGATCATCAACAGGGTGAACGCACAATCACCATGTCGGCGCACAAAGAGCGACATCCAGAACAGGTGGAATGACGTGCGCAGGAGGGTACAGGACCTGCTCAAGAAAGACTACATCAACAGCCAATACACCGGCAGTGGCCCTCCTGCCAAGCCAATATACCTCAGGCCCTGGGAGGAGAAGGTGCGGGCCATCCTTCCGCCAGTGAGCGTATATGGACTAGAGGACATCCCAGAGCCTGGTGAGTACACAACAAATGTACACAATATACTGCCACAAAACACACACACATCACTGTCAAGGGGAGAGTCAAACCATGCACTCATAGCAATTACACAGCAACCAGAACAGAATCATCCCAAAATGTGTATGTCAGTCAGATAAACACAACACATGCCATCAAAAAAGTCACATCCAACTGTGCCATCACATGTACAAACACAACTACAACTACAGCTAGGCAGTGGCACAAATAGAACTAACAAACACATCCAGACATGTAGCCACCACAACAACACCAACACACAGTGAAGACCACTCAAAGGAAGGAATTCTGTGTATGCTGGCCAAGTCAGTGTAGCCAATAGCATCATGGGAGTCGCAGTCACACATATTGCCCCCCACAACTGTCCCATCAACACCACCATGAACCATGCGCACATCACAGGGAGTGGAGAAGGACTCACAAGATGGCTGACACTGGCAACTGCTGTGGGGAGCACAAGGCCCTGCTGGCAACTGTGCACCAACAAACAGCAGGACACCACTGACTGACATCCTGAGAGACAACTTCCACTCCCTGCAATGCAAGCACGTTCCATGGTGGGATAACTGGCTGGCTGGGTGGGTGGGAAGGAGGACTTGCAGCACTGACCATAGTCACAAGCACCTCCCCTCACACACCCCCCAACACAAACTCCACAGAACCCACCTGGTAGAATGCAATGCCCCCATCCTAACACAAGATCCCACAAAGAACCACCACCCTGGGTTATGTTGTGTGAAGCACAGGGACACTCTTGGGACTTTTAGCCAAACAACTGCCAGGACAACACTCCCAGCCATCCTGTCAGCACAGCCAGCCCACCCCACAGGGAAGCAGAGTCAAAAGGAAGGAAGCATGGGCATGCTGGGAAGGGGGTGGAGGCAATAGCATGATGGGAGTCGTAGTCACTGATATTGGTCACCCCCACAACTGTCCCATCAACACCACCCTGAACCATGCTCACATCACAGGGAGTGGAGAAGGACTCACAAGATGGCTGACACTGGCTACTGCTGTGGGGAGCACAAGGCCCTGCTGGCAACTGTGCACCAACAAACAGCAGGACACCACTGACTGACATCCTGAGAGACAACTTCCACTCCCTGCAATGCAAGCACGTACCATGGTGGGATAACTGGCTGGCTGGCTGGGTGGGTGGGAAGGAGGACTTGCAGCACTGACCATAGTCACAAGCACCTCCCCTCACACACCCCCAAACACAAACTCCACAGAACCCACCTGGTAGAATGCAATGCCCCCCATCCTAACACAAGATCCCACAAAGAACCACCACCCTGGGTTATGTTGTGTGAAGCACAGGGACACTCTTGGGACTCTTAGCCAAACAACTGCCAGGACAACACTCCCAGCCATCCTGTCAGCACAGCCAGCCCACCCCACAGGGAAGCAGAATCAAAAGGACGGAAGCATGGGCATGCTGGGAAGGGGGTGGAGGCAATAGCATGATGGGAGTCGTAGTCACTGATATTGGTCACCCCCACAACTGTCCCATCAACACCACCCTGAACCATGCTCACATCACAGGGAGTGGAGAAGGACTCACAAGATGGCTGACACTGGCTACTGCTGTGGGGAGCACAAGGCCCTGCTGGCAACTGTGCTCCAACAAACAGCAGGACACCACTGACTGACATCCTGAGAGACAACTTCCACTCCCTGCAATGCAAGCACGTTCCATGGTGGGATAACTGGCTGGCTGGGTGGGTGGGAAGGAGGACTTGCAGCACTGACCATAGTCACAAGCACCTCCCCTCACACACCCCCCAACACAAACTCCACAGAACCCACCTGGTAGAATGCAATGCCCCCATCCTAACACAAGATCCCACAAAGAACCACCACCCTGGGTTATGTTGTGTGAAGCACAGGGACACTCTTGGGACTCTTAGCCAAACAACTGCCAGGACAACACTCCCAGCCATCCTGTCAGCACAGCCAGCCCACCCCACAGGGAAGCAGAATCAAAAGGAAGGAAGCATGGGCATGCTGGGAAGGGGGGTGGAGGCAATAGCATGATGGGAGTCATAGTCACTGATATTGGTCACCCCCACAACTGTCCCAACAACACCACCCTGAACCATGCTCACATCACAGGAAGTGGAGAAGGACTCACAAGATGGCTGACACTGGCTACTGCTGTGGGGAGCACAAGGCCCTGCTGGCAACTGTGCACCAACAAACAGCAGGACACCACTGACTGACATCCTGAGAGACAACTTCCACTCCCTGCAATGCAAGCACAGTCCATGGTGGGATAACTGACTGGCTGGGTGGGTGGGAAGGAGGGCCGGCTGTCAACCAAACACAACCAATGCAGACCATGTTCACACCCCAAAAAATACATAGAAATGCCCAAATAATGCAGGACAATGTGCCACACCAATATCAACCCCTGACTGTGACGACTTAGGACAATGCAATGTACAGGCCCGCACCCAGAGGCACAGTCACAACTGTCATGTGTGTCAACCATTGATGCCTGCAGAAACATAACATACTTTGTGTTTGTCTCCCAAAAACAGGTGATGATGGGGACACAGCAGCAGACGCTGAGGAGTCCCAGTCCCAGGCTCAAGAGGATGCGGAGCTCACTGGCGTCGTACAGCCTCTGCCCTCCTCGGACGAAGAAGACCAACCTGGCACATCCGGTGCAAGTCTACATGCAGCACTAGCAGGACCACCAGCTGCAGCACCAGCAGGACCACCAGCTGCACCCCCTGCACCCACCCCTCCAACGACTGTCACCACAAATACCATCCCTGCCGACATGGACAGAACAAGGAGCAACACCAGCACAGGGACTCTGGACCAACCTGGGGCCATGGACACCACCACCACCACCAACCCCCAAGGTGGACCAGGGTCATCTATGCGTGCCACTGCACGCACTGCACATGTCAGCAGGGGTGGTGGGAGGGGTGGGAGACAGAGGTCGCTGCTTGCAGAGGTTGCTGGTGTGCATGATGACCCACAACTGGTACGCATAGCTGATGCGTACCAGTCCAGCACCGGAGACCTCAGCCAGGTAGTGGGGCTCCTCAGAGACATGAAACAGCAGCAGGCTGCCCATCATGCCCGCTTGGACTCTCACATGTCCCACGTGGAGTCACACATGTCCCGCGTGGACTCACACATGTCCCGCGTGGAGTCCAAGTGGGATGCACTGCATGAGATGACGGCGGTGCACAGGGACATTTTACAATGCCTCCGCCAGATGAACAGCAACCAGTCCACACCTCCCTGTGTGCCAACAACATCTGGTGCCGAACAAACTGCAACTGCCACAGGGAGGGAGGATGACTCTGGCGGAGAGTCCCCTGCACCGCAGCAGCCTGTACTTGAGGGGCCCCCCAAGAAGAGGGGTCGTCCGAGGAGGGGCAAGTGAGAGGCCGATGGCCAAGCGCAACTCCCAGGAAGCCTGAACCTGTTCTGGATGTTCACCTTTGTGCACAGACTGTTCACCCTGTTGACGGCAACACTACTCCCACACATTGCATGGGGAGTACAAGTTGGACCAAGGTCTCAGACAACTGTGGCCCCGATACTGGGGATTCTGTCTACCAGGACTTTCAATTCACCTAGGAACTTCTGATTGCAAGATTTATGTACAGCACTACCCATCCTATGCACTATTCACACAAATGTATCACAATAAACACACTAATACACCATACTTGCCTCAGTTGTGATTCCAACGTGGGTGCTGTTATGGGGATGATGAACTGCAAAATTACACTGTGTATGCGAACTGCAACAGCAAGGACAACACAGGCATGTGAGTAAAGGCAACGTGACACATATGAGGGAGACACACCACCAGGGCTACACAACACATACACACCTAGGCCATCTGACTCATTGCCTACACTGATGTTGCCAGGGAAGACGGTGCAATGCACAGACACCACACCCATTCCCAGTTGTAGTCAAGTAGCCCACAGGTGCAGTAAGCAAATGGCAGTCAAATGTGTGACCACAGACAACGAACATCACAAAGTGAAGCACAGGTTTATTACACAGTTGCAACATGTCGTAACCACTACAGATGTAAGGTAATCCCACCTGGCAGCGGGCACACAGTCAACAACTGTAGAAGGAAGGAAGTCCATGGGTGTGGCGCACATCACCTGTAGGGACACAACAGCTACCAGCCTGGAAGTGCAATCACGTCGTCGGTGGACACAGTTGACCAAACGAATCTGAAAGTACCCTGTGAAGGACAGAAATGACACACAGTCAAAAGCAATGGAGTACAGGACAGAACAGCAAAACTCATGCACAATACATGTTACAAGATACCCACCCAGAACCAAGTTAGCATGTCAACACTGTTGGGGAGTACAGCCCACCTGTAAGCACACATCGCAACACACATCCAGTCAAGTAGCCCATGGACACACTCCAACAGCACCAGAGCACCACCTACACATCATGCCAACTCACATCATTGACATGACACCTCAGGATACTCACATTCAGCTAAAGAAGTTGGTGATGAGCTGTGTGCGGACATCACCCTCATCATCATCATCATCATCGTCACTGGCATCATGGTCCAGGCCAGGATCCTCCACAGGTGGCGGATGTTGGTCATTGTCATCCTGGATGAGAGGCAACTCCTTCCGCACTGCCAGGTTGTGGAGCATGCAGCAGACGATGATAATCTTGCACACTTTCACAGGGGCATATGGGAGGGACCCTCCGGTCTTGTCCAGGCAGCGGAAGCGGCTCTTCAGGAGACCAAATGTCCGCTCAATCACTCTCCTGGTCCGACCATGTGCCTCATTGTAGCGCATCTGGGCTGGTGTCACAGGGTTCCTGAGGGGTGTCAGCAACCACGGCATGTTGGGGTATCCCGAGTCACCTACGGACAGACAAGTGCACATTAGCTGACTTGGAAAAGTGGGCGGAATACTACAGATCAGATCACACACAATGGCACAAAGTCAGTACACACAGACAAGCCAGGCATGCTGGTTCTGCATCTGTGCCATCATCCTGGGGATGCGACTACTCCTCATCACAAAGGCAATGTTGTGCTGAACCAGGGAAACGGGCACACACGTGTGTGATGGTCATGTCTGCAAGACACACCACCAGTGCATTGACCGAGTGGTAGTGCTTGCGGTTCCTGTAGGCCTGCTCCTGGGCCTGTGGTGGTACCAAAGCCACATGTGTCCCATCAATGGAGCCAATGACATGCGGCATCCTCCCCAGGGCATAAAAGTCACTCTTCACGTCAGTGAGTCGTCGCAGTCTAGGGAAATAGATGTACCGGTTCAGGAATAGCAACATTGCCGCCAAAACATCGCGGAGCACACGGCTCAACATGGTCTGTGACATCCCACCAGCAGTCGCCACAGTATGTTGGAAGGTACCGGTGGCAAAGAAGTGTAGGGCTGCCATCACCTTCACCTTGGGGGTCAGCGCTGTAGGATACGGCCGGCCAGGCTGCAAATGTGGGGACAACTGCACTGCCAAATCCTCAATCAGCTGCCTGGTGAAGCGGTACCGTCGGATGCTGTCCCGTTCCACCATCGTTGCCAGGTCTGGGAATGGTCGATGGACAGCAGGAGCCCTGCAGTGCAGAGGAGAAGTAAGCAAGATTGTCAGTCACCCCACATATGTGGCATTGAACACACTCAATATCCCAACATACATCATTATGAGGCACAACTACATGAAGTGTGCAGTTCCGTAAGGACATGTATGGTACATACATGGTCAACACGGTCCAACAGGTGGCATCAATTAGTCCCAGGTTGGCCCATTGGATATCATGAGGCCGTGTCACAGTTCCCATCTCCTGCTGCCGTGTCACAATCACCCCCCACAGTGACATGTGAGGACAGATGTGCCCCAGGCACCACAGCTCAATGACAGGTACATTCCCAGGGACCCTGTATTGCCACATGGACACTGGCATTACATGGAGTATCATGTATACACCACAGCAAAACAACCATGACCCCCACAGGTAGTGGTCCCACTTGCCACGGCAGGACAGACATGGACGTCTGTGACACACACACGCACAACATCAAAGTCCATGCACACACAACGTGGATGTGGAGACTGTCTCCCATTGTGCACATGAAATCAGAGACATTGTAAACACTACATGCACAAAGACTGTGGAGGACCATCACTATTGTGCCACTGGGACACCCTGGCTCAAACATACCGTCCCACATGGGACTCACGGGGTATGTGACATGACATACACATACACCACCGTGAAATGTGACCATGGCACATGCACAGATATGAACAGTTGCACATCACAGTGGTCATGTACACGTAACACCCAGGATCCTGTCCCCATTAACACGTGCACAGCCTGGGGGTGGCTGCCCACAGGTGACACCCACAGGACAACATGTACACCAACATACACACAATAGGAAATGCAGCCTTACATGCCTTATGATAAAGTTTGGACAGGCTGTCGTGATGTAGGTGTGCCCTCACTCCCTGGGAGCTATCTGTGGCTGGCATATGTCCATCTGAGACAGGCATGCTGACATATGCCAGTCACATGTACAGTGATGCGTTGAACAGCAATGGACCGATCGGTGCCCCCGGCCGGCCCATTGCATTCAATGTGTGCGGGTACGCGTTGTACCCCTGTACGCGTTGTACTGCAATGGACCGATCGGTGCCCCCGGCCGGCCCATTGCATTCAATGTGTGCGGGTACGCGTTTTACCCCTGTACGCGTTGTACCCCTGTACGCGTTGTACTGCAATGGACCGATCGGTGCCCCCGGCCGGCCCATTGCATTCAATGTGTGCGGGTACGCGTTGTACCTCTGTACGCGTTGTACTGCAATGGACCGATCGGTGCCCCCGGCCGGCCCATTGCATTCAATGTGTGCGGGTACGCGTTGTACCCCTGTACGCGTTGTACTGCAATGGACCGATCGGTGCCCCCGGCCGGCCCATTGCATTCAATGTGTGCGGGTACGCGTTGTACCCCTGTACGCGTTGTACTGCAATGGACCGATCGGTGCCCCCGGCCGGCCCATTGCATTCAATGTGCGCGGTACGCGTTGTACCCCTGTACGCGTTGTACCCCTGTACGCGTTGAACTGCAATGGACCGATCGGTGCCCCGGCCGGCCCATTGCATTCAATGTGTGCGGGTATGCGTTGTACCCCTGTACGCGTTGTACTGCAATGGACCGATCGGTGCCCCGGCCGGCCCATTGCATTCAATGTGCGCGGGTACGCGTTGTACCCCTGTACGCGTTGTACCCCTGTACGCGTTGAACTGCAATGGACCGATCGGTGCCCCCGGCCGGCCCATTGCATTCAATGTGTGCGGTGCAGCGTTGTACCCTGTACGCGTTGAACTGCAATGGACCGATCGGTGCCCCGGCGGCCCATTGCATTCAATGTGTGCGGGTACGCGTTGTACCCCTGTACGCGTTAGTACCTCTGTACGCGTTGAACTGCAATGGACCGATCGGTGCCCCCGGCCGGCCCATTGCATTCAATGTGTGCGGGTACGCGTTAGTACCTCTGTACGCTGTTGAACTGCAATGGACCGATCGGTGCCCCCGGCCGGCCCATTGCATTCAATGTGTGCGGGTACGCGTTGTACCCCTGTACGCGTTGTACCCCTGTACGCGTTGTACTGCAATGGACCGATCAGTGCCCCCGGCCGGCCCATTGCAATCAATGTGTGCGGGTACGCGTTGTACCCCTGTACGCGTTGTACCCCTGTACGCGTTGAACTGCAATGGACCGATCGGTGCCCCCGGCCGGCCCATTGCATTCAATGCGTGCGGGTACGCGTTGTACCCCTGTACGCGTTGTACTGCAATGGACCGATCAGTGCCCCCGGCCGGCCCATTGCATTCAATGTGTGCGGTGCACGCGTTATACCCCTGTACGCGTTGTACCCCTGTACGCGTTGAACTGCAATGGACCGATCGGTGCCTCGGCCGGCCCATTGCATTCAATGTGTGCGGGTACGCGTTATACCCCTGTACGCGTTGAACTGCAATGGACCGATCGGTGCCCCCGGCCGGCCCATTGCATTCAATGTGTGCGGGTACGCGTTGTACCCCTGTACGCGTTGTACCGCAATGGACCGATCGGTGCGCACCCATTGACAATGGCCTTGCCTGGCAACGGACGCGTTTTCGAATTTCGAACGAGTCGGTTGCTGGAAAATCAGTTGGTCACCCACAACAATGTTGCAAAATCATGTATGTCATGAAGTTGAAGATTTGAAGGATGCTGTGGGCGTGTTTTGGTGCTGCTATTCCATGGATTGGCCAGATTCAGAAGATGCAAACGACTTGGACCTATCACTTTGGACACAAGGGACAGTATCTGCCTCTCCAGCACATATATATTGCTGGCTGTTCCCCTGAGAGCTCACTTGCCTGCACTACATGCTCCAGGACGACATCTGCCACTGCACTGCTGCTGTCTCTGCCCCTCTGGACCCTGCAATGGCACGTACTGTGGAGAGAGCCCCAGCCTTCAGCCTTGAGGAGAACCAGGCCCTGCTGGACAGCCTACTTCCACAGTACAGCAAGCTGTATGGGACACCAGGGGAGCAGGTGAGTGTTCTGTGCACTGCCTTTCTGAATGTGCATATTGTCTGACTAGCAAGGCTGAAAGTCTGCACGCCACTGGCTAGCAGGCTCACTGAGTAGTTGTCACCCCCCATAGTGTGTAGTGACATGCACTGGACAGGTATGGTGCAGTGACAGTGCATTTGAACAAGGTTTTACTTCCCATGCAATGATACCATGTAGTGACGTCTGGCAAACTGTCCATGGGCAGCTTTGCACTGCCTGTGTACATCATGTGCCCCTGTGATTGAGACATGTATATCCAACTGTGTCATGCACGGATATGTTGCATGTGTAGTAATGGCCTTTTCACTTTGTCATCCTGACAGGTTAATGCCCATCGGAAGCAGGAGATCTGGAAGGACATCGTCCGGGCTGTCCGGTCCGTGGGGGTCTACAAGCGCCGGATCCGCAACTGCCAGAAGAGGTGGCAGGACCTTCGGGGCTGGACCCGGAGGATTGCACGGGTCCAGCTGAAGCTGTCGCCTCCTCGCAGGAGGGGCGGAACACGGACCCTGACCCCCCACATGCTCTAGATCCTGGCGGTGGTGTTTCCAGACCTGGATGGGCAGCTGAAGGCCAGACAGCAGCAAGGAGGGGTGAGTCAAAGACTGCACTGTGAACTCTGTATTACATGCTGTGTGCCCTCCTCTGGCCTGGTTCAACTGCCACAGTGCAGCAGTCATGTTGTCCAGGAGCCATGTCCCTCTATTGTGCACTGCCCACTGCTCATCTGATACCCAGGTGTGGCCCTTACATTCAGGGAATTGTGTCACTTGGGACTGTGTCCTTGCAGTTTGCTTCACTAAAGGTGGGGGACAGCATCTGTTTCCCTAACTCTGTTGTGGGCATCATGGGTGGGTCCATTGTTCACACTACGCCTGTGTTCGGACATGTAATCTGCGTGTTGCTTTGATATGCGGTCCACTTGCTGTGCTGAGCCACCACATGTGCCTGGGGTATGTGGCACACGCCCATGCAGCGGGTGGGAACAATGTTTGGGCCCCAGGAGTGTGCAGATTACGTGTGTCACACATACATAGCCAGCTATCCACTGTCCAGGGCTCATCCCTCATTCATGTGGAGCAGGACAGTCATGCCTACTCCAGGCCATGCAATGCACTCTGTACTCCCACTCCCGTGTATCAGCTGACACATTGTGCGCAGTGATTTGACCCCTCAGGTGTCTGCCTCTGTGTCAGTGTGCTGTGGATTACTTGCCAGGACTGCTGGGGTGTTTCTTGGTAGGGGCTCAGCATGCCCCTGGAGATGTGACCATAGGAGACGATACTTGTGTGTCACATAGGTGTTTGATCAGCTGCCCGTGCAGACTGGGGTATGCGAATGTGAAGTTCAGGCAGCTGTTCCCCATTCACAGCAGATTGTGAGGGGCTCAGGTTCAGAGGGTAGTGTCACAGGTCTCCCATATGTCCAATAGGTATGACCTGGACAGATGAGGGTTAAGATGATGTGTTGTGTGGGGGATGTACATGTGCACTTGTGCAGCTCCAGGACTTGCATTCCCCATGACCTACTATTGTGACACAGTGCATAGTGTTGTTGTCTGGCTGCCAAGTCATACATCACTGAGACAGTGATGTATGACTTAGCAGTCATGCCTCTGCCATGGCATGTGTCAACTTATTGGTGGTCCTGCAGGGGAGTGACATGTGCTACATGCACACCATTGTGGCGATGGCTATCAGGACATGGGTGCATCATGGTGTCTGTCGCTGGTATGCATCACATGCATTTCCTATTTGACTCTGGGCATCCCTTTCATCCGGAAACCTGTACTGACTAAGTGGCAAGAGCTGTGATGTGTGCATGTCCACATGCCACACCGTGTCCTCTGCACTGTCCAACTACTGTGTACTTGGTGCATGTGTCCACACTGGGGTGTTGCAATCCAACAGACACCAGACAGATGGGTGCAAGGCCATGTGGGATGTGAGTGCCATGCTTGGCATCAGACTGACAATTGGCTTCTCCTGTTCAGTTAGGGCACTTTTAGCAATGTACAACTAATGATGCCAGGGCTTGCTCTGTAATGTGCTGTGCTCACAGTGGTGTGTGCGTTTGGTGCAGGTGACTGATGTCTGTCTGTTTCCCCATTGTTTGCAGATACATCCACGGCCACGGAAGGGGACAGCTCCACGGACCAGGAGGAGCCAGAGAGCCAGACTGGGTCAGCAGCCGAGGAGTGGTCGGAGGGACCCAGTGGCACGGAGGGCGAGGGGAGCCACACCGAGGAGTCCTCAGCACCATCCACCTCAGCTGAGGACCAGAGCAACTCGGAGGATGACTCCCTTATGGAGGCGGGTGTCAGCAGCCACCACACCCCAGCTAGTGTTGCTGTCCCCGCCACCACCAGCACCACCACCGCCCTCCCATCGGCTCCCATTCCCCAGGTCCGTGGAGGCTCCCATGTTCGGGAGCGTGTCTCCTTTGGGCCAGGCACCGCACCCCTGCCCCTGTGTCCCCTGCTGCCCTGAGTGAGGAGTCTGTGTACCTCCTTCGCCAGCTCCATGTAGGACAGACAGCCATGCTGAGTGTCCTCCATGCGCACACCGCTCTGTTGACTCAGCTGGTGTCGTTCATGGAGGGCATCTCATCGGGCATGTCTGACCTACAGAGGGGCAATAGGTCCATGGACTCCTCCCTGACGGCAGCAGTGTCCCTCCTCAGACAGTCCCTCACCCCTCCTGCCTCTGCTCCATCCACACTCCCCAGCACCTTACCCGTCCCAAGCACACACACACCGGCACAGGCACACACCAGCACACACACGTCCAGCACACAGACGCACACGCCACAAACAAAACGCACACGCACGCACAGTCAGGGGACTGAAACCAGACTCACAGGGGATGGGGCCCTGGTACACACACACGCATCCACGGGCACTGCGCAGTCCTCCGTTGCCTCTCCCTCCAAAACACCCTCCCTTGCCTCACCTGCAACCCCAAAGACCCAGCGCCTCTTCCTCAGTGACCTCGGCCTCTTCCCCTCCGATCCAGCTGCTCCAGCATCCAGGGGGAAGAGGAAGCCCCCCCACACGGAGCAGAGTGCCCCTCGCCCCCGGACACCCTCCCCAGGCGCAGACAGACTGAGGCCCCCACCCGCAACTCCCCTGGAGTGGTAAGAGCAAGACCCCGCCGCCGCCCTGCAGCTCAAGCACCAGGTCTCCTTCCTCTATCCCTCAGGCCCCCACTCCACAGGTGCCCCCCCCACACCCAGCCCCAGGGTCCCCCACCCACAGATATACCATCCCCAAGAGGATCCGGCCTTCTCCCCCTGCCACTTGCTCTCCCGGCACCACACCCCCCGCTGCGCTTGTCTGTGCCACTGATGTGGTGAGGGTGTCCTCCCCCTCTGTCCAGCCCACCTTGCCTGTTCCCCATTCTCCTCCCCTGGTGGTAGGCACTGCAGTGGAGTCCACTACCACCCTGTCTGACTTGGGCACTGCAGTGGCGGACCTGTCCACTCCATCTGCAGGGTCCACTGCAGTCGTGCCGGCACCCACAACATCTGAGTCATGCCCCCCAGTTGTGCCGGCACACACCATGTCAGACACCTCCACTGCAGTTGTCAGTGGCTCTCCAGCACCCACCACCCCTTCCCTGCTTCCTCCTGGTGAGCCCTGATCCTGTCCCTGCGGTGCCTGGCCTACCCCCGGTTGCCCCTCCTAGTGTATTGTCCCTGGTTTTGTGCAGGCATGTGTAGGGTGGCATCTGCCACTGTCACCCACTTGTGACTTTGTTGATGGACTGGCCATTGGCCTTTGTTTATTTTCTACCGGACTTCTACTTTTAATGCCACATATGCTGAATAAAGCAACTTTCTGTTCTCTAGTGCTTTTGCTTCTGATGTACATGATGTTGATGATGCTAACCATGCCCTTGCTGCAGTGATGGTGATATTTGGTCTCATGATAATGAAGTGTTACTGTGCAGGAACCCATGTGGTCCAGGGGGAATGTGTCCTATCCTGTGGTGTATCCATGTCATCCATAGCAGCATCTGAGGGTGTCATGTGTTCAGTATTTGGCAATGGGATTTCCTACTTAGATTGCCTATTTCACATCTGTGGCTTCCACCCCTGCACATCTGTTGTGCCTGCCATTGTTCAATTCGTCTACTTCCCTGACCGTGTGGCCATCTCCAGTGGACATGCAGGTTTGGGCATCAATGGGGAAGGACTCATCTGTGTTGTCAGTGCAACATTGCTATACAAGTGTGTTGGATCTGTGCTGATGATTCCGTTGGCACTTCCATGACCAGGCTGATGTTACGGGAGCCCTCATTTGGTGCTAATTGTTGATTGTGTGACCAAGTGCTCAGCTGACATGATGGGGCCCTACTGAGGCAACATATGGCACAGCTTTCCTCACACAGGAGTGGAGTCCCCTCATGGCAGTGTGTACTCCTGTGACATTGCCTGCGCCCAAGGTGTGTGTTGTATGTGCATGTCTGTATGTTCACTTCCATTTAGCTGTGCATGCTGTGATCCCTAGTGTTGTACCTGTTTGTGATGCTAGCTGAGTTGACCTATGTTCCCCCAAATTCTTCGCCCTGGGTTCTCTGTGATGTGGGTGCATGGCACATTACTGGTCATCAGGGTGTCACCCATAGGTGTGTTTGCTGTCAGGGATGAGTTTGTGTGCAGACGCAGATGGGTCACAGTCAGGTTTCCCCTTGGCACTTGTTGTTTGCCCCTGTCATGTGATTTCCAGTTTGTGTTATCTTTCAGTGATTGTGACACGTTGTGTGTGTGACTGCTGGCACTCCTCAGGGTCCGGGCTGCAATGTTGGTTGTTGTCTATGTGTGTTCTTTGTGGGTGACCTTGGCTTCTTCATTGGTGTGTGACTGTGGATGGGATCCCATTGGTTGGTGTGGTATTGCCGTCATGTCCATGTACAGCGTAGTGTGCAGTGTGTCAGACATTCAGGAGTCTTGTTGAGTGGCCATGTGTGATGTGTTTCTGCACCTTGGTTCCCACCCACCACCCTGGAATAGTCATGGGTGCATGTGCAATGTCACCAGTGCATGTGTGCTTCACTGCTGCACATTGTTGGAGGTCGAGGGTGTGGTGTTGAGTGTGTGCAGATGAGAGTTGTTGCCCGGCTAGGCCCCTGCCTCCATGTTGGCCTTGGCTTACTGGCCATGCTGTTTGATTTGTGCTTGTGTAGGTGTGATGGTAGTTAGTTGCTCAGGACACATGACTGTGGTTCACAGTGTGAACCACATTTAGCTTTGTCATCACAGTGGGATTGTAATGCAGCCCAGGGTCACCACATTGTGGGGGCCCTGGGGCTGGTGCTGTGGTGTGTCTGTGTCTTGCTGTGTCAGTTGCTGTCCCTACGTGCCTGTGTGACATGTGTGATTTGTGCTCCCTCTCATCTGACAATGCCTGCTTGCCCACATAGGGGATTTGGATCCATGAGTTACCTTTGTGTGGCACTGTATGCACATCTGTATGATTGGTATTCAGGTCTCCTCATGTGTTGTGTGGTTGCCTGGGGACACTGGAACCCCCCCCCAACTGTTGTGTATGATGTGTAGTGTGGGTCTGCCTGTTTGTGTTTGTGCATCTGCACCACTGCATTGGCATATCTTGGGTGTGCCATTGGCTGTATGTAGTTTGGTGGGTTTCCCCTGCTGTCCCTGGGACTCCTAGGTCATCGGTCAGCACAATGATCATGGTTTGTGTGTCCCATTGCTGCCATGGTATGGTATCTGTTCACCTCACATCTGCAGTCTCCACAGGGTATCTGCATTTGTGTGCCCATTGGTGCAAATATGTGGGTCTGCATTCTGATGGTCACTTCTGTCATTGTGTCATTGATGATTGTTGACGGTGTCAGCCCCCATGGGTGTTGTTTGTCTGCACATGGCCAAAGGTATGTCTTATTTGCACTGCAGTATTTGGCTCCCCCAATTTATGTTGCAATGGGACACATACACTACTTTGCCACTGATGTGTTTGTTGTTCTGTGACCAGGATTCATCCATGCAGTTTGGCAGTTGCACCTCTTTCTTTGTCAACACTTACCTTTTGGTCACTGTGATGATGGGGGTTTGGACCCCATTGCCACAATGTTCAAAATGTGCTTCAGCTATGGACCCCACACTTACATTTTGGTCACTGTGATGATGGGGGTTTGGACCCCATTGCCACAATGTTCAAAATGTGCTTCAGCTATGGACCCCACACTTACATTTTGGTCACTGTGATGATGGGGGTTTGGGCCCCATTGCCACAATGTTCAAAATGTGCTTCAGCTATGGACCCCACACTTACCTTTTGGTCACTGTGGTGATGGGGGTTTAGACCCCATTGCCACAATGTTCAAAATGTGCTTCAGCTATGGACCCCACACTTACATTTTGGTCACTGTGGTGATGGGGGTTTGGACCCCATTGCCACAATGTTCAAAATGTGCTTCAGCTTTGGACCCCACACTTACATTTTGGTCACTGTGATGATGGGGGTTTGGACCCCATTGCCACAATGTTCAAAATGTGCTTCAGCTATGGACCCCACACTTACCTTTTGGTCACTGTGGTGATGGGGGTTTAGACCCCATTGCCACAATGTTCAAAATGTGCTTCAGCTATGGACCCCACACTTACATTTTGGTCACTGTGATGATGGGGGTTTGGACCCCATTGCCACAATGTTCAAAATGTGCTTCAGCTATGGACCCCACACTTACCTTTTGGTCACTGTGGTGATGGGGGTTTAGACCCCATTGCCACAATGTTCAAAATGTGCTTCAGCTATGGACCCCACACTTACATTTTGGTCACTGTGATGATGGGGGTTTGGACCCCATTGCCACAATGGTCATGGCCTGCTTGCATTGTGGGTGCCACACACATATATGTGTGGCACATGTGCTAGGGGGTCACATTGTATGTTCAAAGTCATGTTCGGTGTTGTAGGCATTTGACACAGTCTACACACGCTTGTCATGGTGTTGGGGGATGTCTTCTTCTTGCATTCCCTAGGTTGTGGTGTGCTGGTTGTGTCATGCATTGTCCATCCTATGAATGGGGGTGGTAGTAGTGGTTGGCATCCAGCCCCCCCTGGCTGAGGGTGGTAGTAGTGGTAGGCATCCAGCCCCCCCTGGGTGTGGGTGGTAGTAGTGGTAGGCATCCAGCCCCCCTGGCTGAGGGTGGTAGTAGTGGTAGGCATCCAGCCCCCTGGCTAAGGGTGGTGGTAGGCATCCAGCCCCCCTGGCTGAGGGTGGTAGTAGTGGTAGGCATCCAGCCCCCTGGGTGAGGGTGGTAGTAGTGGTAGGCATCCAGCCCCCTGGCTAAGGGTGGTGGTAGGCATCCAGCCCCCTGGCTGAGGGTGGTAGTAGTGGTAGGCATCCAGCCCCCTGGGTGAGGGTGGTAGTAGTGGTAGGCATCCAGCCCCCCTGGCTAAGGGTGGTGGTAGGCATCCAGCCCCCCTGGCTGAGGGTGGTAGTAGTGGTAGGCATCCAGCCCCCCTGGGTGAGTGTGGTAGTAGTGGTAGGCATCCAGCCCCCCTGGCTAAGGGTGGTGGTAGGCATCCAGCCCCCCTGGGTGAGGGTGGTAGTGGTGGTAGGCATCCAGCCCCCCTGGGTGAGGGTGGTAGTAGTGGTAGGCATCCAGCCCCCCTGGGTGAGGGTGGTAGTAGTGGTAGGCATCCAGCCCCCCTGGGTGAGGGTGGTAGTAGTGGTAGGCATCCAGCCCCCTTGGCTAAGGGTGGTGGTAGGCATCCAGCCCCCCTGGCTGAGGGTGGTAGTAGTGGTAGGCATCCAGCCCCCCTGGCTGAGGGTGGTAGAAGTGGTAGGCATCCAGCCCCCCCTGGCTAAGGGTGGTGGTAGGCATCCAGCCCCCCCTGGCTGAGGGTGGTAGTAGTGGTAGGCATCCAGCCCACCCTGGGTGTGGGTGGTAGTAGTGGTAGGCATCCAGCCCCCTGGCTAAGGGTGGTAGTAGTGGTAGGCATCCAGCCCCCCTGGCTAAGGGTGGTGGTAGGCATCCAGCCCCCCTGGCTGAGGGTGGTAGTAGTGGTAGGCATCCAGCCCCCCTGGGTGAGGGTGGTAGTAGTGGTAGGCATCCAGCCCCCTGGCTAAGGGTGGTGGTAGGCAACCAGCCCCCTGGCTGAGGGTGGTAGTAGTGGTAGGCATCCTGCCCCCTGGCTAAGGGTGGTGGTAGGCATCCAGCCCCCTGGCTGAGGGTGGTAGTAGTGGTAGGCATCCAGCCCCCCTGGCTAAGGGTGGTGGTAGGCATCCAGCCCCCCTGGCTGAGGGTGGTAGTAGTGGTAGGCATCCAGCCCCCCTGGGTGTGGGTGGTAGTAGTGGTAGGCATCCAGCCCCCCTGGCTGAGGGTGGTAGTAGTGGGAGGCATCCAGCCCCCCTGGCTAAGGGTGGTGGTAGGCATCCAGCCCCCCTGGCTGAGGGTGGTAGTAGTGGTAGGCATCCAGCCCCCCTGGGTGAGGGTGGTAGTAGTGGTAGGCATCCAGCCCCCTGGCTAAGGGTGGTGGTAGGCATCCAGCCCCCCTGGCTGAGGGTGGTAGTAGTGGTAGGCATCCAGCCCCCCTGGGTGAGGGTGGTAGTAGTGGTAGGCATCCAGCCCCCCTGGCTAAGGGTGGTGGTAGGCATCCAGCCCCCCTGGCTGAGGGTGGTAGTAGTGGTAGGCATCCTGCCCCCCTGGGTGAGGGTGGTAGTAGTGGTAGGCATCCAGCCCCCCTGGCTAAGGGTGGTGGTAGGCATCCAGCCCCCCTGGGTGAGGGTGGTAGTGGTGGTAGGCATCCAGCCCCCCTGGGTGAGGGTGGTAGTAGTGGTAGGCATCCAGCCCCCCTGGGTGAGGGTGGTAGTAGTGGTAGGCATCCAGCCCCCCTGGGTGAGGGTGGTAGTAGTGGTGGGCATCCAGCCCCCCTGGCTCAGGGTGGTGGTAGGCATCCTGCCCCCCTGGGTAGGGGTGGTGGTGCGCATTCAGGCCCCTGTGTGCATATGTGGCATTGGTGATGGGCATCCCGCCCCTATGGTGCTGCTGTTGCTGGTGTAAGTATATTCTGCATCCCTCTGTGTGTGTGTGATGTGTCGTGTACGTGTTGTATGTGTTTTGTGGTTGGTGTCTGACTTACCTTCTGCGCCGTACGCGTCCGTGCCTGTTCCGGTAGTAAATGTAGAATATTGGTATGATCGGGACGAAGGGATTCATGGTTGGTTCGTGTCGTTCGTCCTTCTCGTTGCTTCGCGTCGTCCTCGTCGCTTCGCGTCGTCCTCGTCGCTTCGCCTCGTCCTCGTCACTGGCGTGTTCGTCTCGTAGCCGTGGATCGTGTTGTGGCGCGAATCGGAGCTTATGTGCGCCTCTCCCGGATGCTTTGACGTGCCGTGCGTAGCGACGGGTTCGGCGCGTACGGAAAGCGCATCGTACTCGTTCGGCCGGACGGAGCTGCATTTTTCCTTCCGTGCGACTCGATTCGGCGTTTCCGGATTCGCCTCGGTCGGGGAACAGGACCTGGTTTGGGTGAGTATGGCTCGGCCGGATTCTGTGCTGTTGTGCGCATCGTACTTACTCGTTCGGTGTGCTGTACGGATCGGTCGGGAAACAGGCTTTCGCATGGCTTTTTTCCAGACCGAATGGTATTGGGTGCGCCTCCGACCGAGATCGGAATCGGCCCCTAAGTAGGAAAGCAAAACATATGTGTCAGGTCTTGCCACAAGCTGAACATGTCTTCACTGCTGCTTTGTCTATCATAAATGATAGGAGACCCAGTCTGTCACCTCAAACTGTCGAGAGGCTAACTGTGCTACCCCAGATATATACTTATCCAAGAAACCCTTCACGTGATTTGGAGGAGTTCTTGGAATTAATTACCCAATTTGCAGCTACTTAACCAAATGAAATTGATGAAGAGGAAGGGCTCACAGTCAGCTGAACATTTTTTCCTTCATTACTGTCATTGAGATATGCACTTACTTTATGAATATATCATTGCTCACAAAGTGCTTGACTTGCAAACAATCTGCCCAAATACCTTAAACCATTCTGACCCGTTATAAACTTTGACCTCTTTAAAATTTCATTTGGTTGCGAATAACTTGTCATTTGCAGATAGTTTATTCAAATCTAAGTTTGTCATAACAAACTTTAAACACAAAATGTTAGTGTTCTACATTATTTCAATGAAAATGAAAATTAGACTGCCTGTGACTGCCATTTCCATATCTTACTGTGAAGCGAGCAACATCTTCCTTAACACAAATGGAACATCCAATTCATCTGTTACAACAAGGTACATCATTGACTGAGTGAAGTAATCTAATATGAGTGAAAACTTGTAGATATATCAAAGGTATGATAGTGGAAGCGCTACTCAAAGGCAGATATTTAGCTTGGAATTGCTTTGTGTGGCTAACTTACTAGGGAGTAACATGTCCAGCAGATTAAATGAATCAGACCAAGTACAACATTATAAGCCCTTGCATAAATTGAAACCAAACCGAGAATATATACAAAAAGGTAAAAAAGAAAATCTAGAAAACTGAAGTAACTAGTACTTATCTACTTGTATAAACCTATGTACCCTACACTTGTCATGTGGCACCGTTGACAACTTCTAGATTTCTCCTGCTACATTACTTTCCTCTAGGTGTTTCAGAGGAGTGGGATACTGTGAATTAATGGCTGCTTGCTCACAACTTGGTTAAACAATTCTGATGATCGAAGAAAATCTAACGTTTTAAAAACCATGTGGTATTAATTTTAGAAATCTATTCACCTTCAGATAAAAATGCAAATGTTTTCTATAAAAGTATAAACAAATTTGCCCATTAACTTTTATTTTTAGGTAATAGCTCTCTGATCCATGGTACTCCTTATGGAGCTCACAGGAAATTTTATCTTTGAAGTGTGCCTGTTTCAAAAAGTATTCAGAAGAATGATCTAGGTTTCCTAAGTAGTAAGTTAGGTCCAATAACTTTCAGAAAAGGCAAGCATTTTAAATGTAATACAACGTGCCTTCAACATTTTAAATACTGTATGTCAAATAAATGTTGTAATGTATATAAATGATATGATTTTGAAGATGTTTGTTGGTGACGACATTACCAAATTCAAATAAGCATCGAGCCTAATGTTCACAGAAGAGGTGTCTTGTGATATGGTTGATGCCATGTCTTTTCAACCATTTTCCTAACTTCCATCTTCTTGTTTCCTTTCCCTTCCGATTGTGAAGTTTGTTTGGTACTATGAAGTTTTGTTGTGTACTATGAGTTCAGCTGTCAGCATTAACACATCTCACATTTGGCAGAGTATCTAATTTATGTGATGGACATTGATTTCTTACGGGGTAGATTTTCAAACATTTTGCGCTGGATGAATGTCACGAAAGTGACTCTAACCAGCGCAATTTTTTTTTACCAATTTACTTTCCCGCCCAAAACTTGTTTTGCATTGGAAAGTACCCTATAGTAACGCAAAGCATTGCTTTGCGTTACTTAGCACCAAGGGTGTATTCCATGGGTGGTACATGGGCGTGCTCATGCAACCACCCATGCCTTTTGACGCAAGACCCTACCTACACACAATTGTAGACAGGGTGTAGCGCCAAACATTAACGCCATCTGAAAGGAGGCGTTAATAGGAGAAATGTTTTCATTTTCCTTTATTTTCTTACTTTGCACGCGTACTGCACTGTGCAGCACACATAAAAAGTGGGAAAAGTGTTTGAACTTGTCTAGTCATAGTATTTATTACAGGAAAGGTACCCTTCCTGTACAAAACCTATGCTAGACTCAGGCACGCACCTTAGCGTTATAGCGCTAAGATGTGTGCCCTGCGCACAGCAGCTGAAATCAGGGCCGGTGCTAGAGAGCCAGATCTCTGTAGATATGGCGCTCTCCTGCTCCCTTCCAGTCACGCAACGCAGCGCAACCACTTTGGGGACTGCGCTGCGTTCGTGCCTTTTTTGAAAATCTGACCCCTAGTTTCAAATATGCATGAGATATTCTTGATGGAACTCTTGTTCTTTCTCTCGTACTTATTGAAACCAATACTTGACGGTAAAGGTTATTTTTAACGGTTTTGCCTCTGCAACATTGTCTGTAATTGAAAAATCAATAGTAAATATTCAGCCCATTACATATGGAAAAGGTACTCAACAACTGAAAAAATAATACGTTTTTTCAAAGGGGAAGCATATTACATCAATGCATGACCAGAATAATTAAAATAAACAAAACCGGACCCTAAACCTAACCTTAACATTTGAAATATAACTTAAGCTTAAAAAACTGTGATGAATCTAGAGCACAAAAAACGACTTCATCATCCACTCCATCTACAAATGTTCTGCTACATCCGCTCCTCAAACAGCCCCACCATTGCTCCCAGGGATCTAGCTATCATTACACTATATCTCAAATTATTTATTTTCTTGACAGTACGTACCTGCAATTTAAAAAGTAGACGTCAAAAGAACCATATATTTTCAATTTTTCTTCCACTCTTAAAATATAAAGGTACAAGACACAGACAGGGGGATTGAGAGACACAAAGGCAGAGGGAAGTTACAGACATTGACAATGGAAAGGGCAGACATAGTAATGAGAATGGAGAGGCTCACAGCACCCCATCTATCTGACAGTGGTCTGCACTGCAGAAGGAGGATATGGCTGCCACATCCTCACCGAAACACCCTGCAGCACCATATGGCCATAGAAATGGCTGAAGTTTGCAATCGAAATACCAAGTAACATACATTTTATAATGTGTTATATAGTACTCAAAGTACAATCTAACAGTAATTAGCATGATTTAGACAATTTGCATACCACGTTTTATATTTGATTAATTATCTAACAGACACCACTACCTGCTTGCACTAAGTAAATTCCAGTTATCATTAGTACTCCCAGCTGTCAGATCCCTTCCTTCTCTGTGTCATAGGGCAGATATCAACTATATTCACAATCATTTTCTCACCACAATAATCGCCCATGTTCTCTCACATCTCCTCCTCCAAAGGGTCACATTTAATTCCTCTAATACCTGGCTTCAGGAGATAATAGATTACCCAATGTCAACTTTCCAGCAGCTTGACACCACTCTCCCAATACTGACCTTGGTCCTGGAAGCACCATCTCTAGCACAAAATATATTGCACAATTATATTTTCCCAATCTCCTAGATCTCAGTAAAGACATGTAAGATCTTTACCCTGTAAACATGAAGGACCCGATTCACAAAGGGCCTCCGCACTCGTGGCGGAGGCCCTGCCGTCATGGCGGGACCTCTGCACTGCAGTTACCCATTGCGGGGCCCCCGCCACGAGTGCAGAGGCCTTTGTGAATCAGGCCTGAAGTTGGTATGTATGTGAGTACCTTGTACCGTAAAGTGGAACAAGTACTACTCTACTCCATGATTCACAGCCTCAACATGCCCATTAACGACACCTCACCCTTTTATCCCAGTGTGGGTTTGAACGCCCTTGACTGCAACCCAGGCAGGACAGTGTTTCATTAGGTATTTGCATTATGCATCTCATTGATATGTGCTACACTTCCCAGTCATTCTGTGAATTGGGACCACAAACATTGAACAAACTTATGTCTCTACTTTCATTGGTTACTGTTACCACAAAATATGTTCCATCTTACATGCTAGGGCAAATGACACCCTCTGTAGAATCGGACTCGCGCACATGTTAATCTGTGCCAAGATATGACCATCCACAACTAATCTCAAGTTTCATAAGCTCTGCTTTGTTTAGGTGCATCATGTGTAGCCCCTGGATTTGCAAGCCATGTCTACTCATGAATGTGTCATTTATTTTGATTTTTGCTTTCCATGCAGATATAGGTGATACTTCTATTTTACTCACGTGGAAAAGTCAGGCTTGACACCAGTCCTGCTGTCCACTTTCTAAAGTGTGTCTTTCAAAGGCCACCCACCCAAATGTCATTTATACTGCTCTCCACATGACAGAAGTAATAACCCCCTTCTTGCATTAACATTCATCACTTCTGTCATTCGAATAACATTCGTCACAATGTCTACCTATAGTGTTAGCTTTGCCAGTATTCGACACCAATATCAAAGAAGTTAAAAGAACTACATTTATCTAGGACTGTTTTAGTTTATCATTTTTTATATATGTGTATAGAGGTAAACAACCGTCACCCCGCATCCGTAACCCCGCATGCTGTTACAACGCGGTCGTAACAATGACCGCGTTGTGACAACGCATACCATTACCCCGCAAGTCGTTACAACGACTTGCGGAGGGGGGAGAAGGTGTTGGATTTAAAATCCAACACCTTCCCTACAGTCCGCACAGACTGGAGTTGGAATAGTAAATTTGACTATTCCAACATCCAGCACCCCCCCTCCGCAAGTCGTTGTTATGACTTGCGGGGTAATGGTATGCGTTGTTACAAGGCGGTCGTTGTAACGACCGCGTTGTAACAACATGCGAGGTAATGGTATGCGGGAAAAAGAGGCATATTCGTTTATAGATACTGTGTGTTGCTGTTTGTGCATGTCTTATGGGGTCTCACCCCGAAATAAACATAATAAAGAAAGAACTACATTTGTCTCACGTGCTATTTGTCCTTAACAAGTGGCACAGTTGTGGTTGGTTAACTGGTTTACGGTAATTTCTGGCTGTTGGAGTTGTAAGAGGGATCTCAATATGTGATTAGTTGGAACGCCTGTTGATAAAGTGTCTGTTGCACTTAGAGTTTGTTTGTTGGGCTGCAAGAGAGAGGATGCGCAGTAGAGAGACAGACAGGGAGAGTTATTCTGTGAAATTCTTTCAAGAGCACCAAAGAGCTGATCTGAGAGGTGGCGAAGAAGAAAGCACGAAGCCTCATGAGAGTCAAGTGCACTGAGAGATATATGTGAGCACAGGGCGGATATCCTTCACCATGACAGCCACCAGCCTTTTCCCTGATCCTGGAGTAACAGGTTGTTACTCAGAGCAGCTAACCTTCCGTGAGTAGAACATTTGCGTGGCCCTAGAGCCAGCGCTCATTCAAACAAAAGCGGTGCATTCATCCCTCAGTTTTTAGAGACGGGGTCGTCAGATATGCTCTTCACGTGGAAAAGAAACACAAACTACATCTTCCTACTTATGTAAATCAGCTGATAGCGAAAATGGGACCAGCACTGGAGGGTCCAGGTAAAGGGTCTTTTCACCCAGTGTTCGCCATTATAAGATACACCTGTAGGAGAACAGATCAGGGGATTTAAACGCACCTGCAAGAGGCAAGGAAGCAAAGGGCTGTTACTAAGCCCCATTCCCCATTTCCCATGTTCTCTCAGGTGAGTGAAGTGACGTGGATTTGTAGAAAGAACAGAAGCAATTGTAATGGAAGGAAGGCTGGTGCGACCACTGCTAGGTAAGATTTTTAACGGATGTGACTGAAGCACACTAATCCCATGAGACCTTGATAGGAGAACTGCTGACTTACTAAAAAAAAACACTGTGGAGAAAAGAGAACAGCAGGGTAGAGGCCTCGCCAAGGACAGAATTAAGGGTTTATGTACATCAGATACAGGAGACAATAAGGTGGTCTTCCTGCACAATACACATGCTATCGGGGACCCTACCTGTTCATTCATCAACGATAACACATGCCATATCCCCACTGTAAGATGATACTAGGTGTCCCCTTCACAGAGCAGGGGCACCCCCACCCTTACAGGCTATAAATACCCGGTGGTGGCTGGGTGTAGCACTTTCACACACTAGCACTACTTACTACTGAGGGTCAAGTCACGCCACTATTGAAAAAGCCAGGCCTAGACTCCAACGATATGAACAACTTCAGACCTGTTTCCAACCTCCCCTTCCTATCTAAAATCCTCGAAAAATGCGTTCTCCTACAACTGACTCAGCACATTGACAACATCAGCCTGCTAGATCACCACCAATCGGGCTTCAGAAAGGGCTGCAGCACCGAAACCGCGATCCTTAACATCGTGGATGACCTACACAAATCCCTTGACACTGACCAATGCTGCCTACTCATCCTCCTGGACTTATCGGCAGCCTTCGACACGATCGATCACCACCTACTCATTAAGGTTCTCCAAGATCGAGTAGGTGCAGATGAGGCGGTCCTACAGTGGTTTTCCTCCTTCCTACACAACCGCTCCCAAAGGATAAAAATAAAATCCTTTACGTCCGACCTACACCCCGTCAACAGAGGTGTCCCCCAAGGCTCAGTACTCTCCCCGCAACTGTTCAACATATACATGGAACCCCTCACCACCATTCTCAAAAAAGCCAACATCCCCTTCCATCTATATGCAGATGACACCCAGATCTACTTGGAAACCTCCTCCATTAACGACATTCTAAGACTCAACAACACACTGAGAGAAGTTCAACAATGGCTATCAACAAACCACCTTAAACTCAATCAAGAAAAAACCGAAATCCTCCTCATATCCATTAAAGAAGAAAACCCTCAAATCGCAGAGTGGCTGAAAGCAATCGATGCTCTCAACGGCAATCTCACCCTGGCCAACTCGGTAAAACCCCTAGGAATCACCCTCGACCCAAAACTGAACATGACCAAACACATCAAGATCTCCGCAAAGAGTGCCTTCCTAAATCTGAAGCTTCTCAACAAAATTAAGCCCTTCATCCCGCCCAAGGACCTCAAACAAGCCACCCAAGCACTGGTGTTATCTAGACTTGACTATGGGAACGCAATCCTCTCCGGTACAGCTCGGTTCCACCTAGCGCCACTCAAAACAACTCTCAATGCTGCTGCCAGAATGGTCACCGGAGTCAAGAAATACGACCACTTATCTCCCGCACTCAGAGAACTGAAATGGCTCCCAGTCGAAATGCGTGCCAGCTTTAGAACTGCCTGCCTCACGCACAGAGCCCTGCACACAGGGAAACCGGAGTACCTGGCTTCCAAACTCAAGAAAGCCGGCCAGACAAGAAAGCTCAGGAGCTCCAACACCCTCTTACTCATCCCTCTGAATACACGTAAACAAAAAACGCTGCACGATCCTTCACTGGAAACGCACCCAAAATCTGGAACTCCATCCCAGTCGACATCAGAACCATCCCTTCCTTCTTAAAATTTAAAAGACTCCTAAAAGATCTCTACCTCAACCGTGCCTTCCCGAACTGAGAACCGCTGCTGAAACGCTCAAGCCTGCACTCTGCGACCTCATGACAATGTTTCGCCACAACCTACCTCTTCTTGCACTTTATAGTCACTTGTCGATGTCCCACCACTACCTACCTCATCCTCGCTTCCCTACCCCCTCCTAGCTGCCTGCTCCCGGAGGGAGGTTGAACCCAAGACTTTGTGCACGCTACGAGGCTATCTCAGGACCTCTCTACCTCGATGACGCACAGCACACTGGACCTTTCGAACATTTACGCCTACCTATGTCTCTCCTATGTGATGTTCTCCCATATATCTGTTGTAAAGCGCTCCGATACCCTCGGGTCTGGCCAGCGCTATATAAAACCTCTTAAATAAATAAGAAAGACCAACAGCTTTGCACTGTTGCTCGGATACTACCAGTTGATTTGCACTGTTGCTATGTTGCTACTGTCTGTGCTCCTTTAGCCTCCAATAGGGTACAAACTGAATTAGAGTCAGGTGCTTCAGATCAAATCAAGCACCGCTTGTGTTGCAAGGTGTCCGTGTAAACAACTCTAAATTGCGCAAGCAAATCTAGGGATCATCATGTCTAAGATTTCCCCACAGGTCATGGTCTTTAGACCTCCCTGCACACTCTCTCCTGCAAGGTCTCCTGGAATTGTGCCGGAGTAGATACACAGCTTCCTGTGGGCTTCTAATGCAACACATCTTCAGAGCTTCAAAGTCAATATTAACTTCCGGTGCAAGGACAAACAAACTCCAATGACACCTCCTCAACAGGGCCATCAAAACTGGTGGATTCGGCAAGGGATTTTCCTCCGTTTGTAGATCATGGTGCTCTGCATTTCATATTTGCAGACATTTCCACCTGTATGATCTAGGTAACACTGAATTCTTCCAAATAGTTACCAGAGCCAACTTTCTCAGAACTACATACAGGGTCTAGCACCAGGAGTGACTTCAGGGACATCCGCTCAGGCCCCTGGCTTCTCACAACATAGCCAAAAAGGAGGAGACCATGTCCCCTTGCTTCTAGGCTGCATTGGCTTTGCCAAGTTGCACAACGTGGGTCTATGACAGGGACGGAGCCCGATGACATCACTACAGGCCCAGCAGTGGCGGGATACTGCATTCCCTGACTCCATTTCGTGGAACGCACTGCGGACGTTCCTTAATATTGATGGTGCCCGCGTGGCGCAGGCAACTAGAAGGGCAGTTTCCAATCAGTTTTCATTCCTGCACGTGGTATAAACCACCTCTGTCACCAAGGCAGAGCAACATATGTTAACATTAGGTCCGAGATACAGTACAGTCCTCTACTCAATAAGCTACAACTACTGTGTCAAATTATTTCATTAACTTCAGCAATTCAGTACTCAAATAAATATTTTGCTCATCACAAGATTAAGACGCTTTGAACACTAAGATTAGTGTAACCAAGTGCTGGGTTAGGCGGGAAGAAATGTAAGAATTGCGTTTCTGGTTAAAAACCCTGAACGAGTCACTCCTTTCAACGCAGAGAAAGTAAGGGGGCAAGTTCCCTCTAAGCTGCCTGTCACCAGGCACAGATTGCATCCAGACATTTATCATCCCATTGACACGAGCCCCTGAGGTTCTGTTTACGTAGCTTCCTTTATAATTGACCATCTGTTTAAATCTGTCTTCCTACGAGGAGGAGATTTCAACAGAGGCGGTACCGGGAAGGCTTTGAATATGGCAGTGTTTCACATTTGGTAGCCGTCCAAGAGCGGCACAGTGCTTCCCACTGTAATCTGTCTTCAAAGGACCCGCCGGCACAGCTCCTGCTGCCGCCCGCATGCTGACGTCATCCAATATGGACGTTTAACTGTCACAGAAAATGTTCAGAAAGAATGACATCCCCTTTTCAAATGTAGGCCGCTACTGCACAGATCTTGACATTGGGAGTCATTACGTCACCGTAGGTTCAACCAGAGTGATCGTTAATTCGCGTTTTTTTTTTTTACATTAGGAGTACCTTTACATCGCAGGTAGGTTGCCATGTATTAATACCCATCCCTGAACCCTAAAACCCCTCATGGCCCCTGAGCCCGACCCATCCCTGAAGCATAAAAACTCCTCACTACCCTTGAAGTCTACCCAGCACTAAACCATTAAAACCCCTCGCTACCCCTAAATTCTACCCATATCCAAAACCTAAAACTCCCTTATTACCATAAAACACTAGCCATCTGCGAACCTCCTTACTACCCATCCCTTAACCCTAAACCCCCTTACTACTCCTAAACACTGGCCATCCCTGACAGGGCTGGCTTTAGGGCGCTGCTATCGGTGCCACCGTACCCGGAGCTGACTTCAGGGGGCGCTGTGTTGTCTAATATATTGTGGATTTTAAAAGCACCTGCTGCAGAGTTCCTTGCCTCCAGAAGTTTTCATTCAACAATACAAATGTCAAGATAACAACTTGATTAATGGACCTTCTGCAGACAGATCGTGCTTTGTCTAGTGGAAGTTTGACTCACCATAAAGTAGGCAAAGGGCTAATATGCCTTCTGCCTACCATAGGCCTATCATAGAAGTGCGCATATTGTACATAGTTCAGTGGTTTACTGCTTTTGTCAGAGAGATCCTTTTGTTACTTGCAATTTATAAAATATATCCTAATATAGAACAGTGAGCTATTAAGTGTCATCAAAGAGCTGCATGCAAACTGCAAGGTATAGGTTGGAGCATTATGATTTTTTGCCCAGTCTTTCATTAACCTAATCTTGCAAAAAAGGTTTAATTTGGGAAGAAATCATTACGTCTTAGTAAAGACAACCCCCAACCACAGTGGTACATTTGAAATTCTGAGTTTGTGCTTCTCCACCACAAGCACTCTTAAACTATACGGCCTACCAGTATGGATGACGTTACTCCTATACCATCTAGTCCTCTTTCTGATGTAACATTTCCTATATACTGATTTACACATGTGATTCATTGTCTCTGTGTAACTTGTGTGCGATGTAAAGTGCTCTGACACCCGATACTGGTATGAGTAGCACTATAAAACAAAAGAAAAGCATGTGAGAGGGTGGTTATGGAGACTTGAGGGTCACTGTTAAATAGGTGGTGAGGGAATTCATGGAGAAGGAGGTCATTGGAGAGCGCCAACAAACATAGTCGCACTGGGCGTGGCACCTTAAAGCCCCCCTGATCCCTGCACCCTAAACTCTCCTTAATACTCCTGCACACTACTGGTAGCACAGTTCCTTTACTTACATTTCATACCAGTTAATTTGCTGTTCCTTGCAGATTTTAATGTTTCTTTCAGTACGTGCTTCCAGGAATCGACTGGAGAAAACTGTTCTTGGAAGTCCTTCAACGCATTTAAATTTTGGAATGGTGTTTCCCTTTCTGAGAACAGGAAATCTGTAGACGCCATGATTAAATTTGGCATTCTCTCTCCTCATCATTTTAAAGAGCCTACTTCTACATTCTAACCCCTATCAGATGGGCATGCATCTTAAAATGTCACTGATCCATACTGCCAGGAATGTTTTGTAACTATGGCTCAGACCTTACCATTTTGCTTTCCGTCTTTGCCTTCTTTCACCAATGACCTTTATGCCATATGTTTTGTTGTGTTAACAAAGGTTTGTGCAATTCATCGCATTTGGGAATGCACTGGTGATGTTCGTTGGGGAAAATACAGTAAATATTTAGCTTTGCATAAATTACCAAAAGGCCCTTTTTTCATTTTCTTCAGAGGGACAAGCCTGTTTGGAAATATAAGATTTAGCACAATATGCACCACTGATGCAGCGGCAATTTCCTTTTAAATATGATTTGTATTGCTTTTCTAAGGGCACTTTTACATCCACCCCCATTTTAAGAAATAATCAAGAAGCAAATTGTGTATTTGCCTCCAGTTTAAAAGTGCCAAGACTCAGGCTCTAGTTTTTAGCAAAAAGACATTGTCAGTGCTACAATACATGTGTGAAAAGCTAGAAGCTCACTGAATGAGCACATTCTTGTTGATATACTAGTCAGTGTTGATATAAGGCCTGGGCAGAATGCCGCCAGGCTGGCCACAGAGCAGAAAAGCACAACTAGAGGCTGCTTAATACAGCTGTGATGATCCAAACCACGACCTCCCCAGGCAAAATGCAAATCAGTCTTGACCCTGTTCCTCATGGGAACAGTCCAGCCCGAACTGCCAAGCCAGGTCCTTCCTGAACAAAGATGCCGGAACCGGTTTCGGGGCATCACCCTTCATCAGCCATGCTAGCTTGACTCCAGTGGCAAGATGACCCCCCCACCCACTTCTGGGCATACCCGGCGCACTTAGGGCGAGAAATAAAAAGACGCACAGATGATGGACAGAATGCAGAGCAAATCAAACATTCACCCCCAGTTAAGAGATCTGGGTTAAATCCATTGTTCTTTTGCTCACCATGCCACCACAGTTTAGACCCAGCCACATGCAAATCAGTCTTGACCCTGTTTCTGGTCCAGGGAGAACCTGTCCTGGCAGTTTGGGCTGGACTGTTTCCTTGGGGAACAGGGTCAAGACTGATTTGCATGTGGCAGGGCCTGAACTGGAATGGCGTGGCGTGCAAAAAAACGATGGATTAAACCCAGATCTGTGACTGGGGGTGAATGTTTGATCAATTCAGCATTCCGTCCATCATCTCTTCTTTTTGCATTTGTCGCCCTAAGTGGGAAAGGTATGCCCAGACATGGGTCCCTTGCTCGGTACGCCACCAAATTCAAGCTAGCCTGGCTGATGAGGGGTGTTACCCCGAAACCGTTCCCAGGATGCTTGTTTCTGGTCCAGTGAGGACTTGGGCTGGACTGTTCCCATGGGGAACAGGGTCAAGATTGATTTACATATGGCTGGGTCTGAACTGGAAAGGCTTGGCTAGCAAAACAAGAATGATGGATTTACCCCAGATCTGTGACTGGGGTTGAATGTTCAATTAATTCAGCATTCCATCCATCATCTGTTCTTTTTGCATTAGAAAGAGAAAGCAACGAGGAGAAATAAAGATATTTTTCTTTGTTAGGTCTCTGGTGGGAAGGTGTACAATTCTGATACATTCCCAGGTCTACCCATGTAGGTAAATCAATTAATGTGTAATGCAATGAGGTGACTTGCGCTGCCGTGCGTTACACCAGATTTACAATCCACGAAGGGCCATGCAGGGCGGTCTTGCGCGGCTTGGTAAATCTGATTCTAGGTTTTGCGCCCCCCTACGTTGCCTTGTGTGGCACAAGGGTGACGCAAAACGTTGCTAAATCTGCCCACTAGTCACCACACGCACCAGGAAACAGTTGACACAACACCTCTCATGAATCCAACATACTGTTGGTGGCACACTCATTCAACACAATACAGTAGACAGCACTCTTTACAGTAAATCCGTATTTAAAAATCTGTATTTGTAAAGCGCAAACTACTCACCCTTATGGGTCTCAAGGCGCTGGGGGCTGTCGTGGAAATTAAGTGAGCTATTGCCCAGAGTCACATGGTGCTGAGCTGAGTTGCCGCCGGAGCCAGGGATCGAACCGTGAGCCCTGTGCTCTGAAGTCACCTGCCCTGGCCGCTGCACCACACATCTCCACAGTCATCCCACACAGGTCAGATAACACAACAGATCACAAGAGAGTACTATTGAAACAATACACACACCATTTAGAACAGATGCAGAGTGCACACTACCCTCCAACATTCAACAGAACGCATTAGACAGAACTCTGTATACAAAAAAGCGTAGCACAGACATAGTATATATTTGGGTGTTAACATGCAACATACATGACAGTCAAGATGCATCACACCCCACAACAGCACATTCCTAAATAGATCTCTGAACATACACAGAAAAGAGCCCAAATATGCTGTTAAATGGCCATAAGGGCATTCAACAACACTTGCTACCATCAGCTACCTGCCACACAGACATATTTGCTGGGCAAGAAACACCATTATCAACAGAGCAAATACGAAAGCAATATAGAACAGTCACCCAATCTTGCCAGCCCATGAACCTCTTAGCTCATTAATAGTGATATATTTAGCCTCCTTTTGTAGTTAGAATTTTAAAGAAAAGAAATGCAGTAGAACAAGGCTAAACCCAAAGTCAGGAACAGAGTCATATTTAAAGTTCAATAATTGACGAAACAACAATTCTTGATAACAAAATTAAAACGTTTGTGTGCTTTGTTAGAAAAGCGTGTTTTTTCATTATTAAGATAACCCAATTTGCTGTTCACTCAAAACCTCTGCAAACAAGTGAAGCACAGCATATTTCATTGAGGGGGAAGTAGTACAAGATAGAGCAGAAAGTATTGGGATCTATCACACAGGAGCAGTATTAAAGTCTCACCATTATCTCAGAGGTTCCTATAAGGTGACCAGGAAGTGATAACCGGCTTGGCATTTCTATGCATCCAAAAGTTTAGCTTTAAACAGCACAAAATATATATATAGCTTCTCCACTGCAAAACCACTGCCCCAACTGGATACTACATATTTCAAAAATACATGCACGTCAGTGTACTAGTGGCAGGCACAGGAGCAAGCCGCTGCACCTGTCGCATTTCCCTCCTGCACATGGAATTACAAGTTAGAAAACACCCTTCTGCTGCATATCCACTCGCGTGGCTGGGCCTCAAAGTTCCCTCCAGACTTGTCTGGAGCAGCAGACGAATTAGATCAAAATTGAGGAGTGCACACAGTTCACAAGTTCACTAAATAATTCCAATCATAGGTCCCTCATCCACTTAAGAATCTTCTATCATTCTTCATATCAAAGGAGGTAAAACAAGTTTTTATTCTTCATTCCATAAAGATAGAAACAGACAATGTGCTTTCTTCCTGGAAACATTGGAACTCTTCGTGGCAGGCTGCATAGTGAAATATGGATAGTTGTCAAGAATAACGTGATTAAATCAGAAATATACATGTCCGTCTCGTCCAATCAAAGTTAATCTAGTACAAAGTCAGTAAGGTATTCAGGATGTTCCAAAAGACAATATATAAAAAAGACCAATTGGTAGACAGTGTGAATCCATCTGTAAACATCATGCCCTACTGCTGTGTAGGGCACGCGTCACTGGGTGTGAGCAGTGCCTACGTAGTTGTAACAGAAGCAACCGTCTTAGAGACATGCATCATTGGATAGCGGTCTGTCAGTGGCAAAACTGTGACCCAGAAAATGCACCCAAAACCATCATTATTCCAAATGTTGTGCAATTAATGAATGCCTACCTAGCGCCATATACAATGCTGAAAGCAGTAGATATAATGAACCACATGGAACAATAAATCTCATTCCGACCGCTCAATATCAGTCCTCAGATTGTAGTAGTGAGTGTACAAACAAACATCTATGCTTGGCAGCAGAATCATAGTGAGGAATACGTATGTTGAGAATCATACATGTTATGTAGTTGCATCGCAACCAGTCAGTCTCCGGGGTCATTCAGTCATGGTGAGTACCACATGTGGTGAATGCTGCATCTGGTAAACAAACATCTATGCCTGGCAGTGGGATCACCATTAGAGAGATGTGCGTCAAGGGTCATACATGCTATGTAATTACATTGAAACCAGTCACTAAAAGCGGACATCTTTTAATGGTGAGAACTACACGAAGGAAAGAAATATCTCTACTATGGTGCAAAATCATAAAACGTGCTACAAGAGATATTATATTATAAAAATGGATATGGCCCTCGTCAAAGGCCAATAAATTCCACAAAACAATGCTTAAGCTGTCACACTAATTCCTATTTGCACAATTACAGCAGCAACAAGTGCTCAATTTGAAAATGGAAGGCAAGCTAAAGCTTCTGTCCATATATATTGGACCACAGTGTGCAACTTTGAGAGTTCTTAGTTAGTTCTAACAACCATAGAAACCTGAAAGGTTTACCAAAGAGAGACCATATGTCTGGATTTGAAAAGGTGGAAAACATGCAAATCATACGACTAGCAGACCCCGCTCACCTCAGAATCCAGTCCTCCCAGTATACTCCATAGGTTTTCAAAAAACAACGCCATTTTCTGCTGGTATATAAGCAATGTGTCACGTGGTGCAAAATATATGTCACGTAAGTTCAGCATTAGTCTCCATCTTAAGCTGGTACATAGTAACATAGAGACCCACATCATTCAATACAAAAGCTATTTACGGAACCTATACATACCACGAGGCATTCAGTGATTAAAACTAAACCTAGTATGGCATTTCGAGAGTACCAAATGTGATACTTGTTCGGTCAAATGATACAAAACATTTATTCCTCTATAGAGAGAACATGAATTGGTCTGCCGTCTTGAAAGGGTGAATTCTGCAAGTACAATCAATGGTTTCTATGTGATGGTGAAAAAGAGAGCAAATCAAAATGTTACTTAATAGTGGGCCTGGTAGCACCAAGGGAATTATTGTTTTACATCCTTAACTGTAAGGTTTCATAGCTGTATAATGAAGAATCCATCAAGAATGAAAAAGTGAGTAGCCCACATTGTGGGCCTGATTCACAAAGGTAACAACACGTTTGAGTAATATACACTTTTGAGTAAGTTTACTGCTTATTGACTATTCACAAAATCTGAGTGTAAGTTACACTTTTGGACTAAATTTCCCCTCAGATTTTGCAAATAGCCCAAAAGTAGTAAACTTACTCAAAAGTGTACATTACTCTAAAGTGTATAAGGCCAATTCTCTTTAATTTGGTGGAGTTATGTGGGTTACATTTTTAGAGTAAATTCACAGTTGTATTTTGTGTATAGCCAAAAAGTAGTAAACTTACTCAAAAGTGTAAGTTATGTTTGGGAATCAGGCCCCAAGTGTTGAGTGAGACAATGGGGGCATGTGAACCCTAAGAATACAAATATGGTTGGTATTCTAACAAACATACAAATTGAAAGCATTATCACTGTAGCATCCAAAGGGGTAAGATGAGCTAAGGGTACAATTGGATTGACATTTATTACTATTAGAAACAAGCAGCATTATGTAAAAAAATCCATGTTGCGTACAAGTTATTAACAAGACGTAGTGCAACTTGTTTTCTGTGCTGTGACCATATTCTACTGCCCTAAGTCAACAAATCTATAATACCTCTTTTTTATGTATTAATTCCCTATCTCCACCTCAAGTGTCAATAGGGATATGTTCTATTCCATTGTTTTGTCATCCTTTTGTTGCTCAATGTAATGTTGGGCCATAGAATTCTTCTGATCCTCGTGTATAATGGCTCTCACATGTTCCTGTATTCCACTTTTGAGCGGTCGTGCGGTACTACCTATGCAAATGTTTTTACAGGTTCAACCAAGGACATAAATTACAAATCTGGTGTTACAATTAATAACTTGTAAAATCTGGTATTCTCTGTTGATATTATAGGCAAATTTCTTCTTTTTGTGAATGCCAAATCAACAGATATTACAGTCATTACAATTATTGGTTTCTTTACCACTGATAATGTAACTAGGGCACGATAGGTTGTGTAGCGTCTTAGCTCTTCTGAAAACAATCTTGGGTTTAAGTGTTAACTCCCAGATCAGGCACATCTAACAATAACGACCAGTGTTTGCTACAAATCTTACAAATGTTATCACTAAGCATATTGTATTGTGTGATCGTGCCCATAAGGGATTTGCTTTTGTACTTTTTATTTTTGTTGACAAGAGTGTTCTCCGACATACTGTTTTGATTCTTGTTTCAGCTTTATCCAAACAAGCATGGTTATATTGGCTGGCAGTAAACCTACCAACGGTAGGTTTGCCGCTTCCCTTGCTACTACGTGCACTTATGTGCTCCTACTGCTAATCGCTTCCTAGAACTCTTGGATGCATGTTTTTAAACGTGTGCTTAAACTACCTTGTACAGATTTTAAAGCTGTGTTTTAGCGTATTTAGCGTATTTTATTTATTTTATTAACATAGTTGTCGACTCTCACCTAATTGGTTGCTCCCCCAGTGTTCCGGTCAAGCCTTGTTCCACTGCGGCTGGTGCCGATTGCGTGGAGGGCTCGAAAGACCGGAAACACTCCATATTCACTTCCGGTTCATAGAGGGCATCAGGTGTTTGCGCGCCAGTTCACTGCGGTATTCCCTATTTAAACTAGATGCCGGAGCGGGCGCGCCACTGGCGCGCCAAAGGCGCACCAAAGGCAAGCCCGTCTGCGACCGTACGCGCCCGGATCGAGCCTAGGGCCGTAACCCTTGTTCGGACAAATTCAAATGATGGGTCTAGACTTACATATTCAAAAGAAGCTCTTTTGAGTCTCAATAGGCCCATTAAGACTCCTTTGTGTCCCCAGCTTAATTTATCTAAGGAGTCAAAGTCATGCTCGAAATGCTCCCAAAAATTTCTATTTAGGAAAACAGGAGCCTGCACTAATTTGGATCAGATTCCTTGCCAAGAATCCAAAACCTTTTTAGCCATGCTTATCAATACAAGGTCCTTTCTCAAGCATAATTCAGACTTTGCAGAGCTGCTGACAACTCACAAGATCGACATGGCTTTTGTAACTGAAACGTGGGCAGACAGTACCTCCGATTTTGAACTGTCTCTAGCTATCCTACCAGGTTTTTCTATAATCAGAAATGACAGACAAAATAAGCGGGGAGGAGGATTAGCAATCATTCTTAGAGACACTCTGGCAATAAAGTGTGCCCCCACAGGAAGCTGCGCTGACTGTGAACTGTTATCCTTTAGTATCACTTTAAGTGACAACTATACGTTCAAAGGGATGTTATTGTATAGACCTCCTGTTGCGAAAAATAGATTCGCAGATATCATCAGTCCTGTTATAGAATCGAGTATTGAATGTGAGGACTTTTCAATATTAGGAGACTTTAACTACCACTTAGAAAATTTAGACGACCACAACACCGCTTCCATTGTGGATATGATGACCAATGCCTCACTGATACAGATGTTCAAGCATTCCACACATGAAGCTGGTCACATTCTAGATGGAATTTTTACATCAAATCCGCATCTAAAAAATTCAAGAAGTTCTGCCAATTGCATGGTCAGATCATAAAGCCATAGTGTTCGCAGTAACTACCACACATCACATCCCCCGCCCGCATGACTCTCACAGAGCAAAAAAAGGGCGCAACTGGAGGAATATTGATCCCCAGCTGCTGCAATCTGCCCTGGCAACCTCAAAACCAGACCTCACAACTGAGGCAAACATGGCAACAGGAAACTTTACCAATTGGATTAATGAGGCAGTTAACACGCTAGCCCCGGAAAAAAGCTTTATTACCAAGCGTAAGAAAATATCTGAACCTTGGTTTTGTGACGCATTGCGCGTACAAGAACAACTCTGCAGACAGGCAGAAAGACGATGGAGAAAGCAGTACACCGCAGCAGATAAAATATCATATGCTCAGACACTGACCGATTACAAAAATATGATTTTGGAAAAAAAAAAGCAACTATTTTTCAGAGAAAATTCTGCAGGCAGGCAATTCAAGCAAAGAACTCTTTACAACTCTAAAGAGGCTAGTTAAATTTCCCGAAATATCAAAAGGAGACAGCAATGTGGAATTCTGCAACCAACTTGCAAGGTTTTTCAAGGATAAGGTGCTGACTGTCTATAGCTCCCTCACAGACAAAGGCATCAACAGTAAAGCCAACACTCTTATAAAGACACATCCCTGTTCCGATAATGTTCTGGCATCTTTTAATCCTCCTAATACAGAACAAATATCCCAGGTAGTCAGACTATTAAAATCCGGAGCACCCACTGACCCATGCCCCCCTAAAATATTCCAGATGGCACCTGACATCATCAGTGAGCAACTCAGTATACTCTTCAAGGAAATAATCAGCTCTGGCATTTTCCCTGATTCTTGGAAAACGGTATCAATTCTGCCCCTCATAAAAAAAAACAATCTGGATCCCAGCGACACCAGCAGTTACAGACCCATTGCCAGGATCCCATTTCCTGCTAAGGTCCTGGAAAAAATTCAAAACACCCAATTAACCACCTTCTGCTCCTCGGTTGACCTGTTAGATCTGTCACAACATGGTTTCCGACAGGGGCACAGCACGGAAACTGCCCTGGTTAAAGCAGTAGAGGAGATCAGAGCAATACTGGACTCGGGTGCCAAAGCCGCTCTAATACTTTTGGATTTATCAGCGGCTTTTGACACCGTGAATCATGATATTTTAATCGGTAGACTCTCAGAAGCAGGAGACAAGGACTCTGCCCTCAATCTGATTAAATCATATCTGAACAATAGGTTCCAGTATGTTCAGATTGGCGAATCTTGCTCCGAGCAGTTTACGCTGCCATGTGGGGTGCCACAGGGCTTCTCGTTGAGCCCCACATTATTTAACTTGTATGTGACCCCCCTGGCTGATATCATTAGGCAGTTTGGTTTTTCATTGGTCTCTTACGCAGATGACACGCAGATAGTGGTGTCCATCTCAAGCAACATGGAGGAAACTGCGGATCATTTTAACCAATGTATGTCTCGCATAGACCAATGAATGAGTGCAAACTGTTTAAAGCTCAATGGAGGAAAAACAGAAGTTCTCCTGTTAGGCTCTGATACATCCTTCTGGTCTCAGAGGTGGTGGCCTGCCGACATCGGAGACTTCCCAGTCCCAGTCAGTTAAGTAAGGAATTTAGGTATTACCCTTGATGACAAACTATCTTTTCAGCATCAGATTAACAAGGTTTCATCCTCTGTCTTCCTTACATTAAAAACAATTAGGAAAGTCCGGACTTTTATTCCTCCAAAAGCTGTAAAAACACTAGTGACCGTCCTAGCCCTGGCTAGACTTGATTATGGAAATGCATTATATGTGGGCCTCCAAAAACAGCATCTGCTCAAATTTCAGAGGGCACAGAATGCAGCCGCCAGATTGCTGCTTGATATTCCCAAATTTCAGTCTATTTCCCAAGGCTTAAAAAAACTTCACTGGCTTCCGGTGAAAAAGCAGATAGACTTCAAGGCTCTGTGCTTAGCCTATAAAGCTCTGCATGGGACTGGCCCCTTGTTTCTGAGACAACAATTCATCTGGTACCATCCTGTAAGAAACTAAAGATCATCACAAAGCAAATTCCTCCAAATCCCCAAATTCAAAAAAGCACGCTGTGGAGGGAGAAACTTTGTCTTGGGCACAGTGAAACTATGGAACTCACTCCCGATAGAGATCAAGAACTGCCCAACGTTACTCTCTTTTAGAAAATCTCTAAAAACCAGGCTGTTTTCCAACTAATGCTCGCTCATCTTGTATCTCTCTGGCAAACCAGTATCCGCACAGCGCCTAGACGCCGCTGGGCATTCGAGCACTATATAAATTTTAAAATCAATCAAAATCATCATTTTTAGGGAATGAGATATTGCTGACAACACAAATATTCACCGGTTATAGTTACAGTTATTTCAAGTAACTATAACTCATGTCCTAAAGGTAACTATAACTCGCTCCCCTGCCATGCACAGTTTCCTCACAAATAATTTCATTGCAAATGTTGCAGTGATATTATCAATGATGTCATAAAAGATGTCATGAATGATGTAATATGTGGGGTAATTAGCAGTGCATGGTGAGGGTGTGAGTTATAGTTACGTTAGGACATGAGTTATAGTTACTTGAGATAAATGTAACTATATCCTGTGAATTTCTGTGGTTTTTAGAGTTTAAAATGTCACTTTGTTACTGAACATTTAACCTAACTATAATATTACATTAACCTTTGTTTTTTTCAGTGAACTTCTAGTTTTTTTAATGTAAAGTAATATTTTATTACCTTACGTAAAACCAACCCTCTGCTGTGCACGGCCTTCAGCTATGCACAGCAGGGGATTGGTCAAAGTGCCTGGCCTGCCTCCAGGTCCTGTGCCCAGCCCCCCTGTCCCCACCCAACACCCTACATATAAAGCAGATCTATCATCTTTCTCCAAAAAGTAGCAATCATTTTAATCAAACTTATATTTCAATAATACACACAATACAATGTTTTTTTATTATTGATTACTTAAAAAATATTTCATAAAGTTTTATGAAACTACATGTCTGTGTCTCTCTTTTTTTACTTATCTTTTATTATTACATTTCTGGGGTGAAAAATTTGAAAATAAGTAGTCAGAAATATATTATTTTTCCTTAAGAAAAAAAAATCCCAATCTCTCTTGCTTCTACTTTTTGACATTTTACACCTCAAAAAATGCAATCATAAATCAACTACATAAAGGCCTTGCAGTTTATGGGATACACTGTATCACAAAAAATGTAACCATACAGCCAGCCCCTAAGTGGCACTGCAGTCCCAACTGTGGAGCAAAGTCGTCAGCCTGGGAAATGCTTTTAAAAAATATGGTACATTTTCCTGGGGTCATGGTTTCAATACCCAGGAGACATAGGGACTCATTACGATGGCGGAAGGACCGGCACCGCCAGCCATGCGGTGCCGGTCCTTCCGCCATCGGAGCCCGAGTTTCCCACCGCCGAATTAGGATGCGGTGGGAATCCCAATCTGTCCGCGGCGGACGGAAAGACCGTCCGCCACGGTTCCGCAAGGCGGTCCTTTTCCACCCGCCTTGCGGAACTAAACTAAGGGGCAACATTGCGGCGGTGCCTTGCAGGCACCACCGTAGGGATTACGATATCCCTTTCCGCCTGTCTGTTCGCGGCGGACATCCCACCGCGAAAAGACAGGCGGAAACGGATTCGGGGGCCCGTAGCGGGCCCCCCTTGTGTGGGGGGAGGTAGCTTTGCACTGGGAGTGTACCCATGGTACCCACCTGCATTTCCCTGCACTGCGTGGCAGGCACCGCGTGGTGCCTGCCACGTAGTGCAGGGAAATGCACAGCGTGGCATTTTGGCATTGCGTACGGTGCTGCAGCCAGCAGCACCGTCCGCAATTTTAAAGGCCCTGGATGCGCCCACCAGTATGGCGGGCGCATCCTAATTGCAGTGGTGGGACCGCTGCATGTCTGGCGGGCGGTCCCAAACACCGCAACGATGGCGGGCGGACTCAGGTCCGCCCGCCATCGTAATGAGCCCCATAGTTTTTTTTCTAGTTTTGCTGGGGGGGCTGCAAAACTCCCAATAGCCCCCCACAACATAAAAAAATTGATGATGTCCCTGCCCCTTCTAGGGACATCACCAAAAACAAAATATATGAAAATAGCCCTCCCAGGGCATTATGGGGTGCTCCATGAAGGAGAAGTGAATAATAAATGAGGGGCTGTGGCTCCTCATTTATTATTCACTTTTTAATGTTATTTAAATTTGTTTCTGGGTGTCCCGGATCCCACCCGGGACACCCACTGTTTTTTCTATGAGGGGGCGCAGGGGGTGACCAAGAGGCCCACCTGCTCCCTGTTCCTGCAGGAGCCGGCATTCTAATTTGAATTTAAATGTTATTGTGGCATGCTCCAGTGCCCTCCCACTACAGCTAGTTCTCCTGTTGGGGACTGCAGGGGTAGGCCCCAGGGTCCCTGCAGCCCCGCCAGCTCCCTGCTCCCGCAGGAGTGAAGCCAGCATATTTTTGTTTAAAGTGGCATGTCCCAATGCCCACCGGGGGCACGCTTCAACTAGTCCCATCTTTTCTTTTACAAAGTAGAGTGTTCCGGTGCCCACCTGGGGCACCCCATACCATTAAATACTTTTGAGGGCCGCGGGGAGCAGTCCACAACTTCTCCCATTTTATTTTTAGTGGAGTGCCTCAGTGCCCACCCGGGGCACCCCACAGCTCGTCCCACATTGGGGTCTGCGTGTGGATGCACAGAGAGCCCCAGCCCCGCCAGCTCCCCACTTGCACCCATCATGGGTGCAGCAGGAGTCGGCATTGCTCCAACCCCACAGGAGCAGTTTTCTTATGCTCCCGCGGGGTGGGAGCAATCAAAGCATTTCCCTGCCCAAGAACGCTGGCAGGGAAATGCTATGTCTCCCACTGGGAGGAAGCAGATTTGTGCTCCCGCCCGGAGGGAGAGCTTTCTATTTTCCCTGCCCAAGCTGGCGGTCAGGGAAATAGATGGTGTCCCGGAGGTTGGGGACTCCGAGACACTGTCACTGAGCCGGTCCCGGGGGATGGGGTCCGTGGAGCCATATTATGGCTCAGATGGAGGGCCGCTTGGCCCCCTCCCCTTTAATTATCTTACCGGCCCAGGGAATAGGGTCCCCGGGGCCTCGTGGAGGCTTAAGGAGGGGTGCCACGCATCCCCCTTAAATTAATGCTGCACCTTCTCCCCCAGCCCTGGCCCACCAGTGGGGGGTTATTTTTAATTGCACGAGAGGCAACACCTTTTGTAAACAAAATTGCAGCGGATTCGCAAATAGTCTGTGAACTTGTGGCAAGTTATTTTTTTAACGCTTTTGGCCCGGGGGAGGTGGGGTCCCAGCAGTAGGGTGTCAGGGTATCTGTACCCTGCCCCCTTATTTCTTTCTTTTTGTGTTTTCTAGGGCTCTGGACTGAGTGCAGAGTCCTAAAATGGCTACCGCCACTTCCTGGTTGAGGTGGTGATAGCCAATCAGATCTCAGCAGAGGATCTGCCGGAACCATGTACTTAGATATACATTTATTTTAGCCTTAATTCCTAAAAAATCTAGTGAGCATATTTACACCAAACCACAAAAAGCACTTTTTCTTGACCGAGATTTAGCTTTCTGTCAAATTTGGTGTAAATCCGTACAGTGGTTTGGGCTGTAGCTGTATCTAAAGATCCTATGGAAAAATGAATGGAGAGAAATGCTTTATTGGACCCCCCCTTTTTCTTGCCTGATGGATCACCCCAAAACTTTGCATGCGCAAACTAGTCAAACAGTAGCACTTTTTTGGAAAGTTTCGTGGAGAGTCATGAAATGGCACCAAGGTTATTAGCAATACAAAATAAGCATTTCCTATAGAAAGGCGATCCTAACAATTACTACCCAGTGGCAACTGCTACTGGGTAATATAGAAATTAGGGTTTAAGAAAGTTCTCTCAATAAAACAGAAAAATAAAGAAATATATAGACATATCAATATATAATAAAGGGTGGTCTGCAGTATCTAGGTGTATATATGTGTAAATGATCATTTAAAAATTATTTTTAGTGAAGATTCATCAACCGGCGCTAAAGATATAGGCAACTGAAAAACAGCTTTTTAATAGAAATCAAGTCCTAACTATAACTACCTACTGGCAACGAGGCGAGTCGGCGATTCGGCGAGGGGAAGGTAAGTGGTTTTATTTATTTTGTAATTTAATTTTACCTATCCCATCGTCTGTCGACTTCCCGGCCACCCCGGCCCCACCGCTGTTACCTGTGCTGGCCGCGCCTGCTGGCAACAGTCAGTAGGTAATATATATATATATATATATATATATATATATATATATATATATATATATATATATATATATATATGCTCACACACATACATACATATACACACACACACTGGAACAAACAAAGGTTAAAGTGACGTTATAGTTATGTGTTGAACTAAGACAAGAACTAATGTTTAAAAAACACTGAAATTCACAAGTTATAGTTTACTGAGCTTACTGACCTAAGTATAGCTTGCGCCCCACCACGCACCCCTTATCACCTCACACATTACATCACTCATGAAATGATAAATGACATCAATGATGACATCTCAAATGACATCACTAATGACATTGCTGATGACATCATCCAATGCATGTGACAGATTGCTATATACTTTTGTACCTGGAAGGTATTTAGAAAGCTGCACCTTGACCCAATTGTCTATCACCACTGTAGTGCTAATGGTCATATTCTTTTGCAAAGGGCAGGGTATGAGGCATATCTGTGAAATCATCCACTTCACTAGATATTATGATCTGTTTTTAGTGGTATTCAGGTGGGTGAGTAACGTAATGGCTCTGTGGACATTAATGCGATCAGCAACTTATTAAACCATGAATAACGTTCAAAAAAGTGTTTGGTCATTACTTATCTTAACGTGATGTGCTTGTTAAATTCAGCATCTGTCATAGAATTTTAAGTGAACTGCTTAAAATCTCTACATTAGCTAATAAGGCATGCACAACCAGGCCCTTTCGACAACCCTCCATACTTTGTTAAAGTACCCTACACATATAAATGAAATGAGTAGAACGACGTACACCATTAGACAACGCTTGTAATTTTACTGCAACTTAAACTTCTGTGAGTGAGTCACCCATGCATTATAAATTCTACAGCAGTGAATAATGTCTCAGAATTTTCATTGAACTTATGCAAATCAATATCTGGACGTAATAAATTTCAAGTTTATATAGAAATTGATACCACTACATAAGAACCCTTTAATGTAAGTCAGTGCACATAAATCCACAGGCAAATAATGTACTGTACGGAGAAACTTTTATTTTTTGCACGTTTCTGACAATAGGACTTTGATTTAAGCCACATGCTATTTGAAACATATGAGTGCAACACACACTAGTTGCACTCAGTCTTTACCTTGTTTAAATGAAGTAGTGCTTCCACTCAAAACATCACTTGGAGCTAAAGTGTGTACCATATAACTTTTACCATATTGAATCAGACTTGTCCACAGTACTACACTGTTTCTATTTCGAATATGCACACTGTACATATAGTCACTCTATTCTGTATATGTTTGTGGAAACGTAACTACTGCCTTCGCTTTTTTTTTTAATGATCTATCCATTTATGGAGTCATTTTAGGAGCAGTAGGTTGTCATCAATTATGTCATTTGAGATGTAATCGGTGATGTCATGAATGATGCCATTTACATTTCATAAGTAATGTAATGTGTGAAATCATAAGCAGTGATTTGTAGGGGGGTAGGTTATGGGTAAGCCAACAAACTGTACCTGGTGAATTTCAGGTTTTTTTTGTTTTCAGATCTTAGTTTTTGCCTTATTTCAAACCCTAATTATAACATCACTTTAACCTTTAGTTGAAAAGAGGCTTTATTGTAAGATTATGTTTTTTGTCAGGGCTGCACACAAAATAAATACTAAAAAGATCATGTAATGTTAGACGCAAACTGCCTTGTTAAAAAAAAGTCTTGGATTCGTAGCTTGTGGCTTGAATTGAACAAACATGATTTAGATACTGCAATAAAGACAGCTGTTTTCCTGCAATAAACCACACATTTTACGTAGCAATAAAACATTTGCAACGATAATACCCGGAGCGATGTTGTATGCGTAATTGACTATTTGAAATCTGCAAAGATTGTTGCTATGTGTTATCTGTCTCTCCCTCGCCTTACTTTGCTTCACTGTGTAAATTAAACCCATGCCCGGATGGTCTGCTTTTCGTTTTACAATGTCAAACATAATCTCCGGCTGCACCTCCTGGTCTGCGTGACTCGGCGCCCTGGGGAGCCTTGCAAGAGGAAGCCTTGTTTATTAATACAATAAGTAGGTGAAAGGCCGGCAGACATTGGCGGGTCTTTTGTCACACCTACCACAGTCTTTGTTGCACGTTTTTCATGTCACAGTTTGTTATAATTCTTTGTTTAGAAATTATTCTGAAATGGCTGGTTTGTTAAGCATGAAAATACATTACCTCTAAGTAATCAATGCATGCAAGCAAATGTGTATGTAGATCGATGCAGTTGTCAGATGGCTAATTCAGCATGCTGGGGCTTATACTTGCTGCACACGAATGTTATCTTTAAGAAATGCATTTATTCCCTGGACCTGTTAGTCATAAGGCAATCTGATGAGCCAGAGACCTTGGAGGGATATTTAAATCTGGTTTTTGTGAGAAGAACAAAGTTGGTAATGCGAGTTTCCCTAGACTTTAGTAAAGGAAAGTCCTGATTTTATTAAAAAAAAATGTGGGCGAATAGGATGATTCTTGACTTTATTGTTTAGTTAATTAAAACCATTACAATAAAAACAACTATCTGTTAAAATTATCTAAAAGGTTTTGTACAAAAAGCTATCTGTGACTACAAGTGAGTAGTCAGTGCATTACAGAACGGTTTAGTGCTATGTGCATTTTTTTTAAGTTGCACACTAACAACACAGGTAGCATCTAATCAGATAAAAATAAAAATCTGTTGAAATTATCTAAAAAGTTTTGAGCAAAAAACTGTGTCATAAGAAATGATAAGTGAGTGCATTACAGAACGGTTGAGTGATATGCGCATTTTTTTTAAAAGTTGCATAATAAAAGCACAAGTAGCAGCTGACCAATGCGCCGAAGCCTCAGTACCGCTTCTCCAGTTAGCGCTCGGCCGGCGCTGCTCAGGCTGCACTTGTTGTTGTTAGTTTTTGTCCTGCCATATAGTCGGTCACAGTAAACGAACACAGACGCTGCCTGACTGTGTTAACCCCTTCCGTGCTCATGACGAGCTCAGCTCGTCATGCTGCGCGGTAGCGCTGTGCGCATGACGAGCTGAGCTCGTCACGACCCCACCCGCGATCGGAATGTCCAGCACACGAGCGGAATTCCGATCGCGGTCAAGGGGTTAAACAAATTTTGCACATCTCGCCAGTTTCCAGAATGCTTAAAACAGATAGAAGATGCTTCCAGGGAAGTTCACACCCAGTCAAACTGGTCTGATTATTAGTTTTCGCTGATGGTGCAGAGAAAGGCAGCAGCTTAGCGAGTGCAACCATGATTCTTGTGAGCAGGTACGGTATTCAGTCAAAATATCGAGTTTGAAATGTCGACTTACACTAATATCGAGTTTGAAATATCGTGACACAGAAATATCGACAGCAAGAATATCGTGGTCAAGAATATCGACTTTAAGGTAAGAAATATCCTTTTTAAAAATATAGAAGTCACTAATATTGTTTGCAAAAACATAGGTGTTTAAAATATCGACTTTTTAATTAGTGTTATGTATTTTAGTATATATTTTAAATGTTTGTGATGTATTTTTTTGTATGTGTTGTTTATGTTTTTTAATATATGTGTTACATTTTTAGTAGTTATTGATTTTATTTTTATTACATTTTGCATTTTTTAGTTCCATAGCGGGTTGTGGGTTTATAGGGGAATAGGGTGGGAAGTAATTGAATTATAATACATTAATTAATATATTTATTAATAGTTTTTTAATCGAGATTTTATAATGTTAATTATGTTTTTAATATTTTTGGGTACATTTTAGGTGCTGGTTGTGGGGTTTATAGGGGTAAAGGGTGGGAAGTAATTTATTTTTAATTAATTAATAATTAGTTATTAATTAATATTAATTAATTACTCAACAATTATTTATGGTAACTGTGTAGTTGATTTTTGGTGCAGGTTGTGGGGTTTATAGGGGTAAAGAGTGGGAAGTAATTTATTTTAATTAATTAATAATTAGTTGATAATTAATATTATTTAATTAATTGACAATTAATTATGGCAATCGTGTAATTCATTTTAGGTGCGGGTTGTGGGGTTTATAGGGGTAAAGGGTGGGAAGTAATTTATTTTTAATGAATGATTAGTTGAAAATTAATTAGTGTAATTGCTTAATTATTTTTGTCTGTGTGGGTTTCGGGTTTATAGGGGTGAAGGGTGGGGAGTAAATTAATTTTATTTACTGTATAAATAGTTGTTAAATGCAATTAGTTATTTAATTGCAAAAGTTTTTTAATTGTGTAATTAATTCTTTCACAGTTTAATTTTAGGCGTGGATTGTGGGGATTATAGGTGTAAAGGGTGGGAAGTTTATTACATTTTATGTGTTTTAATTTGTTTTTTTAATTAATAATATTTGTTTGATTGATAATAAATTATGTTAATTATGCAAATACATTTTTTTATTTTCGATGTGGGTTGTGAGTTGTTTGGTGTTATAGGATAGGAGGTAAATAGACTAAATATATGTAATAATTAATGTTTTTGTTAATAAATAATTTCTAAATAGAAATATTTATTTGTTTGAAAATATTTTTTTAATTTTATTTAATATACTATTTCCAGGTATTTGTGACATGTATTTAACATTATAATATGTTTTTTTTATTAAATATATTTTTATTATAATTTTTAACATACTTATATATTTTTTTTATTTACGTTAAAAAAAAGATATTTTGTTGATGATATTTTGTTTGTTTTTAATTTTGAACTGACTGGAGTGGGAATAGTAAATTTTATCCCTCCACTATCCAACACTTTCCCTACTGTTGCACTCACTGGAGTGGGAATAATAAATGTTATCCCTCCGCGATCCAACACTTTCCCTACTGTTACACTCACTGGAGTGGGAATAGTAATTGTTACCCCTCCGCTATCCAACACTTTCCCTACTGTTGCACTCACTGGAGTGGGAATAGTAAATGTTTTCCGTCCGCTATCTAACACTTTCCCTGCTGTTGCACTCACTGGAGTGGGAATCGTAATTTTTACACCTCCGCTATCCAACACTTTCCCTACTGTTCCACTCATTGGAGTGAGAATAGTAATTTTTACCCCTCCGCTATCAAACACTTTCCCTACTGTTCCACTCATTGGAGTAGGAATAGTAATTTTTACCCCTCTGCTATCCTACTGTTGCACTCACTGGGGCGGGAATAGTAATTTTTACCCCTCCGCTATGCAACACTTTCCCTACTGTTGCACTCACTGGGGCGGGAATAGTAATTTTTACCCCTTCGCTATCCAACACTTTCACTACAGTTGCACTCACTGGTGCAGGAATAGTCATTTTTACCCCTCCGCTATCCAACACTTTCGCTACTGTTGCACTCACTGGAGTGGGAATAGTAAATTTTATCCCTCCGCTCTCCAACACTTTCCCTATTGTTGCATTCACTGGAATGGGAATAGTAATTTTTACCCCTCCGCAATCCAACACTTTCCCTACTGTTGCACTCATTGGAGTGGGAATAGTAATTTTACCCCTCCGCTATCCAACACTTTCCCTACTGTTGCACTCACTGGAGTGGAATAGTACATTTTATTCCTCCGCGATCTAACACTTTCCCTACTGTTGCACTCACTAAAGTGGGAATAGTAATTTTTACCCCTCCGCTATCCAACACTTTCCCTACTGTTGCACTCATTGGAGTGGGAATAGTAATTTTTACTTCTCCACTATCCAACACTTTCCCTACTGTTGCACTCACTGGAGTGGGAAATATAAGTTTAAAGATTTTTAAATAGTTTAATGTTTTAATTCATAATAGAATTTTTTTTTTAAATAGATTTGATGTTATTGGTATATGTATATATACATATGTATTTATATGTTACATTTTTATATAATTTCTAAAATGATAAAATACATTAAAATTATTAGTTTAATAATTGTTTTAAAGTAAATGTATATATATATTATAATTGTTATTTAATTTTTTTTAATTTTTTGTGTCCAAGGTTTTGGAACCAGCTCAGGCCCCCGCAACCAAAGAACATTGTAACGCTGCTGCTAATGCAGTCCGTGACTGCACGGAGGGACCAGCGTCATTGTAGCAGAGTCTCCAACTGCTATGGACTTTGATTTTTGCGGTGAGACGTCAAGGGGGCCCGGGGGAGACCTTGGAGCAGCAAGGACACTGTGTTATTTTAACCGCACCTACACAAGCTTAATCATGATCGCCAGCACTCAATTATGAGTTTTCTATGAGCCGACAACGAAACGCTTACCTGGCAACTAAGATGATGAATGCTGGGAAACGAAGTCTTCTGATGAGACAGCGTCCAGGCGTTCAGTGAACTAATCGACTCAGCTGGGCTCCCACCAATGGCAGCAAGATGGATCACAGATAAGCTACAGGTGGCAGGAGTCGGTGTTTGGCATTTGATAAAGGACTCAACCCGAAACGCGTCATCCCTCCGATGCTGCAATAAAGGTTTTCTTCTTGGCTCCCCGTTTGTGTCCCTCCGGTTCTTTCCATGGTGGAGTGAATCTTCTTTTGGATATTTTCGCGCCATACCCTGGGCATGATTGGGGGACCCGTCTCGTTTTGTGGCCTGAGCTCGAGGGTAACTGCTCTGCAGCTTTTTTTGTGTCCAAGGTTTTGGAACAAGCTCAGGCCCCCGCAACCAAAGAACATTGTAACGCTGCTGCTAATGCAGTCCGTGACTGCACGGAGGGACCAGCGTCATTGTAGCTGAGTCTCCAACTGCTATGGACTTTGATTTTTGCGGTGAGACGTCAAGGGGGCCCGGGGGAGACCTTGGAGCAGCAAGGACACTGTGTTATTTTAACCGCACCTACACAAGCTTAGTCATGATCGCCAGCACTCAATTATGAGTTTTCTATGAGCCGACAACGAAACGCTTACCTGGCAGCTAAGATGATGCATGCTGGGAAACGAAGTCTTCTGATGAGACAGCGTCCAGGCGTTCAGTGAACTAATCGACTCAGCTGGGCTCCCACCAATGGCAGCAAGATGGATCACAGATAAGCTACAGGTGGCAGGAGTCGGTGTTTGGCATTTGATAAAGGGACTCAACCCGAAACGCGTCATGCCTCCGATGCTGCAATAAAGGTTTTCTTCTTGGCTCCCCGTTTGTGTCCCTCCGGTTCTTTCCGTGGTGGAGTGAATCTTCTTTTGGATATTTTCGCGCCATACCCCGGGCATGATTCGGGGACCCGTCTCGTTTTGTGGCCTGAGCTCGAGGGTAACTGCTCTGCAGCTTTTTTTGTGTCCAAGGTTTTGGAACAAGCTCAGGCCCCCGCAACTAAAGAACATTGTAACGCTGCTGCTAATGCAGTCCGTGACTGCACGGAGGGACCAGCGTCATTGTAGCTGAGTCTCCAACTGCTATGGACTTTGATTTTTGCGGTGAGACGTCAAGGGGGCCCGGGGGAGACCTTGGAGCAGCAAGGACACTGTGTTATTTTAACCGCACCTATACAAGCTTAGTCATGATCGCCAGCACTCAATTATGAGTTTTCTATGAGCTGACAACGAAACGCTTACCTGGCAGCTAAGATGATGCATGCTGGGAAACGAAGTCTTCTGATGAGACAGCGTCCAGGCGTTCAGTGAACTAATCGACTCAGCTGGGCTCCCACCAATGGCAGCAAGATGGATCACAGATAAGCTACAGGTGGCAGGAGTCGGTGTTTGGCATTTGATAAAGGGACTCAACCCGAAACGCGTCATGCCTTCGATGCTGCAATAAAGGTTTTCTTCTTGGCTCCCCGGTTCTTTCCGTGGTGGAGTGAATCTTCTTTTGGATATTTTCGCGCCATACCCTGGGCGTGATTGGGGGACCCATCTCGTTTTGTGGCCTGAGCTCGAGGGTAACTGCTCTGCAGCTTTTTTTGTGTCCAAGGTTTTGGAACAAGCTCAGGCCCCCGCAACCAAAGAACATTGTAACGCTGCTGCTAATGCAGTCCGTGACTGCACGGAGGGACCAGCGTCATTGTAGCTGAGTCTCCAACTGCTATGGACTTTGATTTTTGCAGTGAGACGTCAAGGGGGCCCGGGGGAGACCTTGGAGCAGCAAGGACACTGTGTTATTTTAACCGCACCTACACAAGCTTAGTCATGATCGCCAGCACTCAATTATGAGTTTTCTATGAGCCAACAACGAAACGCTTACCTGGCAGCTAAGATGATGCATGCTGGGAAACGAAGTCTTCTGATGAGACAGCGTCCAGGCGTTCAGTGAACTAATCGACTCAGCTGGGCTCCCACCAATGGCAGCAAGATGGATCACAGATAAGCTACAGGTGGCAGGAGTCGGTGTTTGGCATTTGATAAAGGGACTCAACCCGAAACGCGTCATGCCTCCGATGCTGCAATAAAGGTTTTCTTCTTGGCTCCCCGTTTGTGTCCCTCCGGTTCTTTCCGTGGTGGAGTGAATCTTCTTTTGGATATATTATATTATATGTGTGTGTTTAACTTTTTAAAATTAAGTTTATTTGTTATATTTGTTAAAATGTATATTAAATCTAATTTATTTTTGTAATTAATTTTATTCTTTAATACATTTAATATTTATTAATTTATTTTATATATGTATATAAAAAACGATATTTTGTACAACTATATTTATGACATCGATATTTCCCCCCCAATATTTTTGTACTTACCATTATAAGTATAGGATGTAGATATTTCTGACATCGATATTTTTGTATGGGGATATTTTGGGTGTCGATATTTTGTCAGTGTACCAGCAGGTACATAACCGGCCATCCCTTTTGTCTCTATGGTCAACTCAGGCTGGATTAAAGTCTTTCTATTGGCAGAGCTAACAATCGCATGTATAATATCTGCCTGTGGGTTTTCCGCATTTATGACTTCCAGGAAGTACGGTTGCAGTTTCCCGGCAAGATAGGAGACAGTTATGGCCTGTGCCAGTGGTGAGTTGACTAGAGTTAGTAGGTCTTGGTCTCTTGAGGTCACCTTTAGTTGCCAATTAATGACCTTTTCCAGATGTTAAATGGAATGTCCCCTGCTTGGAAGGCTGTTTCTTCAATCTGGAGAGACTTCATAGCATTTCATACTTGGGTGTGCCAAGGATTGCCCGGAGTTTTGAAGATTAATGTTTAGGGGCCTTTTAGTGATTGCCTGTGGGCCTTCCTAGTCCTGATGTAATATTTCAGCATAGTGGCTTGGCAGCCTAGTGTTTGAATCACAAGGCCCAATTCCAGCCAAAGCCTAGAGCATCAAGCGTATCGTGGTTGTTGGAAAGTTTTCTTGTACGCTCTACAGTGGGATTGGTCCAAGGCTGAGTCTAAGGCCCCTGGTAGGCAAGGTGGCCATATTTTAAGGCTGGGAGAAATGTTGCCTTCTTTACCGTTAGTACTGGGGCCGCCGATGCACTGCCTAATCGCCGGTTCAGTTGGCCGATCCCATACGTAACTGCGGCACTTTTTTTTATTGAGTGCATTTACCTGGTCCACTGCTGTGCTATTTTCACTAAACCAGATTTCGAGGTTGTTGTATTTCCTTGCTGTGCTGATGATCTTGCAGCCTAGGCACCAGGAGATATTCTTTTTATACCTGCATCTTCTGGATATAAGGACTTTTGTTTTTCCTGGTTTACTTGGAAATGGTTAGCCTGATTGAATGTGTTCACAGCATTCAAAGCCCACTGTAGACCAGTTTTAGTGTGATCCATAATCACTATGTCATTCACATATTGGATTATTTGTAGCTTGATGTTTCCTAGCTTAGGCAGGGCCAGCAGCCGGGCTCCAAGGTTTTCCTAACTCGGCTGTGTACAAATTAAACAGCAGGGGGGCCAGGACACAGGCCTGCTTTAGGCCACAATTTGTTCCGATTTTTGGGTGACTGAACAAAGCCTGGTTTTCATTCAGACTCATGCCCCTTAGTACATTGAGATTACGGCTCTTAACCGTATAGGGTGTATGCCCCATGCGTCCAGCTTCCACCATAGGCTTGCCCTTTCTACCCTGTTAAATGCTGCACTGTAGTCAATAAGGCAGCAAAAGAGCAGTGGACTGTTGTTTTTGATGGCTTGATGCCTCAGGAAAGAAAGTGCTAGGATGTTGTCCATAGTTGAAGTCCCTGTTTGGAAGCCGGATTGGAAAAACGGTAAAATCTGTTGCTCTTGAACCAACATTTCTAGCTGCTCCAGCATGGTACGTGCATAAACTTTAGCCTCTACGTCAAGGAGCTCAACTAGGCGGTAGTTTGAGGCTACGGAGCAGTCCCCGTTTTTGCATATGGGACATAGGATGAACCTTTTCCAAGTATAAGGGACTATCGCAGTCTGAAACGCATTTATGAAAAATGTGGTCAGCATCTTTGCCCAGGTATCATGGGCGCATTTAAACAAGGATGCTGGTAAGCCATTGGGACCGGGAGCTCCGTCCTTTCTCATGTGCTTGATGATGCATTCAACCTTCCTGCTGCTTGTTTGTTCGGCTACTGCATGATGGGCCTCACGTTATTGGAAGGATAGATCATGCCCTGAGTTGTCTCTGTACTCGGCTGGGTGGCTGGCTCCCCAGTAGAAACATCAACGGAGGAGATTTGCTTAATGACCATGACCCCGGACTGACTGGTGACCGATGGGCTGGCCAGATTGTTGATGTATAACTGCTTCTTGGCTTGCTGTTTATTAAGATAGCAAGTTAGTGTCAAGAAAACTCATTCAAGACCACATTAATCAGCAATACTGGGATAAAAATACAGACAATAGAGAACCAATCAGGTACGACCACTGGCGGCCCTCAACATTTTGAACAGGTGTAACACCGAGGCTGGGATTGCACACAGCCTGATGCATGAGCATTCAAATCCATTTAGAAGAGGATGACACCTGTGTGCTTGACTGTCTAGAGAATATTTACTTAGACTATGGTGAGGCTGTTCCAAATAACAATGACTTACTAGGTTACTGTAATTTCTCAACTGCAGCAAGATTTTCAGGGTGCTGATGTGGAATATCACCCAAGTGAGAATGGTGTCAGAACACACATACTCATCGACCTATACATTCCTCTTAATAATCTGTCTGCAACCTACATGTCACTCATTCCTTAAGTGTTCATGTTCTGTGAGCGATGAAAGCTTGCACAACTCTGCGATGCTGGGCTGTTCTGAGGAAATGAAGTCTTGCACGTATTTCCTTCTGTGAGAGAGGAAAGCTTACTTTTCCACTGCCGTACTGTCCCTGTTCTGTGAGGAACTAAAGCTTGCACTGCTGCTGCCCGGTTGGTACCTGCTTGTGCTGAGGCTATCCTAGCTGTACCTGTCCTCTGTAAGAGGGATGCTTGCAGTATTTCGCCCAAGGTGTAGCTGTTCTATGAAGACGGGTGTTTCCACTGCTGTTGCCCCATCTTACAAAAAAACAGAGAATAATTTGAATGCCCTTGCATTATATTCCTAGGCCAGTCAGAAGCTTTTATTGTACCCAAGGCAAAACTTGTTGTGGGGCCCTGACCCAGAGACCCTGCTTTCAATCACAGCTTCTCAGCTTGACTAAACTGTGTGACCCAGGGCAATTTTCTTCCCTCTGCTTCTTTTTTCAGTGATGATCATATTTGAGAGCAACTTGAAATAATTTAGTTCAAGATGTACTCACCTGTATATGGTTAAATAGACCATAATGTTGCTCCATTTATGACATCAGTAAAGGCCATCAATAGGAGGCATAAGACAACCGACTTGCCTCGTGTGTCACTAATACAAAATTTTATCAGGGCGGAAGGGGTGAATAATGTGATATCCATCCAGGTTCTGAAGTCCACAATGTCTAATCATGAAACAAGGCTGCAATCGCAGCTTCCAAGTTTGACCAAACAATGTGACCCTAGGCAATTACTTTTCTCCACTCTGCATCCTTTTCCATCTGCACCACACTTGAGAGCACCATGAAATATCTCAGGATGCACATTGTAAAACAACCTCTCTTTTGCTTGGTTTAAACGGCCATAATATTGATCCATCTATAAGAATAAAAGTCTTATATAAGAGGAAACAAGACAACTGATGTGCCTCTTGAGTCATTAATAAAATTGCCACAGCAGTAAGGGTGAGGTTCACTAATTTTAATAAAGGCCACTCAGACCAGTGGTACAATCTAAGGTACTAAAGCGAAACAATATAAAATGCACTTTTTTATGTAAAGGTTTGTACCTCAGCTATAAACTAAGTGGCAGCCACTGACAATTTTAGAGCAGGAGGTCCAGACTGAACTGAGACCTGTTCCCTTAAGCCTCCACACCACTGTTTTTACACACAGGATACAACACATTTGGGGTTGCAGAGAATAATGGGACCAGACGGTTATCCCCTGACTACCACTGCTCTATTGGTGCTTGCAATGAGTCTGCAGATTCTTTGGTATTGGGTATATATATATATATATATATATATATATATATATATATATATATATATATATATATATATATATATATATATATATATATATATATATATATAGTGCAGTTTCAAGGACTATGCTGCCCACACCCAGTCAGTTGTGAGTGCGGCGTGGCGGCATGGGCACGGTCTGTTTCATAGTGCAGGCTATGATTACAGTGACTCACCCTGTGAAACATTCTGCATACTGACAGTGATTACAGTGACTCACCCTGTGAAACATTCTGCATACTGACAGTGATTACAGTGACTCACCCTGTGAAACATTTTGCTTACTGACAACCTTGCCAATAGCCTGTTGTGAGTCCTGCCCCATTGTCCCTCCCCATTTAAGGCTGGTGAACATGCCGAATGAAGCAGGGACCAAGTACCAAACATGTTGATGGAAAAGAGAAGGATCCGTTTCTCAGCCCTCCTATTTTTAATCATGTGGTAGGCAGACCCCAGTAAAAACATTTTTAGCTCCCCCACATGACATTTTAATTTAGGTCTGACAGTTTAACAAAGGGGGTACATAAATGTTGGCATAAGTGACATATCCTCGCAAAAACTAGGAAACCCATAACTAGGAGACTGTACAACCAGTCCACACTAGTACTGAAAAATAGTTCCCACTGCAAGAAATGTAACCCACTGATACAGCATACCGCATTAGGGAGGTGAGAATTCATCATCCTATACGAGTACATGAATGTATGGCAATTCTATAGCATGTTTGGTTATTTCTTGCAGGAGTTTTGCACTTTCTCTATGTTTATGTCTGTGTACAAAAATTATACAACAGTCCTTTAATGCCTCCCATTCACTCTGTACTGCGTTACCTTCCTGTTTTGTCCCGGTCCTTTATGTGAGAAAGAATTATTGTGTGATGTTCTTTCTGCTGCTGGCACCTGTCCATAACCTATTATTTGTGTTAGGGAAGGTTTGCTGCAGCTGTCCATGTTGTACCTCTATTGTTCGTGAAGCTCGGTATAAAACGTTCCACTCTGCATAATAAGAAATGAGCTACATTTATCATGCTTGTTTTAATGCATGACGTGACTGAAAGCGCGAATCCTCACAACATATATGAGCAGAGTTTACTTTTGATTTTGTGCGTGAAACAAGCTGTTTTTAAAATGGAGCGGGCAACTTTGAAATTTTTTGAAAGATAGCTGACAAGTGGCTCCATGTCTTGTATAACACCTCGGGCCCATTTTTGGCATTTCAGCCAACAGCATTTTGCATGCAGGGGTTTTGATCCCATAATGAAACTGTTAAACACAAAACTACAAGCCCCACAATGCAACAAGCTGTTGGCTGGAAAAAAATAGATGATGGTATGTATGTCAAAATGCCAAAGTGCAGAGTGAACTGCAAAATAAAATTTAGTTGCTGGCCTTTTTACCTGTTATCCTTGTAGGCAATCAAGGGTTAAACTGCCCAGTGGGTGAGAGGTCAGTGTAAGCCTTTGAGATACAAATGTAAACATCTCTTGCTAAATGGCTAACATTCACACTCTTTGAAAAACCAGCTTCCTAAAAGGACCTATTTACCGGAGCATCAGCAAGTAAGACATGTTGATGCACAAAACTATCCTAAAATCCAACTTATAAGGCACGCCAATGACTAGGACCAGGAGTGGTGTTGTCCTGACACAGACCTTGGTGCTCCCCAACTGGAGCCGTCACTTTTAGTCAGTTGACTAAGCTTGGCTGCAGGTGAGAAGCATTCTTCTAAGAATGTCAGACAAAGGGTGGTCGTTTCAAAGCTTTATATAAAGAATTAAAAGGCATTGCATATAGAACATGCCATAAGTCAGTCCAGCGGCAAAGCGTACAAAACATAAGTACAAAGAACTCAGTACAGTTCTAAGTGAAATGAGGCATAGATTTGTACATAGAAATTTGCACGTCCTTTTACAGGACTTTAGACAAAGACGTTCATACATTCTACATGAGTACATGGTTGTCAGGATATGCACCAATGCAGAACGAGCAAGAAGAAACATTTCAGCAATTCAATTAATACATGGTACAGCAATGGCCTGGGACGGTTGAAATGTCCTTGGCTGGGTACAGAAGGAGAAAGATCTTTGGGAACATTTCTCAGATTATTACTGTGAGTCTTGCAGTTCTTTATTTAGAGCGAGAAGAACAACAACAGTTAACATGTGATGTTTTGTGATGTCGGTGCAAAATGGAGGACACTGTAAACACAACCGAGGTTAGCGTAAGCCCCAATTTATGATGCAGTTAATATGCAGAAAAGCAGTTCTCAAAAACCCCCCCTGATGATTTTTAAGTCATCAATTCAATTCTTTATTACAGAACATCATTCATTTATTCAGCACATAGGCACAGCATCCCCAAACGTGAATAACTTTGCATACTCCGCTCTCCTTTGCAAGGAGTAAATGCAGCGCAAGGTGATTTTGCATAATCATAGCTCTCATTGCAAGCATCTCTTTATTTTATCACTGTTAAGGCACCTGTTGTGTTAGTGTCAAGCCGGTCAACTAAAGTGGATAATTTTTTAATCTTTACATTATTTAATGCCACTCCTACAGATGGTATGAGCGCGCCAAAGATATCACTAAGAATCTGTTTTGAGCTACATTTGCCCCCCCCTTATATGTTGCTTAAGAGGAAAGTCCAACGTATTAGTATGATAAATCCTTAGGAAAACTAATGCTCCATAACAACTACCCATCCAGTTATGTGGTAGCTGGAAATAAGCTGACTTACCACATACATAATAGATTTCTTTTATCTTTGCGTCAAAATCCGAAAAGGTTTTCTCTTTAACCAAATTGCTATGTTCACATTTGCTCCACCCTAGTTTTTCAACAGTTTGTTTCCCTCTGGCTGCCATATAGTGCATAAAGTTCCCTTCTTAGTGACCTCAATATTTTATCTAGGAGGTGGTTCCTTTGGCGTCTCCTCACCCTTCCGAATGATATGTTCAGCACTGGTCTTTCCTTCTCTTAACTCATCTATCCTTATCCTCTCATCCAATTAATCTATGAATACCCTCTTGTCTTGGTTAATTTTGCAGATTACATCATGCATGCTCTGATTAGTGGTACTCACGTAAGTCATGGGGTAAAGAATTTCATCATATACTAACGCTGATCCCTTGATTTAAACCTTTTGTAAGAGCGAGACGTGTTTAGTAGCCCACAAACACAGATTTTTACCACACACAATGGGTACCTCTTCTAATAGATCATCAAAATAAAACAGTTTGATGGACAACTGACGATAGAAGAGATTTAAGAAGACTGAGCAAAAAAAGTAGTAGGACAGAGGTAAGTGAAAATATATAGGCCAGGGCGGTAAACTCTGCTCCGCTCGTGGAGTTTGTGGAATACGGGCACTCTGCGCCTAGGCGGGAGTTCCTGGATTCCGCCTTACAAGCGTGAAGCAGAGTTTTTTTTTCTGTGTGCTCACTTGAGATTTGTTTTGGCACTCATGCCAAGATATCATCGGGCCACTAGCGAGCGGGCGCAAGACCTCACATGGCTTCTGGCCGCGACGGCGCCAATGTAGTGCCAATCGCGAACGCACCACTTAAGTAGCTTTTGTGCTTGAGAAGCAGCTAAATCTACAGTAAGAGTCTTTCGAGTGGATTTTCTTCTCTTCTTGTTTTTTTGTGTTGTTTTTACTTTTTTTTCCAGCAGGAAGGAAGTGCCCCAGAGACTCCAACATCCTGTTCCTGTCCAGCAGGCTCCTCACAGTGCTTTGTCCATCTCCTGGTCAGTTTTTATTTGGATTTGGTGCTGGGAGGATCACTCTCTTTGTCTGCTGCATATATACCATTGGATTTAAGGACTTTGTATTTGAGATTTCACAAGTAATTTCAAAAACTCTTGTATAAGGGTGTTGTTTGGTTGATAGAGGACATCCAGCAGTATTTATTTGTACTTTTATTCAAATTTTCAAAGTTATTGTGGCGGGTGGCCTGCAGTTTCAGTAAGGGCCTAGTTATATTTTGCATTTGCAATGTTGCACAATTCAGTACATTTTCTCCATGTTTGTCAAATTTGCAATATTTATTTATTTTACTATGTCGCCTAGACTGCCAAGGGTCCATCCAGTCAGTAGGCCTAGGTCGTGCTAGTCATGGGTGCATGAAACAACTGTTTCTGTTGTATATGTTGTTTTAAAACAAAATTTAGGGCTGGGATGGCACTGGATTAAATTAAAAATGTGGTGTTTTTTTTTGTATTTCACAATTTTTTGTGTACAAAAATTGTATATGTGGGGTAATATTTGATGCCTTGGGAGGATGTGTGTTGTTGTTATAGCTCAGTTAATTTTAGTTTTTGGCATTGCTGAATTAATGATAGTGCTTTCTTCAGTGTTGCCTTGCCTCCTTTGTCTGTCCAGTGGGTGTGTGTGTGTGTGTGTTTGCCATAGGCCACCATTGATTTGTCTTTGTTCTCCATGCCATGTGGCCGGGGGCCATTTTGTGGAGTCTGTGGCCATAGGCCTGAATGTGTTCTGTTTGTTCCCCATGCCTCCTTGCTCACTGTTGTTGTTTGGCCATGTGGCTGGCAGCCATTTTGTGCATCCAGCCAGTGTGCCTTTGCCATAGGCTTGCAGGTGTTCTTTGTTCCCAATGCCTCCTTGCTCGCTGTTGTTGTTTGACTATGTGGCACTGGTTGGCAGCCGTTTGGTGCATCCAGCCAGTGTGCCTTTGCCATAGGCTTGCACGTGTTCTTTGTTCCCATGCCTTCTTGCTCGCTATTGTTGTTTGACCATGCGTCATTGGCTGGCAGCCATTTTGTGCATCCAGCCAGTGTGTCTTTGCCATAGGCTTACATGTGTTCTTTGTTCCCCTTGCCTCCTTACTTGCTGTTGTTGTTTGACTATGTGGTAATGGCTGGCCTGGCTTGCATGGATGAATGTGATATCAGTTTAATAATATGCTTGAGGATCATTGTAGTATGTATATTAAGAATACGAATTGGATGAACAGTGCTTATATATTACATGCATTTTTTTTATTTTTTTTATTTTACCCTCACAATAGGTTTCTTCTCATCCTCCCATACAAACATCGGGATTATTGTTCTTTTATTCAATTTTTTTAATTTTAATTTTAATTTGTTTGTAATTTCTTTTTAATAAAAAAATGGCTTCTTCTTTTCTTTTGCCTCGGTCGTTCCATCCATCCATCCACTATAGGCACACAGCCATGCAACAGCATTCAGTTTTTTTAGGTATAATTCCATTTCCTCCTGAATACCCTGGCTGCGGTGCACTGCAGGCACATCAGCGTCATTCATTTTATATTGATTATTCAATTTCCCCCTGGACCACATTGCCTGCCGTTGGCGCACACTAACCTCCATTTTTTTACAGATTGTTACTCCATTTACCCATGCAGTTCCCTGAGTGCCGCAGGTGTCTGCTTTAGAATATATGGACATAAAGGAAAGAGCTCCATCTGTGCTTTGTGTTATCCTGATGGGAAATTAAATGTAATGGTGTGGTAGTGTGGTTTGACTTTAAAGTGATTGATTTATTATTACCTAAGTAGCCAACCACACTAATATTGCCTTTGTCTGTACTAATTCAAACTGCAAGAATGCCAGGTTTCACTAAATGTTTTCTTGCTTGTTTGCTCTTAGGTGCACAAGAGAAGACAGACATCACCCACAGTACTGCCAAACAGAAGGCCTGTACAGTGACGTCAGTCCTCCAATCTCTTCCGTTTGTGCAGCTTAGTGCCCCTGCCAACTGAGAGCTATAAGATGGTCCCAAAGAAAGTTGCTCCCAAGAAAGTGGTCAGTGTGAAGAAGCAGCTTTCTACCAGTGGCGTGTCGGCCCAAATCTTTTTCGGACAACGTCGTGTGCCTGTCGCTCCAGCCTCCGGGAAGCAAGCTGGGAGCAGCACTCCTGCATCAACAGCACCACCCCAACCTAAGCCCCAGACCATGTCTGTCAGTGAGGCAGCCACTGCAATCATGGAGAGACCGATGAGCAGTGACGATGAATTGGATTTGTCCCTTTCGCAAAGTAATACCCAATCATTTCAAGAAACAGCAAAGTGGACAGCAGCCAGAAATCTTCCTGATGTTGGAGCAGAACAGGAGGTCGAGCTTCCTGCCGAGCAAGAACCTCCTGTTTTAGAATCATTGGCTCCCAGACCTCCAGCAAGGAAAAAGAAGGGTACTACTCCACCATCTTCTTCAAGCACCAATCAATCAAGTAATACTTGTATAGCATGACTTATCACCCATGAGGGTATCCAGGCACTGTTTTGCAGTTATCAGTTGAAGTGCCAAGTCTTGAGTCCGTTCCTGAAGTGGGTTAGCGGGGGTGTGGTGCGGAGATGAAGGGGGAGGACGTTCCAGGCTTTGGCGGCGAGGTTGGAGAAGGAGCATCCTCCAGAGCGGCAGCGGTGGATACTTGGTATCTGTGCAAGGGCGAGGTAGGTGGAGGGGAGATTTCTGGTCGGTCAGTGGAAATGCAAATGGTGGTTCATGTAGGCTGGTCCTTGGTCATGGAGGGATTTGTAGGTGTGGGCCAGAAGCTTGAAATGGCATCTCTTCTGGACAGGGAGCCAGTGGAGGTCCTTCAGGTGCTGGGTGATGTATGTCCTCTTGGGCAGGTTGAGGATCAGTCTGGCTGCAGCATTCTGGATCATCTGGAGTCTTTGCGTGACTTCAGTTCGTCAAGGTAAGCCTGGTTCACATAATGGTACTGGAGGCCAAACGACCCATATGAAAAAACACCACGCAATCCAGTGGGAGGAGCACCTTCAAAAAATTGCTGAACATGGTTGTGGTGGTGAAAGTGAGGAGAGCCGGGGAACATCAGCTACAAGTCCAATCATGGTAGAAGGTGATGATGAGGAAGAAGAGGGTGACATCCTTGTGCAAAGCAGCCCTGTCCTCAGCAGTGTGCCAGCAGAATCACCCACCTCAGCGACTTTACAATGGCACAAGACTCAGAGTCAGATGGAGACACCACGGCTTACAGTGACTGCCCCACCACAACGCGCACTGAGTCTACCTAACACCTACTTCTCAAAAGTCGCCTGCGTCAGTGGTCCCAGAAAAGAAGAAAAAAATACAGGCTACTATTACGGGCATGTTTAGTCAGGAGGGGTCCAATGACTGCAACCACCCAACGGCACATTTGTACAATGGGAAGCTGGCAAGAATGTTAGCCCTGGACCTCTGTTTTTCAAATCCCATGCTCACCATTGCTCAGAATAAATTACAATTACTAGTTTTTGTTACAATATGTGGTATTCTTTTCTTAATGTGTCATGATGGTAGTAGTCTGTCCTCAGTCTTTCTAAAGTTGTAATATAAATGTATATGTTTAACCTACTAACTCTCGGTTTTTCTTTCACTTTAGTTGCCTGTGATCCTTTTGAGTAATCCTGCAGTTGGAGATCACCTAGGTGGGATTGGGACCTCGCTGTGATGCCTTCACTGTGAGTGCACTACCATTACCATAAAGAAGGCATCTTGGGAAACCCTCCAGGTGTTGGAAGATTGACAGAGGGAGCAGCCACCAGCAATCACTTCATCTATTCAGGTAAGAGAACTATGGGGTGAAGTGAACTACTTTACTCAGTACATAACTAACTTGTACTGCAGATAAAATAACTTAATTATTGATCTATGTTTCTGTAGGCAATATAGGGAATGGCAGCATACTCTCCTAACTGGCATACACTTTAAGAAATAGTAAAGATAGGCTGCGTGAAAAGGCATCAGTGCAAAGTTGAAGCAAAACACATAAAAAAACTTCAGACACAAAGGGGATTATAAAAGATTTCCCCTGTGGTAACATAAATATAATAAAACCCACCCTCTCCACCCACAGCAGGCCCACCCCTCTCCCACATTATTTCCCCCATCCCCAACGAATGTTCAAAATAAATATAAATCATGTCCAAATTGTCCAAAAATACCCTGCCCAAATTCCCGTCCTCTCCACCCACAACAACTCCCTCCCACCAAAGTAAAACATTAAAATACTAGTTTGAAGAGGGCATTCTCCAAGAGGATGTCTAGATGTTGGATGTGGGCCTTGAGGCATGCTATTCGACGGCTCAAGTGCACCAGCTCGAGAAGCAAGCTGTGATGGAGAAGCTGGTCTGAAAGGGGGCGGTACAAGAACAAGCAACGGCAGCTGTGAGCTGCCGGCAATGCTGATGTGGCCTGGAGGCTGAAGGCCCAGGCGGTGGGCCGGTGGGCTGGTGGAACTGGGCCCAGGAGCAGGGGCATGTGCCGGGCCCTCCTCATCCACCTGCTGCTGGAAGTGCTCACTGGTGGCCTCCAGTCACTGCCGCCAGAGCCGAGTTGCGATCTCCTTCCGGAATCAGGCTCTTAGTCTGCAGCAGCAGGGTAAGGTACAGGGAAGAGGCCGGGTAGGTGGGGTAGAGGTTTTGCTATAGAATAGTGGGGGGGGGGGGGTCACTGATTATGTAGATTAGGCTTAGTCAGTCCCTGTAGTTGAAACTGAAAGTTGATGATTGTCAAATTTGAACAGGCATACATCCATTATGGAAGCCATATGAACCACTTGTCCTGTAACATGTGGCGCATTCCATAAATGTTTTTTTCCAATGTTTCTGGTAGGCTGGGACAGAAGAACTTAAGAACGAATAAAGGAGTGCGGTACTAGGAGGTGAGTGACTGAGTGGGCACTGGGAGGTAAGAGAGAATTTCGGTTTGCAATCCATTGAAAGTTTAGTAAATGCTACATTAACAGAAGCAGATTCACATTGCACAGCCAACACTGCAGTGCAGTATTGAACCTTTCTGCAGTTTGGTGGGATTATGGCCCATGGGTCGCAACTCACGAAGTGCCATGGGCAGGGAGGTCATGGGTGAATGATCGGTGGGATCGACCTCAATTAACAAATACCATGGGTATACTAGTAATTGTCAATAACCATAGAAATGTGACTTACCATCACCCGTCCCTGCCGCAGTAGACTCCCCCTTCAGCTGCTGCTGGCGCACTGGTGCTGCAGCCCCCATCACTGGTGGTCTGTGCAGCAAGAAAAAACATTGCACATTTTAGATGCCAGATACACCTCCCCATTTTAATTTTTTTAAACAAAATACAACAGCAAAACAGACTACAGTTCAGTTTGCAGTATCTCCGCTCCCATCTAAAATATCACTTTGTGTAGCTTGCTGATTAACAATGCTATAAAAACCAGTAGTGAAGCCAACCGTAATGGAGGGGCAGAGATATGATGACTGTGAGTCATTTAAAGTGCAATGAAGAGGTAGAATAAATTGGTCAATAAAGGACATATGGTTTTGGTTGGCAAATGCAATGGGACTGTCCTCATACTACTCTCCTGCCATGCTGAACTGTCATCGAAACTGCTGGGATTCTGAATAATACATACAACACAGCATTGGGTGGGGGGGTCACCATAACCATGGCCACTCTCTCATCATTTGAGAATGAGCAAGAAATGGGAAGCCTTCTCAACAAACAAGCATAGAAGAGCTTGCTTGTGTCTGCAAACTCTGCAATCTTCACACTAGATGACCTAATCTAGTGTCTTAGACTTACAGTACCAGTCCACAGGGTATAGCGATAGGGGAGAGGAACAGCATAATCAAGCAGAAGAAAGCTTAAGCAACAGATTAGTACAGACACAGGAGGAAGTCAGCTACAGAAACAAGAAATATAGAAAAAAGGATAATGCAGGTAGGGGTACGTAACAAGAATAAACATTAAATAGAATGATGAGCATTTAAAAAAAAGTAACAGTATAACAAAACGGAGGAAAAATGTATCTAATGGGGAGAGGTAAAAGTTAGAGACATAAATACTATTAATGAGAACTTACTGTGTCCAGCAGAGCCATCCGCCATGGCCGCAGCACTGGTGGTGGAACTTCCACCCACCACAGCACTGGTGGTGGCACCCTCCTCGGCCTGACCCTCTAATGCCCTCTTCTTGCCCTTGGGAGCTGAAGAAATAAGGAAGAGAACAAAATATATTAGTGGTACAGTTAATCTCCTATAAAATATTTTGGCAGGCAAACGCAGAAACATATTGAGATTATAATTTTCTAAAACAGAATGCTTATACTATCCGGTTGACCTATTCTTAATTTCCGAAACCTTACCTAAGCCCTATTCCGAATTTCCTAAACTACATTTGGAAGTATTTGATATTTGCTTCACAAATCTAAACCCCTTTGCTGGGCCAACTCAGTCAGTTTTCCTTTTCAATGTATAGATGCATATTTTGCATACTACATCATTGGAAGATTGCTTGGGACTGTACAAGCTACATAAAAAGAAACACACAGAGAAAACTAACTCACCGATAATATATTACTACTACTACCACAGTACCACTATCTTAGTGACAGTAGGACAGAGGAGTCAGCATATCTTCTTACATAATCAGCCTAAGCGAGCACCTACAGCAACGCGCAGAACTAGGTAGCATGGAGGACCTGGCTTGCTCAAATTGGATCGCATAATATTTGTAACGGTACGTTACATAAATTTAACTTACCTTTGAGTGTGAGCAGCATGCTATTTGGAAAAAAATAGTATTATAAGATAGGAGGACACAACAAATTAGTAATAATTAATTATTAGTACTCACCAAGTTGCATGACCTGGACGCCCAGCAGGTCGAGTAGGTCCCTCTCCGGGTCCAGGATGTCAGCCCTGCAGTGCATCAGCTGCTGCTGGGTGCGCCGTATCCCAGTGTGCTGGCGAACGCAACTGCGCACCCTCCCCCACAACAGCCAACTCTCCCACAGGCCATACCCACTCCCGAGCCTGCCGCCTGCTGATAGCATGGTGGGGAGTTGGCACTGCACACAAAAAACAAGTGCGGCCACCTCCTCCCTGCTAAAAATGGCAGGAGGCTGCACCCCCTGGCAGCACTGATGCCCACAGTGTGTGCGGTTCGCTGCAATGGTGCCACATGTCCCATGCTCTGGCATGGCACTGGGTGAATAAGAAAAAAAGAAACCCTAGAGGAAGAGAAGGAATAGACTATAGATGGAGAAAATAGGAAGTTAGGGGAAAAGTAATTAAAATCACAGAAAATAAAAAAAAGAGGCCAAAACATAAAATACACAAATATACACACTAAGGAAATAAATGTAAAACAGGGGAGGATAACTTAAATAAAGTTAGGATGAGAAAGATATAATTAGGATTCAGACGTAGGCCCAGCACTACGCACAGAATAGGAAAAACAAAATGGCTGTGCATGCAGGTGGCTGCGTGGTGCCGTTCGCGTGCGCGTTGCTATGCGGAGCCTACTAGTCACACCAATCAGCGTGAACAGGCAACTGAGCACAACTCCGCCTACTCGCGTGGAGTTCGCAGAGGTTTTTTTCACTCTGTGTAATTCGGCAGAGTGGAACTCCACCCACTCCTAATAATATGCTGCTCCCTTGGCTACCGAAGCTGGAAGATAGGAACAAACGAAACAGTCTTCCACCTCCATGACCTTCACATATTCTGATAATATACATTGTAACTATACACACTTTTATGCTGACAAATGTGTGGCACCTTACTTTTAGGTGGGGAAGGCCTAACTACAAGTTCAAATTAGAGTTGATTGACATATGAGGAATATCTCCTCCCAATGAATAGACATCCAAAAGCCATCCAAATATGGTAACAGAAATGGCAACTGCCAAACTAACAAGCAACATTTTACAATGTTGCTGCACCATGTTAATATAAATCAGATCAAGGAATCTCAAGTAGAGAGATTAGTCCTCTAGATATTATTCTATCATCTCTACCCTATCTCAGAAGCTACTGGGATTTTTTATTTTGCGTATACTGGAGGCCTAAAGGAGCTATAGCCCTCAAACCATAACCCTAACTCACTATCCACCCTTCGAACTGTTGTCAATGGTAAGCGTGAACAGGCTCTCATCACAGCGTTTCCAGTCTCTGGGATGCTCGTCAACGTCAGTCAAGCAGTTGTCAGACTTTTTTTTTGGGCAAGATATGTCCCGTCTGGACCTGAATACTTCTGACTGATTTCTCTCTCTTATTTGGGTCGTTTAGTACAGGTCGAATCCAGGCTTTTATCCACAATGTCAATCTGGTCAACCTGTTCTTGTTCATCTAACTCACCATCTTCCCTAATCGTCTCATCTTAGGTGTCAACACTCTCTTTCAGTTGGAAGTCGTTTTTGGCCAATCTTCTTCAGTTGGGCCTTGACCCTTGGGTGCTTGAGATCTCTGGCTCTGATAAAGTGGATTCGTTCTCCAAGGTGGAGCTTCCTTGCCCTCCTCCCACCTCTGTTTCTTGCAAGGTTTTCTGCAGCAGATTGGGTTCAGCCTTCCATGAATTTCCACTGTCCCGGTGGATGCAAATTCTCAAGTCAGCAGTCGGTGTCACAGTAGTTGCTTGGGCAACAGCACTCTCATCATTCTCTTGCTCCAAGCGATGTTTCTCAGATGTTGACAGTGGATCCTCAGCCTCATCGTCCTCTTCTTCCAAAGTCTTAGACACCTCAAACCTGGGGCAACTTGAGGAATAAGTGGATGTTGGCTCCGCTTCTTCCTCTTTGTGCCTTACCCTCTTGGTATGGGAGGCGTGAATCCAGTTCAGCAGACCGGCGTACTTGACAGAAGTGTCAGTCACCATGATCACCTGGTAGGGTCCTCTCCAGCACTCCCCCAGACAGGATTTGCAGACGTGTTTCTTGATGTGGGTCCAATTCAAATGCTCATCAGTACCAAGGGTAGGGCGTCAGGCCATTTGAGCAATGTAGATGCACAGGCTTTAGCCAATTTATATGTGATCATCCCATTCAGTCTTTTAACAATACTCGATGGCTCGAGTCTGTAACTACAGTGGAATCTCTGGGCAATCCCTAAAGCTATACACAATAACATTAATATATCACTCTTAAAGTGAGTTCCTTGATCCAATTCAAGATGAACTGGCATCCCGAATCACGGTATCAACTCCCGCAGGAATAGTTTGGCAAATATTAGACTGTCACATCTCTTGGTGGAATATGCCTCAACCCATCGCCCCATTGTGAGAACAGACACACAATGACGTGGATGTACCTCAATTGGTTACATCGGGGCATCTCCACAAAGTCAATTTGGAGGTGTTTGAAGGGACCATCATACTTTTCAATGTGACTCATGGCTACAACAACCCTCTTGGCCATATTCTGCTTTTGGCAGACAATGCAGCATTGACAGAAACTCTCTACCATTGATCTGAAATGGAGATTTTACCAGTGTGACCGGAAGGTAGACACCATCCCATTTCTGCCCACATGAGTTGGACCGTACATGTGTCGTACCATCGCGGGCAGGAGGGAATCAGGGAGAACTGGCTTTCCCTCTCCAGATACCCAAATGTCACTGGCATCCCTTACACATCTCACCCTTTCCAACTTTGATTCTCTAACTCTGGGGCAATATGTTGCAGTTCCGTCAGCTCATTAAAAGTATGCAGGGTAGTCAGTAACATGTTGGAAATACTCTCTCCTTCTGCATTACGTGGTTCACCCAAATGGAAGGTGCTGGACTCAAGAGCGCAATATTTGGCAATTTCTACTGCATACAGGTTACCTCTGGTGACAAAATCGCTATCCCTCTTGTGTGCAGCACACTTCACCATAGCAATTTCTTTTGTCATTTGCAGAGAGTCAACCAAATTTGAAAGATATAACCTATTTCAGATGGGGATACCAGTTGATGTCAAGAATCCTCGCTGAAACTACGACTGGCCGAAATCGTGCACAACTCCATCCCCATACTGGCTGTCAGTATAAATAGTGACTTGCAAGCCTTCTGAAGTACAGCAGGCCCGAATAAGGGCAATCAGTTCAGTCACTTGTGCAGACGTTATGTGGCACAAGTAAGGCACTTCTGAAACTCCCCTCGGTTCTTAAAATGCTTTGTCTGTCCCTCAGATAGGACCCATCCACTAAAAAGGGTATGGCCAGACTCAGGAAGAGGAACATCCAGCATGTCGGGTCTTGGTTTTTTGCACAGCTCGGTAATACTGACACAGTCATGGTTGAATCACCCCCATTGTCTCCCTCTGGTGTTGGCAACAGGGAAGCAGGGTTTACTGTGTTACATCTCCGAATGGAACCATTTTCTGCTGCCAAAATGATTCTCTCATAGCGGATTAGGCGTCTATTGGTCACATGTTGGGTTCAAGTGTGGGTCATGAGAATCTTAATAGTATGGGTTACCATTACAACTAAGGGGTAACTCATCACCATCCCTCAGTTTGCTAAATGCTAAGGCTCACCACTGCAACCGCTTTGAGACAACCAGACAACGCTGCTGCCACTGGGTCAAGAGTAGCTGAGAAGTAACCGATGGAGCGCTCAGTCTCTCCATGGGCTTGTGTTAGTACAAAGAGTGCACACCCATCTCTTTCATGGCAAAAGAGCACAATTTCTTTCATATAGTCTGGCATTCAAAGAGTGGGTGCACTACAAAGCATGTTTTTGAGCTCCTGTAAGGCTTCAATGCTTTTGTCATCCCTTGGTACCGGGACAGTGACATCAGTGTGCATCAGCCTTATCGAAGGCTTCACCAAAATGAAAAAGTTTAGGATCCATTGTCAGCAATAGCCAACCATCCCCAAAAACATCCTCACCTCTCTCTGAGTGGTTGAGAACTTCATCTTAAGGACTGTCGCTATGCGCTCATGGGACACTCTCCTCACTCTCTTCTCTAGCTGATGCCCCAAATACATGACTTCTCTCTGACAATATTGTAATTCCTCAGGTTAAACCTTATGCCCATTCTCTGCCAAATGGTTAAGTAAAGCAATCATGTCCTGCTTGCAAGCTTCCTTGGTCCTCGAGGTGATGAGATGATCGTCAAGATATTGGATTAAGGTCGAACTACATGGTAACTGCAGAGTCTCAAGATTCTTTTTGAGTATCTGATTGAAATAAGATAGACTTTCAGTATACCCTTGTGGGGCATGACAAATCTTCTCTTCGAAACGGAATGCGAAAAGAAACTGGCTCTCTTCGTGTGACGGGATCGAGAAGAAAGCTTGACAAAGGTCAATGACCATGAACCACTCAGTCTCCTGGGGGATTTGAAACAAAATCACCGCAGAGTTCGGTACCACAGGATATCATGGAACAATTTGGTTAATCTTTCAGAGGTCTTGTAAGATCCCCCACTTTTTGTTTGCCTTCTGTAAGGCCTTGATTGGGTAGTTACATGGACTCCTGATAACGTACTTCAAGATGCTTTGTTCTATCATACACTCAATGATGTGGGTGATTCCTGCAATAGCTTCTGGGGTCTTTTTATTGGGGCAAGTCTGTGGAAAAACCGCATTGGGTTAGAGGGTGATCTTAAGAAGGCTTGGCACCTTTAATCAACCCAATCTCTCTTCCTGTAAAGTCCCAGACTTCCTCCTTAACTGTCTCTCTCAAATCCACAGGCAAGTCCTCGGAGGTGATCACCGGATATGACCTGGCAACAGGTTCCGAAGACTGCAACTTAAATTCTGTATAGGCTGCCTGTGTTTCTTTTCAGACCCCATCATGCGTGCAATAGATGATGCTCTTAAGTTCACAGAGAAGATCTTGTCCTAGCAGGTTTACGGGGCCAGAGTCACAAATCACTAACTGTTGCTGCTCTCTGATATCTCCTATTTTTACTGGTACGGGGCAGTGATTTTATTGGAGCACTGTTGGTTTGTAATGCCTACAACTTGGACTTCTTTCCCCTAGAGGGGTAAATCAGGGACCTAACCGTTAGACGAATGGCTCTTGTCTCTATTTGGAAAGATACAGGATGTTCGTTAACCTCTCCGTCCACGTACGGTTTACTCAGATCCACTTCAAGGACTGCACCAAGTATGCACTCCTCCCCTCCCTCAGGCACAGTCATTGACCCTGACTGACATCTATGGAGGTCTCAAACATCATGAGGACTGGACCTCCCTGTGTTATCATCTGATTCTGAGGTACTCTGTGACTTCGTTGGAGATGGGAAAGGCCTCCCTGCGTTTGCGTTGGGTTAAATGAATTTGACAATAATATGGTTTTAGAGACTTTCAGAGGGGATCTAGCTACTGGGGGAAGTTCTCCCTGACCTTCAGGGCTCACTTCTTGATCCTCCGCCACAATCCGGTCAGAATTGTAATAACACTCCCTCTTCCAATGCCCCACACTGTTACAAATGTGAAATTGGGTAACTTTCTTTAGAGCAAAACAACAGTCCCTTGCACACGCCGACTGTCGGCGTGTGCAAGGGACTGTTGTTTTGGTTTATCAGTGGTTATCCACACATTGGGGAGGAGGGTGGCTCTCCCCACCCTTATGCACCGCAATCATAATTGTACACTAGTATATATTCACTGCGTATTTCCCAGGAGCGCCTTTACCCTACACAATCCACCGACCAAGAAGTCAAACTTTCTTTAGAGCACTTATACTGGTGCCTGCCCCATTACCTCAACCTCTCCCGGTCCTTCAGACGTTCCCACAGTAGTGAAGGGAAATACCCTGCATCTATTTGCCGAAACTGTTGTCTAGCTCGGGCCCGTGGAATGGAGCCTAAAGTCCCTTAAGCCCTCCCATCTGAGTTAACTGTGTTTGGGCTATCAAGTACTTCTCCTTGAGCCCCTTTCATTTCGCTTCTAGCATTATGCTGCAATATTTCGCCTACTGTAAAATCTCATCAATGGGTTTGCTCTGCCAGCAAAGGACTCCTTGTGTGATTTGATTGCTAATCTCTGATCTCAGCCATTATACAACAGACACAAGGAACCCTCCAATGTTGTCTCTCTGGGGGTTTTTCATTGCGCTGGTCTCCCTATACACCTGAATCAATCTTTCAAGGTAAGCGTGTACCAACTCTTTTGGCTCTTGAGAGGTTCTGAAAATGTCTGGGCCTATTTATCTCCTTCGTCTTTAGGTGCTTTATGACTAGGGCTCCCGGTTTTATGGTATTTATCTTTTTAACATTCCCGTCTGTATTTAGCCATATTTATTTTAGTCATTTTATCTGTATTTATCCACATTTATTTTTGTCACAAGCAAAAGAAGAGGCTGCAGCTAGTATTTTCCCACATATAATAGTCAATGCACACTTGCACGTGGTTGTTATTGGTTTGGATATATTTATATATATGCCAAATTAAGTAAACACAATACATTCATCTGAAAACTTTGTCATTGTAGTAAAAGCACATGTGCATTTCAAGAGACTTTGAGAACATTGAGGCTCTTTCTGGTTTGTTAATTAATTGAAGACTACTGAAAACCTGTTCAATATTTGCCGATGATACTGGAATGACCATAAGATTCAAGGAAAGATTACACAGTGTTGGCCATTGTTGCTTCTGAGAACGCCAGTATTTCATTGGTTTTTGGCCTTCTTTGGCATTAATCAAGCCTTGAGGTGGAACATTTGGTATGAGTGGGTTTATCAGAGTATTAATTGAGAATATTTTCTTTCAGGAGTCTTGCTGGAGTTACTGCAAATTTATTTAGGAGTGGTTGTTTAGCCATGTTTTGGAAGGAATGATAATACCAGTTTTAGATGATATAGAGAAAAAGATGGAAGAAAAGAGAATTGAAGCAAGTGCAGGGTTTGGATTGGACACAGCAGAGGAGGCGTTGTAAAGTCAGCAAATTGTCCTGTAGTTTAGTTTACAGGTACAATGCAAGTATTGTATTGGGCGTGTTACCATTACGCATGTCTTTATTAGGCATTATCAGCACTGGGCAAAAATGTGAACACTGGGGTTAGAAAAGGAGGGTATGAATTGGGTAGCAGGTGTTAAAATGTTTACACTTACTACCACAGCACATTTGAATGTCAATTTCTAGAGCTTCATGCTGTGGTTAATATTGCTGTAGGAATAGCCCCTGCTACTCACAACTTGTGCATACCAGGCCGGACTGGTAACCAAAAGCAGCCCTGGCAAATTTTGCCAGACCAGCCCTCATACTGCATGTAGTGAGCGAGGAAGCACAGTGAGTGAGCCTGACTACTGCAAGGGTGGACTTGGGTCTGTTCTTCCCCGAAGAAAAATTAGAAAAAAATTGCAAAGATGCTGCCTTTTACAGCACATTTTTTCATGAAAGAAGCTTGTCCAGTAATTGAATCGATGTCTGTAGTTTGGGGACATGGCTGCGTGGCTCAATGAATGAATGAATACTTAGATGAGTGAGGTGTGGATGGGTGAATTAATTTGAGAATGGATGACATTTAATATAGACTTTTAGCTACATGCAGCAAATGGTTTCAATGCACTGACCAGGGGTGGGTGCTCAGGTTTTGATTTTACCTTCTGCATTAAAACACCACCCTCCCCAAACACTACTACCATTAATCCTTATGCAACTGGCATAGACTGGATGTATTTAACACGGGGCACTGATTTATTGCCTCAAAGAATTAAACACAAAGCATTACGCTTTGATCTAAAATATGTGCCTTGACTGTTATGTGACATAATAACTGTAGGACAACTGCATGTGACTTTAGGAATACTCCTGTGCCATCCTACTCCAAATCTGTTGTCTTGTCACCAAGCACTCCCAATGTACTTTCACAGCTGGGCTCCATGTGATAGAATGTTATAATGTGTAAGAAATACCAGCTGAAGGGGATGGCTAAGAGGATTAAGCACCTTTGAGGAAGGTCTTTGTTTCATTTGTTTGTATTGTGCAAGGGATAAAAACCAGCATTTCATACTTCCCATGTTGCTGCATGCATTGGCAATGCCAATACGTCTGGCTTTAATGTGCTGCACCCTGCACTCACACAGACACACAACCTTCCTTTCACTTTCATGCATGCCCAACACCTTGCCTCCACATAGGTACTCCCTACACTCACACTGCTGACCACTCATGCTACACTCACAACTCACTTTATATGCTTGCAGACAGACACTCTTACACATTGCTCTCCCTGCAGCCCTGCAAACACTCCCTTAAAAAAACATTATATGACAAGCAGGGAGCATGAGAGGGGCTTAAGAGGCAGTGGAAAGGGAGAGGAATACAGAATAATAGGAGTACTAAATGAGAGAAACACAATATTTTGTAAAATAATTTTTGTTTACGGCTTTCAAAACAGAGATGAGAGAGAATGCGTGTGTGTGTGTTTGTCAGTGTGTGTATGCAAAAATCCCAGCTGAAATCCAACGGACACCTCACCATACCTGACTTAAAGCACATGTACCCAACTATTCATCTGAAAATACATTTATTAGTGGGGTGTAACACACTAAACACCCCCTCTGAAGCTACTCCCCTGCAGGAGCAGCATGAAGGGGGTCTGGCAAAGAAGCAGGGTGAGGCTTTGATGCAGGGCACGAGTAGACCAGCAATGAGGGGGTTGCCTGGGGACCGCCCTGAAGCGCTCCTGGCAGAGGAACAGGGGCATCACAGAGGTAGGGGAACATTTTACTTCTTTGCTGACTAAATATACCATCAAGGCCAAATATTCTGTTAACTCCTGCAACTGATGCAGCCTTGACGTTTCAAAAATTAATGTAAAACCCTCATTGTGCAGCTCACCCTTCTTTGCAACCGCAGACACTGGTGTAGATGAGCACAATGCAGTACCCTACCCAGGAGCTTCCCTAAGTTGGTTTCAACAGATATCTTTCATTAATGCCTCTAGTGTTTCAGTGCTTAGAGGCAGCACTCATGCAGCACAAAAGTCCTTAAAACCAAGTTAATGTTATTAATACGTGAAACAAAGAAGTGCACCCAAGATTACAGTGAGTGTCACTTTTGCAAACGAGGCCTTGACAAACAGGTTAATAACCCGTATAAGCAGAACGGCAACAGACTATTTGTAGGGCTCACTGCCTTTCGAGCCTATACATTTCCATTAAGGTTCCACACTTGTGTCCATCCTACTTCTAGTAGCTAGCAGCAACAATATTTTTCTTAGTGTCTTGACATCAGCAGTAAGCAATCATGAGCTGGGAGAGAGTAAGGACACCCGCATTGCCCTATATTTGCTGTAGCTGGTGACTCTGTTGGAGACAGAAACCGAGGTATTGCAAAAATAAATGGTTTTGAAGCGAGCATGCTTTAAAACCATTTGTTTTTAGGTCTCGGCCTGCACCAGCGCTTGCGCTGGTCTGGCCGAGAGTTTTAGTAAGCGGGTTTTGGAAGTGCAAACCCACTGGCTTTCGGCTGGCGACCAGCTTGCGTTCACGTGAGCGTGCACGCGCGCCATCTGCCTTTCCTCCCCCTCCCTCACCCCTCCTCCCCCTCCCTCACCAGAGAGCGCGTTTCCATTCCTCTCATCGCTGGCGAGGCGCCATCTGCCTTTCCTCCCCATCCCTCACCCCTCCTCCCCCTCCCTCACCAGAGAGCGCGTTTCTTGTCTTATTTTAAATTGTGTTGTATCGTCTCGCTACACGTAGTGGCCATCTCTGTTGGAAACGTTTCATTTCTGTGCTACAAACATATGGGCAGGCATCTTACACAACATGAGCGCTTCACAGCCGCCTTTCTTTATTATTTGTTTGCATTGAAAGCCCTCCTTGGAGCTTCAAAGTCGGCTGCTCTCATGCTACGCTTTATTGCTTTCACCCTCCCGGATCGCTCACCCTCCTAGCTCGCTTTCAGCCTTCTCGCTACTCTCCGAGCGCAAATGCAACATTTCTCTCTCTCTGTATCCCATTCCCTTAGCCTCATTTTACCATACACCCAGTGGTCCCGCTGAGTTTTGCTCGGGAAGAGATTCTCGCTATTCCTGCCCCCTTACTTTTTCGCCTTCAGTACCGTGTCACTTTGTACGCAAAAGCCTTACCCTGATGTCAAGAGAAAACTATCCCTTGTGTTTTGTCTTCATTTTTCCGCACAGCGAATGTGATGAGTGTAATTTCTAATTGAATCGAAGGTCAAGTCTTAACTTTCCACTCGAATTAAATTGTCCAGAATGATGAGAAACGTTTCATAGGAAAATGTGAATGAAATCAGGTTGGACGCTTCGCCAATGTTGACCTATATATTTGTGACCCCATATACGTGTCCTCTTTCTTTCTGTTGACCCTTTCCGGGTATCCTGCATTCATTTGTTTTCTTTCTTTCTTTTCCCCTATGTGCAGCGTAGAAGCAGTTGATGTGGAGACATTGCTTGGTTTACACTTGTGTGTGAAGAGGCAGAAGAACTTTGTTTGGCTCGTTAGTCTTTAACAACCAGTCTTTCATATGAGGTTAGCTGCAGATCCCTTGCCTCCTGAGATAGGGTGCCACTATTGCCAGTCACGTGGGATGACACTGAGCAGATTTGAGGCCAGAATAGTATCACCTTGATTTCTCTTTGAACCTCAGATATGGTCTATAAATGTGTACGATTGGGCTGTACAAAATAGAAGTCTTGCTAGTCTGTAGCACACACCCAATCCGATTATCTGCAAAATCTGACGAATTTCCAGCATTCTAAATAGTGTTCTTTCACTCACTCACTTGTTTATTTCTTTTTGGTGCAATAGAAGATGGGCCTGTATTTCCGTCATACATATTTTTTTCACTTCAAACAATAACTCTAGGAGGTGCCTTTTTATTTGTGTGAGAACAAAGTGTTCAGTTGACGGTACTGGAAGAGATCTCTTCCTGGCTCAAAAGCTATTCAGTATTCCTGAACAACAGCAAAGAGCTGAACTCTATGGTTTGTAGCTGCGGCTTCAGGGGTGGGATTCTCCCCTTTCATCAGTATTAAAAGGTCTCCTCACGATGCATGGCAGTTGTTTGTCCTAGTGCAGGCATCCTGTTGTTCCATTACACTTACAGATGTCACATATCCATGCTTTGGCATAGCCAATAGGTCTCGCTTTTGGGACCTTATAAGTATTTAGTTATGCAGCACAATATCCTTGGTAAAACAACATCAACTGTTGCATGGCTAAACACTTATAAGGTCCCAAAGGCGAGACCTATTGGCTATGCCAATGCTTGTTTGTATTGTTTGCTTGTAAAGCGGTGAGGTACTGCAAGCAGGAAATGTGGCCGACCCGGTCCCCAGTAATAAAGCCGGCCCTCACCAGTTGCAAAAACAGCCTGCCGGCCAGCCCATCATTAAAGCGACCCCTGGAGCTGCAGAATTTGAAATGCAAGTACACCGTTCCTTGTACTTACCTTTGGAATTGAACTGGCTGAGGGACTGGCGCAGAGCTCACTCGAGAGACAGAGGCCCAGATATGGAGGACTAAGAAGGACTGGGCCAGCAACGAACAGCTGACTGCTGGGCAGCCAGCAAGTCCAAGGTCCGTGACAACAGGGAAGCATCTTTCTGCATGCAGTGTGGCCGGTGGTGGTCACAGTGCAGTGTAAGTAAAAAAGAGGAAGTAGGGGGGGACGGGGGTGAGCCCCAAAAATAAAGGGCAAAAAGTTATGAGGGTGGAGCAGAGAAGTGTTGACAGCCCCACATAGGGACGCATGTATCTGATCCAGATTGGCTCAAAGCAACTAGCGGGCACGGTAGCAGGGTTACAGGAACAGGTCAGAATTCAATGCAAGACCCTCATTGGAAGGAATGTGTTACATGCTACTGTGGGCATGGCGCACACCTAAATCAGGAAGTGGGGCATGGCGAGGCAACCCTGGCTGGAGTAGGGCAGCACGGCACAATTTGTCCGTATTTTCCCATTTCTATTTATAAATGCAGACAAAGGAAAAATCATTTTCCGTCTGTATTCATGTGTAAATATCAGTTTAAACGGAAAACCGAGAGCCGTATTTATGACTGCCTCGTATTTAATTTTAACGATGGGTGAAGGGGCATTCGTCCCTGCCACCTGAGGTGTTTCTTGTGTTGGCTAATCAACCACCCTTTTGCATTCTGCCCACAGGTCTTTTGGGACCGCCATCTCAAATAATACATCCAAGTCTTTCCACAAGACTTTGGAGATGGTCACAATCTGTTCCATCAGGGTACACCACTTGTCAGGATTTTCTCTTAGCTTTGGAAGGCTGTTTGTGAAGTGAAAGAGATCTGAACGTGACCAGGGGCTGTGTACGTAAGCTCCTCCCTGAACTTTCCGCAAGGGATATTCCTTTGCCACTCCTCCTACAGCTCCTTCTTCAACCTCCCTTGACGCTTCTCTCTTATTCTTCACCTTCACCTTCTCTTTCTTGGACCACAGTTCTCTAAATTTCTCAGTATCACTCCATTCCCAAATGTTTTCGATCAATTCCCTCACATGTTTTCTCACCCACCTCAGTTTTAACATTCTTTAGCTCTCGCCCATTGCCATCTTTGCATTCTTTTGCAGCTTTCTAGGCTGAATAATATATATTCTGCATTCATCAGCCACTCCTTCCATCCTTGACTATGCCTCTCTTGCCACTCTTGATGCTTCTTTACTCTTCTAAAGCAACTCATTCTTCCCATAGTGTCAAAGATAATCCATTCCCACATTCCCCTTGACAATTTCCTCAAACTCAGTTTTTAGCTGGCTGAGGTTTATTTGTTGTGAGGTCTGCACTGCGCCTGGCGAATTACCTGATAAATCTGTGCAAGTAGTTTGACCTCCCATCCCGCCACTGACTGAGTTCCCTCCTTGTGAGGGTACTAATGGTGTCCCCCCAGGCTGTGGTGCTGTGTCCGGGGGTTTACTTGGGATAGATTGACTCAGGATGGTACCCACAAGTGCTTCGGCCGGGGGAGTGATTACAGCATTTAAGGTAAGGTGCTTAAGAGTGTGGGGATCTAAGGAGAGGATGGGACAGCTATGTCTGTATAGCTCGGGGGTGCACTAACTACTGTGGAAGATTCAGCTGCTTCGATCTCAGTTACTGCCGGGGCTGTGGCACTTGGAGCAGCAGCTGTCACATTATACGGGGGTGGTCCTACTCTAAGGAGTTCGTCCATAAAGGCACCCTCCTCCTCACTATCCATGTTTGTTCCCTTCTTTGATTTCTCCTTTTCCTCACTCTCTATCAAGGGTTAGGCTCCAGCAGTCTCAATTACTTACTCCCTCATCTTCTTCCTCTCTTCATCTTGCGAGCTTCTCCATAAATGAGCCCTACTGCCGATTTCTTTATTCAAATTTCTTCCTTTTCTTTTCCCTTGCCATTTGCTCCCAAAGATTTAAGGCTTCGAACTCCTTGGGCCTAGGATGTGGTTTTAAATCATACATTCTTCTCCTCAAATTCTCGATTTGAGGAATGTGGAAAGTATCACTCAATTGGAATCGGAGTTCCCCATCTTTGGATGTATACTCATGCCATTGGCTAAGCCACATGCACGAATGTAAACCTTTCTTTGCCATCATTTCCCTAGCTGGAGAACCTTTTCCTCCTTTTTTATGTCCTTCTCTTGCTTTGACAAGGGATTTGCCTTTCCCACAATATCTCGCTCACTCCACACTTCAATCTCTTGCCTTGTCCACACCAACAAGCTCATGGTCTGTCCACCAATACCAGCGGATCTCTGTCAAAGGTCACCCTATCACAGTGTGGCTACGGCGTCTGCCAGCCAATTCCTACAAGGCTCCAATGCCACCGAGCCATTTCTGAATGGATCTTCACCTTTTTCACCATTTGACTGCTTTAACTACACAGAAGTTTCCCCAACAATAAGAATGCTATCTACTTTCATACAAACTGAAACCCTCGACCTGCAAAGCCACTATAATTAGTATGTCTGCTCCCCGTGCACTAAGGAGTGAATTTCCACTGAGCTTGGTTAGTACACTCATCCAAGAAGGTTATTCCATCTTGGTGTAACTGATGGCACCTCACAGCACACCTCACCTTGCAAGCAAGTTCAACAATTCAATCTTCTAACTTGAGGTGCGTCTCTTTCATTCTATACCATATGCTTGTAACAACTCCAACATTCGTCCCTTTCAGAAGTCCAAGAATATCATCAGAATCACAATAATGATTGTTTCCACAAGTCCAGCAATCAAGGCTACGTAATAGCTATTCTCAGAAACCGTCCACTGCATCCCACCACAATGTGCCTTCTACAATTTCAAACATGCACTGTTCCACAACTGCTTTTTCTGCATTTAGTGTATGATCCCTATTGATACTCATGTTGTTGTTTCTTCTCCAGGCACCTTAGCCAATTAGGTTGTCGATAGTGTGTCGGCTCCAATCGGAACCATCACCTCTGCTACCAGATCTGTTGACACGTAAAACTATCCAAAAATCCAACTCATAGGGAATGCCAACGACTAGGATCTGGAGCGGTGTGGTCCTGATATGGACCTTGGTGCTCCCCGACTGCAGCCGTCACTTTTAGTTAATTGATTAAGCTTGGTAGCAGGTGAGAAACATTCTTCTAAGAATGACAGACAAAGGGTGGTCATTTCAAAGCTTTACATAAATAATTAATAGGCAGTGTTCATAGAACATGCCATAAGTAAATCCAGCGACAAAGCATACAAGCATAAGTTCAAAGAACTCAGTACAGTTCTAAGTGAAATCCAGCATAGGGTTCACCTTCTAAAGATCGGGGGAACGAGATCTTCTGTACATAGAAATCTGCGCATCTTTTTATAGAACTTAAGACAAAGATATTTATACGTTCTACATGAGTACATGGTTCTCAGGATATGCACCAATAGGGATTGAGCAAGAATAAACATTTTACTACAGACTACATTCGAAGTTTCTCTCAAGGTAGTATTACATTGGGCCTGCAGACGGTCTCACAGATTATTCAGCAATTCAATTGATACACTGAATAGCAATAGCCTGTGACATTTGAAATGCCTTGGTTAGGTACAGAAGAAAAAGATCTCTGGGAACATTTCTCAGCGTATTAGTGTGAGTCTCGCAGTTCTATATTTAGAGCGAGAAGAACAACAACAGTTAACACATGATATTTTGTGACTCAACTCATAAAATGGCATGCAGGTGTGTGTCAGGAGCCATGGGAAGGGGGTGTGGGAAGAGGAGCATCTGGATCCCAACCCGACAACCACCAACACAATAGGGGACCATCAATGATTGAAGCCCGCTAATTTCAGCACCCTTGCAACACCGAACTTGTTAAGTGTAAATGTACAGAAGAGAGGGTATACTCACCTCTTTGTCTTTAATAAAATCAGGACTAAAAGATCGGCGGCACCTATTATTCTTTTTTAAAGCATATTCACTACTGTAATAGAAGTATCTTGGACTGGATTACAATAAAAATTTCTAAATATACACTCATCTCACCAATCTGCAGCTCAGAAAATATTCTTTAGTCACACTCTCAAAAGATGTGGAAGCCATAGAACAACTTGATGAAGGAGCACCAAATTAAGGAGTGCCAATATGTACTTGCTGTGTAACTCATTAACCCACATCTCCTGTCCCCTTATTGAATTTGTTTGGTTTTGGTGTCATTTTGTTAAATAAAAGTTACTCTATCTTTCTAATTCTGTTTGGGATTTTTGTTGTTTGTTGTTTTGACTTTTTACCATTTTGATACTGCATAAATACATAACATTTTTCCCTAAGTAAAACCTGTCTGTCCTGGGCCATAGCAATGGTGACAGAGAATACAGGCCGCCAAGACTGTGATCCGTCTGACAAATTTAAAACAAGGCAGACCTTAGGTTTAATCACAGCTGTCTTCGCAGTAATTAAACCCCTCAGACATCCTGACGGAGACCGCTCATTCCCCCACCTGGTTTAGATGGACAGAATTAGAGATCAGTTTTCACTGCCTGTCAGAGCTAGGAAAACCCTGCCAGGAAGGGGCAGTGAAAACTGCTAACTGCTCCCCTTGCCATGGGAGGGCACACCCATGGTTAGGGGGACTTTCTTTTTTAGTTTCAAAAAGAAAATCCCACTTAGGGATTTTCTTTTTGAAAATAAGAAAGAAAACAGGTGGCTGTTCCTGTCAATGCTTTAAGAAAAGGCCACCTGCTCGTCGGTCATTTCTAAATCTCCTGTTCCCCTTATTGGGCTTGTGTCATTTTGGTGCCATTTTGTTCATTATGATTTATTTGATTTTTTCCAGTTCGTTTTGGAATTTTTATTGTTGGAGTTTTGACTTTATTATTGTTTTGGTACTGCATACATACTTTACACATTGTCATATGTTAAGCCTCTCTGCTCTGTGCCATAGCTACCAGGTGCTTAAGCTCAGGTTACTTTAGTGAGTTTAGGCGTCACCCTGATAAGCTATTACTCCTTGAGGTGAGTGACCGCCCACCACAAATAATAATCAACTTTTTTACAACAATGATAAGGTCATCTGATGAAATGGCATTTCAATTTACATCCATGCACCAACTACAGCAAGTTGACCAGACAATTTAATTGGTTTGAGGGTACACAGGGACCTAGGAATCTTAATGAACACCACATTGTTTGCTGAAAGACAGAAAATTCCAGGCTTACCTGAATTCCGGGCCATTGGCACCATAGATTGTGTTTAGAGCCCTGAGAATATAGCAGAAGCTTTTGCATTGCAATGAGGAGAATTGGAAAGTGTTGGAAGTTCCAGCAGACCCAGAAACTATACTTGTGACCACAAAAAAAGGAGTTATGTTATACTGTTATGTTATGTTATACTATTTATAGAGTGCATTGCTGCTCCAGCCAAGGGACGTCCCAGCGCTAAGCACAGACAAAAGATAGGTGACAGGGCAGAAAACGCCGCAAACGATTATTTCGAGAAAAGATGAGTTTTTATGGCCTTGCGGAAAGCAGCATGATTTTGAAGGCTTCTGATACTCACCGGAAGGGAGTTCCAGAGTTTGGGGGCCAAAGCTCGGAAAGAGCGTTCACCAGCTCTGGCTCTCTTAACCCGCGGGACAGACGCCAGATGCTGGTTTAAAGAATGCAAGAGATGAGTGGGAGTCTAGGGTATGAGGAGATCTGCTAGGATTTCAGGGGATTGAGCGTTGAGAATTCAGTGGGCAATGCACAGAGCTTTAAAAAAAACATGCTTCTCCACTGGGAGCCAATGAAGTCTATTGATAAACTCCAAAGTGTGACAGGTCCTGGGAAGCCCAAACAATAATCGGACGGCCGCATTCTGAATTCTTTGGAGGCGCTGTATCTCAGCTATGTTAACCCCCAGATACAGAGCGCTAGCATAATCCAACCTAGATAATATAGTGGCCTGGATAATAACCTGCCGAGTATTAGCCTCAAAGAAGCCAAACAAAGGTTTGAGACCACGAAGGAGCCCGAAACAGACTCCTACCACTGCATTGGTTTGGGACTGGGAGGTGAGTGCCGTATCCTTCCAAACGCCCAGGTTTTTGACAGTCTGTTTGGGAGTAGGTGGGGAGCCTAGGGCGGAAGGCCACCATTGCTCACTCCACAGATGAGTGTTTTTCCCCACCAGCAGGATTTCCGATTTGGTGGCGTTTAGTTGGAGGCAGTTCGATGTCATCCAGTACGCGACCGCTGTTAAGTCCTCTTTGAATTTAGAGGCATCCCGTGTGGGGTTATCGAATAGCGCAATTACTAACTGTGTGTCATCCGCATAGGAGACCACAGTCAAGCCCCTATCCTTTGCCACCACTGCCAAGGGTCGAATGTAGATGTTAAATAGGGTGGGGCTCAAGTCAGAGCCCTGCGGGACCCCTTGGCGCACGCTGTACATCTGAGAGCAGAAAGGGGGGGCGATCACTTGAAAGGATCTCTCCGAAAGAAACAAAGAGAGCCACCCCAAGGCCGGGGCACAGATGCCAATGTCCTCTAAGCGCTGCAAAAGGATTTGGTGGGACACTGTATCAAATGCAGCACTTAAGTCCAGTAGGATCAGGGCAGAAGTTCCTCCCGAATCCATTGAGAGCCGCAGGTGTTCCGTGACCGCCAGAAGGGCAGATTCCGTACTGTGTCGTGGGCGGAAACCATTCTGAGAGGGGTCTAATAAGTTATTAGTATTGATATAGTTGGTAAGAATGGAATTAATGTGGGCTTCGGTGATCTTGGCTATCAAAGGGAGGAGGGAGATGGGACGGACATTTACTGGCTTGGAGTCATCTAATGTGGGTTTTTTGAGGAGTGGGATCACTTTAGCATGTTTCCAGGCAGTGGGGACCACAGCAGAGGATAGAGACAAATTTATGAGTTCACAGAACACGGGCGATAGCTGCGGTAAAAAGATCTTAAATTGGTCGGGTTTGAGGGGATCAGCCGGAGAGACGGATTTAAGTTTGTTACAAATAAGCTGCATGGCTTCCTGGGAAAGCTCAGGAAAGGTGGAAAGTGATGGGCCAGTAGCAGCCATGGGGATAGGCCGACCTATTGGAGACACTGTGTGTGGAAAGGCTTTATAAATATCATCCACCTTTTTAATGAAAAAGGCAGCAAGGATCTCACATTGCTTGTTGGAAGTGAGAGGGGATGATATACGTTGCCCAGAAGTTTTAAGATCCTTAAGTAAGGAGAATATACATTTAGTGGCGTTGCTGCTGTTTTTAATTTTCTCCGCAAAAAAGTCAGCTCTTTCCTTCAGACTAGACTTGTGGTTTTGTTTAATAGCTGCTCGATATTGTAATTTCAGGATAGGGTCATACTGTCCTCTCCAAGCCCTTTCCAGGGCTTTGCACGCCCTCCTAGCCTGAGCCAGTTTGTCATTAAACCATGTGCCGGCTTGTGTTCTGCAGCTGGGATCAGAGTGTGAGAGTCTGCGATAGCCAGTCTGACAGGATACTGTTAGCCCTATCCGGATTCTTGGGAAGGTTCGGCCTTTGAGTAAGGAGAAGGTCACGGAAGTGAACAGCGTCCAACTTATGCCAGGGGCATTTTAGAATGGATTTCCGAGGGGTCTCTTGAAAAGGGCCTATTCCCTTTAGTGTCAACGACACCAGATAGTGATCGGACCAGCTCATGGGGAGGGGAGGGCTAGCTGTGAGAGCCGAAGTTACCTTTTAAACTTTTCCTCCTTGACAACGTATGGTGCTAAATGCCTGGGAATCACTACAAATGGAGGAAAAGCATAGAGAAGTCCTGAAGAGCAGCCCTTCAGGAAAGCATCCATAACTAATGCTGCAAAATCTGTTTTCAGCTGAAAAAGAGAGGTTATTGGGAATTTAGTTGAGAGGTCGAAAATCCATTGACAGAGGACCCAGTAATAAAGCAAGGGCCTCAAATAAAGTATGGTTAAGTGTCCCTTCATTGTAGTCTACGAAATTGTGTAAATACAAGATTGCCATATTATTGTGTATAACTGTGCAGATGTTCTGCTGTGACTGCAATGTGATGACATTGGCAAAAGCCCTAAATTTTCTTGTCTAGTTATTCTATCAATCTTTGATTTTGTGCATCCTAAGTAGATTATGCATCAGACTGCTGTTATGTTGTCCATTTGAAGGAGAATATAAAAGTGTGCTTCTTTGGGAACACTTGTATTGCAAAGGAACCTGCAGGTAGTTCTAAGTAGTTCATATGCATTTTTACTCTCTCTTTGACCATAAACTACCAGTCAAGAATTGGCTGCTGTGAGCTCTTCCATCCTAATAAGCTTATATCAGATTCTAAGAGTATATCTGGGAACTAATGAAAAAAGCTCACCGTTTCAGTCTTTTATGTGTCATAGCCACCACTGTAATTTGTCTTTCAGATCTTGACCTAGGCGAACAATATCTGTGCAAGAAAAGGCATTTCTTGAGGTGACAGAGCTTCAGATGTTGCTGTGCTTTACAATGGAGTTGTTAGATCTGCCAGTCATAGGGTGGTCTTCCCACAAACCCTTGGCTGTTTCCCCTACATTTTTGGCAAAATTCATTTTTGTTGGCCTTAGGGCTCTGTGCATGTTACCACTGCGAATCAGTGCTAAAGTGCTTGTACTCACTTTCCTAAACATGGTAAAATTGGCTTACAGCTCATTGACATATTTAATTTACTTATATGACCCTTGTATAGTGGTATACCATATACTTTTCGAGACCGCAGAGACAACTAGACGAGAAGAGGACGTTCCTTGTGATTATACGGATATTTGATACTAAATTGCTAATCTCAATTTACCAAAGAGAAGAAAATCTGCCTTGAAAAAGCCCTGGCCTGCTGGCCCTTGGGCGAAACACGTGTTGGCTGTTCCTTTTTCTGTGCACATCTTCAAATAAAGAGAAAAAAACTATCAGAACTGAGTTCTCAACTTCCTATGTTCATACGACGTTCAACAAAAAAACTTTGGGATTATACTCACCCTATAAATATATGAGATTTAAAAGAGCACAAACCAATCACACATGTGAATACTTACTATATACTCATGACCTGTAAATTAAATGCTACTAGTGGGCCTTCAGCACATATTGTGCCACCCACTTAAGTAGCCCCTTAAAACAGGTCCCAGACCTGCCATTGGAGCCTGAATTCATCTTGGCAATATAACAACCTTACCAAGCCTTAACCGCCCCTTTTAATGCATATAGGTCACCCATAAGGTAGGCCCTAGGTAGCCTTTAGGGCAGGGTGCATTGTAATTAAAAGGTTTGACTTGTATTTTAAAAGTTTACATTCCTGATAATGAAAAACTCCTAAATTTGTTTTTACTACTGTGAGGCCTACATGTTCCATAGGATAATATTAGGTTGCCTTATTAAATGTAATAATTGTTAACATTGGATTGGGAACAGGTAAGAATTTTGTGTTTGGTATCTATGAAATTGTAATTAAAAATCCTCTTTAATAGTAAAGTCAGATTTTAAACTACAATTTTGAAAATGCCACTTTTAGAAAGTTGGCATGTTCCTGCCCTTTGCTATTTGGTGCCTGCAGCCTGTCCTAGGTCACATGACTGGGTTTAGTTGGCAGTTGGACTTTATTAATTCTTCCCTGACAGTCACACAATAGAGGGATTAGGTGTGCCTGGCTGGGTGATCAGCTGACAAAATGGGGGATGAGCTAGGCACAGCCCACTTGCAACTGACAAGGCTATGCTCTGCCTACACACAAAGGTCTAGTCACCACTGCATTGTCCCTGCAGCCAGCTTGGAGCCAGGGCAAGGGAGTCAGATAATCCCAAGCACGTCAATGAAAACTTCTAGAAACGTCTTCTACTTCAAAGAAGGCACCAGGTATAAAAATAGGACCCTCAGGTCTACTCTTCACTTCACTTTCTGGATCTGTGGAAGGACTGTCAGAGGACTGCCTGCTGCTGTGGCCTGCTGTGTACTCCACAAGGCTGCTTTGCTGCACCTGGAAGGACTGATTTGCGGCCTGGAGTCTGCCTTCAACCCTCAGAGGCCTGCCCTGCTGCTTTAGCCCTGGTTCATCTCCTGAACCCAAGACTACCAGAGTGACTCCAAGGGCTAGTTTGCTGGCCTCGTGTTCAGAGCCACATGCACAGAACAGGCTCCAACCATCTTGACCGTTTACCTGGACCCAGCCTGAATGAGTCCTAACCCCCCAAATGGTTTTCCCTCCAGTCCTGGACCCCTGGTTGTGGTGCTAAAGGTGCCCAGAAGCCAAAATCTGAAACTTGGGACTTAAAAAATGTTTGCCTAAAACCTGCTCTGAGAACCCAGAGAAGACTGGTACCAACCTGCTTGTCTATCCGCCCAAGATGCATCGCTGGTCGGCTTGACTTTGCAACAGCTCCCACTAAGTTCTTTTCTGCAGCAAGAAATTCTGTTCAGCGGTCCCTCGGTGAAGGGGTATCCGGCCTCCTTGAACTCTCATTTGCTACAGCCTCCAGCTTCATCCCGGTGAAGATTTTTGACTTCCAAAAAGAGACTAAATCTAAATGTGAACGTTCTGAACTCGGAGAATTGTGCTGAATGATTTTAGAAGTTTTGTGAAATATGGTCTGAAGAGAGCCTGAATGGAAACGAAGTGGACTGGTAAATATGTCCCTGCCAATTGAAATTAGCATATTTTGGTGTTCTATATATATTGGATTGGAAAGATATGTGTGTTTTACATCTAATCTGATGAACCAATTCTTGGGTTAAGGTAAGTCTCAGATGGGGAATACTCTCCATTTTTTACGTCTGTAAATTATCAAATTGCTGAACTTTCTCAGTCTTAGTCTAATATTTTGCAATATATAAATAAATTATAAATGCAAAATTCTGTCACCTATTTGAAAGTGAGAATATGTTGGAAGACTTACTGTTGCTTTTAATGTACACTGGATGTTCCTCTGCCATATTGAGAAAATACCCTTCTTTATGGATAGAAATTAAGTCTTGGGTTGTTGTGTCTTCTTGGGAAGATTCGACTTCACTTCATGCCACCTTATTGGTCTGCCGTTTTTTTTAGCAGCATCCCTGCAAACCTGGAGCTTTAGGAGGGGACCATACTGTTGTGCAAAAGAGATTTACCAGAGGCAGTTGCATGTTCGATGGGCTCCACATTCATAAAGGAAGGAGTGCATCTCTAGTCCTTGAGCTAAGCGTAGGGAATGGCATCTTTTTCTGCACCGCTCTGTTTTTGTCAGCATCTCTGTTGACAGTCAGAGGACTAAGAGACTTGGGAGAGTGGCAGGCAAAGTGCAGGAATATGGTAAGGAGGAAGGATGTCAAAAGGGAAACGGTTTTTTTTCTTCCCGGGACTGAACGATGCCAATTCAAAGATGGTCACCTGCCCGATGTTTGCTACCTGAAATTCTCCATCCAAGATGGTGCGAATCTCTTTTCTGTGATGGTATGTCCCATCAGCACCATATTTATAAGGAGGAATTGCCTTAGGATGGATGTGTCACAGGACGTTAATTCCCGTATTTTCATTTCACTCATGTTCCACACTAAAGCTTTTTTATCCTTTCTTTTTTTGCCCTCTTTTTCGGAAGCCGGAGCCTTACTGGACGGTCTTGTTTTTTATGACTGACTCGTTTGCCAGCCTGGTTTAGGCTAATATTGCTGCCTTGCTTATAAAAGCTTGACTCTTCCTTCATCTGTAATTAAGAATCACCAAGGTTGCCAAGGAGCTTTATTCCACTTGTGGTTTTTCCTCCTAACTAGGATCCACTTATGGAGACTTGTGACACCTTTCAATTACGTATTAGAGCAGTGTGAGGAGTTGCACTTTCATTGGCCAATCAAGAATGCTAATGATAGTTAGACTACCTTTACTGCATTCAGTCCCTGACATGGAGTGGTTCCAAAACTACTGTTAAAAGAAAATTGGCTGGGAGGTTGGTACCAGTTTCTATCAACCCTTGGAAAAACTCTAGCTCGAACATTCTTCTGCATGTTGATTGAGATTTGGTTATAAAAGTTAAAGTGATGACATATTTCAAAATTTCTTTAAGAAAATAGTGTCCAAAAATTGCATTGTGGATGCTTCTCATGAAGCTACCTTGCCTAATTACATATTCGTTTTTATTAAGAGAGCTTTTTGTCTTTCCTGCACTTCTTTTGTATTTGCATTGCCTAGGAAACAGATAGAATGTTGTGTCTAGAAACTCCCATTGTGTCAGTCTTGGCACCTGATTCTTTGTGCAAATACAAACCTTTGTTATATTGGGCCCATTACATCTAATAGCATTAGGTCCAGGTTCTATCTATATCCTTATTAGAGCCCTTGCTAAATTTAGCAAAAAAGTAGTTAATTTCGGATAAAATGCTGGGATATTGAGAACACGATCCGATACAGACGGTATAGGTTAACTCCTCACCAATGTATCTATATGCTGTTTTGTGATCCACAACCGTTCACTTTGTGGACAGAGCGTGTTGAATAAGTTTGGGGTTGAATTGAGCGTTAAAACTCCTCATACAATTACTCCTAGTACCTGTTTGGAGCTGAGCTTATGGGCCTCTTTAAAAACTTCACAAAGGGGAATAATGGATAGCATTACTTTTTGCACCCTTTTTTAATGTTTTACTCTGTGCTTTACCACCAGCTAGCAAATGCTGGTAATACAGTGCAAACCGCGAGCTAACTAGCTCCGCTTACAGTCATGTTTAAAAAGAGGTGCAAAAACTGAGGCTTTAAATTTGTCTCGGTTACACACCAGGGTGTGCCATGAAAAGGAACTTAGCTTTGCATATTCCAACCAAAGCTCCAGTTGGCTATTACCAAATGTCTAGCAGTAAGTGCAGAGATCCAGCATTGCTTGTCCAATTAACCTGTGTTAACAACAAACCATAAGCAGTGTAGCAGAGCTCTGAAAACACAAGGAAAATACTGATTCTAAGTATTATGGAGTTGCCACTCCATAATTACTTACTTGGTTTTCCCTAAAGAGAAAGTCTAAGAAATGACTGGAGGATTATTTCAGGAATGGCGGGAATAGGCGAATTTTGGGTTGCCTTCTGAAAGTAAGAAGGGCGGAGGAGTTCCTGATGTCTAGAGGTAAACTACTTCATGCAGAGAAAGAAGAACCTGTGAAAGATTGCATCTGGGCAGTAGCAGTTCTAAATTTGTAAACTTCTAGCTGGAGAGAATGTGTGCTTCTGTGGTCTCTCTGGCTACCAGAGATTTGGTAGATAAGAGGGATTCTTTTGTGCTAAGGCTTTATAGGCCAGACATCAGAGTTTGAATTTTACTCTGACGTTGATGCGAAGCCAGTGAAACTTGTACAATATTGGAGTAATGTGATGAGCCTGGCTGTAGAAAGTAGTAGTTACTTGTAAATAGGGGGCATCCATAGGAAATAAATTCCAAAGTCCATTCTGGAAATAATGAGAGCGAGTACCGCAGTTTTCAGCTGAAAGAAAAAGTTAGATTTTCTGAAGGTGTATAGGTGGGCGTTTGCTGACTGTAGTACCTTATATATTTGCAGACTAAGAAATAGGATAGGATCTAAGGTAAACCTGAGACATTTTACCAAGGTGGAAGTAGTGGGATAGAAACCTTCAAGTTTTAAGAGGTCAACATTGGTCCTATGAGAGATGGTGAAGAGGCGGAACTAAGTCTTCTGGAGTTTAACATAAGGAAATGTTCCAGTCATCAAAGTTTGCAATTTCTCAGCGCAGGATCAGAGAGTAGTAATGTCAACATGACCACAGTTGATGGTTTCAGGTAAATGTGGGTATCAGCTGTGTGTTGGTGCAAAGAGGTGCCTATGTTCTCTAGGGTAATACTTAAAAGCTTCCTGTAGTGCTTGAATGCTTCCCAATCTGTACCTCTTGGGGACTGACAATGAGTCAAGTGGAGCAGAATTGCCTCTTCGAATTCTGCTCTACCCGATTTCTAGTGGACCGGAGAAGCATAGCTGATTTTTCTGGCTGGTAATTCCCAATGGAACACTGACACGAGTCTTTTGCTGCAGCTCTTTCCAAATTATGAAGCTCTCTTGTTAGACCAGTATAGCAATTCTACATCTTCTAGTGTTTATAGCTCCTATCCGTACAAATGAAAACAAATATGCAAAGATGGTTCAATGCAGTGACACAATGTTTCATTACCAGAGAGACATTTCTTAGGTTTGACAACTTTGCAAAATTTTACTAACCTTGCAAAATGTTGCAGATTTCCATGACTATTTATGGATTCACACTTAACAAAGGAAGACACATGCTCGGAATGGGAGTGTTGCAGCATTGGGAAAATATGAAGCATGATTTTTTTTTTTACAACCAGAATTTATTGGTTTTCAAATACATCATCTACAAACATAGGCATTGTGCACCTTCAACCTAGTACATAATACATACTTTTGACATTTTCTGGTGCATTTGTCTGGAATTCTCCCTGAACAGAACTATCCACCCTCCCCCCTTGGGTTGCGCTGACGTGGATGTGGTCTAATCTCCAAATGCTGTTGAAAATATTAAGCATGATGAATGCAAAAGATAAACAGTGATTAATGTTTTTGCTAATCAAACAAGTACTGCATCGTGCGTACAAAATAATTAGGGATGAAAGGACTATTTCTCTTTTGCACAATTTGTTCCCACAGTAAGAAGGTGAGGCAGAAATTTACAGAAGAATCCGGAGCCTCTGTGGTAAGTTAGCTCACCCAGTACCCATTTAAGCCAAGGAACTACTGTAGGAACTTCCAATAAGATTTATGTGTGTTGAAGTCTGACTTGTAGTCTCGCCTCCCAACCTCAAACAGGCGACAAATTCTCCAAATTCCAAAGCCCTTCCTTGAAGATGTTAAAAAAAACAACCACTTTCTGCTGAGTTACATATTTGATAACAAAGGTATGTGCATTATTGTGATAAAGAAACTATGCTCTGTAGACTATTGCTTCTGTCAAAGATGGCACTAACTGATAATTATCCCTATGTATAGTGAAACCTGTTAAGATTTGTTTCCCTTCAGCGGGCATCTTTTATTTTTCCATAATTTATTAATTAAAGTTAATGCATCAAATACATATATTACATAACACAGGATGTAGGAAGAGGTTCACATTAACCATATATATATCTCCAGTAAATACATGGAGTGGCAGAAACTCCATTTTACTGAACAGCATAGCATACCTTTGTTCAGCACTATTTTCTGTGTATTGATCTATGTCAACAAAACATTTGTAGGGAAAATTTTACTTTCTGTATGAGACTACGACATGTAACAACACAAACTCCAGACAACGAAAAGAGGAAGGAAAGAAAGAAGAAAAAAATGCATACGTTTCTTATCTACCAATTCAAATAATATATATATATATTTTAAATCACACCAGATTCCTACGCATATATATTCTATGTCCATTTTTTTAAAACTCTTTTTGTCATTTGGAAAGAAGAGACATATCTAAGACCTATTTCATCTATTAGAAATACATCTGACTTCCAGGCTCTTAATATTTGTTTTTTGACTACAATTAGAAAACGAATAATGCCGAAATTTTGAACACAGAAATTTGCTTTTAAATTTTAAATTTGCTTTAGCAGCAAATTAGTGCAGGAAGACGAATAAAGGAAACCTGTTTATCATTTTACCAATCACTAACTCCTAACATTCTAAAAAAAAATTCAAAAGGAGACTACTTTCCAACAATGCCATAACATGTGTGTGTATAAGCACCAAAAGGCAAATTGCAATTCCAACAACTACCTGAATTTAATAGACCAAACCTTACAATTTTGATCAGCGTTCATAATAGTGTAAAATAATATTTATTATAACTATATTTTAATCTCAAATCAAGTTTGGGTGCAGCTATCCATTTGTTTACTGTTGCTTATACTGGATTACTAACTAGCAACCTTAATTCTTAAATCGATTAATTCCTTTGTTTTCTAAACGTGTTCTGTACTTTTTATTTGAAATTTATATTCCTTCAGTTATGACATATGTTATGTTACATTAGGTCATGCCACAGTGCAATGTTCACCTATTTCTTGGCCTCTTGGTACCATTGCAAGTTGTTGATTATCCACATGCTGAAGTTCATGAAGGCTACATAAGACATTTGATCTTCCACTTGGCCTAAGAAAGCCTGGTAAATATGATCTATAAGGTGTGATTTTTTTTAACCTGGGTTATCTATGTGGAATTATGAACTAAATCTTCCACTTATTCAGAGTAAGTGTGAGTGTGATCTACACCAATCGTACTTTAGGGTTTTCCCTTTGACTGTATTCTTTAGGAGGGGTTTAGGTCTTAAAACCTTCAGCCTGTATGAGGTAGGGTAAGATTTCTGTGGTTCTGTCAGCCTGCTGATACTTCAGGATCGGTTCGCTGAACAAAAAGGGTCCACCTCCCAAACGCCTCAATTCTGCTTGCTCTTAAAGCACAGAATCTTGAGATGATTAAGCGGGGGAAGGAAAGGATGGGAACAGCAGGGAAGGACACCTACAAGCAAATAACGCCATTAATGATAGTTTATCTCAGAGTTACATATATTCATCATTTCTCCCTATGCAAATGTCTGTAAAATAATATAACTATCATAAGTGACGTCTGTAGAACATATATGTATGTAGATAGATATATCTAGAACATGAAGTCTGTTCCAAATGAGATATATGAATTATGATTGTACTGTGAAAATGAAAAAAGTAACACAAGATCAAGAATTAGAACGATATAAATTTCTTCCTCTTTTTGTTCCTTAATAAGATTTTCTGTGAACAATTTAGATTGAGTGTTACCCACCATAAGAAAGCTCTTGCCAGGCTTCACATGGGAGGAGAACAAAACCTCACTCTTTTGGCACCCCTGTTAATTGGCAATAACAAAACAAACAAAGGAAATTAATTCTCCTGCAGCTGAAGGCTCTTGATATTCCTCTTACAAGAGCTCATAACCATACTTCATAGTGATCCTATTTCCACAGTTGTATAAAGCTATTTTATTCCTCATAGCTTTATCTGTAAACCCCAGGAAAAGTATTTTTCTTTCTTAAAATGTGTTCTGACTGTTCCTAACAAAACACAGCCTCAGAAATTGCCCATTATTTTGAATTCATTACCATCCTGAACTCTCTGGTTTATTCACACAGCATGAGCCCCTAAGAATTGTTTCCACAAAAGAAAGAAATGAAATACAACTTCAGTTTCTTTAAGAATTGTTTTCATTAATGAAAGAAATGAAATACAGCTTGAGTTTCTTTAAGAATTGTTTCCATAAAGGAAAGAAATTAAATACAACTTGAGTTTCTTTCAATTTAACTCCAATAAATCCAAAGGTCACCTGAAAGGGCAGACTACACATTAATCAATCTCAACATGAATTCATTTCAGCTGAAAACACTGCTATCTCTCTTAGGCTTTCTCAGAAATACAAAATAGAAAGATATTGAAGGAGAGCCATGGAACTCTCCCACCAAAGATTCCCCTCACTTACCTGCCAGGCAAAAATAGAACCAAACAAGCATTTGCAATGCAATAGGACTCGCATTTACGCGAGACCTATTGCATTGCAAACGCGAGTGCGGCGGGGGGGGGGCTGGGGGAATCACAAAGGGGCACGATCAGCGGGAGTGCGGGGCAGGGGAGCGAGAAAGCAGGGACAGCTGGAGTGGGGGGGGTGGGAGAAGGGACAGCTGGAGTGAGGGAAAAATAGTGCTCACAATCTCAGACACACATACCATGCAAAACTCTCAGTAAAGGGGCCAGTAGCCGTGGAAGGATACAAATGACTGACATGGCTGTCATAAGGAGGAACTAGCAGCCTCTAAACCAATCGGAAGGCAGCATTTAGAAAGGACAAAGCCACGAGCCAATGAAAAAGTGGGCGGAAGAGTGGGCGGGGCTTCCCTCACCTATAGTGTATACTGCATGCCTTGCAAAGCGATGGCAGCACATTCGTGCTGCAACGCTAGGCGAGACGTAAAAAGGTGCAATGGCACCCTTACCCCACCACAGATGATTTATGAGTATCCACTGCCGAGATCCATGCTGAAGAAATGAGCTGAAGAAATTAACAATTTGCAAAGCGCTGCGGCCGAAGCATGATTTATAGTCCTGCCTCTTCCACTTCCTGCTGAGGTTATGGAAGCACGGAGGAAATGTCTGCACAGCATCATGGGACATGTAGTCTTCCGTGATCACATAGGATTATTTGCCATGTATATAATCAATACTCCTGACTCCTGTTTATATTTTATCTGTTATGATAGGGGGAGCTTTTGTTTCATCAAAGTTAGACTGCCCATGTTTACCGGTGTTCATTCTTAAAGGCCCATAGCAGCGTTCAATGTTCAAAGCACGCTGGACGTAACAGGCTGTGGGTGTCTTACTGAGGCCTCATCTAGAAAATGAGGCATTGAAGCTTCCATATAACCGTTACCTGTGTCAAAGTTGTTACAGTACTAAGTTTATAGCATCATGATTTCGAGCCTCAAAATGGTTTTCACTGCCCTTGGATCAAGTAGTATCAGTGTCATACTAACTGCATGTTTCCCATTGTCTCAGTGTGTAGCTGCATTCATGTCTTCCTGGTTTGCTATTCTTGAGTCACTTTGTTCCAGTCTTTTTCAGTAGCAGTGTCTCCTTTACCGAGTGAAATGTATTCATAATTTGAAACTCCGAGGAAGGCTCCTGTTGTATTCTCTGCAATACTTTACTTAGTGCTGTAGCCCCTTGCTGCAGCTCAATGTTCTAATGCTTATGTCATGTTAATTAGAATGTTCTTGGTTGCCTGGTTGCCTTGTTGCTGGGTTTGATGTATTCAAAAAGGTTTGGTGAGCAGTTGGAGCTGGGTGGAGATTTTCCTATGTCTCCTGTCTGCTGTGTAGCTTTCTACAAATAAAGACGTGAAATCATCACCTTCGTGCCTGCTTCATCACTACAGCTACATAAAATAATTTCATTCAATTTAAGACATAGAACATCAATCCTTAATGTCATTGAAATGATTCATAAAATTCATTAAGTCAAACAAACATTAACATCACTAAAACAGTATTTATACTAAAATCAATATAAATTTAAAAAGCACTTTAAAAAGTTACAAATTTGACAGCAGAACATTTCATTAGGGGGGATCAAACAGTTGCTGTAAGGCTTCCGAGGAAGATCGCACCAACAATTTCAGAACTACAGATCTCAACAATTTATGGCGGTGCAATAAAAGGGCAGGGCAAACAAATAAAACAGGCTTCAAATCTTGAACACCATTCTGACAAAGATTGCAGATTTCAGAAGTTCCATCCTATTTAGATGTTAAACAATTTAAGGGCAAAATATCCAATTGTCAAAGTGTCCAGAAACGTCTAACCCGGTGCGGCATGTTCCATGCCACATACAGTTGAACTTTTCTCATAACAATGGTATCGTTTATCCTCTGGTAGTCCCTTTTCTTTCCACAAGCTTTGCTGTCCAAGCAAAAGCTTAAAACCAGCAAAGCCTGTTTTATACAGCCCTTTAGTTGGGACGTGGGAAGACAAAGCACTAGACTTTGGTCGAGCCCGAGTTGGTCTAGGGCAGGTTTGAAATTCCTGAAGAATAAAGTTTTTTTCTTTTTTCTCCACAAGAATTTCCTTTCTCATATAGTACCTTAGAGTATCCCCTTCACTCTTCTCAAGGCAGGAAGCCCACCAAACTATACTCGCTAAACCTTGTACATAGCGCTTTTAATCCCAAATTCTAGCGTTAGGGCTGCCACTGATGTTGAAGTGCTGCTGGATATATGTCTTCTCAAAGTCTGCCCCTCTATTTATTCAAAAAGCCCCATCTTGATATATCTATAAGCTCCACTGCATACAATAGGGTAGCGGGGATTTTGGCCTGAAAACAGATAGAAGATGAGAGAAGTGTCTTCTACCTGCAGCATTATAAAATGCTACCCATCCCTTAGCCTGGGATTGAGCCTTACACATGTTATTCGAAATGTGGTCAATATCACTCAAATTGCTGTGCATAATTTCCTCCAAAAAGATGAACATGAACACTTTAACCACTTGCAATTTTTGGGAGCCTAAATACCAAGTGTAATTAGCATATTTGGCGTTTGTCTTCCCATTGAAGCAGAGAATTTTGCTTTTGGAGAAATTAATTTTCAAAAAGTGTGCATCAGCATAATGTTGCAATGCCCTTAATTGGCTATTAAGACCTTTGGGGGTAAGGTCTACAATCACTATGTAATCGGCATACAGAAGACATCATATTGGCTGTCTCCCAATACTAGGTGGTAGGCCCATGCTTAGTGAGAGGGAATCAGGCAAATCTGAAATTTACAGAAAGAGATACCCCTGCTTCAAACCATTTTTTGTTGGGATGGTCCTTGAAAGTCCTCGATCACCACCTAGAAGAACTTGGCATCATGTAGCAGAGTGAAGGGTGATAATTAAGTGCAATAAAGTTCAGGGAATACCAAGGTCAGACAACTTCTTCCACAGTGTTGGATGACCCACTTTATCAAAGGCCGTGGAGAAGTCTATGTCTCCTTACACCTATATCCCTGTTCCAGTGTCCTTCTGAGGCCCTATTTCTCAGCCTTTGTCTCCCTGTCTCCATGTCTCCTAGTCCAAATGTCTGGACTCCCTGAAAAAGATAGACCACTGTAAAGACTGGGTGCTGTAGTTTGCCGGTTTATGATGTTGTCTTTTTGAATTATTATATGAATCACCTGCATTTTACTTACAATGCTTGGATATATTTTGACTTGTTTTGGATAACTCTTGCATGATTATATGGTCGAAAAATTGACCATGTGGATTTGTAAAGTCAATCTCTGCATTACATTTATGTAATCACGAGATGTACATTAAAATGAGAGAAGATACAGTATTTGTCTAGAGCAGCAGGAGGCAGTTGCTATTCCCCACACCCCGTAGCAACTGACTCAAGGGAATTCTTCTTTAAAGCAAATCTAGAACTGGAATGAAGGACAAGAATGCCTTGCACATAGGCAGACATTATACATCCCCTTCACTTAACAAAGAAAAACCCCACAATAATAAGTATCAAATTCATTATAAGAAAGGAAAAATGTGTACTATAATCCTTAATTGAAAATAAAGATTATCCTGCAGCCTACTCATTACATGTACTACGTACTACAGATTCTCCCAATTTCCTGGGATATACAGCCAACTGGCCACACTTTGTTGCTTGATTCTTCTTTTCCTCCCACACTTCTTCCAGAGGATACATGTCCCACAGATGGAAGATTAGTTCCCAAACCTTGTTCCTTACTGCCTTATGCCAGAAACTGAGATCCAGGTTTTACCTCCTACACACAAAAGGAAGAGGTTCCACACTGAGTTACAACTTATAACCTGTGGTTCCATCAACACTAAACCTGGAGGATCTCTCATTCTAGATACACAACCAAGTAGGAAAATCAGAATTACCATCATCTTCACCTACTTTCCCATTGCACTTAGTCAATCTGCTCACGTGCCACACTTTTCCATCACTTAGTTTGGTTGCACCCTTCATAATCATTACACTTTCAATGGTGGGAAAAACCTGCTGCCCCTTTCCAGACTTCATTGCCTCCTTCACACTTACCGAATAACCTGTTTCCGACTTCCCACACATCATGCTGTGGTCGTAATGCTCCTTGTAAAAGGCCTGAACTTTCCTTAACAACCTCTGTGGAATGGTCTTTCTGTCATTCAACAGCCATCTAACAAAAAGCAGCTTGGTGAGATCGACGCATCCCCTTGACTGTGTGGCAGTATCTGGTACATCGCTCGACGCCTCTTGACTCCGGCACCCGTCTTCAGAACTGACGTATTGCCTTCACTGTGTGGAGAAGATCGATGCATCTCGTTCCTTGCGACCGGGAAAGGTATTTCGTTCACCGGGGCCTGCGTGGGTCCTGGAGCCGGCCTGCACTTCCATGAGGTCAGCCCGAACTTTGACTTTGTTCCAGTCTAGTGCGACCTAAAGTAACCTTTTTAGCACTACTTGCTTCCAAGCACTTTATTGCATTTATACTTTTAAAATTCAACATCTCAACTTCGATAAATTGGATTTTTGTCGTTTTGGTCTTGTTTTGTTTATAATATAATAACCTATTTTTATAAACCTGTGTAGAGGCTTTTTGTGGTATATTCATTGTATTACTGTGCATGTATGTTGCGCAAATACTTTATACATTGCCTCTTTAGATAAGCCTGATCGAGCTGCGCCAAGCTAACCGAGGCTGAGCACAGGTTATTTTTTAGTGCATATATAACTTACCCGGACTAGGATTGTGGCTTCTGCTTGGACAGGGTGCATACTTTTACCAACCAGAAACCCAATTTCTAACAGTGGCCCTGCATGGGGTCATGCAGTGTGACCTGCACAGTGACATGGCGGGCTGTGCTGATGCATCTGATGTCAGAGGCTCATCTGAGGATGCCTCTAAACAACCTCTACCAGACAATGTGGACTATCTTGCAAAGTAAATATTCAATGCCTAATTCTGCTTGTACCATTAAGCAGAAACAACAGTTGATGGACAGAATGCAGAACAATGTCATACTTTCACCCCAGTACAGAGATCTGGGCCTAAATCCATAGTTTTTTTGCTCACCATGCCATTCCAGTTTGAACCCAGCCATATGCAAATCAGTCTTGACCCTGTGCCTCATGGGAACGGTCCAGCCCGAACTGCCAAGCCAGGTCCTCCCTGGACTGGAAACAAGCATCCTAGGACCGGTTTCGGGGTTTCACGCCTCTTCAGCCAGGATAGCTTGATTCCAGTGGCATGGAGAGCACGGGAGCCACGTCTGGGCATACCCGTCCCACTCGGGGTGACAAATGCAAAAACAACAGTTGATGGACAGAATGCAGAACAATGTCATACATTCACCCCAGTACAGAGATCTGGGCCTAAATCAATCGTTTTTTGCTCACCATGCCATTCCAGTTTGAACCCAGCCATATGCAAATCAGTCTTGACCCTGTGCCTCATGGGAACAGTCCAGCCCGAACTGCCAAGCCAGGTCCTCCCTGGACTGGAAACAAGCATCCTAGGACCGGTTTCGGGTTTCACCCTCTTCAGCCAGGATAGCTTGATTCCAGTGGCATGGAGAGCACGGGACCCACGTCTGGGCATACCCGTCCCACTCGGGGTGACAAATACAAAAACAACAGTTGATGGACAGAATGCAGAACAATGTCACACATTCACCCCAGTACAGAGATCTGGGCCTAAATCCATCGTTTTTTTGCTCACCATACCATTCCAGTTTGAACCCAGCCATATGCAAATCAGTCTTGACCCTGTGCCTCATGGGAACAGTCCAGCCCGAACTGCCAAGCCAGGTCCTCCTGGACTGGAAACAAGCATCCTAGGACCGGTTTCGGGTTTCACCCTCTTCAGCCAGGATAGCTTGATTCCAGTGGCATGGAGAGCACGGGACCCACGTCTGGGCATACCCGTCCCACTCGGGGTGACAAATGCAAAAACAACAGTTGATGGACAGAATGCAGAACAATGTCATACATTCACCCCAGTACAGAGATCTGGGCCTAAATCCATCGTTTTTTGCTCACCATGCCATTCCAGTTTGAACCCAGCCATATGCAAAACAGTCTTGACCCTGTGCCTCATGGGAACAGTCCAGCCCGAACTGCCAAGCCAGGTCCTCCCTGGACTGGAAACAAGCATCCTAGGACCGGTTTCGGGTTTCACCCCTCTTCAGCCAGGATAGCTTGATTCCAATGGCATGGAGAGCACGGGACTCACGTCTGGGCATACCCGTCCCACTCGGGGTGACAAATGCAAAAATAACAGTTGATGGACAGAATGCAGAACAATGTCATACATTCACCCCAGTACAGAGATCTGGGCCTAAATCCATCGTTTTTTTTGCTCACCATGCCATTCCAGTTTGAACCTAGCCATATGCAAATCAGTCTTGACCCTGTGCCTCATGGGAACAGTCCAGCCCAAACTGCCAAGCCAGGTCCTCCCTGGACTGGAAACAAGCGTGCTAGGACCGGTTTCGGGGTTTCACCCCTCTTCAGCCAGGATAGCTTGATTCCAGTGGCATGGAGAGCACGGGACCCACGTCTGGGCATACCCGTCCCACTCGGGGTGACAAATGCAAAAACAACAGTTGATGAACAGAATGCAGAACAATGTCATACATTCACCCCAGTACAGAGATCTGGGCCTAAATCCATCGTTTTTTTGCTCACCATGCCATTCCAGTTTGAACCCAGCCATATGCAAATCAGTCTTGACCCTGTGCCTCATGGGAACAGTCCAGCCCGAACTGCCAAGCCAGGTCCTCCCTGGACTGGAAACAAGCATCCTAGGACCGGTTTCGGTGTTTCACCCTCTTCAGCCAGGATAGCTTGATTCCAGTGGCATGGAGAGCACGGGACCCACGTCTGGGCATACCCGTCCCACTCGGGGTGACAAATGCAAAAACAACAGTTGATGGACAGAATGCATGCTCTCCATGCCACTGGAATCAAGCTATCCTGGCTGAAGAGGGGTGAAACCCCGAAACCGGTCCTAGGATGCTTGTTTCCAGTCCAGGGAGGACCTGGCTTGGCAGTTCGGGCTGGACTGTTCCCATGAGGCACAGGGTCAAGACTGATTTGCATATGGCTGGGTTCAAACTAGAATGGCATGGTGAGCAAAAACGATGGATTTAGGCCCAGATCTCTGAACTGGGGTGAATGTATGACATTGTTCTGCATTCTGTCCATCAACTGTTGTTTTTGCATTTGTCACCCCGAGTGGGACGGGTATGCCCAGACGTGGGTCCCATGCTCTCCATGCCACTGGAATCAAGCTATCCTGGCTGAAGAGGGTGAAACCCCGAAACCGGTCCTAGGATGCTTGTTTCCAGTCCAGGGAGGACCTGGCTTGGCAGTTCGGGCTGGACTGTCCCCATGAGGCACAGGGTCAAGACTGATTTGCATATGGCTGGGTTCAAACTGGAATGGCATGGTGAGCAAAAAACGATGGATTTAGGCCCAGATCTCTGTACTGGGGTGAATGTATGACATTGTTCTGCATTCTGTCCATCAACTGTTGTTTTTGCATTTGTCACCCCGAGTGGGACGGGTATGCCCAGACGTGGGTCCCGTGCTCTCCATGCCACTGGAATCAAGCTATCCTGGCTGAAGAGGCGTGTAACCCCGAAACTGGTCCTAGGATGCTTGTTTCCAGTCCAGGGAGGACCTGGCTTGGCAGTTCGGGCTGGACTGTTCCCATGAGGCACAGGGTCAAGACTGATTTGCATATGGGGCTGGGTTCAAACTGGAATGGCATGGTGAGCAAAAAAACGATGGATTTAGGCTCAGATCTCTGTAATGGGGTGAATGTATGACATTGTTCTGCATTCTGTCCATCAACTGTTGTTTTTGCATTTGTCACCCCGAGTGGGACGGGTATGCCCAGACGTGGGTCCCGTGCTCTCCATGCCACTGGAATCAAGCTTTCCTGGCTGAAGAGGGGTGAAACCCCGAAACCGGTCCTAGGATGCTTGTTTCCAGTCCAGGGAGGACCTGGCTTGGCAGTTCGGGCTGGACTGTTCCCATGAGGCACAGGGTCAAGACTGATTTGCATATGGCTGGGTTCAAACTGGAATGGCATGGTGAGCAAAAACGATGGATTTAGGCCCAGATCTCTGTACTGGGGTGAATGTATGACATTGTTCTGCATTCTGTCCATCAACTGTTGTTTTTGCATTTGTCACCCCGAGTGGGACGGGTATGCCCAGACGTGGGTTCCGTGCTCTCCATGCCACTGGAATCAATCTATCCTGGCTGAAGAGGGGTGAAACCCCAAAACCGGTCCTAGGATGCTTGTTTCCAGTCCAGGGAGGACCTGGCTTGGCAGTTCGGGCTGGACTGTTCCCATGAGGCACAGGGTCAAGACTGATTTGCATATGGCTGGGTTCAAACTGGAATGGCATGGTGAGCAAAAAAACGATGGATTTAGGCCCAGCTCTCTGTACTGGGGTGAATGTATGACATTGTTCTGCATTCTGTCCATCAACTGTTGTTTTTGCATTTGTCACCCCGAGTCGGCCGGGTATGCCCAGACGTGGGTCCCGTGCTCTCCATGCCACTGGAATCAAGCTATCCTGGCTGAAGAGGGGTGAAACCCCGAAACCGGTCCTAGGATGCTTGTTTCCAGTCCAGGGAGGACCTGGCTTGGCAGTTCGGGCTGGACTGTTCCCATGAGGCACAGGGTCAAGACTGATTTGCATATGGCTGGGTTCAAACTGGAATGGCATGGTGAGCAAAAAAACGATGGATTTAGGCCCAGATCTCTGTACTGGGGTGAATGTATGACATTGTTCTGCATTCTGTCCATCAACTGTTGTTTTTGCATTTGTACCATTAAGCAGGGCCACACTTTAAACTCAATACCACCCTTGATAGTTAGTGAATTATAACTGACAAAATTACTGAATAGACAGAGGAGATGCAGACACCAACAAGAGGCCTGACTTAACAATCGCAATGTTTTTCGTCGTTATATATTAAAATATCAATTTGATTCTTTATGACTTAATTATGAGCAAGAGATTTTGTAAATGTACTATTCCCCATGTCAAGATGTCTGCCTATTTTAAGTGTTAGCTCCGGTACTTTGCGGGTTTATGGTACCATAACTTTTGGTAATGAGTAACAACAACATATGAGTAAAGCCCTTACTGGTATATATGAGGGTATTATGATTTCAATTATAACAAAAAACAGGAAACTCATAGTAATAGCAATGCGCTCATAATGGTGAATGATTTTTAGCCTGACATCAACATGGCGGCCCTTCTGAGACGGAGTGGGCTGACACATGTGCGGTAGAAAACGGATTTATAAAGAACGGACTAACAGCGGAGTCTGTTTGACCTACAAAGTCCCGATCGAGAAGACGAGACTGCTCTACTTAGTTTGGTAAGCAATAAAAATGAATGGTGTTTTTTCCCTAATAGTTAATGCACGAGAGTTGTTTTTATTCAACCCATTTATCCACTGTAGTGAAAACTGTTTATCCAGCATGGGGTATAGAGGGGGATATTTTTTAAGATTTCCATGACCCGCCCACCCCAATTATTAGACTGCGGGAGGTTACGAATAAAGGCAGGAAGCAACTTCGGTGTTTCAGACCAGCAGGAGGTATTTATAAGTATTTTAAACACCGAAGAGAGGTGACCAGCTAGAACTGGATTACTGCCTGGGACATAAATGTTGACAAAGTGAGATGGAAATAAGAACAGCACTTCGCATATAAAAAAAGGGAATAGAATTAAAGTGAATTATGATACCTGTCTGTTTCTCTTAATACCTATAGAACACGAGGGAAGTAAGAAGTACAAAAGCCCTGTACTGAACAATACAATAATATATTTAAAAAAAGACAGGAGACAAAAGGAAAGTCCCCGACTGTGGATAACATTAGCCAACAATTGAGAAAATTGGCTTTTAGATTCCATACTCCTAACAAGCGAATCCATAGGTAAGCGCTAAGATAAGACCATAAGGTGCGACAAAAATGCAGAATTATGAAAGTAAAATTTTTAAATTATTTAATATTTATTCTCTGTAGGCACTAAGATTATTCTCTGGGGCCAACCTCACCATATAGGAACTGCTTGCGAATCACCAGAAAAACCAGTAAGGTGATCCTGATGAAATAATCTCCATGGATGTACACATCGCCTTGAGAGTAAGTTGAATGTGCTATCGAATGGCAGAAAATATTAATGAATAGTTGGGATAGAGTATGCATGAGAGGGTATTCGAGGAATAGCCAACTATGAAGTATAGTTAACTTCACTCAGCATCCTAGAGGTACACTGTCTTTCATCAACAAGAGTGATGCCCCGGATAGACCACACAAATAGTTAGCGCTGGTGATATGTAAAGAATAAATACAATCACTTAAGGGAATGACTATCCCACTCTTAGAATCTAAGTACAAATGAATTAGAAGGTAGGAAAAGGAAGATTTGGGATGTGATGCGAGAAAAGGTACTTATAGAATCAATGAATGAGATATAAAGGGAGGTTGAAATAGTATGTGTGCACTGAACCTGTTATATGTAATTATGATTTTTCTTTTACTCATAAATTTGAAATATGCTTTTATTATTTATTTTATAGTAAACACCTTTGTTTTTAATACTTTTTCCTGAAGAAGGTGGAGTAAACCAGCCTTTGACCACCGAAACGCTGCGTCGACAATTCAGAACATTTTTTACTTTAGAAAACTATGTAATAGGCTTTTGTATATTGCATTGATTTGATAAAAATGTTTTTAAATATATACCCATGATACAATAAGATATGATATGGCTTTTACCACTGAAATCTAGACAGTTCTTTGATATAAAAAAGTGTGGAATAGGGTATGAATAACAGAAAAGGATTGTTTTTAGCGTGTTATGATGATTTTTTTTAAACTTGCATTGTATTTCAAGGTATTTAATTTGATTAAATCTTAGATTACTTATATAAGATCAGTATATTGAGATATTAAAAATTACATGATTATAATAAAGGATAGATGTTTTTGCATAAACAGGTTTCACTGCGTGAACAGATGGGTCAAGAATTTTTGAATGAATGACTTCTGTGGTACAAGAGAATTGATGCATGTGTGATCATATACAGGATACACAAGAGGAAATCCATTATCTTTGTCAATGAGAGAGAACATAATTTGTATTTGTGATTGTTGGTGATGAGCACTGGCATTCAGTTTTGGGACCCAGGGCTTACTTGTGATAATCAAACTTTGACCCTCAGCAAGAGAAAGGCAGAAAAAAGGGGGTACGAGAAAGAAAGAGAAAAGAGACAACATGTGCAGAGTGAGGGAAGAAAGAGGCATGAGATGGGTCAAGACTAGGCGCTCTTGGTATTCAGTAACTCTGTAATTCGGCAGGGTGACAGCAGTCTCCTAAGTAAAACATTGGGCACCTTCACTTATATATTTATTTATTTTTTAAGCACTGCACAAAAATCATCGATACTGGTATATGACTTGCATTACAAACTGCATGTGTCTTTTTTCAATTGAAGGGACAATAGTGTGATAAATAAAAACTCTTTTGCTTCAGTTAACATTTTTTCCAACTACTGTCCTATCATAAAGATTGAAACATTCTGCAAACTTCTCCAAACAAAACTGAACAAGCACATTGGTGTAAAGTTATCCTACAAGACAGAATCTAGGTAAGCACGACCTAGGTTTAGCGACAACATTCAACAACGAAAATCGGGTGACTTTGCAGAAAGTTCACAAAGAACAGCTCTCAATTCCTGAATGTCTGTGGGCCTCTAGGCTGAGTTGACTTGTAGCTGAACAACAATATTCAAATGCTGAAGGAAAGTGTTTACTCTATGACAATGCGATACCTTCTTTTTTTGACACTCTGTTGTGAGTAAATTATATACCTGTCAATCTGTCTTTGATTTATACATGATGTTTTGCTAAAAAAATATATATATATTTGCTACACTCTCCTGAGCCATTTTAGTCCTTTTAGGCTGCTCTAAGAGTCTAGATTTTGCACTAATCTTTCTGAATTACATAGATTTCATAGGTGTCAATGCAAGCTTCCATCAACTTTAGCACTGCATAATAGGTACAAACACATTATTTTTGCAAGCTCACTAATGCAAAACCGAGACTTTGCACCAGTCAATCCAAATGTTGGTACAAAGGTTGCTGAAAACAACTACCAAGTGCAATCTATGCAATCCAGAAATGTTGCTTCAAATGTGCACTAATTTTGTTGAAATCTACGTAATCCCGCCTACTATCTCTCTGCATCTAAAATGTTCCTATTTACACAACTCTTAGATACGTTCAACCAATATTACCTCATTTTAAACAGGATTCCCAGCAATATTATAAAATAAGGACCTGTCACATATGAAAAGCATGCAACGCTACCATCTTCATCTGAGATCCCCCCCAAAAGATGGTTGTTTTTGGAATACTTGAGCAAAATAAGTTGAGAAACCTCCTGGCAGCGGCACACCAAAAGGCAAGTGGCTTCCAATTCGTCAGAGTAAAGTGTTGTGCCAGAAGTGTAACAGAGAGGAGGGACGGGCATACTAGGGGTGATCTGTGATTGCTTTGAAAATTTGATTTATTCTGCCCATTGTTTGCAGGCAGCCCACACACTTGTGGGCAGATTTGTCATGCTTTCACACAACGCAATACAGCCAGGCAACTTGTTGCGTTGTGTGAAAGGTAAAGGGCATATTTACAAAGATATGGAGCATTTCTGCTCTCTCCTTTTTCTGCCACTTTCTGTTCACCAACGCAGGCACCCATGCACCATAGTGCAAGGGTGCCTGCTTTACAGGCAGGATTATTTTTGTGCAGCAAGGCACACCTTGTAAATTCCAAATCAGCCTTTGTGTTGCCCTGTGTAACCTTGCATGACGCAAGAGCAACACACAGGCTTAGTAAATCTAGTCTCCGTTATCAGGCATTTTTCCAGTGTTAAATTCTGGTAGATTTGGCTTGCTGAAATTTAACTCCAGTGTTTAGACTTCATGGTACCCAGTTATTACCAGGAAGCTAGTGAGGATGCTGTTGGTTTGAAATGTGGCCAAGAGACAGTGTGGGTACCCTGATAGGAATAAAATTTGACCCCACTTTATCTTTCCACAAGCAGGCATTTGCTATGGCAGGCATGTGTTTCCAAACTATAAAAACTCTCAGGAAATTTTTGGATCTACTCCCAATGCCTGCCAGAAAGACGGTCGCAGCAGCCTTAATTTTATCGCGCCTAGACTATTGCAATAGTCTATATGCGGGAACAAAAAAGACGGTCGTAAAAAGATTGCAGGTGGTCCAGAATGCTGTGGCGAGGCTGGTACTTAAACTGCCTAGAGACTCCCCCTCTGCCGCAGCACTTAAAATCCTACACTTGCTACCTGTCCATAAGAGGATTCTTTTTAAAATGTTGACCATCACCTACAAAGCCATGAGAACAACTGGACCAGAATATTTATGATCTAGAATCAAGCCATACACCACCCAACGTACCCTGCGGTCATCCTCAGAGAATTTGTTAACAGTTCCCAATTTCAAACTGAAGACTAGGGGAGGAAAGACTATGGCGGTTCTAGGAACCACTGCCTGGAACGCCCTGCCCACTCAGCTGAGACACACACAAACGGAAGCTACTTTCAGGAAGCTTTTAAAAACCTGGATTTTTGCTGCCCCAGATCCCATGGTGTTATCGCTTATCTAAGCTTTACCACCTAGTAGTCCTCCTTTTTCCGATTCCTTCTGATGTCCTTTCTCCACAATAGCGCCAAGATGCTCCTTGGAGTGAACGTTGCGCTATACAAAAAAAGATCATTCATTCATTCATTCATAGATAGTAACCGGAAGCTGGTTGTCGAGGTAATGGTGGAGATAATCTACTCTATCGCCATTATCGACCTTGTCAGAGAATTTCATCAGTGATTCTGGGACAATTTCCACAGTGGGGCTGCTGCTATCAGTGTTACGCCACTGAAGTTCTTGTGATTGTGAAAAATCCAACCATCACACAAAGAACATGTGTAGCAAATGAGCCACGCCCATTCGGAAGGAGAGTGGTGAGGGTGTGGTATGCAGCCAGTGGCGCATTTTGTAGCACAGAGTGGCAAATGTGTTAAGCATAGTATGGTAGTGCACTATCATTTACAGACAGCATATTTCCTATTGAAACCCAATTAAATTTGCACAGACATGTAGTTTTACTGATAACACTATACAACGCTTCATGATAATGTGCGGAAATCGAGTTTCAGTGAATATTTAGCATTTGCGCATCCCAAGTAAAGTGTCTCGATGTGTTTCAATCCTATTTAAATATTTGTTCCCATCACACTTCAGAATTAGGAAAAAATAATAATAATTTGGGCTTTTCTAAATCCTGATATTTTGTGAAATATTTGTGAAGTTCAAATTTTGTTGTGTTAGAAAAAAGACAGAGCCTTTCCTTTCACACTCAGCAAGATTTTCATATTGTTCAAATTACAAAACTCTCTCTTTGCTGTCAGAGAAAGAAAGTAAAGAGCAAGTCCAGGCCAAAAGAATAAGCACCAATTTGTCAGAAGACGGAGCCCGACATTTGACCTCCATGACAAGATAACATTTAAAGAACTCTTTATTAGTCATTCGCCTCCAGCATGGTTATTTTAGGGGTGCTGCAGCTCCCCTCACTCCCATCGCCTATGAATTCCATAGCTTTCATTGAGGGGGACAATTGGGCCAGTATTTCTGATGTACATATACATTCCGTTTCCCGTTCTTTTTTCTCATTTGAAAAGTGTATTGGAGCGAAATATAATTTCATCCTGTTTCCTAATGTGGCATTGATTGTTCAGCTACTCGTGTCGTGAGTGTGTTTTTCAGCTGGGCGGTAGTACCTGCCACGTGCCACAGCTGCAGCACCCCTCATCCCCTGTATGAAGAGCAGGTTGTCGCATCAGTACACATTCTGCAGCACGTAGTGATGAATACACGTATTTCACACCGGCGCTCGTGTAGGTCTCGCACACGGATGGAGCTGGCGCGTGCGCGGGGTATTTAAAGTCTGCGGTTAATCAGGCATGCGGAAAATCAAACACATTGTAGCAGACTTGAATTATTCATAATATGTATGCAGCAGTCAAGATAATGAGCATCGTTACAGCCGCTGTCACAAATGTAGCCCAATAATGTAATTCGACGCAGCCTAATGAGAACGGGCAGAAGAACGGATGTTTCTGAATACCGCTGGAAAACCCATGAATGCGCGGCTGATTTGGTTTTGGATGCGGGGATGTTTCCACCGCACGGAACAAAGCGCGATTCTGCACCGGGCGCTGATTGCAGGCGCCTGGTTTATAGAGTCAATAGACATCAACACGGAGCCCGAGCGCACCGACTGCCACCTGCTGGAGCCCATACAATAGTGTGCCAGGGTTCAGTGACGTAACAAAGGCGCCCGCATATGGGGGAGGGAGGGTGCGAGCTTCAAGGGTGGGGGGCGCTCAGCGTAGTACACTGGCCTAAGTGCTCCTGAGTAAGTCCAGAAGGTGGCCCCTCCATGTACTTGGCAGGGGGTCCCCCTCAAGTTTCATTACGCCACTGCCAGGGTTGCAATGGGTACCAGGCACGACCAAAGAGAGAAACTGCGCACATAGGGGCAGATTTACAAGCCCCTTGCGCCACTTTTGCGTCACTTTTCCCATGTTAAAAACGCAAAAGTGGCGCAAGGGCCTTGTAAATAAGCCCCATAATGCGTCAGCGACAGTGCATGGGAATAGATAGCGGAATACGATCTTCGACATAAATGTGCACAAAAAGAGACCCAGAAAAAAATGAGGCTTCCTACAGTCTAGCCCTCGCCCTCTTTGACACTGCTATCAGTGCCGGGACGCCTCTTCGCTGGGGCAGCCGCGCGCTATACAAGTTTACTTAACATAACATAACATAACAAGTTTGTGCAAAGCGGTTTGAGCTACTACTACTTGAGAAGAAATACAGCTGTTCAGACGGTTAATGCACTTACTGCAAACGTGTGTGAGTAACTGAGAAGTCATCAGTTCAGACTATAGTGTGACTGCCTCAGTCTATCATTCTTTCAGATCAACAAAAAATGAGAACCTATGACTTTATTCGTTTGTTTCTTTTGTAAAACGCAACAGTGAACAGAACACATATAGACCAATCCTTTTCCCGAGATTGGTTGGATACATTTGCAGAGTGTTGGTGGATTCTGCGGCACTCAGATCAGGCCCCTTCCCTTTCAGAAGGGGGCGGGGGTGGTATTCTTGATAATTCAGAGGTAGAATGGAAAAGCTTCATAGAAAAGTAGATTCTCAACTTTTTCTTGAACGCTGCCACAAGGTTCCTGAATTATGATCGCAAAGCTTTCCAAAGTTGTGTCGTGCACCAAAGTAAATGCACACTGGTGCTTGAATCTGACCTGTGTGATCAAGATTGTAATGATGGATCTCAGGCTGAGGTATAGAGAGAAATGCAGAGTGGAGTGGTGTCGAGTGCAGTGGCGCAGAGTAGAGTGATGCAGAGTAGCGTGCATTGACATAGAGTTCAGTTGTGCAGAGTAGAGTGTCGATGATTGCAGTGGTGTAGAGTGGCATAGAGTGCAGTGACGTCGAGTGCATTGGCGTAGAGTGCACTAGTTTAGAGTTGAGTGGCATAGAGTGCAGTGGCACAGAGTGGAGTAGAGTGGCATAGAGTTCAGTGGTGTAGAGTACAGTGGCATAGAAAAGGTTGTTTCAGAGTAGAGTGAAGTGGTGTAGAGTGGAGTGGTGCAGGGTAGGATGGCATAGAGTGCAGTGCTGCAGTGTGGTGTAGAATAGATTGGAGTGGCCTAGACTAGTATGGTGTTAGAGTGCAGTGGCGAAGAGTGCAGTGTAGTGGAATAGAGAGTAGCATAGTACAGAGAAGAGTAGAGAGGCATTGAGTAAAGCGGCAAAGAGTGCAGTGACGTAGAATGGAGTGGTGCAGAATAGAGTGCAGTAGGGCAGAGTGCAGTGGCATGGAGTTGGTTAAAGTGGAGTGGTGCAGAGTAGAACGCAGTGGTGTGGAGTGGTACAGAGAAGAAAGCAGTGGCGTAGAGTGGATTATGCATGATGTGATTGCACACTGCCATTACAGACAACACATTTTCAACTGAAATGACTCTTTCATTTGTACAGACACAGTTTTACTAATAAAACTATTCAGTGCTCAAATGGTAATGTTTGAAAATGGCATCACCTAGTGTAATGATTCTTTTGATCATATTAAAGTATTTGTTTCCAACACACTTCAGAATTAACAAAAAAGAGTGCTTCATTTGTGTTCCTGTTAGACCCAGCGGTTTCTGGCTGGCTGGGACCCATCGAAACCAGATAGACTCAACCATCCTAAATAGGATGAGTACGCATCACTTGTCTGATAACCTGTGCTCACCCGTGGGTAGCTTGGCAGTAAGGCCTATCCTTAGGGTTAAAGTGTAAAGTATCGGCACAACACCACCCTCGCAACACACTGCGTATGCTACAAAAAGACTCCACACCATATGTAGAACACTGGTGTACAAACGCCGCCAACATTGGCCGTTGTGGTTAGCTGGAATGAGTTTTTAATATCCCCTTAGTTGAATGAGCAAGGATTGGTTGACTTACGGTATAAAACTCATGACCGGGAGAAGTCATGAGATACAGGCGGTCTTGCTCTCGATATGGGACTGTGACTCGAACGAACGAGGTGAGCAGCATGTGGACCTTCTGATTTTTATTTAAAATTTGGAATTGCTTTGATTGGAGTAATGGGTGTAATAGCAGTTTCGATTGGAACTATGTTTTATATATAGAACAGGAAATGCTTATATTGAGACGTATATATGAATAATATAATTACTATTATTTAAATAAACATTAAGTTTGATTTTGACAGCACACTGATATTAGTGGAATATTGGAGATATTCATGACAGCGTTGGTAGCCATAGGTGCTAATTGTTAAAGAATGTTCATTGCAGATTAAGCGAATTTAAATGGTAAATTTTACCACTTTTTATCTTTACTGATTTGCAAATATGTTATCGCTTGAACAAGGGGTACTATACCACCTAACAACTAATAATCTTGAACTATTTCTGGACATGGTGCTTATATGACACCTCTTCATTTGGTGCAACATTAGAATTTTATTAGCAATCCAAGTGAGTGCCCATTGTTTTTTCTTTCTTTGGCTTAATGGGAGCAATTGATTCTTGTTAAAACATGGGGCATTTGGGAAACCGGGTCTACAATAAAGAAACCTGTCAAAACAGCCATTATATTGATCGCATGGTATTTGTATAGTGGTAATAGATTTTGAAATTGTCTTCTATTTGTCTTTGTTATTTAAATTAAGTAGTGTACATAGGTAGAGAGTCTTGTGGTGCATGTTCATGAGTGGTAAGAGGATAGAATATTTTTGTTAGTCACTGTAAATAATAAGCTGTATTTATAAATGTGGCATACATGCTGATGTTTGTTTTTAATTTCACAGCCCAGATGAAGTCTGCAAGGACGAAATGCGCTGTCTGGGCCGATGTGCTATTGTTATAATGAATAAACTTCAATAAAGTGAATAGAAACTCATGCACACGACTCCTGAGGAATTTGATTGGATACTTAATCTTTAACATTTAATGATAGAGCATTGCTAGGAACGTGTTGTTCTGCTGTTAATTGAGCGAAATTGATTATAGAATTATATGCTCCTTTTCATTTTTGTTGATTTTGAATTTCCTGTGACCGCAGAGCAGTGGGGTTCCGACGAGTTGATCATAGGCAAGACATATTACAACACTACTATACACTAGCGCAACATTCGATGGCCCACACAACTAGTGCTTTTTACTGTAACACTGGTCTTTGTATTACACACACATTGAAATCAACATGACATACACACTGGATATATACTTTACAGTTGTATGCAACTGTAGAACTCTCCCATCAGCAGCAGAACGGCATGAACATATATGCACTATTCATAGGTATTTCTTAATACACGACATTCCCAATATCGCATACCCCATACAGTTGCAATGGTCAAGAAATCACAGGTTTCGACTACGCCTCGTGGCCCAGCCCCTCAGTCACTCAAAAGGCACCAGTCAACGATACATGTTGCCCCTGCTGGCGATACTTTGATTAGGTTATCGTGACCACAATTACAGGGTTTTGTCCATTCAGATTAGGCCTTCACGCACCCAACAGCACCTTCACAAGTGCAGGCTCACTATATTCCCCCTATAGGCAAAATACTATGACACCAGAAGCTGGCTGTTTCCCCTACGGCGGAGGTGCGAGCTGCAGTTGTTCCAAGCAGCCAGCTGTGGGTGCCCACAAGGCACAACAAGACCCCTCGGGTCCAGTCACAATATTCTCCACAACAGAGTACCTTGTGGTGTGGGTCCAGAGAGGGGGAGCTAGCGGCCTCGGATGGGGGCGGCAATATCAGGCACTGTCATCCTCCTGATCTGGAGGTTGGGGACAGTCTAAGCTTCCAGCTCAGGTCCAGTGGATTCTGCAAACATCCCCCAACACCCCTCGGACACCACACGCTATGGAGTGCAAACTAGCACACGTTTCTGGTTGCAAGCACGGGTTCCTCGGACTTGGTAGACTTCCCCCGCACCACTCAAACTTCTCATGTTCTGGCAATCCAGGTAGGTCGCTGATCTTTATGAGCACACTCCTCTGCACAGTGTCATTACGGCATAAATCAGCACAGTCTTTTTCTTAACCAACAAACACTTCCACCCATTTCCACTGCACCCTGCGTGGTCCTTACGATCTTGTGGAAACGGGGAGATCCTTTCTGTCCCTGGGATCTCGTGGACAGGAGGCCAGCCAACTGGCCCTTGGAGAGTGCTTAGGGACCTGGGCCACCACAGTTGGAAATTAGCTGCAGGGCAGCAACTTCCAGGCAAAATCCACCAAGTGATAGTCCCCTTCCTGGCGCACGACAAGCCCCAGGCCACCACAAGTCTCAGGATAATCCATTTGCAGTCCCTCCTGCCCCAATAGTTACTCTTGTCGATGTCCCAGCATCGAACCAGCATAGTATGGTTCCAATCTGAAGCATCTCTACCTCCAGAGGGAAGAGCCCCAGTAGATATACCCACAATGGCCTTTGAAGATGAGATCATTTCCAAAGGGCACATTTGAAATGCATGGGCCCTCTCTAAATGTTGTCCTGTCTGCCATCCTACCCTGGGAGGCTTGATCAATATCTTTAGTGGGGCCAAGACCCTGCCCCTTGGAATGCGGTGCCAATTCCACCGCCACCTATCCATCCCAGGAAGGCCCCTCAGAGTCACAGGTCTGCAGTTTTTCCTTGAGCACCTAGTTTATGGCCTTATATCAGGAATGCACAGATGGAGCTGTACCCCCAGCACCCAGATGTGTATTGGAGACAGGCTGACAGGCACACAAAGCCACAAACACAGAAATGTCCACTTTCCCAATGTGGTATTTCCACATTAGTAATGTTGAATCCACTCGCACCACCGGGGAAGATTCGCCATTACTAACTCATCGATATCAAAAACTATACTGCCACTTTTCTGCACATAGGAAATACACCTCTAGAGAGCCTTTCCCCAGATCCCTCATGTCAGTCCAATGCTAGAATCAGGTCCTATTCTACCGAACACACCATCCAGTGCCATTTACTACCAGTGCATGTAACCCACCTGCGCACATTCCCTACCTCTTCCCCACACCACACCCTGCCCCCAGGGAGTACTCCGATGTAGTTAGAGACATGCAGAACCTTGGCAAGTAGCTTTTAAATGCCAAGCCGAGTAACAGTAACCTGTACACACTGGCTCCGCCATGGCAAACCTGTGGCACGTTTGAAGAGCTACCTCCGTGGGTGGCACAACCAGGGCTGCAGGCCCACGGTGGAGTATTTGAGTTACATGCCCTACGTATATGTCTTACCCCTAGACAAGGGACTTACAGCTAACTCTAGTCAGCCAATCATGTATACACCAACCACCATTATGTATATGACAAGCACAGCTCTTTGTCATTGAATGGCAGTGTCAAAAGTGCTCAAAATCCTAAGGATAGCACATAGATCAGCGGAAAACCAGGAGGGACAAAAGCAAAAAGTCGAGGGAAAGCACCCTAAAAAGGGCCATTACCAACAGTTCCTAATTCCGATATATTCTGAAATACTTGCATAGTTCATTTAAATGTTGTTGTGTGAAAGAAAAAACCCTTTCCTACCCCCGGTATCCAGAAAGATTGATTGTCACATAAATCCTCTCACTTTGAAGTCAGAGAAAGAATAGTAAACACCAAGCTCCCTTTGGAAGACAGAGCCTGACATTTGACCTCGGTCTTTGAATGCACAGCAAATATGAAAAGATAGGATCAAGATTTACAGGCCTGTTTACAAAAAGAGGCACTCGTGGAAGAATATAAAGGGAGTTAGTGTGAAAAGGCTTTGCTCCTTGGGAGGGACTAACTCACCATGGACAGCCTAAAATAAATAAAGCCAGCAAATAGAAAGCCATTAAATGTGAGTTACAAACCTCAAAGCCAATGGTTAGCAATGGTTGGAATGCATTCCCAGGGAAAATTTCTGAATGTCCCCAAAATGTCTGGTAGGCTTCAACCTAATGACCAAGTACCTTAACAAGTAAATAAAAAAATTGAAAAAAACTCAATGTAAAGTAATTTAATTTAAAAACGTAAATGTATAAATAATTACACAAAGTAAAGTTACATTTATAACACAATATTTAACTATATTATTCAACTATTTTCACTCAGAATGGCAGCAAGGGCTAGACATATAAAATCACAGGCAGGCAAACAATTGCTCTGGCACATGGGATACACTTACAGCCAGAAAAGCACAAGCAGTAAGAATGCAAATTGGAAATGTACAAAATACTTTTTTAAAGCTTGTTATGGGAGGGCTACAACCAAAAACAATGTTGTTATTAACGTGAGAGAACACAACCACTCCCAAATGTTACCAAAATAGAAGTAAGACATATACTTCAGGATTTAAAACAGTCAAGCACTTGTTCCCAAGAGCCCACTACTAAAATACAAAAATATTTACTACCTAAAGTACCTGAACACATCACAGGTTAGGTACCAGCAATACCCACTTTCAAAATCCTAATAGCACGTACTAAGAGCCACTATTGAAAATCCTGCTGCTCCTAGAAGATAGTAAGACATTAAAATTCCTGAACAGCAACCACTACACACAACGATTAACTCTTCATCCTACACGACAAAAGCTAATAATGACAACAGAATAATTATATTTGCTACTGCAAATAATCTATTAACTCTAACCCAATGTGAAACATGGATGATGGACGGAACTTTCAAAATGTGCTATAGACCATTCACGCAGATATACACCATACATGGTGCACTGCTGCCTAACAAACAAAGTAGTACTTACTGCAAACTAATAAATCACATCGAATAAAAACTAACAACTACTCCCCACATACAATTATAATAGTCCTTAAACAGGCAACACTTAAGCTTTACATACACACAGCCATACAATGCTGATAATATCACTTTCATCAAAGCATTTGGCGGCATCTCCAAAAAGCCACACCTGGCATAAAATATGCCAGTTTGGCTTTGAAATCAAAAAATAATTTGCACTAGCATATGCCCCATAACAGAGGTAGCTAACCACTACAACATGCATATAGAAACCCAATTTTGCCAACAAAATGAGCATCAATTAAGTTCCCATATGGACTATTTTGAAGCCACTTGGGTTGGCAGACTGCACCTCAATGGAAACATATGCCAACCCAAATTCCAAATACATTGTGGAATGTCTATGTCAGCACCATGGCTCAACAATCCAAAACTAACAAAGGAGTAGAAGGATGGCACAATGCATTACAAGCCACACTAGGAAGACCCCAACCAACACTCTTAAAATGCATAGAAGCCCTCCAAAGCTACCAGCAACAAAGGATACAGCAATCAGTAAACTAAATCAAACCTAAAATAAGTAAACAAACTGGTAAAATGTACAAAATGAAAAAGTCCAAAGTAAATCCACCAAAGTAATCCTCAGTCATTAGGAACCATAAAAAACAGAAAAATAAAAAATAGGAACCGCTCCAGGAAAACCCAAAAGTGGTAAAATACATTTAAAAAGTACTGGTTTATAATACACTAAAGCAATTTCCTTTTTTTAAAAAAGGTCCAAATGTTGCCCTCTGATGTGTAAACCTGTAAGAAAACATAACATATTCACCCTCAAAAAACACAACTCGCAAATACAACATAAACATAGCTTTAGAATTATGCAAACACAAGAAGAAATTTCATGACTACACAATAGTCGTATAAAACTATAACTAGGCCCAACACATAATACTACAAAACAACATAACAAAAACAACCACAAACAACCTTCAAAAACAAAAGTAAGACTGTAAACCACACTAACTACATAAAGTCACACCCCACCACTCCTAAATCCCAAAGAAAAACTTGGAAAAGGTCTTACCTTGTCTGTCGAACAGCAGCAGGTAACCGTGACTCACTTCCATGACATCACCCTCAAAATGACAGCATAGACTACAAAATAATGTAACGTTATGGCTGCTAAATGGAAATAAAAAAGACTATCCCCTATAGAAGACAATATAAATATATAACTCAAAATTAATAAAAATGTTGAAAAAAGTTTAGAAAATGCCAAAAAATATATTGAAATGCATTAACAAAATATAAACGAATATGTAAAGTATAATTTAAATAGCATTACAAAAACATAACTTATTATAGTACTATTTATTAGATAGTAAAAAGTATATTAACTTGGTAAAACTACACACATGTATGAGCAACAAATGTGTATGTTAAAAATAATTATGTACTCTTTTTGTAATAATGTTTGCAAATGAGTATATGTTAAAACTGTTTAGAAAATACATTATATGTCTTAATTACAAAAAAAGTGTAAAAATGTTATACCACCATAATAATGAAAAGTTTTTTTAATTAAAAAAAGTATGTATGTTAGAATTATTGTAATGATATACAGTAAATAAAATATGAAAAGCAAAATAAATGAAATTGTAAAAAATATGAGTTGTTTACTTTACAAAAAAATTCACAGTACACAGAAAAAATATGTGTTTTATTAAATGTTGGATTTTAAAAGAGTTACATCTACTATGTACACTCCAATCTAATTCATTGTGGGACACATGTTGGACACTAAAAGGCTCACGCTTACTACTCCCACTTCAATCAAATTACTGTTGGGGAAAGTGTTGTACCCTAACAGGTCTAAATTAGGGGTGGGCAGAGTTTGTGTGGTGAAAAAAACACTACCAACTCTGCGTGAGCTGGCGGAGTTGTGCTTGGCCGCCCATTCACGCTGATTGGTACGATTAACGCGCTCCACGTACCAACACCTGTGCGAAGAGCACCACACGGTCGCCCACGGGCTGGTGGCCATTTTGTTTTTCATATTCTGTGCATGGTGCTGGGCATACTTCTGAATCCTAACCACATCTTTGCCATCCTAACTTTATTTATGTTATCCACCCCTGTTTTACATTTATTTCCTCAGTGTGTGCATTTGTGTTGGTGTAATTTATGTTTTTGCCTCTTTTTATTTTTATTTTCTGGGACTTTTATTACTTTTTCTCTAACTTCCCCAAACTCAAATTCTAACAATCCTACTTCTTCCACAAAAGCAAAAGGGTGGAGGTCCAGGGCTAACATTTGTGCCAGCTTCCCATTGTACAAGCGTGACGCTGGGTGGTTGCATTCATAGGGTCCATATTGCCTAAACATGCCCATAATAGTAGCCCGATTTGTTTTTCTTTTCTGTGGCCACTGACGCTGGTGACTTTTGAGAAGTAGGTGGTGGTTGACTCAGTGGGCGTTGGGGTGGAGCAGTCACTGTAAGCCGTGGTGTCTCCATCTGACTCTGAGTCTTGTGCCATTGTGAAGTCACGGAGGCGGGTGATTCTGCTGGCACACTGCAGGGAACAGGACTTCATTGCATGAGGATGTCACCTTCATCTTCCTCATCACCTCCCACAATGATTGGACTTGTAGCTGAGGTTACCCGGCTGTCCTCACCTTCACCAACATGACCACTTTCAGCAATTGTTTTAAGGTGCTCCTCCCTCCGGATTGCGTGGTGTCTTTTCTTATGGGTCATGTGGTTGCCAGTATCATAATGTGAACCAGGCTTACCTCGACGAACATTTGTGAGGCAAATAGTGCATATTGCAATGTGCTCCCCCTGTGCGCTAACCATAAAAAAGTTCCAAACTGGGGAGAAGTACTTTTTAGGTCGAGCCTCGAGTAGCGCGCAAGCGCTGCTCTGCGAGACTTATAGTTAGGGAGTTTGAAAAGCTGACCAGACGCTCGTGCGTCATGGCCTTTCCCCTGCGGTTACGCGCGCCGCACACATCTGTTTCCAATTATCGTGCCCAGACGTGGGCGCGATAATTGGAAACACATGCCTGCCGTGCGTGTAATCGCAGGCAAAGGCCATGACGCACGAGCGTCTGGTCAGCTCTGCAGGCTGCCGCGCTCGCTCGCCCCGCTCCTCTCTTGTTTTAAATAGTCTTCCTAAACCTGAGGCCGTGTGAAAAGCTGTTTCCATGTCACCACAGTGCGTCTGCTGCAGGCCTTCACCAAGTTCACTTATCTAATCGTAAGCTGTCACGGAGGTCGTCGTGTCAAAGCACACATCTGAATGCCAGGTTAACACACAAAGAATAAACACGATAAGGAGAGAGTGCAGCGCTGGCGACCCCCCATGTGTTCATGCTACCGTCCTTTCCCTTTCTTCTAAGGGAACGCGTGGCAGTCACAATATACAATCAATGCGAATTGTTTTGTTATTTGTTTTGTAAAACATTTACTTTCACTTGCCACAATGTCTGGACGGGTGCGGCAACACTAAAGGAAATCCTCTGGCCATGGAGCTTGCCACCCGCTGTTGTTGCATCATTAAGGGCAACTTAAAGGCGCCGGATCCACCCGGTGCTTCAATGCTGTTTGTTTATTTGTTCACACCGCGGCCTCGCCCGCCGATAATCAAGCAGTCACATGTGTAGAGGCTGGACGGGGCCACCAGAGAGAACAAAATGTGTTTTTGGTACTTGGCACAGCTGAAATGCTAACAATATATTCCACTGTCTATGCCGGCAATTGATAGAGGTACATGTCCGCGGCACCCGCGAACAAGTGTAAAAAAAAAACAGTTCTCCAAAATATCTGTTATGAAAGAAGCGCGGTTTTAGAAGAACAAGAACTGATTTGAAACCGCAAACAATTCCAAGATTCCAATACGTTTCTCTTCCAGATTGGGTATTAGTGCATTGTCAGCGGCATTCTATTTTAAAAAACCTAGGGATCGCACAATTGCATCTTCCAGGCCAGCCGTCATGCCTTATTCATAGTATTGCTTTTGAATGTGTACACTACAAGCAAGCATTTTAATTATCCACCTATGCATGCCAGATGCAGCGTGAGTCAACTTATTAGTACTAGTGCTATAGTTTAACTTTCATGCCAATGTCCAGGCCTACCCGCAGGCCACATTTATGTTATGCATGAAGATGTTATTGTTGGCAGGCTTATGTCCCAAAACAGCTTAATTTGCTTCATAAAATCATACAATATTGCTGTATGTCCATCCGTTACTGTTGGCTCTGTTGATACTCTCTTATAGTGTGTATTTAATTATTTGATCCTTTTGTGTATTCTAATACTGTGTCCCTAGGTTGTTTCACAACACTGTGGCACAGTGTAGATATTAATAGGAAATTGAAAAGAACTTTAAATATAAATCGTTTCCTAAAATATTGATGGGTGGAGTGATGTTCTGAAAGCCCTGCATTTTCTGCAAAACGGTACCAACTTATCTTTTGCTAATTTCATAATCTCCTTTTTTGTCAATTCCAAATATGAAAGTTAGCACTTTCAACTATACAACACGTTGGTGGAATAGGTGAAGAAATATTGAAAGGTCATAGCAGCAAGGAATTTCCATTTAAATGACCTTTTGAAAAGAACCGTTTTCTAAGTTCTTTGCTTACATCTTCTAAGTGCCAGTATTTGTATTGCTGAGTTATATATTTAACATTACACAGTTATTTTCATATCAGTCAAAATAATTAAAATTAAATACATTGGGGTGAAAGACCTTGAAGTCCAGGAAATGTTCGAGCGTTTCACTCAACAAAAGAGAATTATTACAGCTTCTTTAAACTTCGGTAAAGCCCCTGTGTATTAATCCTTTGCATAAACAACTTATCATGGTCCCTGAATGTTATCAACTACAGCGAACATTGTTATTTACAAAGGGATAATGCATTACGTATTCGGCACACACATTTATTTTACAAATCATAACAAAAAGAAGAAGGAAATTAAGTTTCTTCCATTTTGAAAAGCCTTCAAACGCATAGAGGGACAGTTGGAATATCGGGCATTGCCACAACGTCCGTTCCAGCTGGACCGCGTGGTCCCATTTCACTTGCACACATTGTCCCATGCTCATTGTGGACAAATTAAGCCACACTAAAAATGACAGAAGTGACTCTATCATTAGCAAAAAGGGCTTACCTGGCTGCCCTCCTTCTTGGAGATGGGAATTGACAGCCGCCATGCTCATGCTTTATGCGTTCTTGCATTCTTTCATAATAAGCCACAAATGTTGCAGTTCATTATCGGTTTTTTTCTCAACCACGCCACTATTTTACTATTTTGGTCAAATAGAGTTTCGGGCAAAGCTTAACTTTATTGGTTTATTTACGTACTCAGGACTAGTCGTGCATTTTGGATTGCTGATATTAATGACGAGGATGGAACTGGGAATCTGATGGATTGTACTTCATTGAGGTGACATGAAGGAACTTAGATGGTTGCATTTATATTTGTTTTTATTACATCATTTATGTCGTATTGTATTTGTCCCAGGATAAGGCGCCGCATAGCTAAAAACTTATGAGGTCCAAAAGGCGAGGCCTATTGGCTATGCCAATGCTTGTTTACTGGGCAACTGCCAATGCCTGAAGAAGAACTGAAGAAGGGTGAGTGTGTCGCCGATTGCCTCTCTGCAGTGCATACTTCTACTGAGGTAGGGTTTAGTGCAGCTCTCAGCTGGGGCTTTGCAAATATCGAAGCTGGAGGCGCTATCTGTGCCACATCCATCAGAGCAGGTTGAGTAGCAGTTTCGGACTACTCTGTGCCACCTTCCACAATGACTAGCTCGCCGTCTTCATCTACCTCATCATCCCCTTCCATAATTCTAAGGCTTTCAGGAACCTTTCCCTACCCTTGCCTCTACTGGTATCTCCCAGACTCTGACGTGGTCCACACCATGACCCTTTCATCATAATCAGCAGTGGTGCTTGAAGAAGATGTTGGAGTAGGACTCTTCCTTTTCCGTGCTGGGGGTCTGGGAGCCAATGATTCTAAAAGAGGAGGTTCTTGCTCGGCAGGAAGCTTGACTTACTGTTCTGCTCCAGCATCAGGAAGATGTACTATTGCTCACTGTGGTTGCTGTCTACTTTGCTCTGTTTCCTGAAACAATGTGGTACTACTTTGTGAAAGGGACAAATCCATTTCAACGTCACTGCTCCTTTGCGCCACCATGACTGCAGTGGCAGCCTCGCTGACAGACATGGTCTTGGGCTTAGATTGAGGTGGTGCTATTGATGCGGGAGTGCTGCTCCCAGCTTACTCCCCGGAGGCCAGTGCAGCAGGCACACAACATAGTCCGAAAAAGGTTGTGGCCAGCATGCCACTGGTGGAAAGCTGCTTCCTCTCACTGACCACTTTCTTGGGAGCAACTTTCTTTGGGGCCATCTTAAAGCTGCAGAAGAGACTGGAGGACTGATGTCACTGTACAGGCCTTCTGTTTGGCAGTACTGTAGGTGATGTCTCTTCTTCTCTTAAAACCTTGCACCTAAAAGCAGACAAGCAAGAAAATCATTTAGTGAAACGTGGCATTTTTTCAGTTTGAATTAGAACAGACAAAGGCATTATTAGTGTGGTTGGTTACTTAGGTAATAACAAATCAACCACTTTGAAGTCAAACCACACCACAATTCCCTACATTTTAATTTCTCATCAGGATAACACAATTTACAGATAGAATGCTTTCCTTTAGGTCCATATATTCTAAAGGAGACACCTGTGTACTCAGGGAACTGCATAGGAAAATCGAATAATAATCTTCAAAGAAAATGGAGGTTAGTGTGCGCCTATGGCAGGCAATGTGGTCCAGGGAGGAATGGAATAATCATTAAAAATGATGCTGATGTGTCTGCAGTGCACCTCAGCTAGGGTTCCTAGGAGGAAATTAAATTATACCGAAAAAACTGAATCCTGTTGCGCAGCTATGAGCCTATGGTGGATGGATGGATGGATCAACTGAGGTAAAATAAAAATAAAAAAAATGTAATTTTTTTTTAAAGATAGGAAAAAAATTATAAATTAAAAAAAATACAAATAAAACATGTTTTAAAAATTAAAATAAAAAAGTAATAATGATCAATAATTGCCGATGTTTGTATGGGAGGACAAGAAGAAACCTTTTGTGAGGCAAGGAGAGGGAAACAGCCATTACAACGTGGTCATAACCACGCGTGACCGTTACCACGAAGCCATTACCACGCATATGCCTTTACCACACATGGTTTTGGCGTATGCGTTGTAATTGCTTAGTGGCTTAAGTGCTTTAAATTTATTTTTAGAGGTTAGTGTTCGAGTTTAGGGGTTAGTGTTGTGGGGGCGTGGCCAAGTCTATAATGAAGACGTACACGCACAGCCGTCAAGACTGAGAACAAGAAACTACTAAAATGGCGGGGAGCACACCGGGAACTGCCGGGCATGTTATTGCATGGGTAAGTAGTATGGTCAGGAATGTGGCAATTGAAGAAGTGAGTGTCACAGTACTAGCAGATCCCTCACCTTCTGTATGAAGATGGCGCAGGAGGCACTGGTCACCAGGTGATGGAGTGGGCGCACGTCAGAAGGAAGAAAATATGTGGTAGTGGGCCACCAAAGGCAGATGGCAACAGCAGAAAGGCCGAGCTTGTCTCCTGTGCGTGGTGTGTCTGATGCCGCTATGCCGTCAACACAGGGTCAGCGGCACACACCAAAAGAGCAAGAGGGTAGACGGAGCCTCTCTACAGGTGCACATACCGACTGCAAGTCTGAACACAGTTATGCTGGAATTAAAGAAAGGCAAGGGTAAAAAATAGAACAAACAAGCCTCAGCTAGGTAAGCCAAAGGAGAGTGCGAGTGGTGGGGACTTCGAGAAGGGCGAATGATGAATAAGTGGTGGGTGCATCAGCATGAGCGGGTAGTACTTGGGTGAGAATGCATGTTTACTGCCTACCATAAGTTTTGTTATAAATGTTTGAGTGGAAGTGGTATGCGTGTTTAGTGTATGTGCTGTTATGGCACTTTCAATGCGTCCAGATGCATGCACGTTATATTGGTATGCGTGGTAATGGGGTGCGTGGTAGTGGGTTGTGCGTGGTAGTGTATTCGTAGTAAAGGCATGCATGATGAATGCATGTGTTGTTCCATCATACAACCCAAGGAGGAGCAAAAGAAAAAAATGCATGTAATATATAAGCACTGTTCAGCAAATTCATATTCAGGATATACATACTACAATGATCCTCAAGCATATTATTAAACTGTTATCACATCCACCCATGCAAGCCTATGGCAAAGGCACACTGGTTGGATGCATGCAATGGTTGCCAGCCAGTGCCACATAGTCAAACAACAACAGCAAGCAAGGCGGCACAAGGAACAAAGAAAACATGTAAGACTATGGCAAAGGCATACTGGCTGGATGCACAAAATGGCTGCCAGGCTAGCCAGTGCCACATGGTCAAACAACAACAGCGAGCAAGGAGGCATGGGGAACAAAGAACACATTCAAGCCTATGGCAAAGGTACACTGGCTTGGCTGGATGTACAAAATGGCTGCCAGGCCAGCTAGTGCCACATGGTCAAATAACAACAGCGAGCAAGGAGGCATGGGGAACAAAGAACACATACAAGCCTATGGCAAAGGCACACTGGCTGGATGCACAAAATGGCTGCCAGGCCAGCCAGTGCCACATGGTCAAACAACAGCAAGCAAAGAGGCTTGGGTAGCCAAGAACACATGCAAGCCTATGGCAAAGGCACACTGGCTGGATGCATAAAATGGCTGCCAGGCCAGCCAGTGCCACATGGTCAAACAACAACAGCGAGCAAGGAGGCATGGACAACAAAGAACACATGCAAGCTTATGGCAAAGGCACACTGGCTGGATGCACAAAGTGGCTGACAGCAACATGGCCAAACAACAATAGCGAGCAAGGAGTCATGGTGAACAAAGAGAACACATTCAAGTGTATGGACACAGACACCACAAAATGGCCCCGGGCACATGACATGGAGAACAAAGACAAATCAATGGTGGGCTATGGCAAGCACACGTACATGCACACACTGGACAGACAAAGCAGGCACAGTAACACTGAAGAAAACACTACCATTATTCAGCAATGCCAAAAATGAAAATTAACTGAGCTATAACATTTTTACAATAACCCACATCCTCCCAAGGCATCAAATATTACCCCATATATACATGTTTTGTACACAAAACAAGATGTGAAATCCAAAAAAACACCACTTTTTAAATTTAATCCAATGCCATCCAAGTCCTAAATGATGTTTTAAAACTACATATATCACAGAAAATAAATATTGCAAATTTAGCAAACACGGAGAAAACGTGCAACATTGTTCTTTCACAAAATAAGAACAATTAAATACAAAAATATAATTTGGCCCCTACTGAAACTGTAGGCCACCCACCATAATAACTGTGAAAATTCATATAAAAGTACAAATAAATATTGGTGCATGCCCTCTATCAAACAAACAACACCCTTATACAAGAGTTTTTGACCTTACTTGTGAAATTTCAAATGCAAAGTTCTTGGATCCAATGGTATATGTGCAGCAGGCAAAGAGAGTGATCCTTCCAGCTCCAAATCATAATGAAGAGAGACCAAGAGATGGACAAAGCACAAGCAGGAGCCTGCTGGACAGTAACAGAAAGTTGTAGTCTCGAGGGCACTTCCTTCCTGTTGGAAAAAAAAGCAAAAAAAGAGCTTCTCGCACAAAAAAACAACTCCAATGGTCTATTGGAGAGGACAATCCACTCAAAACCTCTTACTGTAGATTTAGCTGCTTCTCAAGCACAAAAGCTACTCGAGTGGTGTGTTCATGATTGCGAACTGCACTACATTGGCGCCATCGTGGCAGGAAGCCGTGCGAGCTAGAACAAAGTCTCACATGCGTTCTCCAGTTCCCCAAGAATATTGAGGCGCTTGCGAGCGAGCGACCAAACAAAACCTTCGCTTCACACCCGGAAGGTGGAATCCAGGAACTCTGCGCTCGACTGCAGACCACGGAGTGCCCCAATTTCGGAAACTCCGCAAGTGGAGTTGACTTTACCTCCCAGGCCTAGATTACATTCAGTATTACCACTCCAATACAAACCACTTTGGGAAAGGTGTTGGACACTTATGGGGTTACATCTACTAGTCCCACTCCAATCTAAACTATTTTGGGGAGGGTTTTGGACAGTAAAATGATTAGATTTATACTTTCCACTCCATTCTAATTAATTTTGGGGAAGGTGTTGGACACTAAAGGGGTTAGATTTACTATTCCCACTCCAAAGTAAACAATTTTGGAGAATATGTTGGACACTAAAGAGGTTAGATTTACTATTCCAAGTCCAATCTAAAGCATTTTGGGGAAGGTGGATGACACTAAAGAGGTTAGACTTACTATCCTCACTTCAATCAAAAGCTATTTGGGCAAGGTGTTGGACCTTAAATGAGTTATATTTACTATTTCCACCCCAATGCAAACAATTCTGGGAAGGTGTTGGACACTAAAGGGGTTATATTTACTAATCCCATTCCAATATAAACCACTTAGGGATAAGTGTTGGATACTAAAGGGATTAGAGTTACTATTCCCACTTGAATCTAAATCATTTTGGGAAGGTGTTGGGCACAAAAGGAATTACATTTACTATGCCCAATCCATATAAACCACGTTGATAAAGGTGTCGGACACTAAAGGGGTTGGCTTTACTATTTGCATGCCAATCTAAACCATTTTGGTGAAGGTGTTTGGCACAAAAGGGGTAACATTTACAATTCTCACTCCAATCGAAACCATGTTGGGGAAGGTGTTGGACACTAACAAAGTTAGATTTACTATTTCTTACGGTAAAAAATATTTTAGAATATTTAAAAAAAAATAGATTTAATATCTATATTATAACATAATTTAGAATAGAATTAAAAACAAATTAGTACAATTTAGAAAAACATAACTAAAATATTATCTACCGATTACAAGCAATAAAATAAATTACAATTTTACCATAAACACTCTGCATTTGGATTAGGTGTGTGTGTGTGGGGAGTATACTATGGCAATCCTCTGCACTCTCACATCTAACACTAAAATCCACTTATAGGCAATACCTGCCCCCCCAAAAAACTCAGAGACAGAAATCTGGTAGAATAAAGCTGACTTTTCAGCAATTAGACAGTGGATACATGCAAATTGTTTTGGCATTTTGTATTCCTTCTTCAAGCGTGCCCCAAATGTTATATGTTAACCCAGCAGTCCTGCCAAGCAGGCTTTGATACTATAATTTCAAAAAGATGCCCGCTGTGATTGGGGCCTCTCTGGCTGGGGAGACAAAAGAAGGGCCCAGCCCAAATGTCAGCTACCATTTGCCAGTGACAGGCGAAGTCGCTTTGAAGTGCCCCCAAGTGTCATAAGAAAAGTCCACAACAGCTCTATCAAGCAGGTCTTAACACTCCAGCAGGATCTAACACTTTGATGTCAACAAGAGGCCCACGATGATGGACACCAGTCTGGCTAGTTGGACAAAAGAAGGGTGCAGACCTGGGTGTTAGCTACATCTGCTTGTGACAGTGTAGGCTTCTTTGATGTTTATCAAGTCCTTCTGCCCAAGCCATCCTATCAAGGGCACAGCACCTCCCCACACACAAGTCCTTTTGTCCACGTCCTGGGAGCAAATTCACATCTCATTCACTTCTATCAAAATGCTAATTACTGCCTGGCAGAAAACGGAAATCAAAATACAGATTTAGCTTCCAGGGACTTCAGGTGGGGCGAAGGGTCTAACAGTCATCTTTCCAAAATATTTATTACATATCCAACTTCTCCAGTGAATTCAGCTTGTAATAAATATTTCAAAAAATACAAAAATTTAATTTATAGCTGTTTCCCAAGTGTAGATAACATTTTTTAAACTTCATATGATATCCCATTGATTTCATATGGAACAGCCAGCCCTTACACTTATTACAGACGTGGCAACAGTGCCTCTGTAGTTATGGTTAGGGTAGACATTCCTTTGAAAAGTCATTTTTTGTTTTCTTAATACCTTTGATGCCGTTCGATGAATCTGCACCAAACTTTCCAGAAAAAAGATACATCCAGTGTGGGTTCTTTGTGGCAAGTTTCGGGCGGATCCCTTAACCCCTTCGCTGCTAGGCCTTTTCCCCCCCTGTGCTAAGCCTTTTTTTGGCTATTTGGGGTAGTTTGCGCTTAGGCCCCTGTAACATTTTGACCACATAAGGTATCCACGCCAAATTTGCGTCCTTTTTTTCCAACATCATGGGGATTCTAAAGGTACCCAGGATTTGTGGATTCCCCTGGAGGGGACCCAGAAATTAGCCAAAATAGAGCAACATTTTGTTTTTTTTTGGAAAAAAGGGCTCCAGATGAAAGCGTCTGGTTTTTTCCCTGCAAATGGTATCAAAAAAGGGGTTGTGGTGCTGAAATCACCATCTTCCCAGCTTTCAGGGACAAGCAGACTTTTGTCAGAAAACCAAAACTTTTTACACAGTTTTGGCGTTTTTCTGGGACATAGCCTATTTTTGCTATTTTTTGTGCTTTCAACCTCCTTCCAGTTAATGGTAGAAATGGGTATGAAAGCAATAATGGATGCTAGAGAGCTATACATTTTAGAAAAGTAGGCAAAATTCTGAATTCAGAAAGGGGTCATTTGTGTAGATCCTTCAAGGTTTCTTCATAGAAACTAACAGTTAAATATAGAAAAAATTGAAAATTAGTTGAAAAAAATAGCCACTTGTGTCAACGTTTTCACCTGTAACTTCTTCTAATTATGACAGCTGTATGAAAGCAATATACCGTTACATTTGCTGGACCTTTCTGGTTGTGGGGATATATAGGACTTGTAGGTTCACCAAGAACCCGACGAACCCAGAGCCAATAACTGAGCAGCGTCTTGCAATGGTTTTTATTATGTACCGGGTATATAGCAATTATTTTGGGAAAATGTATACATAGAAAAATTGGTATGATAGAATCCTATGTATTTCTGAAATTGGAACAAAATATAGAGTTTAGAAACAGTAGATATTTGCACATTTCCGAAATTGGGAGTGCCCATACTAGCATGAGAATTATAGGTCATTTTTCAAAATGACTTCTTTTTTACACATTGTCTTTCATTTGGAAGGCAGAAATGCATTGAAAGTCAATAGGTAATAACAGTTGCTCTACAATTCTGTGTTACAATAAGTCTCCCGAGAAAAATGGTAACTCACTTGTGTGGGTAGGCCTAGTGCCCACGACAGGAAACGGCCCAAAACGCAAGGTGGACACACCACATTTTAACAGTGAAAAATTACCCTTTTTTTGCAAAGTGCCTAGCTGTAGTTTTTGAACCCTAGCTCTGCCAACACCTAGGGAAACCTAGCAAACCTATACATTTTTGAAAACTAGACACCAAGGGGAATCCAGGATGGGGTGACTTGACTGGCTCTCACCAGGTTCTGTTACCCAGAATCCCTTGCAAACCTAAACAATTGTAAAAAAAAAACACATTTTCCTCACATTTCTGTGGTGGAAAGTTCTGGAATCTGCATGGATCCACAAAATTCCACCCACCCCGCATTCCCCAAAGTCTTCCGAGAAAAATGGTACCTCACTTGTGTGGGTAGGCCTAGTGCCCGTGACAGGAAATGGCCCAAAACGGAAGGTGGACACACCACATTTTCACAGTGAAAAATGACCCTTTTTTTGCAAAGTGCCTAGCTGTAGTTTTTTAACCCTAGCTCTGCCGGCACCTAGGGAAACCTAGCAAACTTATATATTTTTGAAAACTATACACCCAGGGGAATTCAGAATGGGGTGAGTTGACTGGCTTTCACCAGGTTCTGTTACCCAAAATCCCTTGCAAACCTAACAAATTGTAAAAAAAAAAACACATTTTCCTCACATTTCTGTGGTGGAAAGTTCTGGAATCTGTGTGAATCCACAAAATTCCACCCACCCCGCATTCCCCAAAGTCTTCCGAGAAAAATGGTACCTCACTTGTGTGGGTAGGCCTAATGCCCGCGACAGGAAACGGCCCAAAACGCAAGGTGGACACACCACATTTTCACAGCGAAAAATGACCCTTTTTTTGCAAAGTGCCTAGCTGTAGTTTTTTAACCCTAGCTCTGCCGGCACCTAGGGAAACTTAGCAAACCTATACATTTTTGAAAACTAGACACCCAGGGGAATCCAGTATGGGGTGACTTGACTGGCTTTCACCAGGTTCTGTTACCCAGAATCCCTTACAAACCTGAAAAATTATCAAAAAAACACATTCTCCTCACATTTCTGTGGGGGAAAGTTCTGGAATCTGCGTGGATCCACAAAATTCCACCCACCCCGCGTTCCCCAAAGTCTTCCGAGAAAAATGGTACCTCACTTGTGTGGGTAGGCCTAGTGCCCGCGGCAGGAAATGGCCCAAAACACAAGGTGGACACACCACATTTTCACTGCGAAAAATGACCCTTTTTTTGCAAAGTGCCTAGCTGTAGTTTTTGAACCCTAGCTCTGCCGGCACCTAGGGAAACCTAGCAAACCTATACATTTTTGAAAACTAGACACCCAGGGGAATCCAGGATGGGGTGACTTGACTGGCTCTCACCAGGTTCTGTTACCCAGAATCCCTTGCAAACCTGAAAAATTGTCAAAAAAACCACATTTTCCTCACATTTCTGTGATGGAAAGTTCTGGAATCTGCGTGGATCCACAAAATTCCATGCACCCCGTGTTCCCCAAAGTCTTCCGAGAAAAATGGTACCTCACTTGTGTGGGTAGGCCTAGTGCCCGCGACAGGAAACGGCCCAAAACGGAAGGTGGACACACCACATTTTTACAGTGAAAAATGACCCTTTTTTTGCAAAGTGCCTAGCTGTAGTTTTTTAACCCTAGCTCTTCGGGGGGGCAGAAAGACTGAATTATGCCAATTTTTTTATGGGGGGAGCGAAGGCCCTTGCCCAAGGGGCCGCTCCCCCCTCCCTGGTGTCTAGTGGGTGGATCCCTGCTTGGGGATCGCCCTCCTGGGGTGATCCCCAAGCAGGGATCCACTGGGGAGGGATACCATTGGAAAGGGGAGATTCTCCCCTTTCCAATGATACCTCTCCCGTCTTTCTACGTGCTCAGGGGGCTGAGATAGCCCCCTGAGCACGTAGAAAGTGAAACTGAAATGAGCCTAAAGGCTCATTTCAGTTTCGGTTTCAGTGAAATGACGTGCGCGCTGATCGTTATTTCACTGAAACGGGGGGGGCCTCGGGAGCTGGGGAAGCTCTTCCCCAGCTCCCGAGGCTACAGGGGAGAAATAGAAATCCCTCTGGTGCCTGCACCAGAGGGATTTCCGGGGCCATGTGCCATGACGGCCGGGAGCCATCGTGCGCACACGAGCACCGTTGCGCACGACGGCTCCCGGCCGTCGTAGGCATGGAAGGGGTTAAGGGGAGGTCTAAAGTTGGAGAGGAGGGGACATAAAAGTGACATTTTCAATTTTAACTTCCATCGTATTCTTTACTCTTCAAAACAGAAAAAATGGCTTTACAGAATTACACCGAACCTTGCATGTAAATAGAACTTTACTAAAGAAAGTATCTTTACTTTGCTTGGTGCACATCTGTTCAGAAGTTTTCGAGAAATTATATTTTAATTTACTCCAGTCTGGGCACAAAAAGGTTAAGTTTTAGACAAATTTGGAATATTACTTCACAAATACTCCTGGGATTCATGAATCCATGGATGATATGCAAATCCAATTCATACTATTGGACTAGGGACTAGGGAGCTTTATCTCCTGTCATACATTGCAGCAGGGCCGGACTGGCTACCGGGCGTTTTGCTGTGCTGCACAGCTGGGGGCTGATTTCGCTGCGGTGGGGGCTGATTTCGTTGATGGGGACCTGCGTGTGCTTTTAAATAAACATTTCAAAACAAATGTTTTTAAGCGCACGCAGGGCCGTTCCCCCCTCCCTGGTGTCTAGTGGGTGGATCCCTGCTTGGGGATCGCCCTCCTGGGGCGATCCCCAAGCAGGGATCCACTGAGAGGGCTACCATTGGAAAGGGAGATTCTCCCCTTTCCAATGATACCTCTCCCGTCTTTCTACGTGCTCAGGGGGCTGAGATAGCCCCCTGAGCACGTAGAAAGTGAAACTGAAATGAGCCTAAAGGCTCATTTCAGTTTCGGTTTCAGTGAAATGACATCAGCGCGACGTGCGCGCTGATCATCATTTCACTGAAACGGGGGGGCCTCGGGAGCTGGGGAAGTTCTTCCCCAGCTCCCGAGGCTACAGGGGAGAAATAGAAATCCCTCTGGTGCCTGCACCAGAGGGATTTCCGGGGCCATGTGCCATGACGGCCGGGAGCCATCGTGCGCACACGAGCACCGTTGCGCACGACGGCTCCCGGCCGTCGTGCGCATGGAAGGGTTAAGGGAGGTCTAAAGTTGGAGAGGAGGGGACATAAAAGTGACATTTTCAATTTTAACTTCCATCGTATTCTTTACTCTTCAAAACAGAAAAAATGGCTTTACAGAATTACACCAAACCTTGCATGTAAATAGAACTTTACTAAAGAAAGTATCTTTACTTTGCTTGGTGCACATCTGTTCAGAAGTTTTCGAGAAATTATATTTTAATTTACTCCAGTCTGGGCACAAAAAGGTTAAGTTTTAGACAAATTTGGAATATTACTTCACAAATACTCCTGGGATTCATGAATCCATGGATGATATGCAAATCCAATTCATACTATTGGACTAGGGACTAGGGAGCTTTATCTCCTGTCATACATTGCAGCAGGGCCGGACTGGCTACCGGGCGTTTTGCTGTGCTGCACAGCTATCGGCTGATTTCGCTGCGGTGGGGGCTGATTTCGTTGATGGGGACCTGCGTGTGCTTTTAAATAAACATTTCAAAACGAATGTTTTTAAGCACACGCAGGTCCCCATCAACGAAATCAGCCCCCAGCTCGGCAGCACAGCAAAACGCCCGGTAGCCAGTCCGGCCCTGCATTGCAGATTTGAGAATCCACTGCACTTTGTTTGTCTGACTGAAGGCCGTGCACAGCAGTGGTTGGCCGCTGAAGAGGGTTTGGAGCAGAGAAGTCTTGTTTGTGGTACATGATAAAAAAATTATCGTGTTGGCTAAAAAGAGGCTAAAAAAAGAACTAAACAAGAACATAAGAGAATAAACCTAACAAATACAAAGAAAGACAAGAATTGTTGATATCTGCTATTTATGTAATACATGTTGACATTAGCGTGTGCTGTGAAAACCAATTTTTTTGTACAAACTGGGTGATTTTGGTTGTCCAACTCGGGAGTGGGTAATGTCTCCACCTCAAAGCACCGCACATAAATAAGTTCACGACAACTTTCAAGTGTACTTCTGTAGAGTGCCACAGAACCTTCTGCAAACCTCACCCGCACTAGCGTTTCTAATGCAGGGTCTGCAAGGTCTTAAAAACAAAAAAATAGAGACTAGCTATTGCTCAGTGGGTGTTGGCTGCCGGGAGCAGGTTGGACTCAGGGCCTGACAATAGGGCAAGCCCTGCGACCATCCTATGCTCCACAATGTGCAGCAGGAGTTGGCAGTCTGCAGAAGGTTAGGTGGCCCAAAATCTCAAAAAATCACTAAAAAAAGAGATGTTAAAGTGAAATGGTTACCTTTGGTTATAAATCCTAAACATAGGTAAAAAAAGAACTTCAGAAATTCAATGAAAAAAACACAGTTAAAGTGATCATGAATTTAAACAGAGATTCGCAAATTATGGTTAGCACCGCAATCCATAACTCACACAACTAGAAAGGAAACCATAACTTTCACCCCAAATGCAAGGCTTATGGCCTCACAATATTTATACCAATAAATAACAACACCTAAAAGCAGAATGGAATTAAAAAACAACACATAAACCAATTAATGTCACTACATTCATAGAAGTCACTGTTCTATGTGTAATCTCATCTATAAAACATTTTACAACATTTGTAGTTGCATCCGTTTACGGGTAAGGTCACTTTAACTGTGTTTTTTTAGGTGCATCTACATATACTTACCTTTATGATATTCTGGTAGTCACTATTCAGCCTACAATATTTTTGTGTATAGGGTACAATGGTTCACTAAGGGCTCATTCAAAATTGAATAAAAAAATAGGTAGCAATTGTAGTGTCCTCCCCAGCTAGTAAATGAATATGCGACACACGGAGCTCAGTATTACACTCTTTATTCCTGTGCATGTAACTGTCTGCGAACTCAACGTTCTAGACATGTCTATTCACCACACCCGAACACTTACATCATAGTTCTACAGAATCCATCAGGAGCCAAAAGGATCTCGTCATCACTAACTCACAAGACACTCCAGCAAGTAGATTACTACAAACAATTAATGGCAAGCATGAAGTCAATGAGTGTTCCCTTTGAGTGCAAAAAACATTTAAATTATAGAACAATGCACCATGACAAAAGAACCACCAAAACTAAATGGTGCAAAAGAGCTCAGTGTACTCAGTGATCAGACAAAGAAATGCAAATGAACTGTGAGTACTATTTATGTATATACAAATAAACGAATGCCTGTGGTACAAATATTGGAGCTGAATATAACAATTCACAACAATTCACAGTTCTAGCATCGACCTCCCCTCCTACCAGGCAGTGACCGTACGCGCATCAGGCTCTCCTGAGTGCAATTTGCTTTAGTCCTGGTCACAGAGGCTAAACTGGTTCATGCTTCGCACTGGAATTAAAGAATTAAAAACATTTGTGAAGTCAAAGCAATGTATTGATCGGCTTGAACCTTTTTGGTGACATTCAAGACAACTTAAAAAGCCAACGCTCTCAACTTCCTAAAATGCAATTATGCCTAGAGGTTGTCTCCCAAATGCAAGCTACCTCTCACGTTGTGTCCACATATGACCTCACCAGTAAATACATGGGGTTAAAACGTCATTGAAACTATAACATTTAGACTAGGCCTTCGCATACCTTGATGGACCGAGCTGTGAATTGCTATAGATTGCTAAATCCAGCTCCACTCTTTGGACCGCAGTCTTTTGTTTCATATATAATAACCACATGTGCTCACAGTTTAATATTGTTTCTTGGTGTGATCACTGGGGACATTGCACTGTTTGTGGTACTATTCTCATAGAGCATTATTTTCATAATTAAAAGATGTGTTTCGCACACAGGCGCCTGTCAAGGTCTTCATGCATGATAGTATTTAATTCACTATTGAATACGTCCTTGGCAAACCATTGTCCCCTATACTCATGTTTACCCAAGTTCCCGTTGGCATAATAGGTTGCTTTTGTGCTATGTATTATCCATATTTTTTGTTGCACAATGTTTTTGTGCTCGAAATTCTGACGCACAACCAGTGACTCCATCGGATATGATGGCATCAAACATCAGCCATGTCGAAAACACTGCAACCTAGCTACAGAAATCTGAGAAATTAGATAGGTTTGAGAAAATAGAAACATAAACTTATTTTACTCAGGATAACTATCTAACATTCTGTAGTGAAATCTCTCAGGAGCTCAAACATAAGATTCGAATTACATTAAAGCAACTGACTAAAATTAACTGCAAAGTAAAATTTAATGCATTAAGCATACACCTGGGAATTTGTGACATGTATTTTATATACCACAGCTTTTGCTAACGAAAAGTCTCAAAAATCTCACACGAGTCTAACACTTGCTCATTGGGAAATGATTCATTCTGATCACAGCTGGGTCAGTAAGAAGAGTCATGCTGGCTATAATACCATCTGACTTGTGGTTACCATGGATACTGCTAAATACTTCGACCTATGTCTTTCATCTGCACAGCTAGCAGAGCAGAATCTCTACAGATGCTGTATCTTTGCAGGAAGATGGGAATCATTTCTGATAGCTTGACATTGTGAAAATCCAAATATCCTGAGGTGAACCTTTCTTTTATCTCCTTCCTCTCCTTAAAATTTTCAACCCTTCCACGTTAGGCCCCGCATGGCTGGGAAATGTTATTTTGTCGTTACCCAGGCTATTTATAGCCGAATTGCAAATGCTCCTTGCAGGCGAGTTACACGAGTTTCTTTTAGATCCAATATATATAGTCATAGATTTATCTGTGGTATGTTTTTATTTTGGTTTTAAAAATGGGATTGGTGGAATTTCAGAGCTGGGTAAAATATCGTGTGTGGGTTATCACTTGGAAAATAATGCCTTGAATCATCAGTTAATTTATGTGTGGTGTACTTTAAGATGGTATACAATACATTACCTGATATACAAAAACAATGCACGGAAAGGCTGAAAATGGGACTTCAGAACCAATATGACATCTTTTTGGAAAGCTACTTAAAATCTTAGTTTTGCAGTGTTCAACCAGTAGGCTGATAAACTTAAGAATACCTCAAATCACAAAATCATTGGTAAAAGAAAAACTGAAGACCTACCTTGTACAGTACTCGTCTTTTTTCTTTGTGGTTGTTTGTGCCCTATAGTAGTCATCATAGCCATTTGAAATTTTACATATGGAATGGAATAAACCAATGATCAACAGCCAATATGCCTTATGACCAATTTAGCATATGACACTGTCAACAATCTGAGCATTGTAAGACTGAAGAAGCTGATTTTCACTGTGCTCAAGAAAATCATCTCAAGTATACAAACAAGTGATGGATGCTTGAATTAATCTCAGCCACTGGCAATTACTCGGGCTGCATCCCAATCCATGGTTATTTTGCGCTCCATGTCACCTCAGTTTGGATCCAACTATATGCAAATCAGTCACGACCCTGCTCCAGTCGGAACAGTCCAGCCTGAACTGCCAAGCCAGGGCCTCCCTGAAGCGGAACACAAGCAACACAGTACTGGTTACACCCTAGTTATGGGCTCATCAGCCGGATACAGCTTGGTTCCAGTGACACAGTGTGCACGGGACCCACGTCTGGGCATACCCGTCCCACTTAGGGACACTAAAGTTTGCAAAAAAGTGATAGATGGAATGCTTGATTTAATCTCAGCAGTATCACGAGAACGAGAGGTGGCCTATTGGCAATTCCCGGCCCCGGCTCAACATCCTGTAAATCTGAGCAAATCACTTAAGCTCCTTGTGTCTATAATGTGTAATGTAATTTCGTTCTCATGTGAAGTGTTCTAACTCTAATGCCCTAGGGCCAAGTTTGTGCTTTATAACACCACAAAAAAAACAAAGAAACCCACATTGATAAGACGACAAAGCACATTACACTGAATCACAAGATGGGGACATTTTAAACAGAGCACCGGCTGTGGGGCAAATGTCAGAAGAATTACATTGATTGGACCCAAAAAAGTGAACAACCGCAATAGTGGAAATCCCAAGAAAGAAGGGAAAGAAATGTATGTATCTAGAGATTGGACAGTCAAACACAGTGATTGACTTTGAATGACACCCTGGTTCACACACTAATTGCATGATGAGCTGAGTAAAAGGAGCTAGTGTCTGCTTTAAAGTGAATTTAAATAAAGAATGTCCCCATTCAGAATTAAAAGTAATTTCTTGAGTCATCAAGACTTTTTTCATCTTTCACAGTCCAAACATCTGAATTTTGTTGCAGTAATGATGATCTGGAGTCAGTGGCGTAACGAAATTTGAAGGAACCCCCTGCAAAGTACATGGAGGAGGCCACCTCCCCGGCCCACCACCTACCACTTTTGCTGAGGGGGCCCTTGGAGCTCTGGGCCCCCCTCGAACCGTGGGGGCTGCGGTGGCTTATGTTACGCCACTGCCTGGAGTATGGAGTGACATAATTTGATTTGGATAAATTTGCGGCGTAATCTAGGAAATATTTATCACCGTGGAAACTGGAAAGTGGCTAGTTATTGCACAGTATACATGTATCAGATTTGTAATTATTTGCATGTCACCTTAAACAACTGAACCGGCAAGGCTGCAACTTTGTCAAGGACATTTTGCAAGCTCTAGATAGATACTATAAAGGCTTTTTCAAGCTCCAGCCACAATGGAGAGAAGATTGTAGACAATTCAGAAGTCCAGAGCACTGCTTGACGTAGGGCAAAAGCTTTATGATACTGACAGAAATTCGGAACATTCACCCCTCCCGCTAATTTGAATTTCTGTAAAGTAACTAAAGCTACTCTTGGTTTATTGTTGTTCCATAAAAATCTAATAAGAAGAGAATTAATTTTCTTAAAGAAATATTTTGCAATATGAACTTGTAGCATGGAAAGAAGATACAGTAAAAGAGGAGAGATCATCGTTTTAATAGAGTCTAAGCGCCCCACCATAATAAAAATAAAGGATTCCAAGGAGATAAAATATTCTCTATTTTAGTATTCATTTCTCTAAAGTTAGTTTTGATGGTTTCTGGAATAGTACTGGTAAACCAAAGCCCTAAATACTTAATCTTGGCAGAAGAAGACCACTTATACCCAGTAAGTATGTAACTGTGACTAAAAGTATAATTATTGAGTGAAAAAATGTATCTTTATTTATTTTATATCCTGTTACATGCACAAATGAAGAAATTTCCTCCAAAAGTGGGGGCAAGGAACTTTCAGGAGAGGAAACAAACAAAAGAATATCATCGGCATATGAAGCAAATTCCAAAAGACGGTCTCCGTAAGGAAAGCCAGAAATAGAAGAATTATCACGCATGCGAGAAAGAAAGGGTTCAAGCGATAAGATAAATAATAAAGGAGAAAGTGGGCATCCTTGTCTAACTCCTCTATGAAGGGAAAAATAAGAAGAAACTTTACCATTGACTAATACTGATGCACGAGGAGCACAGTACCAAAGAGAAATAAGCGCTGTAAAATTAGGCCCAAAACCATGCCATTTTAATGATTGAAGCATAAACTCCCAACTTATTCTGTCAAATGCTTTCTCAGCATCAATGGTTATGGCTGCAAGAGAAGTTTTAAAGGTATGGGATTTACTAAGAACATTGAGAAACAAATGGGCATTGTCTGATATAAGTCTTCCTTTAATAAAACCAGATTGTTCTTTTCCAATAAGATGGGGTAGAAACGACTCCAATCAAAGAGCTAAAAGTTTAGCAAATATTTTGTAGTCCACATTTATTAAAGAAGGAGATTGGCCTAATATTTTTACAATCATGGGGATCTTTACCATCTTTATGAATAAGACAGAGAATTGCTTCTTGAAAGGAACCTGAAGTGGTAGAGGATTCAATAAAATGCTTAAATAACCTATATAAATAGGGAAGAAGGAGATGCGAGAAATACAGAAGAAAATTCCACTGTGATCACATCAGGGCCTGGTGTTTTCCCCAGCTTTAATGAAGTTAATGCTCCAAACAGTTCATCAGAAGTAAGATCTCCCTCTAAAGAATCAAATTCCAGGTCATGAGGGGTGGGTAACATGAGAAGTCTGATCCAAATATTCTGCAGTTGTGGAGGATGGGGGCACTACCTCCGGAGTGTATAAAAACTTATACAATTTTACAAATTCCTCTAAAATAGCTTGGTGATTATTAATAGGCTGCCCCTATGAAGAGGATAGAGAATAGATAACTTGTCTCTCTTTTTTAACTTTTAAATAATTTGCTAGCAATTTACCTAGTTTATTTTCCCCACCATAATATCGAGCACTATTGCTCAAAAGACTGTGGTTAGTTTCCTCAGTAGAGCTAGTATTAAATCGCAATTTAGCCTGCAACAAATTATGCAAATCTGAAGGCGATATAGAAGAGAAGTACCGCTCCGCCAAAGTTTTGATTGAAGAAAGTATTGTTTTATGTTCTTGCGCTTTTTTTTTTTTCTTGGAGACATAATTTAAAATAGAATCCCTCGCAGATGCTTTAAACGTGTCCCACAGTAAGGCAGGTGAAATCTCCGAATTATCATTGAAAGAGAAAAATTCTGATGCAAAAGAGATAAAAGAACTAGAAAATTGAACATCCTCAAGCAGAAAATTATTGACTCTCCATCTATGAGACAGAGGTCTTGAGGGAACCAAATCCAAGTCAGTGACAACCATGGCATGATCAGAAAGTACAATTGGAGTAATGTGGGAATGCACAAGGCATTGTGAAAGAGGTTTAGAAAGAAAAATACGGTCTAGTCGTGAAAGTGTACCGTGAGTGGTAGAATAAAAGGTATAATCTTTAACTGTACGGTTAGACAATCTCCGTGAATCAACTAAAGCACTTTTAGAAATGGTAGAAAGAAATTGCTTATACATTTTATGTGACACAAATTGAACTGACGACTGCCTATCCAAACAAGCATTTGCAATGCAATAGGTCTTGCATTCACGCGAGTTTGAGCTATTGGCATTGTAAATGACAATGTCTTTTATTTATGTTTTGGGTTTTAAAACATACATAAAAGGCATTGTCATTTACAATACTAATAGCTTAAACTCTCGCAAATGCGAGATCTATTGCATTGCAATAAAGGGCCTTCTCGACCGCTTGTTAGATTGTAAATATCAGAGGAAGAGACCGGCCTGCGACATCTTCAAAGTAGTGATAAATAGTGCAGTGAAGAAGATGTGTAAGTGTTGTAAATTACACAGACACAAAGTGTGAAGTGAGAGTTACATATGATCCGAGCTATAAACACTAACAAAGCGCTCCAACACCTTTCGCTCTGTGATTACACTGTCGCGGCTCAGGAGGAAGAGTGGGGGGGGCTATTTCCTGTCCTCTCTGTGATTTGAGTGTGCAGTGTGGCATTGCATAATGTCATTGCTATCTTTGGCCTAATAAAAAACACTCCAGCTGTAGTAGGGCCCTGGCTTCACCTCCTGGTGCAGGGCGGGCTGTGCTATATGGCAGGCATGGAGGAAGGGAGGGATGGTCTCGGCTGCAGCTCTGGCCTCGTACAGTGCCCCTGCTATTACTAGTGAGCGAGAGGCGCTGAGGTGGTGGCATTGGTATTGGTGGTGGTGATATTGGTATTTGTGGTGGTGGTAGTTGTGGTGGTATTGGTGGTGGTGGTGGTATTGGTGGTGCTGGTATTGGTGGTATTGGTGGTGGTGGCATTGGTGGCATTAGTGGTGGTGGTATTTTTAACTGAAACATGGCTGAAGGACGATACCCTCGCAGCAGTGGCATTAGCTATTCCATCTGTGTTTAAAATATGTTGCGCAAATAGGGAGGGAGAAAAAAGAGGTGGGGGGTAGCGATCATTTTCAAGGACTCCAGGAACTTAGCTTCCTCAGCATTGCTGAATATGGGCATGGTCGAAGGCCTAAATTTTTGCATCAAGACCAGCCCTACAACTTCCTTCTCAGGTCTGTTGGTATATAGGCCTCCTGATTGCCTACCTAACATACACTTGGAGCTTTGCAATTATATTGCACAGAAATCTCTCTTATCTTCTAATTTTACTGCATTAGGGGATTTTAATTTACATGTAAATGATCCCACATGTGTTCAGGCAATGCAGGTGGTTTCCTCGCTGGACGGCGCTAACTTGCCCCAACTTGTTAAATTCCCTACTCACAAAGCAGGGCATACCCGTGACCTGATATTTTCTAATATCTCGTCTATGAAAACGGAAGTGCCGAATGAGGTGGTTTGGTCGGACCATTTTCTTATTCCTTTCTCTTTTAACTTGGCAAAACCCAACCTGCCTGAAAGTTCTAGATACTTTCTAAAGAGAAACTGGAAGAAGCTGATGGCTGAATGTTTAGGCCCAGTTTTGTTGGCCAGCCATCCGCCTCTATCTCTAGATCCCAATGTAGATACTTTGGTTCTACATAATTGGATTGCCGCCGCAGTAGAGTCTACAGCGCCAGCCTGAGTCACTAAATTCATGAGGAAATCGCCCTCAGCCCCATGGTTCTCCGAGTCGCTTAGGGCAATGAAGAGCAAGTGCAAGCGCCTGGAACGACAGTGGAGGGCGGATTATGATGCTATTGCTAAAACGACATATAAGAAATCCTTGAAAGAAATGCACAAATCGATGAAGGAGGCTAGGAGAGATCACATTGCCAAGTCTATTGATAACTCCGATAGACCGGGCAAGGCAATTTTCAAGGTGGTCAACTCCTTCCTCAAACCCCGTGAGCTGGTAATTGATGCCCAGCCCTCTCTGGCACTTTGTGAGAGAATCTCGATTTTTTTTTATGACAAAATTGCCACGGTCTACGATTCCTTTTCTGCTATAACTGCCACGGTTAAATCTGACGTGGTAGTTAGGAAAGCACCCATGCCTCTCCTTTCTGAATTTACTCCTATCTCTCAGAAGGAAGCATTGGCTGTGATCCAGGGCTGCAAGTCAGGCTCGCCGGAAGACCCGTGCCCTCCTAAACTGTGGAAAGAGTTGGCACATTCCACCAGCGATGTGCTGTCTAAAATATGGAATACCTCCCTTTCCTCCGGTATCTTCCCCGACCTATGGAAGCATGCCACTCTACTTCCCCTTAAGAAGAAACCCAATTTGGATTCAGGGGAATTGAGCAATTACAGACCTATCTCTCTGCTTCCAGCTCCTGCAAAAATGCTGGAAAAGGTAGTGCAGCGGCAATTGGCCAATTTTATCGAGAGCCACAATAACCTGCACGACACCCAATCCGGTTTCCGAGCTGGGTTCAGCACAGAGACAGCGCTATTAGAGGTAGCAGACTCAATTAGGATGGCATTGGATTCAGGGGCATCAGTTATGCTGGTGCGCCTGGATCTTTCCGCGACATTTGACACAGTTGACCACTCTATACTGGCTCAACGTCTTCTGGACAGTGGGGTTAATGGCACAGCCCTGGCCTGGCTGAAGTCCTTCCTCCACTTGTGTACTCAAAGGGTGGCCCTACAACCGCATCAGTCCAACCGCAAGCATTTATGGTGCGGGGTGCCGGAGGAGTCGGCTCTAAGCCCACTGCTGTTCAACATATATCTGGCTCCTCTTTTCACTTTGATAGCCAACTGGGGCGTAAAGGCAATTTCTTACGCTGACGACACCCAGCTGGTTTTCTCTTTTGGGGATCAGTCCGAAGATTCTTTTAAGTGCTTTAAAGGTTGCTTAAAAGCAGTGGCGGCTGGTCGAATTTGAAACTGGTGGGGCATATGCAGAGCGAATCAACGCATGCGAGCGAGCGCAGCGAGCGAGCCCAACGGCAATAAGGGGTGTTCGGGGGGGTTCTCCCCCGTGAAGAAAATTAAAAAAAATTGGCATCTGTTTGGTGCGATTTTCAGCACTATATCTGTGATAAATGGACTAAAAATTCAGTAGTTCTAGGCATTCATAAAAGAAAACTCAAACATTATTTCAGAGAATTTCTGGGTTGCCAAGAAAGTCTGACTTCTGAAGAGGGTTAGGGTACCAAGCAAGACTGCTTTGGCTCTACCCTTTCCAATAGAAAACACTAGTTAGTGATGTGAACAAGTTCAATGGACAAACCTGGGGTCTAGGGAGAGTCCCTCTCCTGAGAAAGAAATTAAAAAAAGATTGGCAAATTGTGCATTTTAAAGCAAATGAATGCAGCGATAAAGCAAGGCTTATTAAGCAGTTGGAACGTATAGTCTTGAAATATTAAACACATTAAAAACTGCCCCGTATCTTCTTGCATTAATTTGTTCAACAGTTACTGGAATATGTAAATTGTTCTGCATGACAACTTTAGACCTTTAAAATGTATGCTTAGCTTGCCCAGTGTCTTGCACTGCATGCAGCATTAACTTTGGAAAAATATGCTCTAACCGGACTCCGGGAAGCACCCACAGCTGCTGACTGTAACCAGGGCCGGACTGGCTGTTGCGGGCCCCGGGCGTTTCCCCGGTGGGCCGCTAGGGTGGGGGCCGATTATGGGCCCCTGGGGGGCCGTTTTTGGTACCGGGGGCCTGCAATATCGGCCCCCGGTAACAAAATCGGCCGAAACCGGCCCTTGCAAACAGCTCAGCCGCACTCCCTCAGCCCCCCCCCAGGGGGGCCGGCCGAGCAGTTTGCCAGGGCCGGTTTCGGTTACCAGTCCGGCCCTGACTGTAACCAGTCATATAGAGATATGTGCAGACAGGTCTTTAAGTGAGATGAAAAAAGTGGGTGCTCCCTCTAAAGGAACATGCCAAATACATTTCTGTGATTCCCATAGTGTGCCATCAGACCGGTATTTTGGTTTCTCTCTGAGATGTAATTTTATCCAGATAAATGGCACAGCAACTGACATACTCCTAAAGCCTGTCAGTATGATTGGCTTTGTCACTGGGTGTTAGCTGTTTAAGATAAATGAGTAACAACAATGATTTCTTATAAATAATTAACATTGAAAATGTTTAAATTCTGAACTTCTGAAATAGTGAGTCTGTGAAATAAACAGCATTGAGGCCTGTGGAAGGAGTTTTGGCCTTCAATTATGTGTGCTTTATGTTAGATATGTATCCTCTTTTTCTCTGCATATCTTGTCCATCTGCACATCTTCAACCACCTCTCTTTCCTCTTCAGCATCCTCTTTTCACTCTTCCCCGAATGCCCTTCCTCACATCTGTCACTTCACCGCCCCCAACATGCACTGCACTACCTCAAATATAAGCACCTTCATTTCTCTTACTTTTGCCTTGCAAATATTTTGACATCAGTGTACCCCCTTCACACACATTTCCACAGAATTTCAGTTGCAAATGGAATACACAAACATTGTTCTGTGTGCTCTGCAGAGAGGCCAACCCACTGACAGGCACTTTGTTTGGCTTTAGCCTTAGCGCTGCATGCTCAATCAAAGTCCCTCATAAACACCTGGCATGGCTCAAGCCTTATAAAATAGCTAACTCGTGGGGAATGCAAGATTAAGTAAACATGTAAAATAAGAGAGGAACTAAATCGCTGAAATGCATTCCCTCGACGTTTTTAACGTTCATTGTTTGCAAGTCAATCTATGTTTTTGGCATCAGTGTTAACTTAGGGGCATGTACACAGGGCCGGTTTTAATGCCATACATCAGAGGACTGGCCACTGTAAGCGCATGTTACACAGTAAGCACATATCTCTAGCTTTGAGCCTGACTCTGATATTTGGATCCATTTCACAAGGGAGCAAATGCCGCAGCTCCACTTCTAAAGGAGCGAGCAATGTGCAGCGAGGGCCTGGGGTGTCAGTGGGGGAGGTTAGCATGGGGTCTCGGCACAATATGCAGAACACAGCAGTAGCTTGCAAACACAGTAGCAACATGTATATAGTATCATATCAGGCATATTTGAGAGTATGTGCAGCCCTCCAAAGGGGACTTTTTTATCCACTTCAGAAGGATTAAATGCTCTTTCGCAAGTCCTACCTGTGTATCAGCAAGGCTATAAGAAACAACGTGGCTAGCACATTTCTGTGAGGGAAGTTTTATATGTGCTTAAAGAAATTCACAACCAGCACGCTGACTCCAAATTTTGCAAAGGCGCAACGAACGCCACACAGAAAATTAGGTGTGCCATTTATGAGGTATATAGTCTGCATACTTCTCTTCTACTCGCCCAGCATTTCAGATCAAAATATTTACGGATCATTAAACATTTGGCTAAGTCGATCTTGCAAAAGAAACTATGTTAACTAACGCGAATAATTGCTTTCATTAACGGAGATAATATATGCTGCTGCCTCAACTCTGTTGCAAATGATTTATGTAATTCTGCTGAGACGCTTTCCCAATGAATGATACTGGGAAACGAGTGGAATATTCTGCACATGTACGATGGGTGTTACTATGGAAAAATCAAGGAGGGATGCAGAGAGGGCTATGGAAATGCATTGACACGTCAACAAAAGTGTAACTAAGCCAAATGTACAAACGTTACGTGCAATACTATTATAGTAGTACTATAGGCCAACCATGCTCCGAGTTACACCACCCTTGAAGTAAACTACACACCACACATTAGCTACGAATGTGACTAAGAAAGGTAATAACAACACAATGACTGAGGTACTGAAAGTGACACACTATAAAAACATCAACACAAATCGGTAAATAATAAGATTAAGATAGCACAGCATTTCTGCAGTTGGACAACACTGTCACTATGAACATAGCACAGTCGCGGCTGCAATACTCGCGCGGGGGAGGGGGTCGGGGGGGCCGGGGGAGTATTACAACATTCGTTCACAAAGAGACTTTCTGCGTTAAAGGGAAGAAGAATACAAAAAAACGTAAATGCCTCATATAATGGTAGGTAATTACCAGTTGCTAAGAAATTATGAAAATTAGGTTATCTTTTTCCCCCGCTCATTTTACTATTAAGCTGAGGAAAGAATCGACTTCAGGCCTCATTCTGATCGGAGTAGTAACTGAAAACGGCCACAAATTCTATTTGTGCCCGAATTCAGATCGCTGGTTCCTTGTAAATTGTTCTCAATCGTGGTTTTCTTTGCCTTTCCAAATTGCTCAGGGAGTTACTTAGATTTGTATGGCCCAATGTGCCTAAAGAGGAATACCATGCCGTAGAACCGGCCCCAAACAGTTACCACGCTATAGAATCCTGTATTTAGGTGTAAAAAAAAACAACACGATACCATGTAGTAACTGTATATCTCCGGTGATTTATTGTGCCAGATTTCTTTATCCCCTCTCTCACCCCCTTAGAGTGAGGATTCTGGTGTCTCCATTGTTTATTACGATACATACAAAAAATGGTCCTACCTTACAATCCAGACAAGTTAAATTAATTAACGTATCCTATGACAAAACAATTACACCGATCCACTGGAAAGAGATACATCTCATTTCTCGGAAGGAAGGGTAGACACGAAATTACATCACAGAAAGAAATGTAAAACGGTTGCAAAAAATTAGATTGTATTAGAAATCGATAGTATACATACATTATTTACATACAAATGGGTGCTCATTCTAAATAAAACTTACCTGGCCTGGGTCCCGCGTTGGCGCTCTGTCTCTCTGAACAGGAACAGGAACAGCCGTCACAACCCCTCTCAGCCAATGAATTGGCTTAGAGCAGGGTTACTCGCCGCCCGCCTGCCCATTAGGAGACCGAGGGTCGCTCTCCTAGTGGGCATGCGCCAGCCAGAGCAGACACTAGTGCGCATGACTGGGCACGGCGGAAAAATTCGCCGACCTTCCCCAGTCATGCGCACTTGTGCATTTTGCTGCTGCCTGCCCTGGTGGTCTGACAATCATGTCAGTCAACATGACGCCGGACCGCCCACCCCTTCAGACTCTGAAGGGGGTGGGCGGTCCAGCGTCATGCTGACTGACATGATTGTCAGTTCTCCCTCGCGTCTCTGAACTTAAGTAAATTGAGTTTACTTAAGTTCAGAGACGCCGAGGGAGCTGCGGGCGCAGGCGGGGGGGCAACGCCCCAACGCCCTTAATGGACGCACCGCCTATTGCATGCTGGATGAATAATAATAAACTTAAACTGAATGCCGATAAAACTGAAGTGATGTTCTTCGGCAAAATCCAGCCCCCTGCCGCAGACCTGTGGTGGTCAGCGGAAATGGGCTCGCCACCCGTGCCAGTTGGCTGTGCCAAAAATCTGGGAGTAAAATGGCAGGCTGACTTATCCTTCTCAGCCCAAATTCAGCTGGTAACAGCTGCCTGCTTCAGCAGCTTGAGAAACTTGCGAAAATGTATACACCTGCTGCCAGAGAGCTGTCGCCGGATGGTAGTCCATGCCACAGTAACTGCCCGTCTGGACTACGCGAACGGCCTCTATATAGGCTTACCGGCTTACCTTGATAGGAAACTCCAAATGGTCCAAAATGCGGCTGCGAGACTGATCAAACGTGTTCCTTTTCGGCAACATATCTCTCCGCACATCAGAGAACTACACTGGCTTCTGGTAGCCAAGAGAATCAAATTTAAGGCCTTAACCCTAGCTTTTCGGGCACTCCGTGGAACGTGCCCTTGCTATTTGAAACAGAGACTAGGTGTCTACACGCAGACGCGTGCCTTGAGGTCCAACTCCCAGAAATTACTTTGCACTCCACATGTGAAGAAAGCCCGGCTGGGCGGCAGATCTTTTATGCTTGGGGCATCCACATTATGGAATTCCATCCCTAATTCCTTGCGCCTGGTTTCTTCTGAAACACAATTTAGGAAGGCAGCAAAAACATGGCTTTTTAACCTAGTTTAATCCTGGGTGTTGATTGTCGCCTGTGTGTCACTTGTCGCTTTTAGCACCGGGACACCTCTTCGGAGGTAGCTGTTCGCGCTCTATAAATGGCTGTATTATTATTATTATCGGTGGTGGTATTGGTGGTGGTATTGGTATTGGTGGTGGTACTGGTATTGGTGGTGGTGCTATTGGTGGTGGCGGTATTGGTATTGGTGGTGGTGGTATTAGTATTGGTGGTGGTGGTATTGGTATTGGTGGTACTGGTATTGGTATTGGTGGTGGTGGTATTGGTGGTGGTGGTGGTATTGGGGTATTGGTGGTGGTGGTGGTATTGGTGGTGGTAGTATTGGTGGTGTTGGTGGTGGTGGTGGTATTGGTGGTGGTGGTATTGGTGGTGGTACTGGTGATGGTATTGTATTGGTGGTGGTATTGGTATTGGTACTGGTGGATGGTCGTTGTATTGGTATTGGTGGTGGTATTGGTGGAGGTGGTATTGGTATTGATGGTGGTGGAATTGGTGGTATTGGTGGTGGTGGTATTGGTTGTGGTGGTATTGGTGGGTGTGGTGGTATTGGTGGTGGTGGTATTGGTGGTGGTGGTATTGGTGGTGGTGGTAGTGGTGGTATTGGTGGTAGTATTGGTGGTGGCGGTATTGGTGGTGGTATTGGTGGTGGTATTGGTGGTGGAGATGGTGGTGGTGGTGGTGGTATTGGTGGTGGTGGTGGTATTGGTGGTGATGATGGTATTGGTGGTGGTATTGGCGGTGGTGGTGGTATTGGTGGTGATATTGGTGGTGATATTGGTGGTGGTGGTATTGGTGGTGGTTGTATTGGTGGTGGTGGCATTGGTGGTGGTGACATTGGTGGTGGTATTGGTATTGGCAGTGGTATTGGTGGTGGTGGTATTGGATTGGTGGTGGTGGTATTGGTGGTGGTATTGGTGGTGGTACTGGTGGTGGTACTGGTAGAGGTGGTATTGGTGGTGGTATTGGTGGAGTTGGTATTGGTGGTGGTGGTATTGGTGGTGGTGTTGGTGGTCTTGGTATTGGTGGTGGTATTGGTGGTGGTGGTGGTATTGGTGGTGGTGGTATTGGTGGTGGTGGTGGTATTGGTAGTGGCATTGGTGGTGGTGCTATTGGTGGTGGTGGTGGTATTGGTGGTGGTGGTATTGTTGGTGGCGGTGGTATTAGTGGTGGTATTGGTGGTGGTGTTGGTGGTGGTATTGGTGGTGGTATTGGTGGTGGTAATGGTGGTGGTATTGGTGGTGTTGGTACTGGTGGTGGTATAGGTGGTGGTGGTATTAGTGGTGGTGGTATTGGTAGTGTTGGTATTGGTGGTGGTGGTATTGCTGGTAGTGGTATTGGTGGTAGTGGTATTGGTGGTGGTGGTATTGGTGGTGGTGGTTGTATTGGTGGTGCTGATGGTGGAGGTGTTGGTGTGGTGGTATTGGTGGTGGTAGTGGTATTGGTGGTGGTGGCATTGGTGGTGGTATTGGTGGTGGTGGTATTGGTGGAGGTGGTGGTATTGATGGTGGTGGTATTGGTGGTGGTGGTATTGGTATTGGTGGTGGTGTTGTTGTTACTAAAACAGGCTTTTGAAAACAACCCATCAGGCGGCTTTAGTACAGATGTGCCATTGTCAGCTTCAGCCCAATAGCACAGGATTATGTGCTACCTGGAATTCTCATGACTTAATTTGCTAATCATTTCTAAATCCATTTTACTTGGGGGGTTGAAACAGACACAAGATAATGCCGGGTTAAAGTGATTAAAAGCAGTCGCCCGTGTTATGGGGGCGGCTGTGCTGCTTAAAAAAACACAAGCGGTTTCAGCTGAAGCAGCGCATGTCCGGCCTGGTTGTACGTCCGTACAACGCAGGTAAATACATTGCATGCCTTTGCCACGCATTTGTTAGCACACATGTTTTTACAGCGAATATGCATTTACAACACATGCCAATACCACACATTGTTTTTAGATTTAAAAACAATGAATTTGTGGGGGGAGACACCCCCACACCCCCCACTTACCTTAAATGCGTGGTATTGGCATGCGTTGTAAATGCATATTCGCTGTAAAAATATGCGTGGTAAAAAATGCGTGGTAAAGGCACAACGAGGTAAAAACCTCATTGTAAAGGCTCTTTCCCGTCCGGCCTGAAGTAAGAGAAACTCAATAAAGTAAATAGTGCTTACAGACTAAATAACAGGTCCTGTGTAACAACTGAAGTAAAAGGGCCAGTCACCATGGGAGGGTACTAATGAAGACAAGGCCGTACTAAGGAGGGACTAACAAGCCTATTAACGAATCCGAAGGCAGCATTTACGAAAGACAATGACACAAGCAAATGAAAAATATGGGAGCAGAGTGTGCGCGGCTTCTCTCCCATACTCTACTACAGCAGTCTCGCAGAGTGAGCAGCGCATGCGTGCTGCCGCTAGGTTCGACCTAAAAAGGATCTAAAATTTGGTTACAATCTCCTCCTAAGATAAAGTATGTATCATAATACTGCACACATTTTCTTGCAATAGAAGGGCAAAAAGTAAGATCAGGTTTTGTAGGAGCATAAACATTCAATATAGTTAGAGGTATATTACCTACCAGAACATTAATAATGACCCATCTATCAGCATCGTCTGTTTCTTGCGAAAACACAGTAAGATTAAGAGACTTATTACATAATATCACAACCCCATTCTTTTTAGTCACAGAGGGAGAAACAAACACGTGTTCCACCCAGTTGTGTTTAAATTTCGGTGCTTCAGACTGGGTAAGATGAGTTTCTTGAAGAAGAACGAGGTCAGGATTAGAATTACCTAAATGCAATAATATTCTCTGTCATTTAAACGGATTAAGGGACCCCATAATATTCCATGATATTACTCGGAATTATATGGAGTGAATCAGAGGTGACAAATTTGAGAACCTTAAAACTACTAAAGATTAACATCCTCAATATCAAGAGAAAAACTGGAAACAATGAAGAAGAGAAACTAGGAGAAAAATAACACAGGAGGAAATAAAAGAAACACATGTAAGATAAAGAAAGAAGAAAACCAGGAATGGCAGAGAAGGATGGTAACAAGAAAAAATGAAGAGCAACTAGAGAAGACAGTACATATTCAAAAAGGATGACTGTAAGGACATACCCAAATAAGTAACAATAGGAGAAAAAAATAAACCGGGTGGTGATGTCACATGAAACGATGACACATCCAGAGGAGAAGGAATCCACGACGCACCCGGACTATACACACTTACGAAATAGGACTGGGCAAAGTAAACATATATGATGAATTTGTAAAAAAGACAAGGAGAAGTACTTAGAAGGAATAATGAAATATATTAAAACATTTCCAAAAGATTACTCATGAGACATATTAAAACTTTAAGTAAGCCTTATTGAACTATCAGAAAAGAGAAAGCCTGTAGAGGATAGATAGAAACATCAACCATTGGAGGGACCAGCTGTATCCATAGTAACCAAAGTATAAGACTGTATGAATTTTTTAAGTTCAGCTGGATCTTCAGACGTTGTAATGTTATTCTGCAATGTCACCTTAAAAGTACAGGGATGAAAAAGACCATCTAAGCACAAATGGGGCTGTCCCTAGTTGGGATTCCTACAGGTTCCTACAGAGTCTCTAGAGATGCAAGTCCAGTGGGGGCATCTCACAAAAAGTGAAGGACTGGCCTCACACACCACCTGGTGTCATGCTTCATCATAGGCCGTCCTCGCCCTCTAAAAACTCCGTTTGATAGAGGGTGGTCATACACCTGGAGACAGGGATGCACTTCTAAAACTAAGTGGTGGCCCGTGAATCAGTGAAAATGTGTTCTAAAAACCATTATACTTGTCCCCAGGTAATTTTAATTAAGGGGCAAATGTATGGTATTAAAAGAAGTGAATGGTGATATGGGAATTCATTATCCCTTTACCGTAAAAAATGGTCAACATGTTTCTGCTCTGCGTCCCAGATGGGTACATAGCATTCGTCAGGACCGGGATGAATAATGGGCTCCACCTTTCTACACAATGTGTATGAAAGAGTTACCACTCGAAGGACCGGGGGTGAGGATAAATACTCCCCGTGTAGTGCAGTGCTAAAAAGTGAGAGTATCCAAAGACACTATCCTACTTACTCCATGGGAGGTCGAGGGTGGAAGGGCCTACTGTGACTTTTTTGTCATTTTCAGCGCTTCCAGCAGTCTCATCTACGGTCGTCCGCTTCGCCTCCCCGCCGATGAAAAAGACCATAACTGTCGCCAAGGGAGCGGAGAGGAGTACGAAGAGTCAGGAATTACTTCCTTCTAGCTGCAGTTGCATTAGAAACATCCTGAAAGAGAAAAACTCTCTGACCCAACCAAGAAATTTGATGTTTCTCTTTAGCTGCAGAAAGAACCATCAACAGGTCAGTAACTTCAAAAAAAGAAGAATGACTCCCCTTGGTTTGCCTGGAGACGATGACACTGCAGGACGAGGACCTATCCTATGTGCCCTCTGAATGGTCAGTGTAGTAGAGGAAGGCATATCTAACAACTTTGGAAGGAAGGAGTTAAAAAAGGAAACAGGATCATTCCCTTCCAATGCCTCCGGAAGGCCATAAATTCTGGGATTATTTCGCGTGTTCCTGTTTTCTAAATCTTCTGTATGTTGTTTAAGTCGAAAAACTTCCTTCTACAGACAAGATATTTTATTAGTTTTCTCGCGCAGTTCTACAATCTGTTGCTCTGCCAAAGATACACGTTCCTCCATCCTTGACCATTTATCATCCAAGCATTGCAACCTGTTGTTAGTCTCTTCCAGAGAAATAGGCGACATGGACTTCTCAGGTGAAGCAGGATCTTGTTTTGGTCTCTTAGATACTGATACACATACATATAGATCTGCTGGAAATACCTTTACTGCAAGCGCTCCTCAAAGTGCATCATAAGCAGTTAAATTCTGTCAGCATGAGACGAGATAGAAAATGATGGGCGCCATTTGAGGAGAACTTCGCATTGGTGGAGAATTGCTCAGAAACGCTCTGTTTCCTCTTCAAAAACAGTCCGACAGCTTCACTAACTCTCCTCCTGTCCCTGTAGTCACAAACCTCTTGTAGAATTGGTGCCAAAAATGCCGAAATGTAATTTCTCGTTCCGTGGTGCACCGGAGCTTCTCCGCTAGGCGTCCATCTTAGGTGGCGCCGAAGCCACGCCCCCAACTATCTATATCTTGATTAGAGAAAGATCACTCCCGTATGACCCCAGCATGATTTAATAGTTCATGTACAATATATACAAGATGATTGAGGAAAGAGTACAGTTGCTGTCACAGATGCTATGATAAATCGTCCACAACTTTAAAAGCATGCCACACAGAACCATTAACAAACGGTCATTGGATTAGATGCTGAGAAGTCAAGTCAGGACAGGGCTGCCACAGAATTTGATTAGATCCCTAAGCGACTGCAAGGACATTCCCCTTCCAGGCAAGGTGCGAAAAGTGAGAATAAAGTCCTATATGAACAGAACAAGAAGAAATAGGGCATTATCTCTTGCCAATAATACAAAAATTAATACTCCCTGCTTACTAGCATCTGCTGATAATTATTCAAAGGAAAGCTAATGTGATGGCAGCGAAGTTTCAACACAACATGGTGACTGGAAAGGTGTCCCAATTCAAGGGGCAGGAGTTGGCAAGTCGTTTGGTTGACATTCATCCTCATAGATTATCTTGTCCTAGTGCCTTTGAAGTTGCTGAAATTAATACCACATTTATACCTTCGAATGTATGGCAGGCGGAGCTGTGGGACTGAAGATCAACTGGGACCCTCGGGTGCCCATAGTCATTGATGGTGCAATTGTGTTGAACTGTAGTACATGAAAGGGAGAGAGATTAATGTGTAAAGCCGGGTAGATGTCGTGCTCAGTACTCAAACTCACGCAAGCACATCCTCACACATGGACTGAATATGCTACCAACCTCTCCAGTCCCATTTTGTAGATGATCACTCGGTACTACATCTTCTACAGAAGGAGCACAGAAACTGGTGTGGCACAAAGGGACATTATACTTCTGAAAAGAGAAGGAACAAGTAATGAAGGGCAAGCCAGAAGAGAGGTTTGTGATGCCTTGGGTTCGAAATATAATTACATATATCAATGACATACAAATGACAGTTATGGTTTATGCAAGGGCTAATTTACACTATCAATAACAATTAATATATCAAAAACTTACAAGTGTAAAAAAATGATGTTCCCTTACTTCCACTAGAATGACCAGAGCATGTCAATCACATCAAATATGCCAGCCTGAAAAACAACTAAGGTTGATTACATTGGGAGAACTGTATGAAAGGGCAATGCCCAGCCCACCACTGAAAAAAAAATTCTGAACCTAAACTGGAAATAAGTGTGGCACTTCCAGTTGTTCCACCCATGTTTATTCATTACTCATGCTGTGATGTAAATACAATAAACCTCCAAATCACATTTGATTTATTGCAACAAGGACCACCTTCATTAAACTCTGGTCTGATGTTGAGAAAAACAGAAATTACCCAAGTGGGAAAGAGATATCAAGATATTCGATAGATCAGACATAACAAGAAGATAGGGGCAGCCCATAGCATTGATAACAATTATCAACAAAGGCACCGTTTATGGCAGCCAATTCCGAAAAGCAGAGTGACTAAATCACTAACCTTTTTCCAGTTCTAGGTCTTAAGTGTTGAAGGTTGGAAATTCCTTTTTTTACAGGTTATGCCTATATTACAAAGCATGAGAGTAAACCAACTGCACGCTATCTACAAGGACATACCGTACACACTTGCTGGTAGGCTGCACTCGTGGGGCTATTCACAAAGGTAACTTACACCTGTGATTAAGTTACATGTGCAGGCTTACTCTTATACTTTTGTGTAACTTTACTACTTTTGGCTATTCGCCATTGTCAAGGGTAAAGTTACTCAAAAGTGGAGACTTACATGTCTCCAACCAAAACAGGGTGGACCCAAAATTCCGAGAGTCAGTTATTACAGCCAAAAGGAGCAGTAATAAGTCTTGCATCACACATGGCCGACCACTGATACTGCAACACCGTCCCATGGAAAAAACTGTCTGCAAGGACTTCAAATAGAATCCCATAGAAAATAATAATGTTAAAATAAATTACCTTTTTTTTGTTTTTTAATATATACATATTTTACATATACATATATATGTATGTATATATATATATCATATATATATATATATTGTATATATAATGTAAAGTTACAAAAATGCAAATATAATTAAAAACAATTATTATTTTATGATAAAATCAAAAATTACCTTTTTTTGGTTTTTTAATATATACATATTTTACATATACATATATATGTATGTATATATATATATTATATATATATATTGTATATATAATGTAAAGTTACAAAAATGCAAATATAATTAAAAACAATTATTATTTTATGATAAAATACAATCAATTGAAAAATAATTAAATTTATTTAAATTAATTCTATATAAAACTACATACATTTTGTAATTGTTAATGCATAATAAATACATCCAACATTGTACTTTAGGTGGGATTTTTAAATACATTTTAAACAAATAATGTTAATTTAATATATTTAAATTAAATTAATAGTGCTGTAGCATTTTATTTTGTTCTACATGTAAAATAAATAGATACAATTAATTTACATTAATATTTATCATAAAGTATTTTACAATTTGTTTTAAAGTTCAAAACATATTTGACATTTTCCCAATACTGTACCATAGAGAGATCTCCTCTCTGGTGGCATTAATACCAGGCTACCATTATGGAATAGCATTGTCCATCATTTCACTGTTTTACCATGCTGGATCTTCAAAACAACGAAACACCATGTAATTCCATTGCAAGATGCCCACTTGTTAAAGCATATGTCTGCCACGCTTAGGTGGCAGTATGCTTTCTTTTTATACTTGTATTCTTTTAATTTATCTAGCAACAGTTACATAGGCTAGATACATTTTTATTTGTTTGTTGTGTAAGTGAATGAATGCAAGAATGAGTCAGTGGGTGGATCAATGGGTGCATGAGTTCTAAGATGAGTGACAGAATACATGTATGATGAATTATTGAATGCCTAAACCCATCATTGAATGAACAGGCACTTTCATTTAAAAGTCAGATCTATTGGTATTGCAAATAATTGTGTACGGATTGTCAGTACAATAGAAACTGCAAGGTTGAATACTTGTTTTAACTTGAAATACAGCCAGCGTAATAAAGAGAAACACTCTTGAGAAAAGCCCAAAGTAAATCATGGTTGTACAATGTTAGGGAGCCCAGCAGTTCCATCACCTGGAGAAGCACAATATAATTTCTTGAAAGCTACACCACAGTTAAAATTAAAATTGTAAGGATGCATGCATAGGCCATGCAAATTGGATTTGCCAAGGGCTGGGTTTGAACAAACCCAACTGTGAGGCCCAGCATCTTTCAGATGTACCATCTGGCCAGACTTCAAAACTGATTTAATTATGTCTAGAAAGCAAGAAAAGATTTTAAAAAAATTGAAACACTTTAAACTGTTGTTACTTTCCAGGAGCAGTGACATCAGTGCGGAACTGCAGAAAATAGGACACATGTATGCCAATGGTGTCACGAGCTTTCTATTCAGGTATGTTCTCTGACCATAGTTGTGTTTTACTTCACACTAAGGTCTAGCTTGATAATACATTTCCAGGAAAAAGACATGCTCTATTGTAGACCTCATTCACAAAGATGAATTTTCTGCAAGCATGTCTTACTCCTGGAAAGTTATGAGGAATTCACCCCAAAGTCTGGAGTAAGACACAACTACACACAGAAAATGCTTTATGAATCAAGTCTGCAATTCACAACTAATCATTAAAAAAGAAAGCTAGCCCTGTTAAAGTAAGTGAAAGTGGAATGTACATTCCCCAACAACCCTTTATATATATCTATGTACAAGGTTTGTAACAGTTCACTTACATGTGCAGAATCAAATATTACAATCTAATTCTGTTATTAAAATATTTATCATTTATTTTATTATTTCAAAACATATACACATAAAAATATCCACCTTTCTTGAGATCAATTCTATACATAAACATAAACTATTCTCATAATATATCCATTGCCCTCCCAACAATACACATTTAACAGGTTCAACCTTCCTTATAGATTCTGTTTCAAAACATCAAAGCAATGTAGTGAAAATGTCAATCAAAAATATATTGCATTGTGTAAACGGTAATCTGTAGCAAATTTCTCACTACAGCGCTTCAGTGGTACACTACCTTCCTCTCCCCCTTCTTCATGACATTTCAACTAAACATTCATAACAGAACTGCCTGGCAAAGCCCCCTCTAGAGATCAACACAAGTAACGTCAGACTGGTATCGGCCTTGTTAAGTCTCATCAGCGAGGTATAGCTTGGATCCTGTAGCAGAGCGAGCAAGGGACCCAAGTGTGGACATATCCCTGGTACCTAAGGCATTACACCAAACACACAAACGATGATGGGAAGATTGCTTGCTGGAAGTTTGGGATGAACCATTCCTATGAGGAGGAGGGGCAGTGCTAGTTTGCATAAGGATGGTCGCTGTCTAGAGTGGCACAGTGGGTGAAGAACAATGGGTTGGAATGGTACCTAGAATGACTGCCAGTGGTCTAGACAATTTGAAAGAATTTGTCTGATCACATTTTATATGTTTGATATTCTAATATAAAGACATGCATTTTAAGAGAGGTACATTTCCAGAACTCTTTCTGAGTATATGCACCGATGAGACAGGCTATTAGAAATACTTTGTTTTTTTTATATGTTTATTATAGCTCTTGTGAAATTACTTCATGAAGTCCTCATCTGAGTCATATTGTTGATGAATGTTCAATTCAGTTGCGGCCACTGCCTCTCTTAAGTGATAGGGCGGCTGTGGGGTGTGAGGGGGGTAAGGGGTTTGGGGAGGGTGAGTTGAAATAATATAAAAGAAAAAAAAGAAAACTTACCTGCCGCTCCCCTCCAGCTGATGGCCGCCTCATTGCTCCTCTCATCGCCGTTGGGCCGGAAGGGGATAGGCCCTCACGGCCCAGGCTCCACACCCAATCCAGACACTGCTCTCACATGAGAGCAGCACCATGATTGGTCTGAGCGGCCTCGTTTGCCACTCAGATGGTGCATTGGAGCCTATGTCTTTTCTCCAACCCTGCTGTGTAACACAGCCGGTTTGGAGAAACATAAGTGGGCATGTGTGTTTGGCTGGCCTAGGACGGCCAGCTAAGCACACATGTGCACTCTACTCCTTTTCCCTGACATGCCCGGCCTCGACCCACCTTATAGTTATTGCAGGGCTCAGACAGACAGCATAAATCAAATGACAATAACCTTGTTGTTGTCATTTTATTTATCATCTGCTCAGAGACGTTTTAAGGCAAGGGCAAAATGGGCTCTGGCCCAGGGCCCCCCTGATGAAATGAATTTGTACTTGTAAAGCGCACTGATACCCCAACTTGGGTTTCCTGGCGCTGTACGCATACCACTGTGGAACCCTTCGTGGCTTTTCCCTGTGAAATGTCCACTCTTGGGCACCCCCAAGGTGAAGCCAGGCATCCCAGCGCTGTTGGGGCCGTTGTGGAGATTAAGCAAGCTATTGCCCAGAGTTGCAGAGTGGGAGCCATGATTAGAAAAGGCACCGAGGCGAGAATTATCAGGTCCAAGGAAATTGAGCCCAAGACCCGCCGAGGTGGGAATTGAACCCTGGTCCCGGGCCAGATCTCTGCATCAGGGTCTGCTGCTCTAACCATTGAGCCACACTTCTCCACATAAGGGGATAGAGCCTGCTCTGTTCTGCAGAGAGTCTTGCCCAGATAAAACAGATTATTTTCAATACCGTTTTCCTTTAATTTATGTTTATGTCGGTGATGTGTCGGTGATGTGAAGGGGGAGAGAGAGAGGGAGGGGGAGGGGGAAAGGGAAGAGTTTCCACACAGCAATGTTTACAGGTTATTTAATGCGATATAGAATAGACACTCATGTGATGGTCAAACATGTCGATATACTGATTCGCACACCAGGGGAACTTCATCAGCAGCTTGGAACACGAGCACAGTTTGCAACTGCGTCACAGTCTCAGACTGCTACCGACTTTCAGTTTCACTTTTCATCCACGAGACTCGGGTGACGGGTCTCGCACTCACATTATGCTCAGCCCCCCCGTCTCACTCCCATGCTCAGCCTCCCCGTCAACGAATTATCTATGCTGTGCCGGGAGTCCAGGGCCTACCCCGGCGGCTACCAGTAAAGTAACGTGACGCACTCAGTTCTGCCATGGCCATTTTTAATACATTACTTAAGGCGGCGGGCCATGATGACGACGGTCTGCTTTCAGTCGACTCGACTCGGGTGAGGTCTCACTCTCTTATGCTCACTCAGCCCCCCTCGTCCCCCACCCCCGTCGACGAATTGCAGTGCGCAGCCTTCCCTGCAGGCCAGGATGCCAGGGCCTACCCTACAGTAATACGTACGTGAACCACATTCTGCATTGAAAAATAGAGTGAAAAACACAGTTACCACTCGCATTGTACTGGCGGTGTGCTTCACACAGTGCAGCATGATTGAGGACTCACACTCGGGGATGCAAGTGGAAAAGCTGTTAGCCTTTCCATATAAATGTCAGGTTTTGAAAAAGGCATAGCTGTACTGTAACCACCAAGTGTTTGAAAACAGGACTTAAAATGTTCCCGACCCACAATCATAGTGGAAGATGCAGTGATTGCGGGCCACACGCGCGGCCGGCATGACTGGGGGGGGGTGGGGTTAATTTAATGAATAAAACATAAAACTTACCAGGCATCTCCTCCTCCGTCGCATGGAACTAACTTCTCCCCGCTCTTTTCTTTTGCCGCTCAACAGGAAATACTGACTGGATGCGACGGGGGGCCGGGCGGGTGACCCATGTTTACTCTGCATCGGGCATTTGATAGGGCATGGGGCGACTTGGCGAAAAACGCATCACCGCCCGAGCAGGAGCCGATCTTCAGACGCCTGCGCTACACTAGGCATGCGCAGCATACCTAATGGTTTGTGAATGTGAGTGAGGAGCAAAGCTCCTCACTCACATGCGCAGTCAGACCATCTTCTGGACTCCTGCTCTCGCCTGCGTGCGCTGTGCGTTGACATGCGCACTTTAGTCTTTCACCCGTGAAGCACAGGCCGGCCTGGAAATGTAAACAGACGAATTGTGAAGGCTGGCAATTCGTCTGCTTACATTCCTGTTGCCCGAACTGCAGTGAGCAGTTTCTTTTGTGGGGCGCTGCCCCGGCGCCCCTATGGACCAGCCGCCACTGAGTACATTGTTACTGCGAATGGTGCATTCACAGTAACGTTTTACCACAAATGACATGGAATTACACAAAATGGCATAATGGTATAAATTCATGAATTCATTACCAATCGTAATGTGAAATTCATTAAATTAAGATGGTGTAATTAAAATTTTGCCCGGACCGAATCTACACATCCTATTCCTCAAGCATTGTCTGCACCTGAAAAAAAGTGTATGTCCAGCACCTACCTGAAATTTATCCCCATCCAAACTGAATTCCTCCTGTTCATCAACAAAAGCAAGCTACAGCTAGTCTAAATCTGGCTTGAGAAAATGCACCCAAACTTCCAAAAAGTCCAACTTTCTACCAATGCCAAGTCACTTAGATTCCCCCTTCACATGTCCTCGCCCACAAGGAACACACTGCCAAGAAAATAAAGACGGCTGGTAATAGTTCTCTGTACTCAGTGCATAATTTAAGCTGGTGGTTGCTGGTGAGGCTCACTAGCACTCATTTTTGGGGCACTTATTTTTCCTTATCAGACATTGGGTTGCCAAACTGTCAAGTGCACTTATGGTGCACCAACCACTCCTCTCTCTGACGCAAGCCCAGCCCCACCCGCCCTACCATGGCTCCAAGCTCCATACTAAAAATAAAATGATAATAACCTTCTGTTATTATCATTTTCTTCTTCCATTGCACTGCTCCGAGAGCAGTGGGCGACGCCCTCCGCTTTAGCGGATGAGCCATCGCTGATAATGTATTGCCTATTCACATCCCTTCACCTCCGTGCTACACCTTCCTGGACTTTCACAGGGATGGAGGGGAGTTGAAAAGGCTTTGCGACTTGGACAGGGAGCACTGGCCACCGAAGATGCTCGCTACTACTGCTCTTCTGTAACAAGTAAGCCTTCACCTTCTTACTGGATGCTCTTGTCACCGACGGAATGTTGATAATACAGCCAATCAGATGGATAGCTCAGCGGTCAATAAACTCCATCCATTGCCCACTCAGCAGAGTGTCTGTCTGAGTGATCCTCCTCCCTTCTTTTGCCTTTGTAAGATGCTCTTCACTGCCTTCATTTTCTTGCTTGTCTTTCAGTTGTTCTCTGTCTTCACTTCTGCCCAGTGTAATACACCCTAGAGGGGGAACCAGAGTGCAGCGACTAAGGGCAGTGAAACTGTCTTGAACCATGAGACACTGAGGTCTTCATTCTGAGGGGCCTGATAGTTGCAAAGGGCCTGGTAACCGGAGTTAACAACCCTTGCCGGATTATGAGATGGAATATTCCACTTGGCGGCTTTGCTTGAAAGCACCCAAGATATCTTAGTAAATTAATGGGTAAATCATGTGGGAACTGGTAGCAAAACATTGATTATTGCATGTTATTGAATCTATCTTTAAGGCTCTCCAGAAGACACACCTATTTAAAGAGATATGACCCTGCCTCGCCATTTTCCCCTGAGGTCCAATGATCCTGGAAGGGTTTCTGTCTCTTGCTTTTCTTTACTCAACCTAGTGCTGGGATACTCCAGTTGGAGCAGCTACGCACTTCATAAAAACTATTTCATTAATTCATTCATTATTCTCCAAAAGTCTGTTATTAGGCATACCCATCCCTCCCGTGGAATACTGGTGCTCCCGGTATTGATAACTCTTTGGGTTGTGGGATTGTGGGCTCATTTTAGTGGCTAGCTCCGAGGTCATTAATGCCATTGGTTCACTCCCTCTACGCACGTCAGCAAGTAACCTGAAAGGAAAACGTGCAGAGAGAGGTTTCACTACTGGCTAGTATTTTACCCGTTAACATAACACATACACTATTTCTTACATTTACCCACCAAATAGGAGAACCATGGCCTTACCATAGGGGTCATCCCACAGTTAAGCACTCATGGAAGGATTCAGCTTTGTCTTGTGAACGATGCCCAACACATCGATGACTCGAATTGTGGGGTCACATCAATTTCATATTTTAGATTGTATAATTAGGTTCAGTTCTACTATGCCCAAATAATGGAGGTGATTGCCTTGAATGAGTAAAGTTTAAACAAAAACCAAGTAGGCAGTAAAATACATTGTTTTTTTTTTAAAATAAGTGATTTTAATGGTAGGAAGACGGATTTATTGATTGACTTACAAAGTGCTTGATACCACCAGAAAACAGCCTCAGAGCTATGAGATTCTATAGTTTAGATGAGGAAGGGGATCAAGAGAAGAGCCATGGGCAAAGGATATTCGTAGAGGAAGGCGGGGAAGCAAGGAAGGAGGATGAAACATATAATACAGGAGTACAGGGTGTTACAAGACAATCAGGAAGTGGTAGCCCTTTAAATGTTTCAAGAAGATCGTAAAGATAGGTAATAGCAGCAAGAAAGATGTGTGTTTGTCCCACAGTTCCGTTTCTTTAGATCCCAACATATTGTTACTGTTTTTACTGGAATTTGTTGCAATATTTTCAGAAAGATGAGAAAAACTTAAGAGTAGTTTGGGTTTTGGTAGGTAGAGGGACAACCAAGTTCAGTCATTTAGACATCTGGTCATGCATACTGACTCGCAAAATGACAGTGGTGGCAAAGTAACATCATGCACCCTTTGACACTGATGATATCACAGGGTTGAACCCTTGTCCTTTCCTTTATCCTTTATAGTCCAGTCTTTGCTAGTGAGTGGATGAGGAAAGGGCAGGACAGTGGCGGCTCCTCCGCAATGGCGGAGGAGCGGCGTCCCACTGAAAAATAAAATGATATGTTACCATTGTTTCATTTTTCAGCTGCTGGCTCTGAGCCAGTGTGTGCAGTGAAGGGTGGGGCCAAGGCATGGGAGGGGGGAGAAGGAGTGGTATATGCACTTTTAAGTGCGCATGTCAGTTTGGCCAGCCGTCTCAGGCAGGCCAAACTGACATGCGCCCTTAGGCTTCTCCAACTCAGCTGTGTTGTACAATTGGGTTGGAGAAACAGCACAGACTTCCTGTGCCTGAGGGAGCGTCTTTTCAGTCCACTCAGGCCAATCCCCATGCTACTCTCATGCTTCAGAACAGCGCGGGGATTGGATGAGGAGTCCGATGCTGTCCCAGGGATTACTGGGACCAGGAAGAGAGGAGCGCGAGGCGGCTGGGAGCACAAGGTAGGTCTTTTTTGATCTTTTTATTATTAACCCCTACGCCCCGCTCTCCCACTGCGTGCTTCCTGGTGGCCCCCTCTATCCTCCCCCGCATCCCCTCCACCCGCCCCACCGGACTTTATCTCAGTCGGACCCCACTGGGGCAGGAATAGGCAAACACAGAAATTAAGCGGGACTTCTTCTGACACATTTACTCATTGATGCCACTGCTTCATTCATGTTTCCTGTGGTCAGTGATAAGGAGGGCAGTGCCAGAGGCACAAACGGGTAAGCCAGGGATAGGAAATGTTGTATCAAACTGACAACATTGCTTTTGGTTGCTGTTAATTCTGAAGGTGAAGCAAAGTACTATGGGTTTTATCCTTTGAGCATAATGTTGTCAGTGAATATAATTTAAGGCCAATTCTGCATTGTTGTTGTCTGCCAAATCAAATAAATGAGGCTTTTGATGCAATACCGAAGGGTTTGCAGTTTAGTTAGGGATTGTTTCGGGATAGCAAGGTAGATCATGTAACAGCAGTTGAGTTTTGACAGCACTGCTTGTATCAAATTAGCGTTACTGTAGAGAGAAAATAGGAAAGCCATTTGAAGTAGGTACCAAGTGTTGGACTAATTTGTCGACTTTAGGGGGTCGACAGTGTAGGGTCACACATCATTCCAAAATTCCTTGCTTGCTACCTATTGCGGAGGATTCAATCATGAAAACTTGGGTAGGTGATAGTTCATCCTCTCAGTTTTTCCTTCTCATCAGCTTGCATGCTCTTATAATAATCTGACAGCTTGTCTGCAAATGTATATGTCTGCCAAATAAATTGTTATCTCACTATTTAATTAGTTCACAAGTTTGGTAAATACAGACATTACCAATATCATATCCTAAATGTATTTGGTCTGAAACACTCAAATCTTCAATCAGAGCTCCTTGATTTCGTGGACACGGGATGATCTGTGAATAATCCAACTGCTGTGGCATGATGGGATGCATACTTTGGGTGACATCTTTTGACACCTCTGTCTGGACAGCCCATTTCACTTCACACATATTGGAAATTTTGTGAAACATGTCAGCTACCTAAGTTCCAAGGGAACATACACATGGTCCAGGAAAGGGGAGGGGCCAATGTTTCCTTTAATTTTTCCCCTCTATGTGCTGCAATAAAGGTGCTTCGTGCACTGCAGCTAAGGCTGCGTGCACTAAAGACAAGCAACAGCTTAAAATGCACGCATGTGTGTTGTGCAAGCTACCAAAATCAGTGGCATAGTAAGGGTGCCATGGGCACTAATGCAAATCAGGGAAAAAAAATGCCCCCTCACCTTTGAGTTGGTATTAAAAGACACCCATCGCAGGAGTGCAGTGGGCTCCTTGCACCCTTGTTCATGGGTGCCATTGCATCTTGTGCCCTAATCGTTCTACCTACAGTTCCTGTGTAGTTCCTATCATCATTAGGGGTGGACGGAACTCACAGAGTTTCACTCCGTGGAATTCCGTGGAGTTACATGAAAACTCTGCGGAATTCTGCGGAATTCTGCAAGTGGCGGAACCGGCTAGGAGTCAAAGAAGATGTCAAGAAACACTGACAGCTTTCACAGTAAACCTTCGCCTGCAATATCATGTGCAGCTTCTTGTCACACACCGGGATAGCTTCTCCCTGCAGAGAGTGTGTGCAGCTGATGTGGATTAAGCAAATGTACATTTTTTACATAGATGAACCGTGACAAGCACAGCATAGCTGTTGTCCTACGATCAATTTCACACCCTGAAACAAACAATCACCTTTGGTCTTTACTTACAGTTCCCAGCCGAGTCCGAGGACATGTATGCTATTTCCTCCATGGTTTCTATCATAAGAGAGGGATTTGGCCAAGTCTGTCTCCTCTGACTGAGTCAGCATGTTGAGCACTGTGCCTGCACTCCATTATTCTGTTCACATTCATTGCAGGGAGATGAGCGTGGCAGTGGGGGGAAGGGGCGAAGGGCAGCACGGACAGAACGGCATCCTCTTTTCTCACAGCTCTTCTCACAGAAGAGACGATCTGAGAGCAATGGCCCACAACATAGCACACGCCTTTGGGAAACTGGGAAGTGAGCAATTTACACAACTCCCAGGAGAGGGGTGGAAGCACACCTGAGCTGCGCCTAGGGATCGGAGGGGATAAACAAGCTGGCGAGAAGGGAGCACAGAAAGCAGCAGCAGTGTCAGCTTACCTGGCTTGTGCACAGCACCTTCGTTCAGAGGCTGCCTTCCCTCCTTCTTCCTGTCTTTGCCTCCTTTACACTCTTAGGGTTTATGCTCCTTATTGGCCTTTCTCACCATTTTCAGACATTGTGGAGTTGCTGTATGCGTTCATTGCCGCTGCCTGCCGCCCGGTGCTCACCGACTCACTGACCTTAAAGTATGCGGCGCAGAAAAAATGTGCGCTCAGTAAAGATTACACCTGAATCTGTGTCGTGCAGCTGCTAAAAAGAAGCTCCAAAGTTGACCAAGTCTCTTGTCCTGTGGTGGATTTAGAGAGATTTGGGGCACCACCTGCATAAGATTGCAGTGGCCTCTCCTTTTTTATGGCTCTGCCGAAAGCCTTGTGTGCCATACCATACACATTGGCAGACTTTCTTGCTCAGCCATCAGCCTCCAGGGACTTTTTTTCTGAACTCTTGCCATCCCCGGTCCCTAATTCTGCCAGGTTGCTCTTTTGTCTCCGCCCCCCTTTTTTTGGCCACACACAGAGGTGGAAAGAGTACCGTTACACTGGTTGGAGTCAGAGGCTCCGGGCACGTTCCTCGTTATGCTTTACCCGCCATCTTTCTCCCAGCCCGGTGATCTGGCCTGCAATGCCCCTAGACTCTCACCAGATGTGCTGCTCTTACTGAGAGATCCTGTCCCGGGCAAACCTGCATGCTTTTGTTTCATTCAGTATGTTCACCATACCAACAGTGTGGGGCAATCTAGCAGATTATTCATTGTAAAATAAATTCCATAGCTCAATTCAGTGAAAATAAAATATTAGAACAGCGCATGGACACATGCAGCAGCTGTAAGGGTTCTTCATCATTCCCTGTGCATTCTGTCAACACGCCACTTCCCCTTTAACTAATTGCTCTCCGCATCGCATTACGGGTGGGCGATAAACTCCGCCATGGTGGAGGTTTTGCCAAACTCCGTTCCCCAAGCGGAGCATGGAGTGGCAAAACCCCGCGAACTCTGCCAGCGGAGCAGGATTTACTGCCCACTCCTAATCATCATGCCACTTTTATCTCCTTCTCGCACCTTTTCTTATCCCCATCCACTTCCACCCAATCTCTCTCTTCATCTCTTTCCTCCTTTTTAAAGTTTTTCTTTTCTCCTTGCTCCTCCTTACCCTCCGCACTTTTCTTTCTCTATTTCCGCTCTACTCTCCTTTCCTATCCAGTAATGCTGTCTCTCCTCTTCCTATGTTCTCTCTACTTCATATTCCAATCTCACCCATCTCTTCCTTCCCTCCTTAATATCTCACCTCCACAGTTGACCTCCTCCTCCTAACCTCATTCCATCCACCTCTATTTCATTCCACCCTTCTGTTATTCTTCTTTTCTGATGCCTTTCTGCCTCATCCATCACGTTCCACCCTGCCTCTTTGCCCTCTTTTCTACATCATGACACGCTCCTGCACGACCCATTGAATGAATGTTTGGCCTCTGCTCCACTGTATCCTCTGTTCTGAGTTTTACCAATGCCTGCCTGGGACCGGTCTCACTCTCTGTTTCAATGACTCTTCTCCAACCTCTCCCAGGGGAAGAGACCACACAGAGCTAAACCCAGGGAGACATTTCGAAAACGTCTTAGCAAAATCAGGGTGGAACTGGACTTGGGTTGCTGTGTTCTGGTTCAAAGAGGACCTGGCCTGGCAGTTTGGTATTTCTGTTTCTATTGGAGCAGAGTCATCAGAGTCATCCCCCATCCTGGGCGCCCGAGTCGACGTCCCTGATAAAGCAGCAAGTTACAACTGAGATGCTGCTGCTTTGTTGTGTTCCCGAGTATTTTTGTCGCAATGACCTGAGCGAGATGGGCGATTTTCTGGTTCTCAGTCCCACCAATCCCATGGCTGCCTCCTACATCCAGTCCGGCTGCCTCCTACATCCAGTCCGGCTCCCTGAGGTGGGTTTCATCATGGATTTTTTTTTTTATTGATCTGCTGTCCCTCCATTTTGTGCTAGAGAGTCTGAGACCTGGGTCCACCATCTTGTCGGCAACGACTGGTTTCTACGATTGCTATGGGCCGCCGGTCTACGTCTTGGTGTTTCCAATCTGGACTAGTGCTCCAAGTCGACACCCCCCTCTCCGGGACGCATACACTACCTTCTGATAAGGATGCCCACTACAAGACACCCCTCTCGACCTTTGGTGCTCCGGCGTAGAGAGCGAGTCTCGCCCCAGATGATGTGTTTCTGTGACCCTAACTGGTCTGTGGGCTCGTGGACTGTGATTTTGAGGGTCTCCCGATGTACCATCTCCCATTGCCGGTTTGCTTGACCTCTGTCTGTTTTCCAGCTGCTGGACTCATTTTCCCCTCCCCCTCGTTTCCCTCTATGCCCCATTGGGACTTGTTGTTGTATTATTTATACTCTGGTAATCTGATGTAATTCTGTACTACTGTGTTCTCATGTAAAGAGCTCTGAGACCGAGCAACATGGCTGATGCCCGGTGGAGCTGTTTAGGCAGCTATAGAGGAGTCTGGCTCTGGTTCACCCCATCGGCCGCCACCTACCCAGCCGGACATTGGACATAGTTTTTCCTCGTTCTCCCCGTTGTGTTTCCTTCCCTCCCCGCCTCCTCCCTCCATGATCCTGTGGCTACCTCCCCTTTCCGGCTTATGCGTTAATATCTCTTGATATTGTGTTATCACTGTTTCTCTCCTATGTCTATTCTTGACTCCTGTAACTGATGTAATTTTTGTAACCTGTAACTCGCTGATACTCATGTAAAGCGCTCTGATACCTCCGGGTCTAGCCAGCGCTATATAAAACTCTGCAAATAAAAGACTGATTTGCTTATGGCTGGGTCCAAACTGAGTTGGCATGGTGGGCAAAAGAATGACGGTTTGTAATGCTACCGCGAGTGATTGCAAGTGGTTAGACATATTGCAAGCATTCCTCCGATCACCTTTTGTGTGTTTGATGTAACGCACTGAGAGGCCATGCGTATGGCCAGACGTGGGCTCCTTGCTCGCTGTGCCACTGGAACCAAGCTACACCCAACTGAGGAGCCCCAATCAGGGTGGAACTGGTCTTGGGTTGCTTGTATTTCGGTTCAGGGAGGACCTGACTTAGCAGTTCAGACTGGACTGCTCCTATTGGAGCAGGGTCAAGACTGATTTCCATATGGCTGGGTCCAACCTGAGGTGGCATTGTAGGCAAGTGAACAATGGGTTGGACTGCTACCTGGAGTGATTGCCAGTGGCTAGACTTATTGCAAGCATTCCTAGCATCATCTTTTGTGTGTCTGATATTAACCCGTTTGCTGCTTCGAACGTTCCGTGCCAGTGCGGAACGTTCTATTAAATGGGCGGGGCCGCGTCGGCCAACGGATGTGCGCAGCACTACCGAGGTAGTGCTCGCGACGGCCGTTGGCCGACAGCAGCAGCAAACGGGTTAAACAAACTGCAGCCAGTGCAGAGAAGACTGGGCCTCTCTCATGTCTGGGCCATGATGCCTTTGCACTAGATGCAGCAACAATAGCCACGCCCCTGACTAAAATCACGTCAACATCATAGTATGGGGTGGCACTCGATACCTACTCTGCCCACTTGTCTAACCTCCTCTAGAATCCTCACAAGGTAATGGTGAATGCGACCTTAACCAGACCAGGTGCCACCACCCTTGCCCCGACTAAGAAGCCCTCATCCACAACTTACCACTTGTGATGGCTATAGAGTAAAAACAGGGATGTGGTTGTTTGGTCCTCTTGTATTTATACAGTGCTTAATACTCTGGGCAAATCTGTGTTGTATTCTGATTTGCATTGTGATTCTGGGCACCATTTTGGACTGTATGGTTGATAAGGATGTTGGATGTAGTGTGGCCTATATGGGAGGTGTTGGGTGGGATGCATGAAGTTCAAGGACATGATTCAAACATGCTTCTGTGAACATTACTGCAGATAAGCACAAGGTGCTGCAGAGAGAGTGAAAGCTGACCTGTCATTTTGATAAAAAACACTAATGTGCAGTTAAGTGAATTGGCACAGCAAAATTTTTTGTCACGCTTAAAATTTAGGTCTTCGTAAATGTTATGATTTAGTGCTCTGCAAGACCCATAACTAAACCATAGCTGTTCGAAAAAGTTTAGCTCTTCATTACAATCCAGAACACGACTACAGAAATTTGGCATGCTCAATTCCAGACACAAACCATTTTTCTCTCATGCGTCACACAGTACAGCAACATTTGCTCTGCATTGGTCATTTTGTAACCTTGTATTAACTGGAAGTAAGAACACAAATGGACGCATTTATCATAAGGTTGCATTGCTTTTGCACCTCGTAACGGGGTGCAAAAGAGACACAACCCTTAAGATGCAATTTAGCAAACCATGCAAGGCCACCTTGCATGGCCCTGAGCAGCTTGATAAATCCAGAGTAACGCAACACAGCACAAATTCCTGTCCAAGTATCCCTTTGGCTTTTGCAGCCACACATTAATTTTTATTTGGGGTATTTATCATGATGGGCTGGTGCTCCACAACTCTCCTCTAGTGGAACATCAAACTCCTCCTCTTCTACTCTCAAGTCATTAACTTCATCAGTACTGAGCTTAGTACGAGCACCCAGCTCTGAACTATGTTAGGGTGAGGCCTTCCCTTTCTTTTTCCATGTTTGGAGTGAAACAAAACTCTAACCTCCCATGCTATAACAGTTAATATGGGTGGTCCAACAAAGCACTGATTCTTCAGATGTCTTCTCTGCTTTGCATCACTCATGCTATATATGAGAACCCGGTTTTGCCCTGGAAAACTGAGTGAATGCTACTGAGTTTTTTGCCTCCAATTGTCTGTCACCATTAAAGTTTTACAAAATTTGCAAATTTCTCAGTTCTTGGAGGCTGCAAAGTTTTTTTTAAACTTTTCTAAACTTTACCAACTGTTGAAATTTCTTTCAAAAATGTTTTCTGGCTTAATGAACTGGTTACATATCCATGTCTTTGACCCTTCAAACAGTTCTCGATTACTAGGAGTCATGGTAGGATCAAGAGTAGAAGGACTTCAGGCAATGTACTAATAATGGTATTGCAAGTTAACAGGAGAAGCACTGAAAATGGTCTTTTTACAGCATATCGTGATCGCTTCAGGAGGCAAATGTCTATTTTACTAGAGTGCTGAAAATCTCCCCCATCTCTCCCAGCTATTTAACGAACAGCATCAGTGAAAACGAATGGCCAAGCAAAGCACGGAAAAATAGCTTGACCCAAAAATAACCTGCATCACGAAGTCCAGCATACAGTCATCTAACGTGATCACAAAACAGTGAGAAAAAAAAAGAAAACACAGCTTTTCCCGCGCGTCCGTGAACTGATATGTACTTTGGCTCCTTTCCAGACCGATCTCCGTAGCGCATGCAATCTGGAAATGTCTGTCTGCTTTTCAGAGTGATTTCGGGATAAAATCCACAATCTTGTATGTAAACCTCGTGTTGGGCATGGTTCAGCGAAAATAAACCAAAATACTGACATAACATGTTTCTCACACCTTTATTAAAGAGCCCGCATGTATATACAACAATGGTAACATAGACTTACGCTTTGCGTAAGGACGAGAGAGAGAAATATGGCCACAGCACATAAATCTGTTCCTTGGAGCTTGAGGGAGGATGTTCTGGGGAATGTTTATTTAAAGTATTCAAATTGCGCCAACAAAGTAAACCGCTCGAGATGTGTGCTCTGATAAACGAGTTCTCCATTAAAAACAGACTGCAAGGATCACTGTAAACTTAGTGACCACATCAAGGGATTAGCCAAAGAATGTAAATACCCCCCAATTCCAACTAAAGCTCTTATGGCACCAAGCAAGCTAAACAAGTCATCCCAACCCTCCCCAGAAGAGCTCTCTTGTCTCGTCCACCCAAGTATGTATCCATTCATCCTTTCATTCTTCCATCCACCTGTTGATATCGTCCATTTCACCTTTACATTCTTTCATCCATTCATCCTTTCATCCATCAATCAGTCTTTCACCATTCCTTCCGTCCATCCATATCCAAATGTACCCATCTATTTCCAAACTTATCCATCAAACCTAATCCATCCATACACCCTTTCACTCTTCCATCTCTCCATCCACCCTTTCACTCATCCATCCATCATTTTACCCCATCCATCCATCCATCCACCCTTTCACTTATCCATTAATTTACCCTTTCACTTAGCCATCCATCCTTTCAATCATCCATCCACCCTTCTACCCACCCACCCATTCATTCACTCATTCATCCATCCATTTACCCTTTCACTCATCCGTCCATCCATTCACCCACCCTTTCACTCATCCATCAATTCTTTCACTTATCCATCCTTACATCCATCCCTTCAGTCATTCATCCATCCTGTCACACACGCACCCTTTCACTTGTCCATCCATTCACCCTTTCACTCAATCCATCCATCCTTTCACTCAGCCATCCATCCTGTCTCTCATCAACCCTCCACCCTTTCACTCACCATCCATCCACTCTTTCATCTATCCGTACAACCACCCTCCCTTTCACTCATCCAACCATTCTTTCACTCATCCATCCTTACATCCATATTTTCACTCATTCATCCACCAGTCTACCCATCCACCCTTTCACTCACCCATTCATTCACCTTTTCACTCAAACATCCATTCATGCATCCTTTCACTCACTCACCCACCCTCCATTTAACCTTAATTATGAGCCTTGGTTTGCCGAGTTAAAGAAAGAAAGATGAAGAACTCCACCCCCACTGTAGCAACACCCATCCATTCATCCATTTATCCTTCCAATTATTCATCCATCCTTTCACTCTCATCCATCCATGCTTTCACTCATCCATCCATCCACCCTCCCTTTCACTCAGCGATCCATCCTTTCACTCACTCCTCTATGCATCCATCCATCATTTATCTCGTCCATCCATCCACTCATCCATCTATCCAATCTTTCATCCATCCACCCTCCGTTTCACTCATCCAGCCATTATTTCACTCCCCAACCATCCTTTCAACCATCCATCTTTTCACTCATCCATCCTACAATCATTGTTTTTTTACTCATTAATCCATCCATCAACCCATCCACCCTTTCACTCACACATCCATCCATCCACTTACTCACTCATTTTCACATTAATTATGAACCTTTGTTGCAGATTTGCAGATAGAAGAAGCCCATCAAAAACTCCAATCCCACTGTACCTGCTAATGCGGGGTTCACAATGCTCCTCTATCCATCCTTTCACTCATTCATTCATCTGCTCATCCATCCACCCTTTCAAGCGGTCCATCTATCCTCCCTTTCACGCATCAATCCTTTCACTCACTCATCATCCACCCTACCTTTCATGAATGCATCCATTCTTTCACTCATCCTCCATCCTTTAACCCGCCCATCCATTCACCCTTTCACTCACCTATCCATCCCTTCACTCACTCACTCAACCACCAACACTCCCTTCCTTAATTTCACTTAAATGACAAGCCTTTGTCTGCAGAGTTGTCCAGGACCATAATGAGAATGACTACCAATGGTTTGCGACTAAGAAACGAACCCTGGGTAATAACACCATGGCAGTTGCCCTTGTGAAATGTGAACAGAGATGGGTCTATAGACTGAAAAATGACACCTGTGGATTAAATGATGAAATCCCGTGATCCCAGATTAAATAGGCTCTGGATGCAGCGTGAGTATATCTCTCCCGGCCTGCAATTTCTATCATACTCTTAGTGACATACAATGTCAATAAAATTGGAATTAAAGTACCATACATAAGAATTTATGTGAAGCACTCATAATAATGTACAACTTAAATGAAGGGCCCTGGCAATAATGTCTGCTAATCATCTTTGAGTGTTTCTAAGTTTCCACACTCTATTGCTTCTTCCCCTTTTTAATTTTAAGCATTGTGTCAAGTGGGGACCCAGCTTCTTATTACAAACAATAGCCTTCACCTGCTGGGAACTACACACCCCACCAGGACCAGAGTAGTAAGTCATCACACATGTGCGCTTATGAGGCATTACGCTCACCCGAGGACCGCAACTGATAAAGCATTGGTCCATAAAGAGATGGGCGCCACCGCGAGTGCACTGGACTCGGTCCGCACACCGTGATTCCAGGTTCTACACAGGACACGCTTCTTGACTAAGTAAAACTAGGGAGTCTGAAGCGATATGAAACAATATGTGCACTTCCCTGATTGATAACACTTCGGGCCATGCTTGAAGGAGAAAATAAGTATGTCAGTGAATTCGACATAATTGCTCCCACTGCCACCATTGAAGTTGGGAGTAATGCATCTGTGCTCAATGTCGACTACAGGAAATAATAAGTATCGGCAGTCACCATAAGTGAAGGAATATGATCATATATATTTATAAATGTGCAAGACACTTTAATTGCACAATTTCTTTTGAGGAAACGGAATGGAGCGCATGATTAAACAAACATTAGTAAATGCATTAGGTTTCGCCTATGTGATTAATAATAAGATTTTTTTTGTTGTAAGTTGTAGCTTGCTGAGTAGTTGTACAATATAAGTTACAGAAAGTCTGTTAAATTGATATGACTTGTTTATGTACAAAAAGGCAATATATTGTGCTGTTACTAATGGTATTCTAAAGTGGGGAGATAAGTAAATGGTGGAGGACAAAGATACAAAAACATGTACCTGATAAGTAGGCTTGAAGGTCGTGCAGCTATGGGGGAAACAAGTAAAGGGTGGATGAAAAAACATAGAAGTACAGCGTAAGCACTGTTTTTGCAACTCCAAAAAAACAAGATTTCAAAAACTAGATGAAAAGTTGTTGATTGGTTATTGTCCATTGTTAAGATAAACAAATAAAAATTAACTTTACATTTTTCAAATGAGCATTTAAGCAGTTGTGCAATATGAGTAAAAGAAGCACACTGAACGTGAGATTATTGTTTTATTGAGATGGGCAACTTTTTTGTTTATCACAGATTTCTCTTACAAAGTTTTTGTAAAATTTTATTGTGCACTGCACATTTTTTATTATTACTGCGAAAAAACGTAAAATGCACATAAACTCTGAAGCAATAAAGAGCATATAGTAAATATTTGCACTTGCATTGTCAATATGATACTTATGGTTTACAATTTTTCTTTATTTAAACAGTACACTGTGACATTTTCAATTATTGGGCTATATACTTTGAATTTTTTATGTTGTTACAAATACTGTATTTTTTTTCAAGGCATTTGTTATAATAAGTCCAGGTGCCACTGCACCTGCTGCACCATTGAAATCATGACCCTAGTGCCTGCTAGATAAGTGCACTTTGCCTGTTTTAAGAATGTGCACTTGGTGCACTTGGTGTTCTTTATATTTTATAACAACCAAAATACAGGCGGCTGTTTAAATTACTTTGCTTTTTAGCAATTATTCAGCTAAAGTACCAAACATAAAACGAGCCAAATTAGACAAATATTTTGCCTGTTTTAAGAATGTGCAGTTGATGTTCTTTATATTACATAGCAAAGTAAATACAGGAGGCTGTTTAAATTACTTTGGGGAACTCAAACCATTTTTAGCAATTATTAAGCAAAAATACCACACGTTAAAAGTATGCAAAGAAACATGAATGCATTTTACATCCACAGAAAGATGAACGGCAAAATTCTCACTATTGGGAATAACTCCTGCTTCAGTTTACAGGGTATCGCTGAGTTACCACTTTGCTTACTCATATGTCCAACGGAAAATACAGCAAATGATATAACATGTTTTTGTTGCTAGAACAATACAATCCGCACAGTAAAGGCCAGGCCAAAAACAAGCCAGTCTTACCACCTACCTGCTTACTAAGCTAAACGCTTGGTATTAAAAAAAGTGAAGAACTCACACCAAAGAAGAAAACTGTTTTTTTTGTTTAAAAGTATTCCAAAATAATAGATGCCTTTCCGAAAAAAGAGCAGCAGCACAAATCCCATACAGTCACAAAACATGCTTGCTCATAAAGACAAGCTTTGACGCAACGCGACAACATGCCGAGCAGCTGGAATTTTCAAATTCACTGCTCTTGAAACTATACAACCTCCTTTCCCGGCCAGTAGAAGGAACAGGCTGCAATCACAAAACTCGAGGAATACTTTTAGAACAGGCGCATGACCATGTTTACAATCCAAGACACTGCGGCAGTTGTCTGGTGCTGTAATGTTATACAAAAACTGACCCAAAAGCTAAGGGAGGTTAAAACATCCCTTTATAGCACCACAGAGCGTGCTCATGTAAAGCACTGCAATCACTTTGTTCGGGTGTACACTACATAATGTGCGAACAACAAAGACATGACACAGAAAAAAAAAAGTTTATTAGCGACAAACACATTACACAGAAAAGAATGCAATTTTATTAGTGGAACAATATCATAAAGAATGTGAAAATTAGTCAAACGTTCCACCCACTAAAGCAAAGTTCAACAAGCACATTTTAAAAGCGTGAGCCAGGGGAAGATAAGCATCAGTAAACAGTAAACGCTGTGCAGTCTTAATGTGACAAAAAAGTTGCACAACTTTTGGTCCTGGTGCCAATGCACCTTCTGCGTCATTCAAATCATGACCCTAGTGCCTCCAAAATAACTGCACTTGTGACTGTGCCACTGCACCTGCTGTACCATTCAAATCATGTCCCTTTTAACTGCAAGGTAACTGCAATTGTGACTGCCTGTTTAGTAGTAAAATATAGCAATATTAAGCTATTAGAGGAGTTCTGACAACTTTTGGGCCTGGTGTCACTGCGCCTGCTGCACTATTCAAATCATGACCCTAGTGCCTGCAAGAAAACTGCACTTGTGACTGCCTGTTTAGTAGTAAATACAGCAATATTTGGTGTTTAGAGGAGTCATGACAACTTTTGGCCCGGCGCCACTGCACCTGCTGCACCATTTCAATCATGACCCTATTGCCTGCAAGGTAACTGCCCTTGGGATTGCCTGTTTAGTAGTAAAATATAGCAATATTAGGTGCTTAGTGGTGTGCCTAAAGCTTTTGGTCCCGGTGCCACTGGACTTGCTGCACCATTGTAATCATGACTGTGGTGCCTGCTAGATAACTGCACTTATGACTATTTGTTTAGTAGTAACATTTAGCAATAATCTGTGTTTAGTGGGGTCCCTAGAGCTTCTGGCCCCAGTGCCACTGCACCTGCTGCACCATTTAAATCTAGGCCCTTTTAACTGCAAGGTAACTGCAATTGTGACTGCCTGTTTAGTGGTAAAATATAGCAATATTAGGTGTTTAGAAGAGTTCTGATAACTTTTGGGCCTAGTGCCACTGCACCTGCTGCACCATTTATAACATGACCCTATTGCCTGCAAGGTAACTGCACTTGTAACTGCCTGTTTAGTACTACAATACGGCAATATTTGGTGTTTAGAGGGGTTCCTAGAGCCTTGGGGCCTCCGTGTAACTGCACCTGCTGCACCATTGAAATCATGAACCTAATGCCTGCAATGTAACTGCACTGGTGACTGCCTGTTTAGTAGTTAAATATAACAATATTTGGTGTTTAGAGGAGTTCTGACAACTTTTAGGCCCGGTACCACTGCAACTGCTGCACCATTCAAATCATGACCCTAGAGCATAGGTCTTCAAACTGTGGGGCGCGCCCCCCTGGGGGGGCGCAGCATCCCCTCAGGTTGGGGCGCGCACTCCACCCACCACTTCACTTCCATTGTTGCTTTCAGCGCGAAACGCCACGTTAGGCTGAAAGTGCTTCACCCCCCGCCGTCGTGTGTCTCAGCTCGAGCTGCTGGGGGCTCGGCTGGGCAGTGTCTGGAGTCTTATCTCCAGCACGCCTAGGCTGTGCCTGCCTGGCTGGATTTCCGCAGCCCTCCCAATAAAGAGAGTGTGGAAATACACGTATTCCAGGAAGGAAACATTCCTAGAAAAAACTGTACCAGGAAGATCGCCTTCAAAGGCAGGATTCAGACAAGTGGGGCTGGAATCTTGCAAACTATTCAAGAACTGTTAGTCCAGCTATCTGTCTTTCCTCCTTGGCGTGTTATCATCCGCACCATTTGATTCTCTAAAAGGGAGAATCTTATAATGAGACATCAATAATTTCACCGGGTTTCCCTCGATCTGGGAACTAGCACAATCCTGTACTCCCGAGGAAACACTGTCAGTTTGTAGGGAATTATGATAGGCGTCCAGCTGCATGTGGCATTTAGCACACAACACACGTTTACTTGAGTTGAGGCGTTTATTTACCTACATAATCTATAATTTAGAGATCACGCTCTATGACCTCTATCTTTTTATCTCTAGCTTCTGAGCACACCTGTCTGGCAGAGCTTTTTCACCACTGTTACAAAAACATTTAATTACAGTTCCCCAGCGGAGTAAACATGTCACTCCTCATTCTAGTGACAGTTTAGTGTATCGTTTAGCCTACTAGACAGCGCATCCATAGTAGTGTATTAGATGCATTGTTTTCAGCACATGGTAAGGACTCTGTAGTGGTCTTGTGTTTCCCTCATGCCTTCTTCTCTCTCTATTAAGAATGCTCGGGACCAATGTGTTCTGGTTACGAGCATTCTCCCATAGAATGTTTATTATCACATTTGAATGACTTTTCAGTTACGGTTTGCTTGTCTTTGAGCTAGCTGCTGCGCAGCACCTGATGTCAGATTAAAGCATTTCTTCAATTGCTTCAAGTCTTTGGTGTATCATTACTACACCAATTAATGGCGACGATCGTCAGGTGACTGCAGAACCCGCGCAGAAAGAAGATTTCTCCTACCTGGCTGGCGGTGAGAAGAACGTGGAGCCGAACAGCCGGACAACGAGGTCGCTTCTGGTAAAGTTGGCTGACAAGAAGAGATTCGCACGCAGCATTGGAGGTACTGTAACTCGGTTTGGGACGGGGTCAACCGGAGGTGCCTGTGGTGCAGAGAGAACTAGTGCGCAGCATAGAATAATTATAAGAGCGCCATCTTTGGGGAAGTAACGCAGCAGATATGTGCGTTCCAAGGAAAGGTTGACGACCATTGGAGAGTGAAACGCACGTTGCGTGCCAGAGAGCGTTGGGGGCCATTTTAGCGTGAAACGCACAGCGTAAGACGCAAGCGCCATTTTGCGAAGACAAAGGAAAAGACGCTTGCGGTTTTATAAAGCAGCAGCGGTGGTAAATTTATGCGCCATTTTGCTTTGGGACATATTTTGAGTAAAAAAAAAAAAGAGAGACGAGCTGAAAGAGAAAATAGTAAAGGAAAAAAAACGTGGTTAAACGGTGAGAGGCTCACCCTACATTAGCGAGCGGCATTGTTCAGTGCTTGTCATCACGACATTATACGGTGACAGGCACACCTCCAAAACAAGGGCAGATTTAATGAGCGTTCGTCGTCTAGAAGAAAAAAAAACACTACCCACAGTGGATCACACGTCGGTGATACGCTCACCAGCTTGTAAATAAGGTCATTGCGCATTGTGTGCTTGTGAACGCACAACAAGTTGCGCATTGTGTGCTTGTGGACGCACAACAAGTGGGGGCTAGTATTAAAGAAAAAAAAAAAAAAAGCAGCTTATCTAGCATGCATCTATGGCACACTTACATGAGTTTTGAAAATCGCACTGCGCATGCTCTGGATGGAGACTAATTAATGCTATATACACCCAGAGAAAAGGAGTAGAAAGCGAAAAGGAGACAATTATTAGAGTATATATTCTTCAACACAGAGTTATCGCTTGGTAATATTTCATTGTTAATGTCAGGCAATGCACACAATTTTATTTTAGGGGTTTGGGGAACGTCAGAATCTATTGTGTATAGTTATTGTAGGTTCAAAACTACTTTGTTATACATCTTATGATGCAAGCAGTAACCCCACCCCCACCTTTTCTTGAGTCACCTGGGGATCCTCCAATTTCGTGGAAAAAATGGCATGATGCTTTTACCACGTATCTAGGAGCTATAGGTGCTTCTCGTTACAGGGCAGAAAGGAAAAAATATTTACTTTTACATGCTCTGGGCTTTGAAGGGAGATCAATATATAAACACTTGCCTCCTTTAGTACGTGGGGCAGAAGAAGAAGACATTGACGAGTTTGTGGAAACGGTTAAAAAATTGGAACTAAGATTTGATGTACAACCTAGTCTGGTTGTAGTAAGACACAAATTTTTCAAGTGTGAACAGAGACATGGAGAAAATGTAGAGAATTTCATTTCTGTACTAAGAATGTTAAGCGCAGAGTGTCAGTTTGAGACTTTTAGAGACCAACTGATAAGGGATCAGTATATTTGCAAATGTGCAGATAAGAACATTCAACAAAAACTCTTGTCCATGGGCAATCCTTCTCTGGAGGAAACTATACGTGTTGCTAAAAGTATTGAAATGTCTAAGTCCTCTGTGAAAGAATTAGATGAGAAGGTCACTGTCACTAAGGAAGAGTCGGTGGCTGTCGTAAGGTCAAAGGATGTTAAAACAGGTGCATCTACGTGTCCTGAGAATACGTTTTTTAAACAAACTAATATATGCTTCAAATGTGGAAATTTTCCGCACTTTAAATCGGGTCGACCTTGTCCAGCAAGAAATGTAGTTTTCAGGGCATGTGGAAAGATGGGACATTTCGCGAAGATGTGTCAAAGTGGGAAGCGTGTTCCTTTCAATGTTGTCGATGCGAGGAAAAATACGAATGATGCTTGTGCTGTGATTGTGTCTAATTCGGAGTGTTCTGGTGAGAGTTTAAACAACATTCAAGATGACTTAAGAGATATGGTTGTGGGAGATAAGGGCACTCTTTCAGGAGACGGTTCAGAATGCGTAGATCCGTATGTTGATGTTGAGATCGGTGGAAAGAGGGTTTGCCTGTTAGTTGACTCAGGGGCAAGGATAACGATGTTGACTCAGGAGTTGTTTAATGAGGTTTGGGGCTCACGCTCATTGATGCCTCCAGATAGGTCCCCGGTATCGTACGAAGGGAGGAGTATTGAACTGGCAGGATATTTTGAGGACACCCTGGAATTTAGAGGCAGGAAGATTCTTGGAAAAGTCTATGTTGCCATCAAAGGTCTAAACATTCTTGGATGGTTTCACCAGGGTTTGTTTAAGATGGTTCTCCGACCGGGCACGAGAGATCAGGTTTCCATTCTACGTACAGATGATTTTGAGGACAAAGTGTCTGAACGCTATCCTGCTGTATTTAGTGAAGGTTTAGGCAAAATTAAAGGGTTTACTCATGTCATTAAGGTCAAAAGTGATGCTGTTCCTGTTAAACACAGACTAAGAAATGTTCCCTTCAGTGTGAAGGATCAGTTGGAACAAGAACTCCAGTGGTCTCTGCAAAAAGGAATAATTGAGCCAATTGAATCCTCACTTTGGCTTTCTCCTTTGGTTGTCGCGAAGAAGAGAAATGGTGAACTTCGCGTTTGTATTGATTTACGCAGCTTAAATAAAAATATTTGGATAGATTCACATCCTCTCCCGAAAATTGCGGACATGCTATCTCTAATTAATGGTTCAAAATGGTTTAGCAAGTTAGACTTGGCATCTGCATATCACCAAGTGGTGTTAGATCCTTCTTCTAGACATCTTACCGCTTTCGTCTCACCTATTGGATCCTTTCAATATTGCTGCATGCCTTTTGGGCTTGCCTCCGCGGCGGCTGTGTTTCAAAGGATCATGTCTTCCATGCTAAAGGGTATTAAAGGTGTTGTTGTTTTTCAGGACGACGTTTTGATTCACGGTGACTCATGTGAATCTCATGACGACATCATGTTTCGTGTACTAGATGTTTTGCAGGAAAGGGGAGTTGTCCTTAAGAAGGAAAAGTGTGTGTTCAGAGTACAGAAGGTGGAATATCTGGGACATGTCATTTCTCAACATGGTGTTGAGCCTAGACCGGGTCTTGTGAAAGCCATCGTCGATAGTGATGCACCGAAAGATAAGACTGGACTCAAATCTTTCATTGGTTTGTGTGAGTTCTACTCACGGTTTATTCAGGATTACGCTTCCAGGGTACAACCTTTGACCAACATGCTGAAAAGAAATGTTCAATTTGTTTGGGATGAGTCTTGCGAGGAGGTTTTTAAGTGGATTAAGGCGGAGTTAACTAGTCCTAAAGTTCTCAAACCGTTTGTTTCCAATGTAATGTGTACCATAACTGTGGATGCCAGTGGGTTTGGTTTAGGAGCTGTCCTTACCCAGTGTGTTGACGGAATTGAACACACGTTGGGATATGCTTCAAGGGTTTTGCGTGGTTCTGAATTAAATTTTGCTGTCATCGAAAGAGAATTATTAGTGTGCTGGTGGGCTATAAGGAAATTTAGTCCCTACATCTGGGGCAAACACTTCCAACTACGCACTGATCATAGCCCTTTGGTATCTATTCTCACAGGAGATAGATTCAAGGAACATACACCTAGAATTGCTCGTTTGACAACGAAGTTACTACAATTCGACTTTGAGGTTTCTTACATTCCTGGAAACAAGAATGTGAGGGCAGATTACCTGTTGAGGTTTCCTGTTAAAGAGGAAGGTGAAGATGATGAGGATGATGATGAATGTTTTGTTGCATCAATGGTACTGGATGACATGTGTGCTGTGAATGAAAAGGAGTGGAGGGAAGAACTCTCCAAGGACAGGTTACTTACTGAAGTTATCAACTGCGTGAAGAATGGTTGGCCTAGAGAGAAGAACGCACACTACTCTTTACAAATTTTTGTAAAAGTCTCTTTGGAACTTTCTGTAGAGGATGGCCTTTTGGTGCGTGGAGACAGATTGGTGCCTCCAGATGTGCTTAGAGGAAGGTTAGTAAAAGGAGCACATGAGGGACATTTGGGCAGAACTCTTACCAAGAGAAGGCTGCGTGAGTATTTTTGGTGGCCTCAGATGGATAAAGATGTTGATTTGTGTGTTGAAGACTGTGTGATTTGTTCAAATTCAGAAAAAAACTTTAAAGTCAGAACTCCCCCTCTTCTTCCGATTGAATTACCTGCCAAACCTTGGGAAAAGATTGGTATAGATCTGGTTGGGCCTTTCAATATGTTACCCTCTTTTTCTAGGTTTGCAATCGTGGCTATTGATTATTATTCTAAGTGGCCAGAGGTTCGTTTCATCAGAGAGCCTAATTCTAAGAATGTTATTGACTTTTTGAAAGATCTTTTCTTGCGGGAGGGGTTTCCTTCCACCATCGTTAGTGACAATGGGGTACAATTTGTCAGTCAGGAATTTGAGTCTTTTCTGAGCCAAGGAGGTATATCTCATTCCAGGAGTGCACTTTATCACCCCCAGACGAATGGATTAGTGGAATGCATGAATAGGGTACTTAACAACTGTGTACAGTGGGCGATAGCTGGAAAGTGTAATGTACAGAATGCTGTCAGGTCCATGTTATGGTTCTATTGCACCACACCACATTCGTCCACAAAAGTTTCTCCATATGAACTCTTGCGAGGGAGGAAACCCTGTTCAAAAGTGTGTCCAGGTTGGATGTCTAAGTGGGTGAAGATGGGTTCAATGGGCGATGTGGATGAGTATGTGAGAGATAATGTATCCAAAGCACAGTTTCAGCAAAAAAAATATTTTGATGAAAGGAAAAGATCTGTTCCACAGTCTATTGTTGTGGGTGATGTGGTACGTGTAAAAATTCCTGTCCACAGCAAAAAGGGTAGCACGAAGTTTTCTGAAGCTTTTGTTGTGGATAAAGTGTGTGGAAATGCGGTAAGAGTTAATCAGAAGAATTGGTGGAATGTGTCTAGGATTGTGAAAACAAAAGGCAATTCGGTTAATCATGATTCACGTGGTGACCATGCTGAGACTCCTGTTAGTCAAGATTCACGCTGTGGTAATACTGGGGGTTTATCATCCTCCTCAGGGATGGGTGTCTTACGTAGAAGTTGCAGACAACGATTTGTGCCTGCCAAGTTCCGTTAGTTCTTGTTTTTCTTGTTTTCTCTCTTTTGTTTTTATGTTGCTTTTCTTCTAGTTTCTGTTGCTTTGCTTCTTCTTCCTTTTTTCCGTTTTGTTGTGAGGAGGAGGATAATGTAGTGGTCTTGTGGTTCCCTCATGCCTTCTTCTCTCTCTATTAAGAATGCTCGTGACCAATGTGTTCTGGTTCCGAGCATTCTCCCATAGAATGTTTATTATCACATTTTAATGACTTTTCAGTTACGGTTTGCTTGTCTTTGAGCTAGCTGCTGCGCAGCACCTGATGTCAGATTAAAGCATTTCTTCAATTGCTTCAAGTCTTTGGTGTATCATTACTACAGACTCTTTGGTGTAGCTAGGTGCCATCTTGGAAATAAGGCTTTCCTCTCTAAGAGCAACATGTTTTGCATTACGAGCAAATGTTAAATATGTAAATGCTCAATATTATTGGTCATGTGTTCTTTTAAAAGAAAATGTTGTTTTTTGGTGTGGAAAAGGCACACATAAAAATATCAGAGACATTATCTCGCGTTCACACACTTCTTGATCAGCTGTGTCATTACTTCTCTTAGGCTCCCACTTAATTCCTCAAACTGAATTGTGTGACTTCGTTTCATTGTGAGCATGCCCCTAACAAAGTCTATATGTGGCATTATAGTGCTTCTTCTATGTCACTGACAGTATGTGCCATTGTGGTCTTTCCTCAATGTTGCTGGTTGAACGTGCCACTGCTGTTGATGCAGCGCGTACAATAAAAACTATTCTCCTCCTAGGTTATTTATAGGTCATCCAGGGGCAAACTATATTTCTCATATCCACATGACGATGGGGCCCATAAACATCGTCCTAACACACACGCACACTCCTGGATTTTCCTTTTACACCTTTATGAAATTCTGTACTCCTAGGAGAAACATGAGAACTAAATGGAGAACACCATTTTGTGTACCGCTGGAAGAGCAAGGATATCTATTTACCTTAATTTGTCACTTTCTTTTAGTTATTTCTTAAGATATTCCTGCTCATTGTTTTGTCGATGAATCATTCATTTAAGAAATTAGTTCATAGTGATTAAGACCAGCTGAATCACAACCAACCAATTACTCATGTCACAATCATTTAGGAAAATAACCACTGAGTCATTTTGGGTTTAAAGAATCTTAGATTTTATATAAATTTAAAAGCATGGAAAGAATTTTAATACTTTACTCAATTATTCATTCTTAAATTCACAATTTTATTAAGCATAATCAATTTATTGCAGAAAAGGAAAATTTGTCATGAAGCCAAAACCCTAGTTACCTGCCTAGCTTCCTATTTTAGCCTAAAGATTTCTAACCTAACTTTGGGATTAGAAATAGCCTGATTCTCATACTCAACTGTAAAGTTAAGACAGCAACAGCAACTTCAGCTCGTCAGCATCAGCTACCTGCAACCCGTCTCCTCTACTGCAACCACGACTCTCGAACTGCTTGGAACTCTGACTGGAACTCTCTGGAACTTCCCTGGAACTTACTGCGACTGACCCCCTCCCACTAAGAGTAGGCCCTCTTATACCCCAATTCTAACTTTGCTAACTAACTGTTGCAACATTAATATCACGCTTTTCTTTCATTGGTCCATGCATGTCAGCTTATTCATTCTTTAATCAAGTTCTCTTGGATTCAAGGGTCCTTGGATCATTTCCTTTCCCATACGCTTAAACATTTCCATCCGATTCGATCAGTCCATTTGTATCTTCTTTTGACACATTCAAGAACTCCGCAGTCATTGTCCTTTCTCTTGGGCTCCTTTCCCACGGACTCTCTCCTGATCATCACGGCACACTATCAGTTCAATTAGGTCACACCAGCCTTGACCATTTCTTGCATCCTAGCCTCTCAGAGACATCACGAGGCTCCAGATTTCTTCAATCTCATCCCGTACCACGTGTCCCCTTGCGCCTGCGCACATCTTCCCACTGGCGGCCATTTTATCTCGCCACTCGGTTCTACTTTAGAAGCACTAATTTGAGGCAAATAAAACATAATTAAAATAGAGAAAAATATCCCTTTCGTTTCCCTCCCGTCTACGTACCCCAATTAGTTGTTACCTAGCAAAAGCGACATTTAAGCTGCTCCTTACTTACCATCACTATTGTTTTTGCAACAACACATTTTATTTCTATGAAGCACAAACATGCATTTATTTTATTTAGTACGCTTTTTATTCTTACGTTATGATTAGACACACGGACATTCATTAGTAGATTATTTAGCACATACATTAGCATATTACCATTCCCACATATACAATGTTGATTAATACATTTAAACGAACATTTTTAATTAATTAATTATACAATTTGTTAGGGGTTAAAATTTTTATTTTTACTGCTCCATCAATCCCCCTTTGGTGATTTTTAAATCACCACATAAAACCCAAGTCATACTTCTTTTCAGGCAGCATGTCTTTCATCCTTTACTTTCTGTTATTCATATCTCTGTCTCTTCTTCATCTTGCCTTTTAGTCTCTTTATACATGCTTTCTTTCATTTTCTCCAACTCAATTTCACCCATTTCTCTCTCTCTTTCTCTCATTATTCTGTTATTTCTTCTTATCTTATTCTGTCTTACTTTTCTCTTTATACATGTTATTACTATTTTCAATGTCATGGCTAACAATATCACTATAGTTGCTACTATTATAACTTTCCCTATTACTAGTTTACTCATCCTAGTTAACCAATTTGCTACTGAGGAAAACCCTCTACCAAGTTTTCCCAAAACACTTTCAACCTCCAGTGGGACTAATTCTTTGTGCAGACTTGTAATATTTGTAATATACTTCTGTATATTTTCACTGTTATCCGGAATGTAAGTACAACAATGTTGGACTTTCAACATTCCACAGACTCCACCCTCTTTTGCCAAAAGAATATCAAGGGCAAGCCGATTTTGTATCACCATAGCTCTCATGGCAACCATTTCGGTATTTACCATTAAGAACCCTCCCGCAGTATCTGTAGACAAACGATCTACTACTGTGGATAACTTCCGAATTTTAAATGCATTCAAAGATATTCCCACTGCTGGTATCAATGCTCCAAAAATATCTCCTACAATTTCTGAAAAACTTTCCCTCTTTCTACGTGTAAATCTATTAATCATCTTGTATGTTCCCTTTTCTTCTCTGTCCATGTGAAAGATTTTTGGAAAGACCAGGCCTACATAGCAAGTTCCATACCAATGGTCCGGTAACCTGTAATAAGCTCTATTCCCACAAATATAATAGATACCTGGAAATATTGGATCTTTTCCACCTTTGAATCCCCAACCTCCCAGAATTTGATAATTGTCATGGCAGACACTGGAACCTACAAAGTAATTGTCATAGACTGTCTTATTTCTCTTAATGCACAACTTTCCTGTTTGTGGCCAATCTAAAGTCATTGCTGCATTTATCCTTTTCCCTTCATGATTTCCTTCCTCAAACGTCCATAAACGTTTTCCTTCCTCCTTTATTGCTTCTTTTTGAAATTTCATTCTTCTTTCTTCAACCATATCCAAAAATACTTTTTCTTCTTTCTTTAACTCACAGGTAAGGTTGTTACTAACTATTTCTTCTAACTTTAATTTTCTATGTTCTAAAAAGAATTCTCCTAAAACTTTTGCTGGTTTTACTTTGTTAAGTTCTGGTACTACTGGAATGTTTGCAAAAATCTTATCTATATCAGTATAATAAGATTCTAATCTACCTGTTTTATAAAATAAACTTGCTATTACACTACATGTTATTCCATAAGTCAGAGGTAAGTGATGATAAGTCACTCCTTCCGATACTGACGCAGGCAACTGCATACAAACATAACAATCTCTTACGTCCATTGTCTCTACGTACTCATACAATAATTTTGTAAAAACGTTCTTTGAAAAATCTGTTACTGATTTATCCTTATGCAACTCTGCACTACTTCTTAAAATAACTTGTTCTTTAACACTAGCTTCTTTTTCTAGTTTACTATCATTTTTTGCTTCTATCACAGCCACACTAATTGGAATTGTGATTGCTAAAACTATCCATATGGTCATTAATAACCCTGTACAAAAGCAGCACATTTTGCACCATCTCTTTACAAATTCACATTTATTTCTTCTATTCTCATTATTCTCCATTTTTCTTTTTCTATTTGTTAAATTTTCAGAAAATTGTGTCACTACTCCTCAAAATGACTTAGACGCCACTCTGCTTTCAAAAGTCTTTGCTTGGTACTTTCTTTAATTCTCTCCAGAATTCTTTCGTTGTCACATCCGGTGATTTGTCACATCCAGTAAATTGTCACGTCCGGCAGAAGCACTTTAAGTCTTCACTTCAGTCCTTTTGTTGCATCTCACCTTTTCCCATCCGACTTCTCAGTCTCTGGTTTCCGTGAGTGTTTTCTTCTTCTCCTTTGTAATCTGTTAGTGCAATATACAGCCACTCAGGTGACTTAAATTTTGAATTTATTTTTCTTGTCCTTTTGGACTTTTGTAATCTTTTTCCACTTGGTTTTTCTTGTCCCTTTTGACTTGTTACTTCATTTACTTGTTCAGCATCTTCATCTTCTGCTCTTATTATTCTATATCTCAATTTTCTTACATAGCTGTTGGGCCAATTATCTCCTTTTCTTGGCCTTTTGACCTCACCCTCTCTTTCTTCTCTTTCCGATCTCCAATTTCTTTTTCTTGATTCAGTCTTTGCTTTTTCCTCTCCTCCACTTTCTTCTGTTTCTGTTTCAACTGTCTCACTATTGTCTCTTATTTTGAAACTTATAATCTCGTCATCTCCTACTGGTGGATCTGTCTTCTCCTTTTCGTTTTCCCTTATCACTGTCCCTCCTCGGGGTTCTTCCGATTTGGTGTTTTCCTCCTTACCTGTTTCTGAATTTCCCTGTTCTCCTGTTTTTCTATCTATCCCTATTGCTCCTCGGGGTTCTTCTCGATTTTCTAACTTTTTGTGTACTTCTTTCCCTACTTCATCTATTAATATTGTTTCTGAAGGATTTCCACCATAACTTGTACTTGGTTGTTCATCTAACTCAATTTCTTGCTCAGTTTCTTCTCTAATTGGTTTATAACCCCAAGTTCTCTTTCGGAATTCTTCCCAATTTGCAGCTGAATCATCAGATCCTGAAGTTGTGTCAGATATTTCCAGATGTCGACTTACAGGTCGATCTTCAAGTTCTGGAACTTCTGAATTTCTTTCTTCTTCTTCTTCTTGTTCCTCTTCTTCTCTAGAGGTGTTTTCCGTTGGGGTCTCCAGATGTCGACTTTCAGGTCGATCTTCAAGTTCTGGCACCCTTTCTTTTATCTTGGTTGTTCCAGCCGTTAAACTTTTATCCCACACTTCCAGACGCCGACTCACATGTCGATCTGTAGGTTCTGGAATTCTGATTGTGTGACTGGCATGAACCCAGTTCTTCACTCCTGCACACTTGACAGCAGTCGTTGTTACTAGGATTACCTGTCTTGGCTCATCCCAACGCGGAACTAGACAGTTTCTTCTCCTGTGGACTTTAATACGGACCCAGTCTCCTGGATTCAAGTCGTGGGCTGGTTTTCTTTCAAGAGTGGTCGCATCCGGTCCAACCTGATGAAACACAGAACGCACCACATCAGCCAGTCCTTTGCAATAATCCAGTATTAGATCATCAGTTATTGTTAATAACTTGTTGACTGGTACGTGGGCTTGTCTCATTGCTCGTCCCATGATCATTTCATGAGGACTGAGTCCCGTTTTCTTTTCAGGGATGCTTCTGATGTTCATCAGAACAAGAGGCAGTGCATCTGGCCATTTGAGTCCTGTAGCTTGACACATTTTTCCCAATCTGTTTTTAATTGTTCCATTTATCTGCTCTACTACCCCAGAAGCCTCTGGTCTGTAAGCACAATGTAATTTTTGTTTAATACTCAGTGCTTCACAAATCAATTGGATCAACTCATTTTGAAAATGTGTTCCTCTATCTGTCTCAACTGTGACTGGAAAACCATACCTCGGAATGAACTCTCGTAGCATAAGTTTTGCCACTGTTGTTCCATCATTCCTTCTTGTGGGGTATGCCTCCACCCAACGAGAGAACAAACAGACGACCACCAGAACATATCTTAATCTGTTACTAGGGGGCATCTCAATGAAATCCATCTGTATCCTTGTGAATGGACCTCCTTCTCGTCCTATTGTTCCTAGACTCACTACTGTTTTTCTTCCTGGGTTAAATTGTTGACAAATAAGACATCTTTGACAAAGACTTTCAGCAATGGCTCTGAATTTTGGATTATACCAAGTTTGTCTAAAAAGTCTAATCATTGCATCTCTCCCAATATGAGCTTGTCCATGGTACATCCGTGCCATGTCTGCAATCATGCTATCAGGCATAACTGGTCTTTCATCTCTGTATACCCACACTCCATTATCTTCCTGTCTTCTACATCCTGCTTTAATCCAGTAATCCTTTTCCTCATCTCTTGCTGTTTCTTGTAACTGCCTTACTTCATCCCATGTTTCGACTGCATTAGTGAAAAGCAAAGGACAAGAGACATGCTCCCTTTCTCTATTTCTGTTCAGGGACGCCATGTTTTCCGCACAATATCTAGCGATCTCATCAGCATAATTATTGCCGACCGCTATGTAGTCTTCGTTTTTCTTATGCGCCTTGCACTTCACTACAGCTATTTGTTTAGGCAGCTGTATCGCCTCAAGCAGTTTTTTAACATAATCTCCATTTCTGATAGGTGTTCCTGCAGATGTCAAAAATCCTCTTTGTGACCAAATCTGGCCAAAATCATGTACGATGCCGAAACCATATTGGCTATCGGTCACAATTGTGATTCGTACATTTTTCCCCAATTTACATGCTTGAATCAAAGCAATTAGTTCCGCAACTTGGGCTGACCTAACTCCTTTCAGACAAGACGCTTCCATCACAGTTGCCACTGTGCATACTGCATAAGCTGCGCTTAACACTCCTTCCTTTGTGCGTAAACATGAACCATCTACAAACATGACATAATCGGATTCCTTTAACGGTTCATCTTTTATGTCAGCTCTTGGTTTTGTGCAATATTCCAGCACATTCAGACAATCATGATCTACTTCATCTTGTTCAATTATACTCTCTTCATCTGGCAATGATGTCGAAGGATTTACATTTATGCATCTATCTATGGTCACATTTTCTGCACTCAAGATGACTTTTTCGTACTTAGTCAGCCGACTATGTGTCATGTACTGTGTTTTTGTTCTTGTCAAAAGAATTTCTACTGAATGGGGAACATATACTCTCAGTGGATACCCCATCACTATACCTTCACTTTGTTCCAGACTTACACAAGTAGCAGCAACTGCTTTCAAACATCCAGGCAATGCTTTTGCTATAGGATCTAAAACAGCTGAAAAGTAAGCTATAGGCCTCTTCATGGTGCCATGTTTTTGTACTAGTACTGAAAATGCACATCCATCTCTTTCACTGCAGTATAACTCAAAATCCTTCTCATAATCAGGCATGCCTAATGCAGGGGCCTCACACAGTTTCTTTTTCAATTCTTTGAAAGATTTCATTTCTTCTTTGTTTAACTCAAAAGGGTCTTTTACATCTTTCTTTGTCAATTTTTGTAATGGTTTTGCAATCAAAGAAAATCCACTTATCCATTGTCGACAATATCCAACCATTCCCAAAAACATTCTTACCTCTCTTTGAGTCATTGGTGCTCTCATTCCTTGAATCATTCTTACTCTTTCTGTCGCTATTTTCCGCACTCCTTTCTCAATTTTATGCCCTAAATACTGGACTTCTTTCTGACAAAACTGTAATTTTGAAGGGGACACCTTATGTCCTCTTTTCTCCAAATGGTTCAGTAAAGCAATTGTGTCACTTACACATGCCTCTTTGGTTTTCGATGCTACCAATAGGTCATCGATATACTGCACCATCACTGATTTTTCTGGCATTTTTAAATCTTCCAGAGATCTCTTTAGAATCTGATTAAAAATTGAGGGGCTTTCTGTATACCCCTGTGGAATTCGGCACCATGCCAAAATACGCTCTCCGAAACGGAATGCAAATAATGGCTGGCTATCTGGATGCAAAGGAATAGAGAAAATGCATGACACAAATCTATCACAGTGTACCACTCAGCTTCATGCGGAATTTGATATAGAATCACTGCAGGGTTTGGCACTATTGGACAGCATGGTACAACTATTTTGTTGATCTTTCTCAAATCCTGTACTATTCTGTATGTTCCATTTGGCTTTTTCAGTCCCATAATAGGTGAATTACATGGACTGCTCATGATTTCTTTCAGAATTCCCTGTTCAATCATCTTATTTATCACAGGAGTTATTCCTTCAATTATTTCTGGAGTTAATTTGTACTGTGGCGTGTTTGGATAACTTATCCCTTCTTTCACTGTCACTTTTACGGGATCAACTTCTCTCATTAATCCAATGTCTTCTCCTGTAAAATCCCACACACTTTCTTTCACTGCACTTTTTAATTCTTCTGGAAGTTTTCCTGCATCAAATGCAGGAAACAACCCATTCATTTCAGGTTCCTGATTCATCAAAGTTACTTTATACAAAGCATCTTCATCTGAAGTCTGAAAACCAATTCCATCTGGTGTACAATAAATTGTGCAATTCATTTTACACAAGAGGTCACGACCTAGAAGATTTACAGGACTACAATCGCACACTACAAATTTATGCATTTTTCTAAAAGAACCAATTTTTACTTCTACCAATTCAGTAAGTGGGGTTTTAATCTGCTGATTGGCTACTCCTACCACTTGGATGCATTCACCTGAGAGAGGAAGGTTCGGAATTTCCACTGACCTAACAGTAGAACGGGTAGCTCCAGTATCGACAAGGAATGTTACGTTTGCTCCATTCACTTCTCCATCCACAAAGGGACCAGACTGATCTACCTCTAGAGTTGCGCCAAGCACGCACTCTTTCCCCTCTCTTGCGCACCGTCAGAAACTTTCATCCGGGTCATCCTCACTCTGATGCAACCAATACTGGGAAATGTTAGCTGCTCTCGGCAACTGTGTTACCTGCTCTCCTCCGTAGAATCCTGTTTCTGTACTGTATCTTTGCTGGTTAACAGTGTTGGGAAGTGGTGGTTGTGGCACCTGACTTTGTTGAACAACTACCTCATTCTGCACCTGTGGAGTTAATGATTGATGTTCCGGATTAGGTTTAGGTGGGAACTTACACTCATTTCTCCAATGCCCCAATTTTCCGCAATTATGACATGGCCATTTCTTCTTTGCCTCTTCTAGACTCACTTGTCCTTTTCCTTTACCTATATTTGGTCGCATCTTATTCTGTCCTGATTCGTTTCCATTATTATTATCCAATTGAGCTTCTTGTTTTTCTGCCACTTTCACTTGTGCCCACATTGCTTTTTCTTTCAACTTACGCTGTTTACTCTCTATTTCATCACTACAATACTTAGCATACCTCAGCACCTCATCTACACTTGCATTCTGCCAGTTTATCATATGTTGCTTAATCATATCGCTTATTTCTTGTTTCAAGCCAAATACAAATCGGTATACAAAATGACTCATAACCTTCTCACTTAATTCCTCATAACCACTATACTGTTTGAAAACCAACAACAATCGCTCATAATATGCATGTACACTCTCCTTACTTTCCTGTGTAGTTCTATCAATCTTAACCCAATCTGTCTCTTTTGGAGGAATCTTATTCTTCAAAAAGGTAATCACTTTGTCGTATTTCTTCATCACATCTGGTCCTGGAGCTCCTGTCTTAGGATCTCTTGGATATTCTGTAGTTGGCCAGTCAACTGTAATCTTACATTCTGACCACAGATCCGTTGGTACCACTATGTCAAATAATCCATCCAAATCTATCCACAACACTTTCGAGACCTTTACAAACCTTTCTACCTGTCGGTACCACTCAACTGGCTTTTCTCTTAACTTTGGAAAGTCATTTGTAAATGACAGGATGTCCTGCCTAGTCCAGGGAACATGCACATAACTACCACCTGGAGTTTCTCTCATAGGGTACTCTTTAACAACATGTTCCTTTTCTGTTATCATAAAAGCCAATGAACCTTTGTCTACGCTTTTCTCATTCTTCTTTGTCCATCTAACCTTCCATCTGTCTACATCACCCCATTTTCTCAACAAAACAATCAACTCTTTTATCTGTGTCAACCTTCCTGCTGTATTCAAATTTTCAATATCTTTTTCACAAAAATCTACTCTGTATGGTTTCTGCAACGTTTTTACTTTTGCAAAATCTATTCCAATCTCACCGGCCACTTCTTCTAGTTTGTCATGTAAATTCTTTGCCCTCCATGTTATACTTTTGCACAGAAACATTATTTCATCATCCTGATAATTCTTTATCTTTTCTGTACCAATCGTTCCTAGAATTAATTCTTCCATGTCAATCTTCAATCTGATCACATCTAATGGTTTTTCTTCTGTTTCTTTTATTTTAAAAGCTTTTATCCACTCATTTAACTCATCAGGAGTCGGACCTATAGGAGTACTATTTATTTCTGTCCAATTTCCACTCTTTTCAGGTGTCACTGTTGCAGATTCAGTTACCATAGGCATTTTCCTACCGCTACACTCATTCACTGTCAAATTTTCAGGTGGACTTGGTCTGTAAGCACTAGTCAAGTTGCTCGTTCCTGGACTTGTTTCCATTCTTTCCTTTTCTCTTTGGAATTGCGAACTCAAGGGAATCACCAAAGATCGTTCATCAATTTTCTGATTCTCGAAAACTGGTATTACTGGACCTATTGTTACGGGTACGGTAACTGCTTCCATATTCTTGGTTAATTCTCTAATTTTCTCAGTTAATTCTCTTGTTGTCCTTGCCAATTCTCTTGCACTATCATTTTCTATTCCCTCATTTTGGAAAGTTCTTATTTGTTCTTGTGACCTATTTATTTCTTGTCTTTTTTCTGGACTTTTATTTCGCATAGTTTCTATTGGTGGCGCATTTGGTGTCACCACTGTAGAATTCTGCTGATACGGAGGTGGATTTTTATTTAATATATCTTCCAGCAACTCGTCATCCGTTTCGCTCTCATGCATATACTTTTCTCTCTCAAAATGTTTCTTTTTCTCAGTCCGTTTTTTCTTAGTCCCTTCCTCAACTGTAAAAGCTGGAAACAAACCTCCTGTCATGTTAGCACATCTCCATCGTTTTATTCTGTCCTCATGATTCATTCCCCACAGTCTTCCGGGCACGAACTCATAACCTTTCATACCTCTGAATCTTTCTTTCTCGTACATCTCATCTTCCCATTCTGTTAAAGCCTCAAACTGTGTCGGTCTAGGTTTAGGTTCCAATTTAAGCATCTTTTCTTTTAAATTCCGTAAAATCGCTACATTAAAAGAACCATTTTCAGGGAAAGCCAATGCTCCATCATTCTTGGTATATTTTACCCAATTATCCAACCATATGCACGTATGATATCCATATTTCAGCATCATATGTGAAGCTGCTGATTTCGGTGGAGGAATTACTTGTCCCTCTCTAGTCACAACCTTTTTGTCTTTCTTAAAGAAATTCTTCAATTTTGTCGTCCATGACGTTCTCTCCCTTTCATACTCGTAATACGGCATGTTTTCTATTTGTTTTCTCTTTACTCTAACACTGTTTCTGTGTACGGAACTTCGTCCAATTACAGCGCGATTCACACTAACGTACCAATCAGAACAATTTCCACCGTCCGCGAACCAACCAATCCTAGCGCGGCACTTTTCTACGTCACTCCTGCTCTGTATTCACGTGACTAGTGCACTAACCAATCCTAGCGCGGCACTTTTTCACGTCACTTCTACTCTTTACCCCTCCTTTACAAAATTTATCGGCAATTTTTCTTTTTACAGTTTTCTTCGTTAGTTACAACAAATAAACAATTCCATAGTCTGATTCGCTAAACAAAGTGACAGCTTTGTCCTTTTACACAAGAATCCTGTTTTTCCAGTAGGCAGCGCTTACCTCTACCCTACCACAGAATTATTTACTTTCGCTGATAAAGTAGCACTTCCCTCTACCTTACCCTTCTTTCAAACAAACAATTTACTCGTTTCTCTGGGGATAAGACACATGTGGAGACTAGGCTCCTGAGAATTAAGGCCAAAGTTTCACAAGTAAACGTGATTTGCTATTTCATTTACACACTTTTCATACCGAAATCCCTAACATAACACAACCTGTGTTATAACCAAAATGAATTCAGACCATGTACCAAATTCCATGTGACTTCTCTTGCCACACGTGTTCCACTTCCTACATCCCAGAAGCGTGAAAACTTACATATAACATAACGCGACTCAACATATAGTGTTAGTCATCAAATAATCAATAATCAATAAACAATAATCACTAAACTAATCTATAGAAAACCATAACTCTGCTACCAAGAAATCTGATGCAGCGCGTACAATAAAAACTATTCTCCTCCTAGGTTATTTATAGGTCATCCAGGGGCAAACTATATTTCTCATATCCACATGACGATGGGGCCCATAAACATCGTCTAACACACACGCACACTCCTGGATTTTCCTTTTACACCTTTATGAAATTCTGTACTCCTAGGAGAAACATGAGAACTAAATGGAGAACACCATTTTGTGTACCGCTGGAAGAGCAAGGATATCTATTTACCTTAATTTGTCACTTTCTTTTAGTTATTTCTTAAGATATTCCTGCTCATTGTTTTGTCGATGAATCATTCATTTAAGAAATTAGTTCATAGTGATTAAGACCAGCTGAATCACAACCAACCAATTACTCATGTCACAATCATTTAGGAAAATAACCACTGAGTCATTTTGGGTTTAAAGAATCTTAGATTTTATATAAATTTAAAAGCATGGAAAGAATTTTAATACTTTACTCAATTATTCATTCTTAAATTCACAATTTTATTAAGCATAATCAATTTATTGCAGAAAAGGAAAATTTGTCATGAAGCCAAAACCCTAGTTACCTGCCTAGCTTCCTATTTTAGCCTAAAGATTTCTAACCTAACTTTGGGATTAGAAATAGCCTGATTCTCATACTCAACTGTAAAGTTAAGACAGCAACAGCAACTTCAGCTCGTCAGCATCAGCTACCTGCAACCCGTCTCCTCTACTGCAACCACGACTCTCGAACTGCTTGGAACTCTGACTGGAACTCTCTGGAACTTCCCTGGAACTTACTGCGACTGACCCCCTCCCACTAAGAGTAGGCCCTCTTATACCCCAATTCTAACTTTGCTAACTAACTGTTGCAACATTAATATCACGCTTTTCTTTCATTGGTCCATGCATGTCAGCTTATTCATTCTTTAATCAAGTTCTCTTGGATTCAAGGGTCCTTGGATCATTTCCTTTCCCATACGCTTAAACATTTCCATCCGATTCGATCAGTCCATTTGTATCTTCTTTTGACACATTCAAGAACTCCGCAGTCATTGTCCTTTCTCTTGGGCTCCTTTCCCACGGACTCTCTCCTGATCATCACGGCACACTATCAGTTCAATTAGGTCACACCAGCCTTGACCATTTCTTGCATCCTAGCCTCTCAGAGACATCACGAGGCTCCAGATTTCTTCAATCTCATCCCGTACCATGTGTCCCCTTGCGCCTGCGCACATCTTCCCACTGGCGGCCATTTTATCTCGCCACTCGGTTCTACTTTAGAAGCACTAATTTGAGGCAAATAAAACATAATTAAAATAGAGAAAAATATCCCTTTCGTTTCCCTCCCGTCTACGTACCCCAATTAGTTGTTACCTAGCAAAAGCGACATTTAAGCTGCTCCTTACTTACCATCACTATTGTTTTTGCAACAACACATTTTATTTCTATGAAGCACAAACATGCATTTATTTTATTTAGTACGCTTTTTATTCTTACGTTATGATTAGACACACGGACATTCATTAGTAGATTATTTAGCACATACATTAGCATATTACCATTCCCACATATACAATGTTGATTAATACATTTAAACGAACATTTTTAATTAATTAATTATATAATTTGTTAGGGGTTAAAATTTTTATTTTTACTGCTCCATCACTGTCCATCTATATCACTTGTGCTATCCCCCTTTATTCTACTTCTTTTACGTTTCTGGGATCTGTCTGCCACTCTGGCCCTTCTTAAAAGTTGCTGTTTGTATGTGCCACTGTAGACTTTCTTCTATGTTTCTGATTGTTGTACTTCTTAAATATATTACTTTTTTAGAAACAGTAAATCCAGTCTTGCTAATATAAGTACTGCCACATTTATTATTATTTTTGGTATTTACATCACAGTTACTTTACAGTTGCCATAGGTGCTGACTTTGGTTCTGGGGACCCGGGTCCGAGTCCTGGCATTGGCTCAACATCATGTGATCCTGGGCAAAATCACTTAATTTACCAGTGACTTACGAAAAATGAATTTGACCTTGATTAAAGTCGCTAGTGCTTGTTTAACATGTTCCAATCCCTAGAGCTGAGTCCACAAGCCTAATATAACAAATATTGTGAAGTATGCTGCCCATCTGTCCTCACTTCCTTCGTAGACCAAATTTAAATGCTTTCTTGTGCAGCTATTTCTGAAGCTTTGGAAGGTGATCTTCTTTATAAGCCACCTATGCTAACAAATTGACTCTTGATGCTGCTAGAGAATAAAGCTGTATATATCCTCTTGAATCACTTATATCACATGTGTATGATGTAAATGTCCCCTAGGCCTTCTTGGAAAACTGTGGCTGGCCTCCTACTGGCATGGCAACACCTGGCCATACTCCACACGATCACTGATTTTTCAATTGTGTCTGAAAGCATGTTTTGTGGAACCCCTTTTTCTGATATCTTGTCTAGGGGCAAGGATGTGGCGCAACAGTCAGAGCTGATGACTGTGGAGCAGGGGAACCAATTCTTGGTGTTTGCTCAACATCCTGTGATTCTGGGCAAATCACTTAATCTCGAGGTGCTTACAAAAAAAGAATGTGTGTCTGTGTAATGTAAAAGATGCTCCTGTAAAGCGCTCCAATACCTTTGGGTCATGTTCGCTCTATATAAAACTGAAGAAAATATATTACAAAATGTTGTGAGCACTCCCGTTTCCAGGTACTGCTCAAGACTGGAAGGGGAGCACAACCTAAGGATGGCAGAAGCAAAAATCCATCCACACATTGACTGTCTCTGTGGAGAAAAACAGGCACACCCCTCACCTGTGTTTTGGGAGTGTTTTTACTAATCTATCCTGAATTTTGTGTTTTATGTGAAAAATAAAGCACCGATATAATTTTTTGTGCTAATTTTTTCTTGGAGACTTTTCATTTGAACTTTATATTATGCACAAGCACTACAAAAACTTCAGTTTACTAAACACTCTTACTTTATTTAATATTATTTGCCCTATATGACCTGGGCTCTGCAGGAGGGAATGGCCATCAATGATGCAGAGTACCAGCTTCCAGAACATTTTTGTCAGGAGGCGGTGGTGGGGGGGGCTCGATGTGTAAAAAGGGTTAGATGGGGGGGCTCGGCCGACAAAAGTTTGAAGACCTCTGCCCTAGAGCCTGTAAGATAACTGCACTTATGTCTGCCTGTTTAGTTCATACATGCCAACATTTCAACTTCAAGAAGAGGGAGAAATATGCGTGGGTGGAAAGACCTGAATAACGCGTAACACGAAATGGGTCAGGCGTAACACAAAATGGATCACAGGCAGTGGTGGCTGCTGACATTTGAAAGTGGTGGGGGTTAAACCTTCTGTCGTAGTGCACCGCGAGCGGGTCATCTTTAGGGGGATTCGGGGGGGTTCTCCCCCGTGAAAATTTTGAAAAAAGAGTGGGTAAATGGTGCATTTTCAAGCAAATTTGAGAAGCAAGAAGGTTAATAAAGCAATTGTGAAAGTGCAGTTATTACATTAATAAAGGGATGTCATATAACAACATGTAGATAGAAATGTTTCTGAAGCTAGGCCCTGCCAGTGCCACGCACCTCTGAGCAATATACACACTGTGTGCCAGCAGGGCCTAGCGTCAGAAACATTTCTATCGTTATGTTTTTGAAGCTAGGCCCAGTGCTGGCACTCAGTGTGTATGCTTCCCAGAGGTGCATCACGCGTGGCAGGGCCTGTAGCTTCAGAGTGCAATGTACAAACCCTATTTTGCAAGTCAGTAATCTATTACCAACTCACAAAATAGGGTTTGCGACTCGCTATTAGGAAGGGGCGTGCCAAGGGCGTCCCTTCCTAACAGCGATTGGCACTTCTTTGTACGATTGTTTTGCAACCGTAGTTGCGGTAGCAAAACACTCGCAGTTTACCACCTACTTCAAGGAGGTGGTAAGCCACTCGCAAACAGGAAGGGGTCCCCAGGGGAGCCTTCCCTTTTGTGACTGGCAGCGAGAATATTTTTTACAAGCAGGCAGTGGTCCCACAGAACACTGCCTACTCTTAAAAAATGAAACCGAAACGTTTCATTTTTCTTTTTTAAATGCTTCCAGTTTTCCTTTTTGGAAACGGGCTGCATTTTAAAAAAACTGCTTTATTTAAAAAGCAGTCACAGACATGGTGGTCTGCTGACCCTAGCAGGTCACCATCCCTGTGAGTGCTGGCCACTCCCAATGGGGTTGCAAATTGCGGCCTGCCTCATGAATATTAATGAGACAGGTCGTTTGCGACCCAATTGGGAATCGCAAACAGTGTCTGAGACCTTGTCTGAGACCCTGTCGTACACTCCATTTTGCGAGTCGCAAAACGTCTCAATTTGCAGCTCCGAAATGGAATGGTCATACATCTGGCCCTAAGAGGCAAGACAGGTGTCATGTAAACCCTGTACAATGCCCAGGATATTATAGAGCAACATTATAGTCTATTAAATCAAACACAATAGATTTTTTGTAACTGCTATTCTGAACTCACATATTTGAAAGTGCTTTCATATTCTATAATGAAGAAAAAGAAGTTTGAGTGAAATAAAGTATTTACCCAAGAACAATTTAAGCGGGGAAGCCACAATTTACAAATCAGTCACTAAATAGGTATCTATTTGTTTTTACTTATATTAATGCTTTGTTTTTACCTTGTTGTTCATTTTTCATATAGCAGACACGACCTGAAGGTACAGGAGTGCTTTACATGAGCACCAATTACATTACACAATGTCACCACTCATTGCTTATAGGGATGGGGAGATTAAATTATTTATCCGGAATCACAGGATGATGAGCCAACTCCAGGACTTGAACCAGGTTCCCTATTTCTAAGGCACACAACAGCTGACCAAGGTCAAGCACCTCAATTCCACTAGTTACATATATTAGCATACGAGTGCAACAACTCCCGGCATCCGCTGTTGAGAGATGCCGAATTAGTAAGAATGTCCATAAGAAAGGAAGGTGCACTCTGATAGGCGTCAAGCAGGAAACACACTTGTAATCCAAGAAAAAGGTTTCTTCTTTTTATTCAAGGTTGTTCAATTAAAACCGGCACACAGCCAAAGCGTTTCGTTCCCTAGTGCCACGGGAACTTCGTCAGGGCTGTAACAATTTATAAAAAATCTTTTTACACATAAATAAACATATATATGTACATTAACAATATACAATGAACAAAGTTATAAACAATACAACACATGTAAAAATAAAAATAAATATAAAAATGAAAACGACCCAAAACCAATACAAAATTAAAACAACAAAACAACAAAGAACAATAATCACAATCCAAAATATACACAATACACTGACAAATAAATGCATATTACCATACAGTTGATCAGGACAGTGCCACAGAGATGATAAAATGGAAAGTCCAAAGGTGGGAGAAAACGACGTCACCAGGGTAAAACCCTTTGGCTTGATCGCGAAACTGAACAGAGAATAAAGCAAAGAATGTCTGTAACACCATAGCAAAGTCCGAATATAAAAGACCGAAGTACCAAAATTTGAATACACCTTGATAAATAAGCTTTAAAGAATACGGACAGTGTATGGATAGTAGAACGTTGAACAGACCGAAAAGAACCAAGACTTGTAATTAGAACCAAAGTTGTGGTACTGCTAATATCTGACCATCATAGGAAGGCCAATAAAATCCAAAGAACCATGAAAGATACTGAGATAGAGATACAATAAAAAACCTCAGTAGTGAGTGAGACAAAATCACATAATATTCTGAGAAAGCATCTCACCTTACTAGAAATATCAGAAAATTTCTGGAAAAGTCACACTATTTCAATTTCGGTCCTTGGGGGTGTGCATGAACACCAATACGGGTGATTCAATTCAATCGGTCCATGTAGTTCTAAAAGATTACAACACAATACAATTTCAGAACCGAGATGTTCCATGCTAAACGCAGGAACATACAGGCAGTGAAAGGCAACAATCCTAAAAGAGAGTTGGTTCAAGTCATAAGGGAACCAGACTCAGCTAGTGTCATTTAACGTCCATGTTAGATATAGAAGTCGTATAACAACATTAATATATACACATTCAATATTTGGACAAGACGGGAAATGCTAGAAATAGTCATACTCCAAATGAATAGGGGCAAGGTCGCATAAGTGGTCCAGATAATGTCCATATGCAATATGTCTCACCTGGATAATAAATCAGTCGCCAAAGAATATATTCCCATCAATTCAAGCAATGGCTCTCAACAATCCAAGAGAGCAAGTTTGCATAAATTCTGAAGTAAATTCCGATAAACTATCTGAAAAGTCAAAAACAGTATGGGTGGACATAAATGGAAAATTATATATTTTTTTCTATAACCGCCACATTCATCTAGAATGAAGGGTATAAAAACAGAACAAGGGCAAGAAATAATAAATAGACATCGGACGCAGGTATTCTCACCTTAATAAAGGGAGAACAGCTTTCATGGTAGATCACAGCAGTTTACAAAAGTAATTCACAAATGTCAGGGTGCAGATAGAGCCCGCTGTCAGTATCTAGGGGTGAAAGGAAGCAGATAAGTATCTGCAAGGTATCCAGTCCAGGATATTCACTGAATAAACAAATATCGAATTAGAACACACATGAACAAAAAGCCACTCAAACCGGCTCTGTGACTAGTTTGGTTAAATCGCAAAGCTATAATCGAAAATCTCCTAAAGACCCGCCAAGTGAAAAACAACCATAAGTGCAAGTAATACAAAAGGCACACCAATTGCGCTGCTGGTATATATACCCCCTATGAGGCCAGTAATTACTCTTCATAAAAGGCTACCGTAATGAAAGAGGTGCCCAGACTTGCAAATAATGCGGCAGCTCTGATCTTTTACAGGCGAATAAACGGCCCGCTGCTGTCTGCGAAGGAAAAGACTCACCCCTTATCTCTATTGTTTCCAGCTCCTGCACACGAACCGGCTTTCACTTCAATAAAGATAATGCAAAACGAGGGCTCCCCTGCTGCTTTCACAGACTTCCGCATAGAGACACACAGTGCCGTCAGCCGCTCTTTCCAGTTTGTTGCTGCAGGTTCAGGTTGCCACTTCCTCGCATGAAAGAAGAGACGCACATTATTCAATTACGTGCTAGCATCGGGTTTCTAGATGCATGAATCGGGAGGCGGGAGACTAGCCTTCAAATCGGTAGTCTCCCGCCTGAATTGGGAGGGTTGACATGTCTGGTTTAGTTGTACAATATAGCAATAATCGGTGTTTAGTGGGGTACCTAGAGCTTTTGGGCTCAGTGCCACTGCACCTGCTGTACCATTCAAATCATGCCCCTTATAACTGCAAGGTAACTGCAATTGTGACTGCCTGTTTAGTAATAAAGTATAGCAATATGTGGTGTTTAGAGGAGTTATGACAACTTTTGGCCCTGGTGCCACTGCACTTGCTGCACCAGTTCAATCATGACCAAATTGCCTGCAAGGTAACTGCACTTGTGACTGCCTGTTTAATAGTAAAATATAGCAATATTTGGTGTTTAGAGGGGTTCCTAGAGATTTGGGCCCCGGTGTCACTCCACCGGCTGCACTATTGAAATCATGACCCTAGTGCCTGCAAGGTAACTGCACTTGTGACTGCCTGTTTAGTTGTAAAATAAAGCAATAATCAGTGTTTAGTGGGGTGCTTAGGGCTTTTGGTCCCGGTGCCACTGCACCTGCTGCATCATTGTAATCATGACCCCAGCGCCTGCCAGATAACTGAACTTGTGACTGTTTGGGGTCCTTAGAGCTTTTGGACCCGGTGCCACTGCATCTGCTGCACCATTTAAATCAAACCCCCTTTTAACTGCAAAGTAACTGCAATTGTGACTGCCTGTTTAGTAATAAAATATAGCAATATTAGGTGTTTAGAGGGAAAGATAACAAAATGTAAACAGTATACGGTATGCAGCGGTTAACCAAAAGAAATAAAGTTCGAACAACAAACGCGGATGGGAATGAGTAGTTAGGCCACGGGAGACTGATAAGAGAGACACAGAAGGGAGAACAGGCTACAACCAATAGAAACGGAGGAAAGAGATCTGGCAAGCATATGGACCAATAAAAAGCAAAGGCAGGATTTAAGTCCCTTTTAAGATATATTAAAAACAATAGATTTCACAAGAACAGTGCAAGCGCTGTGCAGGTGAAACCTAAAAATGAGTATCACAGACCTCTATTATTTATTAATGTTTAACCAGCTCTCACCAATGAATGTTCTATGCATGTGTGTATGAAGGGGTGATTATGTTCTTGGTGCCTCTAAGTAATGAGTAACATAATAACTTTACATTAATATGATAAGTAGTTCAGCACACATTACTGTTTTATCTGGCAATATGGACACCCAGGGCAAGCAGGATGGTTCTCATTTGATGCCATAACCGAATACCACAAATGAACAATCATATGTGATGAGCAAATAGTTGTGCATGGCCTTTTGGAACTAATGAATGACTACTGACATTCAGAACATGACAGGGCTGCCTGCTGTCTCCGTAACTATTTGCGTTGATGGTGGTACCCCTTGCTAGCATTACCACATTCGAAGACAGAGAGTTGGGTATACTGTTAAGAGATGGAATTCGTATTTCACTGTATGTGATGATGTATTGGGATTGGAGGAATTGGGACAGATGTTTATGTAAACTGTTCCAAGTCATGTACATTTCTGATATGAAATGATAAAACATACCAACCTATACACTCACCGCACAGGGACATGAAAAGGTAATAACAATCATTTAGATACCTGGTGGTCCAAATATATAATTCAAGGCCATATTGTCTTTGAGGGGCAGTGTGGTATTCTGGAAGGAATTGCCTCTGTGTTACCACTTTCCCCTTCTCAAGCCCAGTTCCTGCTACCACTTTCTGGCTTTTGTCTGTTTTTATTCCCTTTCCACCGGCATTGGTTGTAGCACGTCAGGTGGTAAGGGGAGGTGGCTATTAAAGAGCCTCCCATACCTGACACAGGTGCTTGGCTTTACTGTTCCGGGATTCCAGCCCCGAGAGGACGCAGGAGCGTGCCTCTCCCTTTCTGACTCCCAGACTCCTATCTTGAGAGGGCGCAGGAGCGTGCCTCTCTTCCTCTCTATCGTATCACCCGTGTGCGGCAGGGGCCGCTAAGAATTGCCCTGACGTGGCAGGAGCTGCGAGTGCTTCTCTCATGCGGCAGGAGCCGCAAGTCATTCTCCGTGTGCGGCAGGAGCAGCGAGAGTCCCTCTATCGTGGCAGGAACCGCGAGAACCTCCCGTGAGCGGCAGGAGCCGCGAGAACCTCCCGTAAGCGGCAGGAGCCGCCAAAACATTTCCCTAATGTGGCAGAAGCCGTGAGTCATTTCCTGAAGCGGCAGGAGCCGCTGAACATTTCGGTACCGCGGCAGAAGCCGCGAGCGTGATTCCCAACGCGGCAGGAGCCGCAAAACATTTCCCTACCGCGGCAGAAGCCGCGAGTGAGATTCTCAACACGGCAGGAGCCGCGAGTACTTTCCTTGACGCCGAGCGCGGTCACTTGACCTCTCCCCTATCTTTGAGGTGCGCGGCCGGAGCCGGCAGCCACAGCCTGTGGGTAGTACACCGCGCATGCGGTTCATCAGTGTTGGAGTCCCCAAGAGGCGCACGGCAGGAGCCGGCAGCACCGCCTCCAACGCGAGTACAATTTTGCTTTTTTCGTTGTTTATGTTTCTCATCCCGGAACGAGCGCCAACAGGAGTTGCCAGCGCTTGGTTCCGTACTTTATGTAACAAATCCCCAGAGGTGGAATTTTTTCTTGGAACCCGTGTAGGGTGTGAACAGTACGCTTTCCTTCGTTTTGTTTCCACCACTGTGCAAGAGCCTATTGCACTACCTTGTGTGGAGTTCTTTTCCTTTACCAAGACCACCATCCCTTCTGCGCAGTATCCATGGAGAATAACTAGGCCCTCTGGACCAGTACATCTTATTTCAACTGGATTGTGATATACGCTACCATGCTGTGTCAAACATGGTGAGTGTGTTTTCTTTTCCTTTTTCTTCTACAACCTTTTTAGGACAACGACTTTGACTAGAGTGTAGTTCCCGCGCCTTTTGTTCTCACCTTTAAAGTCCTTCTATCGCTTCTGTCTTGCAGACCTAAAGTTGTTCCTACCTTGTCTGCGGCTACCCTCCAGACGCTGTCTGTATATTCCCTTCCGCCTAATCACGCCACGATCTGACATCACGCCTAGTACCTTTCCTTCATTTCCCAGCACACCAGGGGTGGTGTATTTCTCTTCCCTTTCCCCTTGGGACCAATCGCCCATACTGTGGTAGTCTGTGTGGAGGATTGGTCCAGAGGTGAGAGGGGTGGCTCTCTTTGTTCCTGCGGTACCTGGTATTCAGGTGAGTGGGGGTTGTAACACTCTGCTAGTCATGGGTCGAGTGATATTATCCACAATGATGGTGCTACCGAGATTACTATACTATTTCGTTAACCTGCCCATACGAATCTCTAGAAAGTTCTTTTGAGAATCAGACACATTTCTAACAGAACTTATCTGGGACGATGAGCAGCATAGTCCCAGATAAACAAATAGACTTCTGGTGATGGATGGCGTCCTAGGAGCGCTTGATTTTGAATTATATTATTTAGCTGCTCACATCCAATTGCAAGCCTGATGCCTCGGGGTCTCCAATTAAATGACATTGGCATCAACAGTATCAAAGTAATAGATGGTGCATTGTCCCTTGTCTAGTTTGTGCGGTATAAATCTGCAAAAATAAATAATAGGGAATACAGTCAACAGAAAGAGAAAGTTAGAGGAGAGACAAAGAGAGAAAGAGAGTTAAACCTTTATAAAGAGATACAGAAAAAAGATAGAAAGAGAACAAAAACAGAGACAAGGAGAGTAGGAGAAACAGAACACAACAAAAATGAGCACACAAAGAGGTAGCACAAAAATGCAATAGAGAAAAAGAGAAACTGGGACAAAGAGGCAGAGCCAAATCATATATAGAGAGGTGAAAAGAAACCGACAAAAGGGCTGACAGAGGAAATAAATGCAACAGAAGACTCAGGTACAGAAACAGCATTAAAGAGAGTCCTGCTGAAAAATCAAACTTAGCACAAAAGGTGAAAGAGAGAAAGTAATAAAGAGAAACTGAAGGGGTGTGCATATGCTTTACCAGCGAACCACCAACGTAGAGAGTGAAATAAATAGGAGGGTAGTGGGATAATTAGGAGGGTAGCTACTCAAGATGGTCAGGGAGGCACAAAATGGGAGATGAGCAAGAGAGAGTCTGAAAAGTTAGAGAGGGGGAAACATATTCTTTTTGTTTTATATATTTGCAGTGCAAGCTGCATAAAAGATATGCAATTGTACCAGACAGACAGTTAAAAAATAGCATCTGTTCTAGCTGTGTATAAATCTGGTTAACTCCCAACTTTCAAAAGTAGGGAGGTAAATATTTGAGCAAAGGTCTGAGTGCTGCACTATGTCTTCCAGGAGCCATAAATCGGTTCCTGTCTGCAGGGCCAACTATGCAGCTGTACTAAGGGTGATTTAATTTAAACATACTGGGCCCCATCACAAAGGTTATGGCCTATGTCTTGGCAGAGATTTCCTCTTGTATGGTATTCATCAATTACAGGTGGAAATACTCACCGGTTAGTCTGATTTACGAGTATCCAATTGCTTACACAAGGGGTTGGAGACTCACACTGCTTAATTTATGACTGTAAAGTTACCCTTAATAACTTTGTGACCATAGTTTTGGATTATGCCAGTAGGTGAAGATCTCTGCAGGGGAGGTGGAAATTTCTGTATCCATTATATGGGGCTCATGAATGAAAGTGCAGGGAAATAGCATTCCCCTAGTCTAAGTCACACACCCCTGACAAACATTAACCTTGCTAGCATACAAATAGAGCCCACTCACTTGGCTCTGCCTTCTTCCCCTTGTACTGTGTGACGTTTCATTTGTGGATACAGAACCCGAGACCTGCTACAGCCTCCAGAATGCAGGCAAGCTCACTCAAGAGGAAGAGGAACTTCAGTTCAGACCTTGCAATTACTTTTGTTGCTGGTCACTACAGGAAATATGGTGTGCCTCCATGCACCCTCAGTGGTCCAGTGAAGTCAGCCATGTAGACTGAGTTGGCAGACTCTGTCTGTGTATGGTGGGTGGAAGTATGTACTGTGGGGGACATAAAAGAAAAAGTTGCAGGGTGAGAGGAGGCATGTGAAGGAGAAGGTTTTCTGAATTCAGGTTGCAAAGGCGAGGAGGTTGACCTGAATACTGCCTCCTTCTTCACCCCCTTGATGAATGCATCTTCTCTACCATGCACCCTGACCTGCAGAAAGGCCTGTCTATTGCTGAAAATGTCAACATAAGATCAGGTCAGAAACTATACCCCTCTAACAATCTACCTCCATTAGTACACCCCTCTTCCCATGTCACAATTTTTTCCTCCACAAATATCGGCTATCATCTCACCCACACCACATTATGGCACCCTTTATAGTGTACATTCATATTGTTATTCTTATCGCGCTCTTTGTTTCTTTTTATACAGTCCCCATATCATATACATTGGTAACAACAGCTGAAGTAGCCTCTTATCTGGCAGTGCAAACACAAGGCCCCATGTCTATACGCATCTCTTCCACCAACACATGTACAGCACACTGATATCAATGTCACTACCACACTCTAGAGAATTGTTTGTCTTTGTTATATCACAACAAAGGCATTAATATCTCTTAAATATATATGTTGAGACAAAATGTACTCAATATATAATTATATTACCATTTATTAGGCATGTAAGGAGCTAATACACGTCATTCATCTTTTACTTTGAAGGTCCTGTATTGTCTGCCCAACTGCCAACTATTATTATTATTATTATTTAGCTTGTAAAGCGCCTGGTTACTCCAACGGAGTGTCCCCGCGCTAGAACACCATCAGAACCCCAACAACTGACCTAAGCTAGCAACCATCTTGCACCTCTGACTGCCCGTCAGTCGGAGTAGAAGCACTACTTCTGTCCTCCAAACGGGTGTCGGAAGAGCCAGGTTTTTAATTTTTTTCGGAACGGAGTCTCCGATACACACATCCGTAGATCCAGAGGCAAATCATTCCATGCCTTAGCCGCCAAGAAGCCAAAGGATCTCCCTTCCGCTCGAACCTTCCGCACCCTAGGCACAGTCACTTTGGCTGTGCCCAACGATCTCAGGCTCCGAGCAGGCCGATATGCCGTGAGAAGGGGGAGCAAAAATCTCGGCCCCTCCTGATTAAGGATCCTATGGCCAAAGCATAGGGCCTTAAAAGTAACTCTGGCCTGTATAGGGAGCCAATGAAGTTTCATCAGAGCTTCCCCCACCGATGCCCGCCTGGGGATATTCAGAATCAGCCGAGCTGCCGCATTTTGGACCTTCTGCAAGATGTTCAAATTTCTGGCGGTCACCCCTAGGTATAATATGTTACAATAGTCAAGGCGAGATGTAACAAGGGCCTGTACAATAGTTTTTTTAGCGTCAGGTGGAAGTAGGTCCATGATTTTTCGTAGCATTTTAAGAATGCTGAAGCAGGCTCCAGCCACAGCAGATATCTGCTTTGAAAAAGACAAATTGTCATCGAACCATACTCCCAAATTCTTGACCTTAGCTTTCGGGACCGGAGTAGGTCCCAATTCCTCCGGCCACCATAGCTGAGACCAAAGAGAGGGCTGTTTGCCAATTACCATCACCTCAGTCTTCCCTGCATTCAGCTGAAGACAGCTGTGTTTCATCCAGTCCGCGAGCGCACCCAAGCAGACCTTAAAGTCAGATGCCATTCCAGACTCCTTTTGCTCCAGAGTGACAATCAGCTGAGTGTAATCGGCATATGATACCAGCTTTACCCCATGCCTCAATACAATATCTGCCAGGGGGCGCATGTAGATATTAAACAGGGTCGGGCTGAGGGCCGAACCCTGCGGCACCCCCTGTGACAGAGGGCAGACTCTAGATTTAAAAGGATGTTATATAACCTGGAAGGATCTGTTCTGCAGGAGGTTTTTCACCCACTCCCAGATGCCGCCACTGACCCGAGCCTCCCACAGCCTCTCCAACAAAAGGCCGTGGGAGACTGTGTCAAACGCAGCGCTCAGATCATAGCAGCTGTCCTTACTTCGTCGGCTGCGGTTCTCAGCGCCTCCGAAGCGAGGAGAAGGGCCGACTCCGTGCTATGAAGTGGCCTAAAGCCAGACTGGGTGTCATGGAGAACCCAGTTTTCTTCCAAGAACAAGGACAGTTGGCGATTTAGATGTTTCTCCGCAATTTTTGCAACGAAGGGGAGCAGAGAGATCGGTCTCAGATTTTCTGGGAGGGCGGGGTCTAAAGAAGGTTTCTTCAGCAATGGCCCTACCATGGCGTGTTTCCAATTGCTGGGAACCTGCCCCGAGCTGAAGGACATATTCAGTAGTGCGGTGAGAACCGGAGCAATGGCTTCCTTCCCTAGCCGCAAAAATTTAGGGGGAACAGGGTCCAATGGCGACCCTGATTTAACAACGTCCATCAACTTCAGGATCTCACTTTCCACAGGAGGGTGAAAGACAAACCTATTCTCGGTCCAAGGGACCTCCACGACAGGAGCAGGGACAAAATTCCTGCTACTTTCCGGAAAGGTAGCATATATTTTATCTATCTTGCCCAGAAAAAAGTCTGCGACCTTATTGCAGTGATCCGTAGAAGCAGAAAGTGCTGCTTTCACACGTTCCAAAGAGGACAATTGTTTCACTACCTGGAAGATGTTCTTTGTGGAATTTTTTGCTAGCGCAATTTGCTCCGTATAAAATTCCCTACGCACTCCCCTAATCTGTAAGTGATAAAACTTCAGGGCCACTAGGTAATTCTGCCTAATTTCCTCCAGGTAGTTCTTCCTCCACTGGGGTTCAAGGCGTTTGTATCCCGTTTTCAACTGCGCCAATTCTTCTGAGAACCATTTTGCAAATGCAGTCGTGAGAGTGCTTTTGCATGGTTTCAGGGGTATCAAGGAGTCCACTGCCTCCTTGATCCATAGGGAGACTAAATTCTCTGCTATCTCAGTTTTGACCCCTAAATCAGGGGTACTTGAGGCCAATTTCTCCTTAAAGATATCCTGGGTTAATGCGCCCCATTTCCGAACCATTATAGGATCAGACTGCTTTCCCTGCTTATAGAGGACCTTTCTAGGATTCATAATCCTGAAAGGAAGAATATAATGGTCGGACCAAACTACAGGGACTGGAAGCAGGGCTTCAACCTCCATACTATTAGTAAAGATATTGTCCAACGTATGACCCCTACTATGTGTAGGGGTATGGACCAATTGGTTAAGACCCATCGCCCATAGATATGAGGACTGGCCAAACACAACAGACGGAGCTTGGCAAGTCTTCGGATGGTGACATAGTTTACCACTCATCGTTGACTCAACACTGTCCAACCACTGTGATGCAGCAACCAAACTAGCACCTGAAGTAAAAAATGTGGCCACTAGTCAGCTGCACACCTGCAGACCTTGGCCTCTGTTCTATGTCCAATGCCAGGAACCTGGATGAGGCTAGAGTTCGGGGAAAGGTCTTTATGTAAACCATGTCACATGCCCATGTTGTGCAATTCACAACAGGCTACAATAATCTTACACACAACTGCTGGGGAGTACTGGAGCAGCTCTACTCCTAGTATGGTCAAGGCATATTAAGCACTACTTAAGTATACCAAACGTGCATTCAGTGATGACTTGCATGCATATGTGTACCTTACTGTGCATTTGTGAAGTCTATTTGATTGGACCTCAGAAGGGAGTGAGAAGATGTGGAAAGTGGGCATGCCTGGTATCACCTGAAACAAAGATGTGCTATTTGTTATATTGGATATTCTAGAGAATGTAGCACACAAACTATACATGCATGCATTCAATCTTACTGTTATGGGTGTCTGTTGTGAAAGCGGTGAGGTTTTGAGCGAATATGAGAAACCAAATCTAATGCAGAGGTATATAAAGTCACATTTATTCTTTGCTTCGGGATAATTTAGTTCCAATATTGATTAAATAATATTAAATCCAAGCTTTGCCATCACTTATTTGTTGATTAAGCATTAGAACTTCATCAGGCCAACAAACTTTATACATTAGGACTGAAATCCAAATCAATAAAAAGAGTAGAAAAATGAGAAGTGAGTTTGTTTACAGTGAAAATTGACAAAGAGTAATATCAGAGACACCATCATTATCAGTTCATGTAACCCTTTCTGAGCAGTACTGAACAAAAAGATTCCCCAGTACTATCATAACTCATCAAATACAAATGTGCATTTAAAACAGGAGGAATTTAGAGTGAAGTGCTTACAATAAAATGTGGACGATAAGAAGGTGGGACTAAAATGATTCACAATTGCATGAGGCCAGACTAGGCCAGCTCCTATTTCAACATTATGTTAACGTCTGAAGAAGTCCATTTTAAATAAAAGGTGAGCAGGAATTAGGGTGATAGCCTGTGTCAGAGCAAGAAGCATCTAGGCAGGAATCAGGGTAAGAAACATACAACATCTGATGACTTAATTATGTGCCTGAATTGTCATCATCATTCCTCCTCAATGTCTCATGCCCTCTCAGTGACTCTCACCAAGCACTGGAACAAGAAACCAGCAGGCAAGACAGATACATCTTATCTTTGCAACCCCAGAGGTGGAGAAGAGGTATTTTAACATGCTCCTGCAAAGTTATACATAAAGCATCATGTCTATCAAAACGGTGCCTGCTTATATCCTGCTTGCTATCTTAGGACCATGGCTAACTTAGTAGCGTACCACTAAAAGAATACCCAGCATCTTTAAAGGGCAGCATGAACGGCAAGTCAATAGTGAAGATATATAAAAAATAACCATGTACGTAAAAAATGGGGGGAGAGGGGTTAAAGGTGATCAGAGTATAAGCATTGTTAACTTTTGTGATATGAGTAATTTATGAAATTTGACAACAGCATTCTAACAACTTGAGATCAAGAAGCTAAACATAAGATACCTACATATAAATCAGCAAATAAAAAAAAGATGTGTTATGCAATGGTGAAATCAGTACAAAAGACACAATAAAAATGGATAATTGTTATATGTTAAAATGAAAAATATAATTGGTTAGGATTGAACCCCAGTCAAGCTGTGTTAAAGATCATACTATTTTTGACATGGTTCATGGTGGAGAGTCTAATTCCAAAATATTGAAAAAATATTGTTTAAAATTAAAATAAATCTCAACTATCTATTTGCATAGAAAAACATAAAGTTCTTCATCTTTGTTGACGCAAATAGTTGTCAATTGCAGTAAATTTGCTCAAAATCTTAATTTTTTCATGTAATCTCAGCTCTCTATCTCCTCGGCTTCTATGTGGTGTAATGTGGTCAATGCATACAAAAAATAGTTTTAATGCCAGACTTGGCATGTGCTTCATCAAAGTAAATTCTCATAGGGTAGGATAAGTAACTGTTGCATAATGTTATTAACTGCTCCTACTGTCTTTCTTATTGTCTTATTTTGGAACCCACTTATTTAAGTTTGTATACATATGTGATAATACATATACAAAATTTTGTGTTACAAGTCCTGAAGTGCCTTATTTGAACTTTTATTGATTGATCACTGCTTGTGAATTCAAATTGTTTGTCTAGAGTCACATTGTTGCAAAGTCATACTGTGCCCTGGGCACCCCACAACTTTTTGCTGACTGGTACTGGTGGTGACTGACTCTGACTGACCCTGGGCTCTGCCTAACCAGGCCCGGGGCTAGTGCTATGCTGAAAACACTAAGGGGTCGATTCCGATCTCGGTCGGAGGCGCACCCAACACTATTCGGCCGGGAAAAAAGCCAGGCGAATGCCTGTTTCCCGACCGATTCGCACATTCTTCCGAACGAGCAAGTACGATGCGCACAACTGCATAGATTCCGACCCAGTCGTACTCACCCAATCCAGGTCCTGTTCTCCGACCGAGCCGGATCCGTAAACGCAGAATCGAGTCGCACGGAAGCCAAAATGCAGCCCCGTCCGGCCGGACAAGTACGATGCGCTTTCCGTACGCGCCGAACCCGTCGCTACGCACGGCACGTCAAAGCATCCGGGAGAGGCGCACATAAGCTCCGATTCGCGCCACAACACGATCCACGGCTACGAGACGAACACGCCAGCGACGAGGACGAGGCAAAGCAAAGAGAAAGACGAACGAGACGAACCAACTATGAATCCCATCGTGCCGATCCTACCAATATTCTACATCTACTACCGGAACAGGCACGGACGCTTACGGCGCAGAAGGTAAGTCAGACACCAACCACAAAAACAAACTACACGTACCCGACATATCACACACACACAGAGGGATGCAGAAATTACTTACACCAGCAACAGCAGCACCATAGGGGCGGGATGGCCATCACCAATGCCACATATACACATAGGGGCCTGGATGCCCACCACCACTACCACCCCTACTCAGGGGTGCCAGATGCCTGTCACTACTCCCACCTCTACCCAGGGGTGCCAGATGCCTACCACTACTCCCACCCCTCCCCAGGGGTGCCAGATGCCTACCACTACTACCACCCCTCCGCAGGGGGTGCCAGATGCCTACCACTACTACCACCTCTACCCATGGGGGCTGGATGCCTGTCACTACTCCCACCTCTACCCAGGGGTGCCAGATGCCTACCACTACTCCCACCCCTCCCCAGGGGTGCCAGATGCCTACCACTACTACCACTCCTACCCAGGGGGTGCCAGATGCCTACCACTACTACCACCTCTACCCATGGGGGGCTGGATGCCTGTCACTACTACCACCTCTACCCATGGGGTGCTGGATGCCTGTCACCACAACCACCCCTACCCATGGGGGGCTGGATGCCTACCACCACTACCACCCCTACCCAGGGGGTGCCAGATGCCTACCACTACTACCACCTCTACCCATGGGGGGCTGGATGCCTACCACCACTACCACCCCTACCCAGGGGGTGCCAGATGCCTACCACTACTACCACCTCTACCCATGGGGGCTGGATGCCTGTCACTACTCCCACCTCTACCCAGGGGTGCCAGATGCCTACCACTACTACCACCTCTCCCCAGGGGGTGCCAGATGCCTACCACTACTACCACCCCTACCCAGGGGGTGCCAGATGCCTACCACTACTACCACCTCTACCCATGGGGGGCTGGATGCCTGTCACTACTACCACCTCTACCCATGGGGGCTGGATGCCTGTCACTACTACCACCTCAACCCATGGGGGCTGGATGCCTGTCACTACTCCCACCTCCACCCAGGGGTGCCAGATGCCTACCACTACTCTCACCCTCCCCAGGGGTGCCAGATGCCTACCACTACTACCACCCCTACCCAGGGGTGCCAGATGCCTACCACTACTACCACCTCTACCCATGGGGGCTGGATGCCTGTCACTACTACCACCTCTACCCATGGGGGGCTGGATGCCTGTCACTACTACCACCTCTACCCATGGGGGCTGGATGCCTTCACCACAACCACGCCGACCCGTGGGGGCTGGATGCCTACCACCACTACCACCCCTACCCATGGGGGGCTGGATGCCTGTCACCACAACCACCCCTACCCATGGGGGTAGGATGCCTACCACCACTACCACCCCTACCCAGGGGGTGCCAGATGCCTACCACTACTACCACCTCTACCCATGGGGGCTGGATGCCTGTCACTACTCCCACCTCTACCCAGGGGGTGCCAGATGCCTACCACTACTACCACCCCTCCCCAGGGGGTGCCAGATGCCTACCACTACTACCACCTCTACCCATGGGGGGCTGGATGCCTGTCACTACTACCACCTCTACGCATGGGGGCTGGATGCCTGTCACTACTACCACCCCTACCCATGGGGGCTGGATGCCTACCACTACTACCACCCCTACCCATGGGGGGCTGGATGCCTGTCACCACAACCACCCCTACCCATGGGGGGCTGGATGCCTACCACCACTACCACCCCTACCCAGGGGTGCCAGATGCCTACCACTACTACCACCTCTACCCATGGGGGGCTGGATGCCTGTCACTACTACCACCTCTACCCAGGGGTGCCAGATGCCTACCACTACTACCACCCCTCCCCAGGGGGTGCCAGATGCCTACCACTACTACCACCCCTACCCAGGGGTGCCAGATGCCTACCACTACTACCACCTCTACCCATGGGGGGCTGGATGCCTGTCACTACTACCACCTCTACCCATGGGGGCTGGATGCCTGTCACCACTACCACCCCTACCCATGGGGGGCTGGATGCCTACCACCACTACCACCCCTACCCAGGGGGTGCCAGATGCCTACCACTACCACCACCTCTACCCATGGGGGCTGGAGGCCTACCACCACTACCACCCCTACCCACGGGGTGCCAGATGCCTACCACTACTACCACCTCTACCCATGGGGGCTGGATGCCTGTCACTACTCCCACCTCTACCCAGGGGGTGCCAGATGCCTACCACTACTACCACCCCTCCCCAGGGGTGCCAGATGCCTACCACTACTACCACCCTTACCCAGGGGTGCCAGATGCCTACCACTACTACCACCCCTACCCAGGGGTGCCAGATGCCTACCACTACTACCACCTCTACCCATGGGGGGCTGGATGCCTGTCACTACTACCACCTCTACCCATGGGGGGCTGGATGCGTACCACCACTACCACCCCTACCCATGGGGGGCTGGATGCCTGTCACCACAACCACCCCTACCCATGGGTGGCTGGATGCCTACCACCACTACCACCCCTACCCAGGGGGTGCCAGATGCCTACCACTACTACTACCTCTACCCATGGGGGCTGGATGCCTGTCACTACTACCACCTCTACCCATGGGGGCTGGATGCCTGTCACCACAACCACCCCTACCCATGGGGGGCTGGATGCCTACCACCACTACCACCCCTACCCATGGGGGCTGGATGCCTGTCACCACAACCACCCCTACCCATGGGGGCTGGATGCCTACCACCACTACCACCCCTACCCAGGGGTTGCCAGATGCCTACCACTACTACCACCTCTACCCATGGGGGCTGGATGCCTGTCACTACTCCCACCTCTACCCATGGGGTGCCAGATGCCTACAACTACTACCACCCCCACTCACAGGATGGCTAATACATGACACAACAAGCACACACCAACATAAACAATGCAACATAAAGACATCCCCCCAACACCATGACAAGCGTGTGTAGACTGTGTCAAATGCCTACAACACTGAACATGACTTTGAACATACAATGTGACCCCCTATCACATGTGCCACACATAAATGTGTGTGGCCCCCACAATGCAAGCAGACCATGACCACTGTGGCAATGGGGTCCAACCCCCATCATCACAGTGACCAAAATGTAAGTGTGGGGCCCATAGCTGAAGCACATCTTGAACATTGTGGCAATGGGGTTCAAACCCCCATCATCACAGTGACCAAAATGTAAGTGTGGGGCCCATAGCTGAAGCACATCTTGAACATTGTGGCAATGGGGTTCAAACCCCCATCATCACAGTGACCAAAATGTAAGTGTGGGGCCCATAGCTGAAGCACATCTTGAACATTGTGGCAATGGGGTACAAACCCCCATCATCACAGTGACCAAAAGGTAAGTGTGGGGCCCATAGCTGAAGCACATCTTGAACATTGTGGCAATGGGGTCCAAACCCCCATCATCACAGTGACCAAAAGGTAAGTGTGGGGCCCATAGCTGAAGCACATCTTGAACATTGTGGCAATGGGGTCCAAACCCCCATCATCACAGTGACCAAAATGTAAGTGTGGGGCCCATAGCTGAAGCACATCCTGAACATTGTGGCAATGGGGTTCAAACCCCCATCATCACAGTGACCAAAAGGTAAGTGTGGGGCCCATAGCTGAAGCACATCTTGAACATTGTGGCAATGGGGTCCAAACCCCCATCATCACAGTGACCAAAAGGTAAGTGTGGGGCCCATAGCTGAAGCACATCTTGAACATTGTGGCAATGGGGTTCAAACCCCCATCATCACAGTGACCAAAATGTAAGTGTTGACATTGAAAAAGCTGCAACTGCCAAACTGCATGGATGATTCCTGGTCACAGAACAACAAACACATCAGTGGCAAAGTAGTGCTTGTGTCCCATAGCAACATAGATTGGGGGAGGCAAACACTGCAGTGCAAATAAGACATACCTTTGGCCATGTGCAGACAAACATCACCCATGGGGGCTGACACTGTCAACATTCATCAATGACACAATGACAGAAGTGACCATGATAATGCAGACCCACATATTTGCACCAATGGGCACACAAATGCAGATACCCTGTGGAGACTGTAGATGTGAGGTGAACAGATACCATACCATGGCAGCAATGGGACACACAAACAATGATCATTGTGCTGACTGATGACCTAGGAGTCCCAGGGACAGCAGGGGAAACCCACCAAACAACATACAGCCAATGGCACACTAAAGACATGCCAATGCAGTGGTGCAGATGCACAAACACAAACAGGCAGACCCACACTGCACATCAAACACAACAGGTGAGGGGGGTGCCAGTGTCCCCAGGCAACCACACAACACATGATGAGGCCTGAATACCAATTACACAGATGTGCATACAGTGCCACACAAAGGTAACTCATGGATCCAAATCCCCTATGTGGGCAATCAGGCATTGTTAGATGAGAGGGAGCACAAATCACACATGTCACACAAGCATGTAGGAACAGCAACTGACACAGCAAGACACAGAGACACCACAGCACTACCCCCAGGGTCCCCACAATGTGGTGACCCTGGGCTGCATTACAATCCCACTGTGATGACAAAGCTAGATGTCGTTCACACTGTGAACCACAGTCATGTGTCCTGAGCAACAAACTACCATCACACCTACACAAGCACAAATCAATCAGCACGGCCAGTAAGCCAAGGCCAACATGGAGGCAGGGGTCTAGCCGTGCAACAACTCTCATCTGCACACACTCAACACCACACACCTCGACCTCCAACAATGTGCAGCAGTGAAGCTCACATGCACTGGTGACATTGCACATGCACCCATGACAATCCCATGGGTGGTGGTGGGAACCAAGGTGCAGAAACACATCACACATGGCCACTCAACAAGACTCTTGAATGTCTGACACACTGCACACTACGCTGTACATGGACATGACGGCAATACCACACCAACCAATGGGATCCCAGCCACAGTCCCACACCAATGAAGAAGCCAAGGTCACCCACAAAGAACACACATAGACAACTACCAACATTGCAGCCCTGACCCTGAGGAGTGCCAGCAGTCACACACACAACGTGTCACAATCACTGAAAGCTAACACAAACTGGAAATCACATGACAGGTGTAAACAACAAGTGCCAAGGGGAATCCTGACTGTGACCCATCTGCGTCTGCCCACAAACTCAGCCCTCACAGCCAACACACCTATGGGTGACACCCTGATGACCAGTAATGTGCCATGCACCCACATCACAGAGAACCCAGGGAGAAGACTTTGGGGGAACATAGGTCAACTCAGCAAGCATCACAAACAGGAACACCACTAGGGATCCCAGCATGCACAGCAAAATGGAAGTGAACACACAGACATGCTCATACAACACACACCTTGGGCGCAGGCGATGTCACAGGAGTACACACTGCCATGAGGGGACTCCACTCCTGTGTGAGGAAAGCTGTGCCATATGTTGCCTCAGTAGGGCTCCATCATGTCAGCAGAACACTTGGTCACACAGTCAACAATTTGCACCAAATGAAGGCTCCCGTCACATCAGCCTGGTCATGGGAGTGTCAACGAAATCATCAGCACAGATCCAACACACATGTATAGCAAGTTGCACTGACAACACAGATGAGTCCTTCCCCATTGATGCCCAAACCTGCATGTCCAGTGGAGATGGCCACACGGTCAGGGAAGTAGAATAATTGAACAATGGCAAGCACAACAGATGTGCAGGGGTGGAAGCCACAGATGTGACATTGCTAATGTAAGTAGGAAATCCCATTGCCAAATATTGAAAACATGACACCCTCAGATGCTGCTAAGGATGACATGGATACACCACAGGATAGGACACATTCCCCCTGGACCACATGGGTTCCTGAACAGTAACACTTCATTTTCATGAGACCAAATATCACCATCACTGCAGCAAGGGCATGGTTAGCATCATCAACATCATGTACATCAGAAGCAAAAGCACTAGAGAACAGAAAGTTGCTTTATTCAGCATATGTGGGTTCAAAAGTTGAAGTCCAGTAAAAAGAAACAAAGGCCAATGGCCAGTCCATCCTGAAAGTCAAAACAGGGTGACAGTGGCAGATGTCACCCTACGCATGCCTGCACTGATAAAAACCAGGGACAATCCCCTCGGAGGGGTATACGGGGGGCAGGCCAGGCACCGCAGGGACAGGATCAGGGCTCACCAGAAGGAGGCAGGGAAGGGGTGGTGGGTGCTGAAGAGCCACTGACAACTGCAGTGGAGGTGTCTGACATGGTGTGTGCCGGCACAACTGGGGGCATGACTCTGATGGTGTGGGTGCCGGCACGACTGCAGTGGACCGTGCAGATGGAGTGGACAGGTTCCCCACTGCAGTGCCCAAGTCAGACAGGGTGGTAGTGGACTCCACTGCAGTGCCTACCTCCAGGGGAGGAGAATGGGGATCAGGTAAGGTGGGCAGGACAGAGGGGAGGACACCGTCTCCACACCAGTGGCACAGACAAGCGCAGCGGGGGTGTGGGGCCGGAAGAGCAAGTGGCAGGGGAGAAGGCCGGATCTTTTTGGGGATGGTGTATCTGTGGGTGGGGGAACCTGGGGCAGGGTGTGGTGGGGGCACCTGTGGAGTGGGGGCCTGAGGGATGGAGGAAGGAGACTTGGTGCCTGAGCTGCAGGGCGGCGGCGGGGTCTTGCTCTTCCGGGTCCGGGGGACTTGCGGATGGGGGCGTCAGTCGGTCTGCGCCTGGGGAGAGGGTGTCCGGGGGCGAGGGGCACTCCGCTCCGTGTGGGTGGGCTTCCTCTTCCCCTGAATGCTGGATCAGCTGGATCGGAGGGGAAGAGGCCGAGGTCACTGAGGAAGAGCCGCTGTGTCTTTGGGGTTGCAGGTGAGGCAAGGGAGGGGGCTTTGGAGGGAGAGGCAACTGAGGACTGCGCAGTGCTCGTGGATGCATGTGTGTGTGCCTGGGCCCCATCCCCTGTGAGTGTGGTTTCAGTCCCCTGACTGTGCGTGCGTGTGCGTCTTGTTTGTGGTGTGTGTGTCTGTGTGCTGCTCGTGTCTGTGCTGGTGTGTGCCTGTGCCGGTGTGTGTGTGCTTGGGACAGGTAAGGTGCTGGGGAGTGTGGATGGGGCAGAGGCAGGAGGGGTGAGGACTGTTGGAGGAGGGACACTGCTGCCGTCAGGGAGGAGTCCATGGACCTATTGCCCCTCTGTAGGGCAGACATGCCCGATGAGATGCCCTCCATGAACGACACCAGCTGAGTCAACAGAGTGGTGTGTGCATGGAGGACACTCAGCATCGCTGTCTGCCCTACATGGAGCTGGCGAAGGAGGTACACAGACTCCTCACTCAGGGCAGCAGGGGACACAGGGGCAGGGGTGCGGTGCCTGGCCCGAAGGAGACACGCTCCCGAACATGGGAGCCTCCATGGACCTCGGGAATGGGAGCCGATGGGAGGGCGGTGGTGGTGGTGGTGGCGGGGACAGCAACACTAGCTGGGGTGTGGTGGCTGCTGACACCCGCATCCACAAGGGAGTCATCCTCCGAGCTGCTGTGGTCCTCAGCTGAGGTGGATGGTGCTGAGGACTCCTCGGTGTGGCTCCCTCGCCCTCCGTGCCACTGGGTCCCTCCGACCACTCCTCGGCTGCTGACCCAGTCTGGCTCTGCGGCTCCTCCTGGTCCGTGGAGCTGTCCCCTCCTGTGGCTGTGGATGTATCTGCAAACAATAGGGAAACAGACAGACATCAGTCACCTGCACCGAACGCACACACCACAGTAAGTACAGCACATTACAGAGCAAGCCCTGGCATCCTTAGTTGAACATTGCCAAAAGTGCCCAAACAGAATAGGAGTAGCCAATTGTCAGTCTGATGGTCAACCATGGCACTCACATCCCTCCTGGCCTTGCACCCATCTGTCTGGTGTCTGTTGGATGGCAATACCCCAGTGTGGACACATGCACCACCTACACAGTAGTTGGACAGTGCAGAAAACACGGTGAAGCATGTGAACATGCACACATCACAACTCTTGCCACTGAGTCAGTACAGGTGTCCGGATGAAAGGGATGCCCAGAGTCAAATATGAAATGCATGTGATGCATACCAGCGACAGACACCATGATGCACCCATGTCCTGATAGCCATTGCCACAATGGTGTGCATGTAGCACATGTCACTCCCCTGCAGGATCACTCATAGGAAGTTACATGCCATGGCACAGGCATGCCTGCTAAGTCATACATCACTGTCTCCAGTCACATGGGCAGGGCAGCCAGACAACAACAGTCTGCACTGTGTCACAATAGTAGGTCATGGGGAATGCAAGTCCTGGAGCTGAACAAGTGCACATGTACATCCCCCACACACCACATCATCTGAACCCTTATCTGTCCAGGTCATACCGATTGGACATATGGGAGACCTGTAACACAACCCTCTGAACCTGAGCACCTCACAATCTGCTGTGAATGGGAAACAGCTGCCTGAACTTCACATTCGCATACCCCAGTCTGCACGGTCAGGTGATCAAACACCTATGTGTCACCCAAGTATCGTCTCCTATGGTCACATCTCCGGTGGCATGCTGAGCCCCAACCGAGAAACACCCCAGCAGTCATGACAACGAAGCCACAGCACACTGACACAGAGGCAGACACCTGAGGGGACATATCACTGAGCACAACGTGTCAGCTGATACACGGGAGTGGGAGTACAGAGTGTATTGTATGGCCTGGAGTAGGCATGACTGTCCTGCCCCACATGAATGAGGGATGAGCCCTGGACAGTAGGCAGCTGGCTAAGTATGTGTGACACACGTAATATACACACTCCTGGGGCGCCAAGCATTGTTCCCACCCGCAGCATGGGTGTGTGCCAGATACCCCAGGCACATGTGGTGGATCAGCTCAGCAATTGGACCACATATCAAAGTAACACGCAGATTACATGTCAGAACACAGGCATTGTGTAAGCAAAGGACCCACCCATGATGCCCACCACAGAGTTAGGGGAACAGATGCTGTCCCCCACCTTGAGTCAAGCAAACTGCAAGGACACAGTACCCAAGTGACACAATTCCCTGACTGCAAGGGCCACACCTGGGTATCAGATGAGGAGTGGGCAGTGCACAATCGAGGACATGGGTCCTGGACCACATGACTGATGTACTGTGGAAGTTTAACCAGGCCAGAGGAGGGCACATAGCATGGCAGACAAAGTTCACAATGCAGTCATGGACTCACCCCCTCCTTGCTGCTCTCTAGCCTTCAGCTGCCCATCCAGATCAGGGAAGACCACCGCCAGGATCCTGAGCATGTAGGGGTCAGGGTCCGGTGTCCGCCCCTCCTGCGAGGAGGCGACAGCTTCAGCTGGACCCGTGCGATCCTCCGGGTCCAGCCCCGAAGGTCCTGCCACCTCTTCTGGCAGTTGCGGATCCGGCGCTTGTAGTCCCCCACGGATCTCACTGCCCGGACGATGGTCAGCCATATCTTCTGCTTCTGGTGGGCATCAACCTGTGAGGATGACAAAGTGAGAATGCCATTACTACACATGCAACATATCTGTGCATTACACAGTTGGATATACATGTCTCAATCACAGGGGCACATGATGTACACAGGCAGTGCAACGATGGCTATGGACAGTATGCCAGCAGTTACTACATGGTATCATTGCCTGGGAAGTAAAACCTTGTTTAAATGCACTGTCACTGCACTATACCTGTTCAGTGCATGTAACTACACACTATGGGGGTGACAACTACTCAGTGAGCCTGCTAGCCAGTGGCGTGCAGACTGTTAGCCTTGCTAGTCAGACAACATGCACATTTAGTAAGGCAGTGGACAGCACACTCACCTGCTCCCCTGCTTTCCCATACAGCTTGCTGTACTGTGGAAGGAGGCTGTCCAGCAGGGCCTGGTTCTCCTCAGTGCTGAAGGCTGGGGCTCTCTCCACAGTACGTGCCATTGCAGGGTCCAGAGGGTGCAGATACAGCAGCAGTGGTGGTGGCAGATGTCGTCTTGGAGCATGTAGTGCAGGCAAGTGAGCTCTCAGGGGAACAGCCAGCATTATATGTGTGCTGCAGAGGCAGATACTGTCCCATGTGTCCAAAGTGATAGGTCCAAGTCTTTAGCATCTTCTGAATCTGGCCAATCCATGGAATTGCACCATTTACACACGCCCACAGCATCCTTCAAAAGTTCAACTTCATGACACCCATGAATTTGCAACATTGTTGTGGGTGACCAACTGAATTTCCAGCATCAGACTCGTTCAAGATTTGAAAACGCGTCCGTTGCCAGGCCAGGCCATAGCCAATGGGTGCGCACCGATCGGTCCATTGCTGTTCAACGTGTACCGGGGATACAACGCGTACCCGCTCACATTGAATGCAATGGGCCGGCCGGGCACACCGATCGGTCCATTGCTGTTCAACGCGTACCCAGGATACAACGCGTACCCGCTCACATTGAATGCAATGGGCCGGCCGGGCACACCGATCAGTCCATTGCTGTTCAACGCGTACCCGGGATACAACGCGTACCCGCTCACATTGCATGCAATGGGCCGGCCGGGCACACCGATCGGTCCATTGCTGTTCAACGCGTATTGCGGATACAACGCGTACCCGCTCACATTGAATGCAATGGCCAATGTGTGCGCACCGATCGGTCCATTGCTGTTCAACGCGTACCGGGATACAACGCGTACCCGCTCACATTGAATGCAATGGGCCGGCCGGGCACACCGATCGGTCCATTGCTGTTCAATGCGTACCCGGGATACAACACGTACCCGCTCACATTGAATGCAATGGGCCGGCCGGGCACACTGATCGGTCCATTGCTGTTCAACGCGTATTGCGGATACAACGCGTACTCGCTCACATTGAATGCAATGGCCAATGTGTGCGCACCGATCGGTCCATTGCTGTTCAACGCGTGCCCGGGATACAACGCGTACCAGCTACATTGAATGCAATGGGCCGGCCGGGCACACCGATCGGTCCATTGCTGTTCAACGCGTATTGCGGATACAACGCTGCACCGCTCACATTGAATGCAATGGCCAATGTGTGCGCACCGATCGGTCCATTGCTGTTCAACGCGTACCGGGATACAACGCGTGCACGCTCACATTGAATGCAATGGGCCGGCCGGGCACACCGATCGGTCCATTGCTGTTCAACGCGTATTGCGGATACAACGCGTACCCGCTCACATTGAATGCAATGGCCAATGTGTGCGCACCGATCGGTCCATTGCTGTCCAACGCGTATTGCCAATACAACGCGTACCCGCTCACATTGAATGCAATGGCCAATGTGTGCGCACCGATCGGTCCATTGCTGTCCAACGCGTATTGCCAATACAACGCGTACCCGCTCACATTGAATGCAATGGGTCGGCCGGGCACACCGATCGGTCCATTGCTGTTCAACGCGTACCCGCTCACATTGAATGCAATGGGCCGGCCGGGCACACCGATCGGTCCATTGCAGTTCAACGCGTATTGCGGATACAACGCGTACCCGCTCACATTGAATGCAATGGCCAATGTGTGCGCACCGATCAGTCCATTGCTGTTCAACGCATGCACTGGGATACAACGCGTACCCGCTCACATTGAATGCAATGGGCCTGTCGGGCACACCGATCGGTCCATTGCTGTTCAACGCGTATTGCTGGATACAACACGTACCGCTCACATTGAATGCAATGGCCAATGTGTGCGCACCGATCGGTCCATTGCTGTCCAACGCGTGTTGCGAATACAACGCGTACCGCTCACATTGAATGCAATGGCCAGTGTGTGCGCACCGATCGGTCCATTGCTGTTCAACGCGTACCCAGGATACAACGCGTACCGCTCACATTGAATGCAATGGGCGGCCGGGAAAGCGACCTTAACAACGCGGTCAAAACACCGCAGTACATTTAGATCGCTGCTTTTGCAGCGCCACATTGAATGCAATGGCCAGTGATGTGCGCACCGATCGGTCCATTGCTGTCCAACGCGTATTGCCAATACAACGCTTACCCGCTCACATTGAATGCAATGGCCAATGTGCGCACCGATCGGTCCATTGCTGTCCAACGCATATTGCCAATACAACGCGTACCCGCTCACATTGAATGCAATGGGCCGGCCGGGCACACCGATCGGTCCATTGCTGTTCAACGCGTACCCGGGATACAACGCGTACTCGCTCACATGGAATGCAATGGGCCGGCCGGGCACACCGATCGGTCCATTGCTGTTCAATGCGTATTGTGGATACAACGCGTACCTGCTCACATTGAATGCAATGGCCAGTAGTGCAGCACCGATCGGTCCATTGCTGTTCAACGCGTACCCGGGATACAACGCGTACCCGCTCACATTGAATGCAATGGGCCTGTCGGGCACACCGATCGGTCCATTGCTGTTCAACGCGTATTGCGGATACAACACGTACCCGCTCACATTGAATGCAATGGCCAATGTGTGCGCACCGATCGGTCCATTGCTGTCCAACGCGTATTGCGAATACAACGCGTACCAGCTCACATTGAATGCAATGGCCAATGTGTGCGCACCGATCGGTCCATTGCTGTCCAACGCGTGTTGCGAATACAACGCGTACCGCTCACAGTGAATGCAATGGCCAATGTGTGCACACCGATCGGTCCATTGCTGTTCAACGCGTACCGGGATACAACGCGTACCGCTCACATTGAATGCAATGGGCCGGCCGGGCACACCGATCGGTCCATTGCTGTTCCACGTCAGTATGCGGATACAACGCGCGTACCGCTCACATTGATTGCAATGGCCAATGTGTGCGCACCGATCGATCCATTGCTGTCCAACGCGTATTGCCAATACAACGCGTACCGCTCACATTGAATGCAATGGCCAATGTGTGCGCACCGATCGGTCCATTGCTGTCCAACGCGTATTGCCAATACAACGCGTGCACCGCTCACATTGAATGCAATGGGTCGGCCGGGCACACCGATCGGTCCATTGCTGTTCAACGCGTACCCAGGATACAACGCGTACCCGCTCACATTGAATGCAATGGGCCGGCCGGGCACACCGATCGGTCCATTGCAGTTCAACGCGTATTGCGGATACAACGCGTACCGCTCACATTGAATGCAATGGTCAATGTGTGCGACCGATCGAGTCCATTGCTGTTCAACGCGTACCGGGATACAACGCGTGCCCGCTCACATTGAATGCAATGGGCCTGTCGGGCACACCGATCGGTCCATTGCTGTTCAACGGCGTATTCGCGGATACAACACGTACCCGCTCACATTGAATGCAATGGCCAATGTGTGCGCACCGATCGGTCCATTGCTGTCCAACGCGTATTGCGAATACAACGCTGTACCCGCTCACATTGAATGCAATGGCCAGTAATGTGCGCACCGATCGGTCCATTGCTGTTCAACGCGTACCCGGGATACAACGCGTACCCGCTCACATTGAATGCAATGGGCCGGCCGGGGGAAACGACCTTAACAACGCGGTCAAAACACCGCAGTACATTTAGATCGCTGCTTTTACAACGCTCACATTGAATGCAATGGCCAATGTGTGCGCACCGATCGGTCCATTGCTGTCCAACGCGTATTGCCAATACAACGCTTACCCGCTCACATTGAATGCAATGGCCAATGTGCGCACCGATCGGTCCATTGCTGTCCAACGCATATTGCCAATACAACGCGTACCCGCTCACATTGATGCAATGGGCCGGCCGGGCACACCGATCGGTCCATTGCTGTTCAACGCGTACCCGGGATACAACGCGTACTCGCTCACATGGAATGCAATGGGCCGGCCGGGCACACCGATCGGTCCATTGCTGTTCAACGCGTATTGTGGATACAACGCGTACCTGCTCACATTGAATGCAATGGCCAATGTGTGCGCACCGATCGGTCCATTGCTGTTCAACGCGTACCCGGGATACAACGCGTACCCGCTCACATTGAATGCAATGGGCCTGTCGGGCACACCGATCGGTCCATTGCTGTTCAACGCGTATTGCGGATACAACGCGTACCCGCTCACATTGAATGCAATGGCCAATGTGTGCGCACCGATCGGTCCATTGCTGTCCAACGCGTATTGCCAATACAACGCGCACCGCTCACATTGAATGCAATGGCCAATGTGTGCGCACCGATCGGTCCATTGCTGTCCAACGCGTATTGCGAATACAACGCGTACCGCTCACATTGAATGCAATGGCCAATGTGTGCACACCGATCGGTCCATTGCTGTTCAACGCGTACCAGGATACAACGCTGCACCGCCACATTGAATGCAATGGGCCGGCCGGGGAAACGACCTTAACAACGCGGTCAAAACACCGCAGTACATTTAGATCGCTGCTTTACAGCGCAAGTCGTTACCACGACTTGCACTGGAGGGCGCTCTAGACTAAGGAATGGTGTGATTTACTATTCCAACACCTTCCCTACTGTACGTAGGCTGGAGTTGGAATAGTAAATCATACTATTCCTAAGTCCAGCGCCCTACAGCGCAAGTCGTGGTAACGACTTGCGTTGTAAAGAAAGCGATGTAATGTACCGCGATCTAATTGATCGCGTTGTTACATCATACATCCCCGGCTGGGCACACCGATCGGTCCATTGCTGTTCAACGCGTATTGCGGATACAACGCGTACCCGCTCACATTGAATGCAATGGCCAATGTGTGCGCACCGATCGGTCCATTGCTGTCCAACGCGTATTGCGAATACAACGCGTACCCGCTCACATTGAATGCAATGGCCAATGTGTGCGCACCGATCGGTCCATTGCTGTCCAACCCGTATTGCGAATACAATGCGTACCCGCTCACATTGAATGCAATGGCCAATGTGTGCGCACCGATCGGTCCATTGCTGTCCAACGCGTATTGCGAATACAACGCGTACCCGCTCACATTGAATGCAATGGCCAATGTGTGCGCACCGATCGGTCCATTGCTGTCCAACGCGTCCCTGTACAAGTCACTGGCATATGTCACCATGCCTGTCACAGGTGAATATATGCCAGCAACATATACTTCCCAGGGAGTGAGGGGCACACCTACAACACCACACCCTGTCCACACTGTATCCTGAGGCATGTAAGGCTGCATTACCTATTCCGTGTATGGGGGTGAACATGTTGTTCTGTGGGTGTCACTTGGGGGCAGCCACTCCCAGGCTGTGCACGTGTTCATGGGTCAGAATCCTTGGTGTTTCATGTACATGACCACTGTGATGTGCAACTGTTCATTTCTGTGCATGTGGCATGGTCACATTTCACGGTGGTGTATGTGTATGTCATGTCACATACCCCCTGAGTCCCATGTGTGACGGTATGTACGTCCCAGGGTGACCCATTGCCACAATAGTGATGGTCCTCCAGTCTGTGTGCATGTTGTGTTTACAATGTCTCTGATTCCATGTGCACAATGGGAGACAGTCTCCACATCCACGTTGTTTGTGCATGGACTTTGATGTTGTACGTGTGTGTGTCACAGACGTCCATGTCTGTCTTGCAGAGGCAACAGGGACCACTACCTGTGGGGGTCATGGTTGTTTTGCTGTGGTGTATTCATGATATACCATGTCATGCCAGTGTCCATGTGGCAATACAGGGTCCCTGGGAATCTACCTGTCGTTGAGCTGTGATGCCTGGGGCACATCTGTCCTCACATGTCACTGTGGGGTGTGTTTGGAACGTGGCAGCAGGAGATGGGAACTGTGACACTGCCTTATGACATCCCATGGCACAACCTGGGACTTGTTGATGCCACTTGTTGAACTGTGATGTTAGATGTTGGCCATGTATGTGCCATACATGTCCTTACGGAACTGCACACATCATGTACTTGTGCCTCATAATGATGTATCATGTGATATTGAGTATGGTCAATGCCACATATGTGGGGTGACTGACAATCTTTCTTTCTTCACCTATGCACTGCAGGGCACCAGCTGTCCATAGACCATTCCCTGACCTTGCAACCATGGTGGAGACGGGACTGCATCCGACGGTACCGCTTCACCAGGCCGCTGATTGAGGTATTGACGGTGCGGTTGGCCCCACATTTGCAAGCTGGCCGGACATACCCTACAGCGCTGACCCCAAGGTGAAGGTGATGGCAGCCCTACACTTCTTTGCCACCGGTACCTTTCAACACACTGTGGCGACTGCTGGTGGGATGTCACAGACCATGTTCAGCCGTGTGCTCCGCGATGTTTTGGAGGCTATGTTGATTTACCTGAACCAGTACATCTATTTCCCTAGACTCCAACAACTCACTGACGTGAAGAGTGACTTCTATGCCCTGGGGAGGATGCTGCATGTCATTGGCTCCATTGATGGGACACATGTTGCTTTGGTACCACCACAGGCCCAAGAGCAGGCATACAGGCACCGCAAACACTACCACTCGGTCAATGCACTGGTGGTATGTCTTGCAGATATGAGCATCTCACAAGTCTGTGCCCATTTACCCGGTTCTGCACACGATGCCTACGTGATGAGGAGTAGTCGCATCCCGAGGATGATGTCACAGATGCGGAACCAGCGTGCCTGGCTTGTTGGTGTGTACTGACTTAGTACCATTGTGTGTGTTCTGCAATGTAGTGTTCCACCCTCTTTTCCAACTCAGCTAATGTGCAATTGTCTGTATGTAGGTGACTCCGGATACCCCAACATGCCGTGGTTGCTGACGCCCCTCAGGAACCCTGTGACACCAGGCCAGATGCGCTACAATGAGGCACATGGTCGGACCAGGAGAGTGATTGAGCGGACATTTGGTCTCCTGAAGAGCCGCTTCCGCTGCCTGGACAAGACAGGAGGGGCCTTCCCATATGCCCCAGCAAAGGTGTGCAAGATTGTCATCGTCTGCTGCATGCTACACAACCTGGCAGTGCGGAAGGAGTTGCCTCTCATCCTGGATGACGATGACCAACATCCGCCACCTGTGGAGGATCCTGGCCTGGACCACGATGCCAGTGATGATGATGATGATGTCCGCACACAGCTCATCACCAACTTCTTCAGCTGAATGTGAGTATCCAGAGATGTCATGTCAATGATGTGAGTATGCATGATATGTGTTGGTGGTGCTCTGGTGCTGTTTTGAGTGTGTCCATGTGCTACATGACTGTATGCGTGTAGCGATGTGTCCTTACAGGTAGTCTGTACTCCCCAACAGTGTTGACATGCTAACTTGGTTCTGGGTGGGTATCTTGTGACATGTATTGGGCATGAGTATTGCAGTTCTGTCCCGTTCTTCAGTGCTTTTGACTGTGTTTCATTTCTGTCCTTCACAGGGTACTTTCAGAGTGGTTTGGTCAACTGTGATCCCCGACACCATGATTCGACTTCCAGGGTGGTAGCTGTTGTGTCCCTACAGGTGATGTGCGCCACACCCATGGACTTCCTTCCTTCTACACTTGTTGACTGTGTGCCCGCTGCCAGGTGGGATTGCCTTGCATCTGTGGTGGTTACAACATGTTGCAAATGTGTAATAAACCTGTGCTTCACTTTGTGATGTGCGTTGTCTGTGGTCACACATCTGACTGACATTTGCTTACTGCACCAGTGGGCTAGTTGACAGAGACTGTGAATAGGTGTTGTGTCTGTGCATTGCACCGTATTTCCTGGCAACATCAGTGTAGGCGATGAGTCAGATGGGCTAGGTGTGTATATGTTGTGTAGCCCTGGTGGTGTGTCTCCCTCATATGTGTCACGTTGCCATGACTCACATGCCTGTGTTGTACTTGCTGTAGCAGTTAGCATGCACAGTGTAATTTCGCAGGTCATCATCTCCTTGACAGGAACCATGTTGGAATCACAACAGAGGCAGGTATGGTGTATTAGTGTGTTTATTGTCATACATGTGTGTGTATAGTGCACAAGATGGTGGGTGCTGTACATTTTGATTGCAATCCAAAGTTCCTAGATGAATTGGAAGTCCTGGTAGCAGATATGTCCAGAATAAAGTCCACAGTCATCTGATACATTGGTCCAACTTGTACTCCCCATGTCATGTGGGGGAGTTGTGTTGCAGTCAACAGGGTGAACAGTTAGCGCACAAAGGTGATTATCCAGAACAGGTTTTGGCTTCCTGGGGGTTGCACATGGCCATCGGCCTCTCACTTGCCCCTCCTCGGACGACCCCTCTTCTTTGGGGGGGGGACCCTCAAGTGCAGGCTGCTGCGGTGCAGGGGACTCTCCGCCAGAGTCATCCTCCCTCCCTGTGGCAGGTGCAGTTGTTTCAGCACCAGATGTTGTGGGCACACAGGGAGGTGTTGACTGGTTGCTGCTCATCTGGCGGAGGCATTGTAATATGTCCCTATGCACCGCCGTCATCTCTTGCAGTGTCTCCCACTTGGACTCCACGCGGGACATGTGCGAGTCCAAGCGGGCATGATGGGCAGCCTGCTGCTGTTTAATGTCCCTGAGGAGCCCCACTACCTGGCTGAGCTCTCCGGTGCTGGACTGGTACGCATCGGCTATGCGTACCAGTTGTGGGTCATCATGCAGTCCAGACCCCTCTGCGATCAGTGACCTATGTCTCCCACCCCTCCCACCACCCCTGGCGACACGTGCAGTACCTGAGGTGGCACGCATAGGTGACCCTGGGCCCCCTTGGGGGTTGTTGGTGGTGTTGGTGTCCATAGCCATTGTAGACTGTCTCCTTCGGCGCCTTGGTTCTCTGATTTACTTAGAGTTGAAAAGAGGAGGTGCAAAAGACTTGAACGCTTGTGGAGAATTAATTATTGCGACTTAGCTAAAGCAATCTACAAAAATGCGCTGAAAGACTTTCATAAATCGCAAAAAATAGCCAGAAGAAATTTTATTGTTTCAAGTATCCACAAGGCAGATAATTCCAGCAAAGAGGTGTTTAAGGTAGTACAGACCTTCTTTAAGCCAAAAGCAATAGAGACTGAAGTGCAACCATCTTTAGCCTTGTGTGAAGATATCTCTAGCTTCTTTGATAATAAAATTTTAAAGGTCTACGACTCCTTTTCAGCACCCATGGTAACAGAGAAACTGGACACACCTCTGGAAGCAGTGGAGGTTCCTCTGTTTACAAATTTTCTACCTATTTCTCATCAGGATGCACTGGCTGAAATCCAAAAGTGTAGATCTGGTGCCCCAGATGATCCTTGCCCTCCTAAACTTTGGAAAATATTGTCTCTTTCTCTCTCTGGTGTGCTAGTTCATATCTGGAACGTATCTCTTGGAACTGGCATTTTTCCCGACAAATGGAAACACGCTACCCTTCTCCCTCTGAGAAAGAAAGCTAATGGTGACCCAGGAGATCTTAACAATCTTAGGCCAATCTCCTTACTACCTGCTCCAGGTAAAATGTTAGAGAAGTTGGTCCAGCGGCAACTGACCTATTTTGTCGAGAGTAATGCCGCCCTGCATGATACACAATCTGGTTTTCGGGCAGGCTACAGCACGGAGACTGCTCTCCTGGAGGTGGCCGAGTCGGTGAGATGGTCGTTAGATTCAGGGGCTTCAGTGGTACTGGTGCTCCTGGATCTGTCTGCAGCTTTCGACACCGTCGACCACACCATGTTGGTGCAGAGACTGCAAGACATAGGTTTTGGGGGGATGGTCTTGTCCTGGTTGAAATCATACTTAAGCGGCCGTACTCAAAGAGTCGCTTTACAACCATTTGAATCAAAACCTAAAGCCCTATGGTGTGGCATCCCTCAAGGCTCCGCATTGAGTCCTTTACTCTTTAATCTGTACCTAGCCCCTCTTTTCTCTCTGATTGCCAACTGGGGGGTGAAGGCAATCTCCTATGCTGACGACACCCAGCTGGTTTTCCCTTTTCAGGAGCAAACGACAGAGGCTTTTATGAATTTTAAAGGCTGCTTGAGAGACATTGCCATTTGGATGAATACTAACAAACTAAAACTCAACGCGGGAAAAACTGAGGTGCTGTTTTTCGGCAACGGCCCTGTGCCTGCTTCAGATCTGTGGTGGCCAGTAGAAATGGGCCCTCCGCCTTCGCCTAGTACAAGTATTAAAAATCTAGGGGTGAGATGGGAGGCGGATCTCTCCTTCTTGGCCCAAATCCAACAGGTCACCGCTTCATGTTTTAGTAAAATGAGAAATCTTCGTAAATTTCTACATTTTATGCCAGAAGATTGCCGTAAGGCCGTAGTCCATGCCACAGTGACATCCAGGCTGGATTACGCAAACGGCCTATATCTCGGTCTGCCTAAATATTCGATTAGACGTTTGCAGATGGTGCAGAATGCGGCTGCAAGACTAATTAGACGCATTCCATTTCGACATCATGTCTCTCCGCATTTACAGGAACTACACTGGCTTCCGGTAGCCAAAAGAATTGAATTTAAGGCCTTGACGCTGGCCTATCGGGCTCTTCAGGGAAGATGCCCTAGCTATCTTAGACAAAGACTTGGCCGGTATAAGCAAGATCGCTCCCTGCGGTCAAATTCTCAGAACTTGCTCATCGCTCCTCGCTTTGTGAAAGCTCGTCTGGGCGGTAGGGCGCTCTCAGTTAGAACGGCTAAATTGTGGAATGCCCTACCAGGGTTTCTCCGCCAAGCTGACACTGAGACTAGTTTTAGAAAAGCGCTGAAGACATGGCTTTTCAGCAATTAATCAGGCCTGACTTCTGAGCCTAAACTTTGTGCACGCGTTGCTTGCTGCTTGCTGCTTAGCGCCGGGACACCTCTGTTTGAGGTAGGTGTTCGCGCTATATAAATTTAAGTATTATTATTATTATTATTATTATAGCCCCACGTTGGTCCAGGGTCCCTGTGCTGGTGGTGGTGGTGCTCCTTGGTCTGTCCGTGTCAGCAGGGGTGGTATGTGTGTTGACAGTCGTTGGAGGGGTGGGTGCAGGGGGTGCAGCTGGTGGTCCTGCTGGTGCTGCATGATGACTTGCTCCGGAGGTGCCAGGTAGGTCTTCGTCATCCGAGGAGGGCAGAGGCTGTTCCACACCAGTGAGCTCCATTTCCCCTTGAGCCTGGGACAGGGACTCCTCAGCGTCTGCTGCTGTGTCCCCATCATCACCTGTTTTTGGGAGACACACACAATGTATGTTATGTTTCTGCAGGCATGAATGGTTGACACACATGACAGTTGTGACTGTACCTCTGGATGCGGGCCTGTACATTGCATTGTCCTAAGTTGTCACAGTCAGAGGTTGATATTGGTGTAGCACATTGTCCTGCATACTTTGGGCATTTCTATATGAATGTTGGGGTGTGTACATGGTCTGCATTGGTTGTATTTGGTTGACATCCGGCCCTCCTTCCCACCCAGCCAGATATTCCACCATGGAACGTGCTTCCATTGCAGGGAGTGCAAGTTGTCTTTCAGGATGTCAGTCAGTGGTGTCCTGCTGTTGGTTGGTGCACAATTGCCAGCAGGGCCTTGTGCTCCCACAGCAGTACCCAGTGTCAGCCATCTTGTCAGTTCTTTTCCACTCCCTGTGATGTGCGCATGGTTCAGGGTGGTGTTGATGGGACAGTTGTGGGGGTGACCAATATCTGTGACTACCACTCCCATCATGCTATTGCCTCCACCCCACTTCCCAGCATGCCCATACTTACTTGCTTTTGGGTGGACTTCACTGTGTGTGAGTGTGAGAGCAATGGCAAGATGGCTGACAGTGGTGTCCTGCTGTTGGTTGGTGCCCAGTTCCCAGCAGGGCCATGTGCTCCCCACAACTGAGCACCAGTGTCAGCCATCTTTGAAGTGGCTTTTGACTCCCTGTGAGGTGTGCATGCTTGGGTGTGAGCTTGCTGGGCCATGTGGGTGGGGGATGTTGGGCTGTGACTACCACTCCCATCATGCTATTGCCTCCACCCCACTTCCCAGCATGCCCATACTTACTTGCTTTTGGGTGGACTTCACTGTGTGTGAGTGTGAGAGCAATGGCAAGATGGCTGACAGTGGTGTCCTGCTGTTGGTTGGTGCCCAGTTCCCAGCAGGGCCATGTGCTCCCCACAACTGAGCACCAGTGTCAGCCATCTTTGAAGTGGCTTTTGACTCCCTGTGAGGTGTGCATGCTTGGGTGTGAGCTTGCTGGGCCATGTGGGTGGGGATGTTGGGCTGTGACTACCACTCCCATCATGCTATTGCCTCCACCCCACTTCCCAGCATGCCCATACTTACTTGCTTTTGGGTGGACTTCACTGTGTGTGAGTGTGAGAGCAATGGCAAGATGGCTGACAGTGGTGTCCTGCTGTTGGTTGATGCCCAGTTCCCAGCAGGGCCATGTGCTCCCCACAACTGAGCACCAGTGTCAGCCATCTTTGAAGTGGCTTTTGACTCCCTGTGAGGTGTGCATGCTTGGGTGTGAGCTTGCTGGGCCATGTGGGTGGGGGATGTTGGGCTGTGACTACCACTCCCATCATGCTATTGCCTCCACCCCACTTCCCAGCATGCCCATGCTTACTTGCTTTTGGGTGGACTTCACTGTGTGTGAGTGTGAGAGCAATGGCAAGATGGCTGACAGTGGTGTCCTGCTGTTGGTTGGTGCCCAGTTCCCAGCAGGGCCATGTGCTCCCCACAACTGAGCACCAGTGTCAGCCATCTTTGAAGTGGCTTTTGACTCCCTGTGAGGTGTGCATGCTTGGGTGTGAGCTTGCTGGGCCATGTGGGTGGGGGATGTTGGGCTGTGACTACCACTCCCATCATGCTATTGCCTCCACCCCACTTCCCAGCATGCCCATACTTACTTGCTTTTGGGTGGACTTCAATGTGTGTGAGTGTGAAAGCAATGGCAAGATGGCTGACAGTGGTGTCCTGCTGTTGGTTGGTGCCCAGTTCCCAGCAGGGCCATGTGCTCCCCACAACTGAGCACCAGTGTCAGCCATCTTTGAAGTGGCTTTGACTCCCTGTGAGGTGTGCATGCTTGGGTGTGAGCTTGCTGGGCCATGTGGGTGGGGGATGTTGGGCTGTGACTACCACTCCCATCATGCTATTGCCTCCAACCCCACTTCCCAGCATGCCCATACTTACTTGCTTTTGGGTGGACTTCACTGTGTGTGAGTGTGAGAGCAATGGCAAGATGGCTGACAGTGGTGTCCTGCTGTTGGTTGGTGCCCAGTTCCCAGCAGGGCCATGTGCTCCCCACAACTGAGCACCAGTGTCAGCCATCTTTGAAGTGGCTTTTGACTCCCTGTGAGGTGTGCATGCTTGGGTGTGAGCTTGCTGGGCCATGTGGGTGGGGGATGTTGGGCTGTGACTACCACTCCCATCATGCTATTGCCTCCACCCCACTTCCCAGCATGCCCATGCTTCCTTCCTTTTGATTCTGCTTCCCTGTGGGGTTGTGTGCCTGTGCTGACAAGATGGCTGACAGTGTTATCCTGGGGTTAGTTTTGCTGCAAGTCACATGTGTGTCCCTGTGCTTCACACTGCATGACCCAGGGTTGTGGTTCTTTGTGGGATATTTGATTAGAGTGTGAGGCAATGCATTCTCCCAGGTGAGTTGTGTGGAGTTTGTGTTAGGGGGTGTGTGAGTGGAGCTGCTGGTAACTATGGTCAGTGCTGTCAGTCCTCCTTCCCACCCAGCCAGATATTCCACCATGGAACGTGCTTCCATTGCAGGGAGTGCAAGTTGTCTTTCAGGATGTCAGTCAGTGGTGTCCTGCTGTTGGTTGGTGCACAGTTGCCAGCAGGGCCTTGTGCTCCCCACAGCAGTACCCAGTGTCAGCCATCTTGTCAGTTCTTTTCCACTCCCTGTGATGTGCGCATGGTTCAGGGTGGTGTTGATGGGACAGTTGTGGGGGTGACCAATATCTGTGACTACCACTCCCATCATGCTATTGCCTCCACCCCACTTCCCAGCATGCCCATACTTACTTGCTTTTGGGTGGACTTCACTGTGTGTGAGTGTGAGAGCAATGGCAAGATGGCTGACAGTGGTGTCCTGCTGTTGGTTGGTGCCCAGTTCCCAGCAGGGCCATGTGCTCCCACAACTGAGCACCAGTGTCAGCCATCTTTGAAGTGGCTTTTGACTCCCTGTGAGGTGTGCATGCTTGGGTGTGAGCTTGCTGGGCCATGTGGGTGGGGGATGTTGGGCTGTGACTACCACTCCCATCATGCTATTGCCTCCACCCCACTTCCCAGCATGCCCATGCTTCCTTCCTTTTGATTCTGCTTCCCTGTGGGGTTGTGTGCCTGTGCTGACAAGATGGCTGACAGTGTTATCCTGGGGTTAGTTTTGCTGCAAGTCACATGTGTGTCCCTGTGCTTCACACTGCATGACCCAGGGTTGTGGTTCTTTGTGGGATATTTGATTAGAGTGTGAGGCAATGCATTCTCCCAGGTGAGTTGTGTGGAGTTTGTGTTAGGGGGTGTGTGAGTGGAGCTGCTGGTAACTATGGTCAGTGCTGTCAGTCCTCCTTCCCACCCAGCCAGATATTCCACCATGGAACGTGCTTCCATTGCAGGGAGTTCAAGTTGTCTTTCAGGATGTCAGTCAGTGGTGTCCTGCTGTTGGTTGGTGCACAGTTGCCAGCAGGGCCTTGGGCTCCCCACAGCAGTACCCAGTGTCAGCCATCTTGTCAGTTCTTTTCCACTCCCTGTGATGTGCGCATGGTTCAGGGTGGTGTTGTGTGCCTGTGCTGACAAGATGATACAAAAGGGGATGATGGACGGAACGTTTGAGCCAATCAAACACTCACCCCCAGTCAACTGATCGCTTTGGTCGCCCTAAGTTGGCGGGGGTATGCCCAGACGTGGGTCCCTTGCTCACTTTGCCACTGGATTCAAGCAAGCCTGGCTGATGACGGCTGAAATGCCAGAAACCGGTCCTAGGATGCTTGTTTCCGGTCCAGGAAGACATGGCTTGTCAGTTCGGGCTGGACTGTTCCCATGAGGCACAGGGTCAGACTGATTTGCATATGGCCATGTCTGAACTGGGGTGGTGGAGTGAGCTAAAGAATGATGATGGATTAAACCCAGATCAGTTGACTGGGGGTGAGTGTTTGATTGGCTCAAGCGTTCCGTCCATCATCCCCTTTTGTATCGCTGTGCTGACAAGATGGCTGACAGTGTTATCCTGGGGTTTGTTTTGCTGCAAGTCACATGTGTGTCCCTGTGCTTCACACTGCATGACCCAGGGTTGTGGTTCTTTGTGGGATATTTGATTAGAGTGTGAGGCAATGCATTCTCCCAGGTGAGTTGTGTGGAGTTTGTGTTAGGGGTGTGTGTGAGTGGAGCTGCTGGTAACTATGGTCAGTGCTGTCAGTCCTCCTTCCCACCCAGCCAGATTTTCCACCATGGAACGTGCTTCCGTTGCAGGGAGTGCAAGTTGTCTTTCAGGATGTCAGTCAGTGGTGTCCTGCTGTTGGTTGGTGCACAGTTGCCAGCAGGACCTTGTGCTCCCCACAGCAGTAGCCAGTGTCAGCCATCTTGTCAGTTGTTTTCCACTCCCTGTGATGTGAGCATGGTTCATGGTGGTGTTGATGTGCGCATTGTGAGGGTGGGCAATGTCTGTGACTACAACTCCCATGATGCTATTGGCTACACTGACTTGACCAGCATACACAGGATTCCTTCCTTTCAGTGGGCTTCACTGTGAGGTGGTGTTGTAGTGGTGCCTACATGTCTGGATGTGTTTGTTAGTTATATTACTGCCACTGCCTAGCTGTAGTTGTAGTTGTGTTTGTACATGTGATGACACAGTTACATATCACTATGAGATGGCATGTGTTGTGTTTATCTGACTGACATACACAATTTGGGATGATTCTGTTCTGGTTGGTGTGTATTTGCTAAGGGTGCATGGTTTGACTCTCCCCTTGACAGTGATGTGTGTGTATTGTCGCACAATATTGTGTACATTTGTTATGTACTCACCAGGCTCTGGGATATTTTCTAGTCCATATACGCTCACTGGTGGTAGGATGGCCCGCACCTTCTCCTCCCAGGGCCTGAGGTATACTGGTTTGGCAGGAGGGCCACTGCTGGTGTGTTGGCTCAAGAGGTAGTCCTTCTTCAACAGCTCCCTGACCCTCCTGTGCACATCATACCACCTGCTCTGGATGTCTCCCTTTGTGCGCAAACATGGTGATTGTGCGTTCACCCTGTTGACAATCCTCTCCCACATCTTGGTTTTCTGCGACATGGGTGTCTGTTGGACCAGTGTACCAAACAGCTGTGGCTCTACCCTGAGTATCTCATCTACCAGGACTTCCAATTCACTATCTAGGAACTTATGATTCTTCTTTGGGGGCATGGTGATGGGTGGTGATGGTGAGTGATGTGTGTGTTGGGGTGCAGGTGAGGGTGTGTGAGTGTGTGTTTAGCTGGGTGTATGTGAGGGTGCTATTTGTTGAGGTGCTGATGGTGTGTGGCTTGTGTGATGGATGAGCTGTGGGTGGGTGTGTGGTTGCTGTCTGTTCAGTGCTGGCAGGTAGTTTGAATTTGCAAAGGATCATGGTAGGGATTTGTGTCCTTTATATGGGTGGAGTTGTGGGTGTGTCTTTGTTCCCTGTCCCCCCCAGTATTTATTGGCTTTGTAATTGCTTGTTTGGCCTTTTTTTTTGTGTTTTCCCTTTGTACTTTTTGTGCATGTAGGAGACGTTCTTGTGACCGAGTCGGACCCTGCAGTTGTCTCGTACGAGCTTCTCCGAGTCGTTCACGCTGTGTTTGTGCTGTTTTCTATGCTGCGTACGCGTCGGTCGCGGTGTATTGGGTTGCTTCTGCTCGCAGTTTTGTATGCGTGTTGGTCGTACGGCTTGGGCTCCGTGCGACTCGGTCGTGTTTTCCACGTGTTGCATCGTACTTGGCGGGTAGGAGGTCGCGGGTACGTTTCGTTCGGGTTCATTCCTGGTGCGTGTCGGTCGGTTCGATTCGCGTGGTTTTCCGGCCGGATGGCTGTTTTCTACGCGGCTCAGTCGCTTGTGTTCCGTACGAGTCGGTCGGATTTTGCACGCTTCTCATCGTACTTTGCGGGTCGGCCTGCACCTGTACGTGTCGGTCGGAATTAATTCCGGCTCCGAGTCGGTCGGTACGTTTTCCGGCCCGAATCGGAATCGGCCCCTTAGAATACAGTGAAAACACCTACATACACTAGGGTACACTAAGGGTTGGGGTACCCCTGTGATTGGCATGACCTACCCCATAGGGCCCTAGTACATAATAGGGCAGGGGGTTTGAAACTACCTATCAGTCCCTAGTATATAATAGGGCATGGCAGTTTAGAGGCCAGCAGCCCTTTCTGCACTTGCATGTGTGCACTGCTGAAGCCTGAGGTCAGTTAAAAAGTGGCTCTGTGCTACAGGACTGCTTTTAAAAAGTAAATTGTGCCCAAACTCGACTTTTGTGTTTGGGGCACTTAAAAATGGTTAACCTACAATGTTTGGCATATTAGGTACCCCCTAGGTGTCCCAGGGGTGGGGGCCAGGTATCTATAAGGTGGACTCTTATAAAATGAGTTTTATATGCCCCGGGTAAAGTGAAATTGCACATTTCACTCCCCACATTGTGATAAAGTGCTGCCCAAAATCGACTTTGGTGGTAGGAGCACTGTGGAGGGAGTATCTGCAATATTTCTGCATATTCAGAACCCCTAAAGTCTCCCCTAGGTATACCAGGCGTGGGGACCCTGTAGATATAGGCAGAGTACTTATAAAATATGTTTTTATAAGCCCTGGTGATGGAAAAATGGCCCAAGTCATTTTTCCCATTGCAAACCCCCTGCCACATAGGTTAACATGGGAGGAAGTTATTAACTAAAAACTCTTGATAGGGGAAGACCTTCAAAGACTTCTCAGAATGGTATTAATAAATCCAACAATATGATATTGTTGAATGTCTCCTAAAATGTACATACAAGAATTTGTACGACTTTCTTGTTTGTAAGTCCTAATTTAGCCTTCGACTGCTCTGCCCTGATTGGTCAGAGATAAGTGGGTGAGCCTGGCTGCTTTGAAGAGGTGATAAATAACCCCTGGGGTTAGGAAGCCTCCCAGGGTGGAGAGGTTGCTGGACATAGAAATGCCAGAGCCAGGGGAGGGTCAGTAAATAATGTTCTTCAAGGGAAGGGGAAGAAAAACTTAAGACATAAGTTTCATTTAGAACTCTCCTCTTTGACCCAAGGCAGATGCTAGGCTTAAGAAAGGAATGAGCAGATGCAAGGAGGAGAGACTATGGAGATTAGCCATCCTAGGGGTGTGTTTAGCCAGCTCTTCTCTCCCTGCTGAAAGTTCTGACATATTGAATTTTGGAAGAATAGTGGTTTCTGGGTTAGCATTTTGCCACACTCTGCAGGAAGTGGTCAGACCTTTGGGTGGAAATCTGCAGCCCATTGGATAAGAGTGACCTCCTGCTTGACCCAGAGAAGTTGGAATAAGTATCTGAGAAGGGCAGAGCCCCTCAGATCTGCTGCTTGAAACTTAAGAAAGCAAGACGGGCTATGCTGGAAGTTTGATGTGCATTTCCAAAGGCCTGCACTCTGAAGACTGCACCTTCTGCACCATCTGCAACTACAGCTGTGGATTACTTTGCTGTAAAAGGACTAAAGAGTGGACTCCCTGCAAGCTACAGGTTAACAGATCTCACCTGGAACATCACCGCCAACAATCCCCAGCCTGGAGTACTACCGGTGGATTTGTAAGGGTTTTGTCCAAGTGGATTGTGGGAATTGAAGTCTCACACTTTCAAGGACCCTCTTGGAGATACCAGAACCTTGGTTTGTGTGTTGGATACTTTGGGATCCGCAAGAAGAACTTCAGAATGGAGTTCTAACAGTACCCAGCCTGCTGGAGGGCACAAAACTGGTGAGAGATCCTCCAGAACAATTGCTAAATGTGAATGTGTCCCTGTGAGAGGCAACGAAATGACCAAAAGGGGCACTGTTAGTTTCTAAGCACTAGAAAGTGACTAATCTTTAAAAATACATATCTCTGGATCCCTACAGTGGATTTTTTTTCGTTTTGGTGTCATTTAAAAGATAAAAATATTTCCTATTTTTATAAATTGGTGTTGGATTTTTATTTTGTGTTGTGTCTTAATAATTTACTGAATTGGTGTTTTTAAATGCTTTACATACCTGTCTTTGAAGTTAAGCCTGCCTGCTCGCAGCCAAGCTACCAAGGGTTGAGCATAGGGATAATTTTCTAAGACCTATTCTGAGCCCTATACTGTATTAGTGGCCTTATTGCCAGTGGCAGATATATATTTGTCCCTACTAATAATCCACTTTCCAACACACATTACAACAATTACATTTCCCACATTTGAATAAGCCAAGAGGCTTATCAAAAAAGGCATTATAATAAACTATAGAATACTTTTTAATGGTATCATAGGGACAGAGAAGGTTATGGACGGTTTGTCTGTTAACTACTATTTTACAGGCAAATCTAATTTTAAGATATGTCACTTGGTTTTCAGAAGGCGGTAACTTTCTCCTTTTGCTAGTTTCGGAGGATAAGAGTGCATTTTTAGAAAGGTTCCCAGTATGTTCTGTTTCTCTGTGTATCACTCTATTTTTATAGCCTTGTTCTACAAATTTCTTAGTATTTCTGAGTAAAATCATAACCTTTCCTTCTTGGTAGTGCACTGCAGTCGGCCTCCAGAAACGCTTAGCTCAGAAAAATTCCACAAAGGGGTATCTTTCATCTGCTGCTTAGCATGGCTAGAATTAGCATGTACAGTAGTATTCATAACAGTGTCCTTTCTGAAAATCTTGGTATAGTGTGATTGCCAATGTAAATTTCAACAAACTAAATATGTTATTGGAACTAAATTTTAAGCCTGATGTGTTGTTGTTTGAAGATTTTTTGAAATGTTGTATGTTCAACAGATGCATTTAAAAAAAGAAAATGAAAAGTTTTCATTTCAGTTTTTAAGGGCAGGTAGTGGTCCCTAGGACCACTGCCTGCCCCTAAAAAATATTTTCCCCTGCATTTGCAAAGGGGAAGGGGTCCCCTTCCCATTTCCGAGTGCATTACCACCCTCTTGAAGAGGGCGGTAAATTGCGAGTGTTTTGCGACCCCAATTGCGGTTGCAAAACATTCATACATGGGGTAGAGAGTCGCTGTTAGGAAGGGACGCACTTGAAACGCCCCTTCCTAATAGCGAGTCGCAATTCCTATTTAGCGAGTCGCAAATAAATTGCGACTCGCTAATTAGGAATTGTAGATGGCCCTATTCATTTTTGCATGCGCAAACGGGTCGCTAACTCCTTTGCGCATGCAATTTAGGGTCGTACATCTGGCCCGAAACATCAAAATTTTGAGGTGGAGCAGTTTGAAAGAATTTTTTGAGTTGAACTTTTCTGAAGAATTTGTACGTCAACTTTCAAATTGAGAAGGTTAACAGGTTTCCAAACCTATGCTCTAAATTTGAGGACCATCTTCACTTAGCTTCACTTTGAGCACAACCAGACAGATTTCCTACTAAATTCAGCGTGGATCATTTTGACTGTGTATTTTTGATGTGATGCCTTACATTTACATTCAGTACCAGTGTCGCGAATATCTCCAGCTATCAACTGATATGCAAGAGCAGACTGCTGAAAATGTTATCTGTCAGGTGTGCACCCAGCAAAGGGTATACACATCAGTGAATCAGCCACTAGCATCACAGACAGCTTGGACCCAGGGGTGTATGTTGAGGAAATAGTGTTCCCAGTGACAGGGTGGCTGAAGTGCCATGTTTGCAATCAATGTCATCTAATACTTGAGGGAAGTGGGAAATTAAATAAAACTTTTATCATCCATTGCCTTTCCTCAACTGACTGTGGCCTGCCGATTAACTGGTGTGCCCATCTGGTGATGCATCTGATTAACTGTCAGAGGCAGTGTAATGGCTTTCTCGCAAGATGTCCACAATGTCCCCTAAGACCCTCTGAAATAGTCCAGTAACCAGGAAATTGAATGCTGTCAGTATTTTGACATGAGCCAGAAGAGTCTGGGAGCGGGCTGCAGGTTAAGTGAGTTTCTGCTACCAGTATGTAACGATGTGAAAAATCATATCTGTAGAAAAGCGGCATCTAACAATAACCGCTTCCCTGGACATCCCAAAGATGGTGATTCTCAGCTTATAAATCCTCTCTCTGCCTTAAATAATTGTTCCTCAAAATGATGGACAAAGTAACAAAGATATTCAATAGAATAGTGAAAATATTTTTGGGTATGTAGCTTGTTTTCTTATGTGGGCTGCCTGTGTGTGATCAGTTGATGTTGTAATGACTTTCATCTGTAGATGAGTATGGAGGAGTCCTGAATGTTGCCTCCCTCATCTGTCTTTTTCATAATAGCTGTGTTGAATGTGATGGACCCCTGTATCAATATGTGTTTCCTTTCAATTCTAGCTATATTTACTGTTATGTGTCATTTTTATTTAAAAAAAAGAAAATATTTCTTTACAAAATAATATTTATTTTATCAATTTAAAAAAGATTTTTGCCTGTGTCTTCCTATTTTTCACTATATAGTGTGAATGTTGTTACTTGCCTCCATTTATTTTCTAGGAGAGTGCCTTGCAGTATGATTGACTGGCCATGTGTGATGTATGACTTACTCCAAGGCGTGTTTGGAGTAGATTTGATCCTGTTTTGTCAGTAGTACTACAGGAGCAGATGTGGGTGTTACTTTAGTGAATAGTAAAGGTCTTACATTTTTGTTGGTGTGTTTTAGTATTTGTACATGCCTCAGTAAAACACATCCTTGATTTTTCCTTTACGTCTACAGTCTTAGTAGCTTTTCCTCATTTACCACCACCCCTTATTGCCCCTCCCACATTTACTCCTAAAAATACTACCTCCTTGTGCTGAGTTCTGACGTAACAAACTCCACCGAAACTAAAGATCTCCTCTTGTAGTTTAATGAATAGCATTTATGATTACATCAGGTAGTATTACCGGACTACTACTTTATGTATTCAAAAAAGCTGTTGTGAACAGGCCCCATTGCATGCTCAAGTTCTCACTCATTTTCTCATGGAGAAGTCTTGCACCTTGTCATAATGACTAAGGAACATCTGATATCTGAGGGAATGGATAATGGGAAGAACCAGTAGCCAATGGCTACATTGTGTTTCTGATGGCTTCATGTTCCTGTTCCACACCTATATTATGATAAGCACAATGCTTCAGCCCTTACGTGAGTAAAAATGTTATTCAATGCTAATTTACGTTTAATTATTTTTGCTAACATTTTGAGGATGCAATGGTCATTCTGACTCCTTAAGCTTTTGGGGCCTTATGTACAAAACTTTTTTGCGGCCACAAATGGGCCTATTCACTGAATTGACCCGTTTGCAAACTAAAAAAAAAAGCATTTTTGCATGTACAAATCCCAAATTGCGATTTAGTATCAAGTTACCGAATCGCAATTTGGAATCTGAAAGGGGCATGTTTAGGGCGTCCCTTCCAAATACTGAATCGCAGTGGTATGTATTAATGGACCACATGTAGAAACTTTTTTGAGATCACAAACAGGTCGAATCGCAGAATCGCCCAGTTTGCAACCGCAAAAAACACATTTTTTAATGTACAAATGCCTAATAGCAATTCTATAATTTGCTACCAAATTGCAATTTGGTTTAGCGCTTCGGTATTTGGAAGGGGGTTGTTTAGGGCGTCCCTTCCAACTACCGAATCGCAGTGGTATGTGTTAATCTTTTATGACCAAATTCCGGTAAGAATGTAATAATAATATTAGCATTTGTAGAGCGCAAACACCTACCTCAAGCAGAGGTGTCCCGGCGCTACGCGGTCACTGTAGGTGAGGGAGGTCCAACTGAGGTGTTAGCATTGGCTGAAGAGCCAAGTCTTCAAGGTATTTCTAAACTCACGTTCGGACTTGATCAGGTGCATTTGGGAAGGCAGGGAGTTCCACAGTCTGGACGTCCCCACTGTGAAAGACCTGCCTCCCATACGGGACTTAGCATAACGAGGTACACAGAGCAGGTGCTGGGAGTTGGATCTCAGCGTGCGTTTTTGTTGATACAGGCAAAGCCTACGCTTAAGATATCCCGGGCCGCTATCTTGCAAAGCACGAAAGGCCAGAGTCAGGGACTTGAACTCTATCCTTTTAGCTACAGGTAGCCAGTGAAGTTGACTGATGTGCGGAGAGATGTGGTGACGGAACTGGACTCGACGAATTAGTCTCGCAGCCGCATTCTGTACCATCTGTAATCTATTGATAAGACAGGAAGGCAGCCCCAGGTAAAGACAGTTTGCGTAGTCCAGCTGAGATGTCACAGTAGAGTGGACTATGACCCTCTGACTATCCTCCGGCAATAGATGCAAGAATTTCCTTAAACTTCTCAACTTCCAAAAGCATGAGGCTGATATATGACGGACTTGGGCCGAGAAAGAGAGGTCTGTATCCCATTTGACGCTCAGGTGTTTCGCCGTGTTTGCTGGTAAAGGTGGCGATCCCATTTCTACTGACCACCAAAGTCCAGCGGGGGGGAGATGCTTGGCCGAAGAACAAGACCTCCGTCTTGTCCGCATTAAGTTTTAAGCTGTTATTATTCATCCAGCATGAAATGTCCTTCAGACACCCCTTAAATCTAGTAAAAGAGATCAGCAGAGTGATCCTTAAAAGAGAACACCAGGTGGGTGTCATCGGCATAGTCAAAGTCAAATTTTTTATTTGATTTAGTTCTCTACTGAGAACAACAAATTTTAAAAATGCATTTGTTATAAAACATTAATAAGATAATCATTTCAATACAATTTTTAAAAAGTTTTTAGAAATTTAAACAAATTATGACACACAAATTCATCAGGCGGCGATTTAAGAAGCAAAATAAGGCCTTGCACTGAAGTAATACTGCATCTGGTTCGAATTGGTTTTAAGTACCGGTGTCTGGCCTCGACTAATGTCATCGGCATAGGAGACTGCCTTCACTTCCCAAGAAGCAATGAGAGAGAAAAGTGGCACCAGATAGGTGTTGAAGAGCAATGGGCTCAGAGCGAGCCCTGAGGCACCCCACACCACAGTGGCTTAGGTTCCGATTGATCGGGTTTGGAGAAAGACCCTTTGAGAGCGGTCTTTAAGGTAAGACTGGATCCAGGAGAGTACTACCCCCCACAAGCCCAGCTGTTTGAGTCCGTCCAGTAGGATTGGGTGCGCAACCGTGTTGAATGCTGCGGACAGATCTAAAAGGACCAGCATCGCTGATGCCCCTGCATCTACAGTCATTCTTACAGAATCCGCCACCTCCACCAGTGCAGTCTCGGTGCTAAATCCTGAACAGAAACCGGATTGAGTGTTATGCAGGATGTCATGACCTTCTATGAAATTGGCGAGTTGGCATTGCACTAGTTTTTCCAGCATCTTCGCGGGTGCTGGCAGTAGTGAGATTGGGCGGTAATTGCTAAGCTCCATCGGGTCAGCATTCAGCTTTTTTAATAGGGGCAGTAGCAGAGCATGTTTCCAAATATCAGGAAAAATGCCGGTGGAAAGCGAGGTATTCCAAGTGTGATTTAAAACAGGGTTAATCACGTGAGCCAATGTCCTCAAAAACTTCGGAGGACATGGATCCTCAGGCGAACCAGACTTGCATTTCAGGATTTCAGCCAGTGATTCCTGCAGGGAAATAGGGAGAAAATTTGAGAGGGTGCCCTTAGCATTTAAGATTCCCTGTGATTGTGGCTCAACTATCTCAGCCCCTGCTGTAAATGTGGCATATACCTTCTGTATTTTATCCTCAAAGAAGTCCGATAACTTCATGCACAGAAAAAAATATTTTTAAGAGCAGGCAGGTGTGGGGAGGCCTGCTCTTGAAAAAAAAAAAAATTTCTTTTTTGAAATGCAGCCTGTTTTCATTTAAGGAAAATGAGCTGCAATTCAAAAAAAGAAAAAAAGGTTGCTTTATTGAAAAGCAATTACAGACATGGTGGTCTGGTGACCCCGTCAGGCCACCATCCCTGTGACGGCCATCATTCCTAATGGGCCGCGAACTGTGCCCTGCCACATTAATATTCATGAGGTAGGTCATTTGCAACTCATTAGGAATTGTTATTTTATATTTGTACATTTTCTTACATTAGGAATTGCGATTTCCTAATTGCGATTCAATAGGAATCACAATTAGGAAATCACATTCCTATGTTTGAATTTATGGGCCAATGTTTTGCGACTGAATTATAGTTGCAAAACATTAAGTTTTTGCTAACTACTAAAAGGTAGAGGTAACCATTCGCAAATGGGAAGGGGTCCCCATGGAAGCCCTTTCCCTTGAGAATGTAAATCAACATATTTTTTAAGACCAGCCAGTGATCCCAGAGACCCCTGCCTACTTTTAAAAAATGAGTCTTAAATGTTTAATATTCTACTTTTTAAACACATTACGTTTTCCCTTAAGGAAAAATTATTAAATTTAAAATTATTTTTAAAAAGCACCATCCCTGTGATGGCTGTCATTTCTAATGGGTCGCTAAACTGTGAACTACCACCTTAATATTCACTAGGAATCACTATTTAAAAGATGTATGTTTTCTTACATAGGGAATTACGATTTCCTAATTGCGATTCGGTAGGATCCGCAATTTGGAAATCACAATTCTAAATTTTTGTACATATGGCCCTTGGTCTGTAATCCAATGGCTCTTTAGATAAAAGCATAATTAAAAATTGAGAGATCTGGAAGTATTTCTGAGGAGAAACCATTTCCTAAACAGAGGCCTACTGCACCACATAGTTTTTATCATTCTAGAACTCTAGTACTTACTTTAGCAGTGTAGATAATGCACGACAACTTGCTATACAATTTGTTATAACGGGTGTGTAATGCACTACTACTCACTGTATGCATGGTATTAACTGCGTACAGAATTATACTGCAATACACAGCACTCTGGGAATGCCCGGAAGGGTTGGCCTGACAGGTCAATGTGTGGGACTATTTTGTGGCTGACTGTGGGTCAGTTGAATGTGTTTGTGTGCCAGTTTTGTGGCTGTGTGAGGTAATGTTGGAAATATCTTTTTATAATGAGTAGGGTAAAGCAGGAGCCAGCACTCTGTTGGCATACATGGTATGGAATGAATTGTATCATGTTATAGGCCATGGGTACTCGCAAACATTTTCCCAAGGGCCCCAAAATATGACCTGTGATCTGACCGAGGGCTGCATTGATGCCAGCAGGGTGGTGGTCGGGTGGGGGAGGGGGGCGGTAAGGTGGGCATAGGGGAAGCAAAGCATACACATTTAGTGACTGAATTGCACAATGTGAAACCAGAAAACCTAGGGTTAAACCCAGCTTCCCCACTTTACCAAATTGTGTGATCCCAAGCAATTGATTTAATTCACTCTCCCTCCATTTATTTCATTATCACATATAAGAGGACCTCGAAATACATGATTTCAGGGTGAGCACTGTGCAAAACCTTATCCTGTGTGTGATTTAATAAACTATAATGCTGTTCATGAATAATAGGAACCGAGGCCACCCTAAGAGTGCACAAAGCAACTGACGTGCCTCTTAGTTCCGCATGCGGCCCCCAGACAGTACTTTGAGTATACCTGTTATAGGGGTGTACAGCAGCAGGCGGTGCAGCTGTCCTTTCAACATAAATCAACTGCCACCCGGCCCGCATTTGCTGACGTGCACCCACCCTTCGTCTTTAACCTGCCCCTACTTTCACCGGTGCACAATGTGACAATTAATGGCCATTGCCTATCCCACCTGAAGCCCAGCAGTTAATTGGCAGGGTGCGAATGAGAGGGACCAGTGGGCAAATGGGCTGCTGTTTCTTGCCTGTAGAGTGCAGACACCGCAGAGGTGGGTGAAGAGAGGTGCAGGCTGCCTGGCAGGTTCAGTCGTGAAGTGCTGTATCGGGGCGCCTGGCACAGTAGAGGGGACGTTGTTGAGCCAGACAGAGCAAGAGAGGAGGAAGTCAGCCAATGCTGCTCGGTCTCACTAATTCAACAATACGTATTGTCTGTATTAGGCAAGCCATGTGCATTTGAAATCAAGAGAAAAGAAAAAACCAACGGAAAAGCACTATCAACTGTTATTGCTGAAACTCTTAATAAAGCTGATAGAGAGGAGTCATAGATAGTAGAGAGGAACAGATGCATAGTGAGGAGTGATATGAAAGATGGTGTATGAATAGCAATCAGAGTGAATGGACTTGAATGGTGCTATTAATGTGTGGCACCCACCTCTGTAGAGCTGTTATTGCTGTATTTAACTTATGCTAGAGATGGTCAGTTCTACATGACGTGGACGGAAGAAGGTCTGGGGATTACAGACGCCCCAGTGGGATTTTAGGGCCACATTTTATACAAAGAAGTAACGTAGATACCTGTTATTTGAAAGTATCTCGGCGTTGGTAGATCGAGAAAGCTGGAGAGCGGAGGGGGGGCGTTGGGGGCGGCGGGGGAGGGGGATGGGGATAGTTGCGTCTGGCCGAAAACCACCAGGTAATTTATAGTGCAGTGGAGACGCAAACAGTAAAGTTGCTGGGTGGACTAATTCATCCATTCCTGAAATCTGTTTTTGAACTCATAGTCACATGTTTAATTCTCCGTGGGTCTATTCTGCCTTTCATTCTTCTCGGGTTAATTAAATAAATACCACTGAACTGTTTTATTTACTGCCAAGGTACCCCATTGGGTTAATGGCTGATTTACAAACCCACGCGTTATGTCATGATATATGTTAATGGAAATGACATTGAAGTTAAGGTGTTTGAAACATCTCCATTTCCTTATCAGGATCTTAGCTCAAACGCTTGCAGTAATGACTGGCTCCTCTTTTAGTGGCTCTCTCATAGTACAGCACCCTGTTGTGCTCCCTTTAGTAGCCCACATTTTATACCATGCTCCTTGCACAGACAGCGGTGCCGAGCAGCTGCAAACAACAGGTGTGGCAATAAAAATGTAAACCACACACACATCTTGTGCCAAATGTAACAGCAGCTGCCACTTGTGCAGCAGAGGTGACCTCCCAAGAAGAAGCACCATTACACTACAAGGCAGGCAGATCCTATATATTTACCAAATAACTGACCCGTTATTAATATACACCTCCCAAGTCCCCTCGCCTTAGACCAACTACTGCCCTGCTGTGGGTGTGCTGTAGGCTTGAGGTTAATAGAGTAAGAGGCACACAAGGGCTAGCTACATTACACTGGCAGTTCGGGCTGGACTGTTCCCATGAGGCGCAGGGTCAAGAGTGATTTGCATATGGCTGGGTCTGAACTGGGGAGGCGAAGTGAGCAAAAGAACGATGGATTAAACCCAGATCTGTGACTGGGGGTGAGTGGTTGAAAGGTTTCATCGCTCCGTCCATCATCTCCTTATGTTTGCTATGTTTGCGCTAAGTGGCCAAGGGTATGCCCAGACGTGGTTCCCTTGCTAGCTGTGCCACTGGATTCAAGCAAGCCTGGCTGATGAGTGGTAAAACCCCAAAATCGTTCCCTGGATGCTTGTTTCTGGTCCGGGGAGGACCTGGCCTGGCAGTTCGAGCTGGACTGTTCCCATGAGGAACAGGGTCAAGACTTATTTGCATATGGCTGGGTCCAAACTGGGTTGGCATAGTGAGCAAAAGAACAATGGATTAAACCCAGATCTGTTACTGGGGGTGAGTGGGTGAAAGGTTTCAGCACTCCGTCCATCATGTTGTTATGTATGCTACATTACACTGGGCTGATCAAGCAGTCCATCGCCCTGAAGCATGAAGAGATGTCAGGTCCACTCCAGTGATATAGCGGCATTTGTGGCTATCAAATAGGCATCACGTTTGGCCCACAGTGCTTTGCCATTAAACTCTGTGGAGTCAGCATCAGGCCGCATAAGCATCCAATAAGCTAGGTACATATTTAGATTATAACAAAGACAGAGGTCCTTGTGTTGGCTCGATGAACATGGTTTCAGTGAAAGAAGCTATACTTCCTTACAAGGCCAATGCGCCTGAACGTCAGCAGGGCTGCACAGCCACCCATGTACTCTAGTGGAGAGCATCGCATTTGCTAGTATCTGGTGGAGAGTCTTGGTGATAAACTCCAGGCATGGCGTCTGGTGCAAGGCCCTAGTCCTGAGCTGCAGTAGTGAGTACTGGTGGTGAGTCTCAGTGACAAATCGGGCAATGAGCTCTGGCAGTGCACACTAGTGAAAAACTCGTTGTGAAAGCAGTGGTGGTTTTCAAGGGCTGTAGTGAGGCCAGTGCCAGTTGAGAAAAGGGCAGCAGAGTTAGAGTCAGTGGAAAGAGACTATACAGAAAGTAGAGACAGGAGGACAGAGGAGCATGACAGGAAAGGAGGAAAGAGAGCAGCAGAAGAGGAAAACAGAGGCGGCAGAAAGGATGAAGGAGCAGAGGAGGAGATGAAGAGAGAAAGAGAGACGCTGTGGGGACTGGGGAGAGACAAGTGGGATCAAAATAAAGCTGATGGAGAGGAGTCATGGATAGTAGAGAGGAACAGATGCATAGTGAGGAGTGATATGAAAGATGGTGTATGAATAGCAATCAGAGTGAATGGATTGGGCAGAATTGGAAGGTGAAATGAGAGACAGAGAATGGGTGTTGAGAGAGGGGATGGGCACATCCCGGATTTTAGATGGGGGAGAGGTGAAAAACATGAGACCCGAGTGCACGTTCACCACCTTCTAACGTCTAAAATGGAAGTTGTGAGTGACTCAAACCACCATTGAAGACAAGGCACACTTGCATCTGAACACAAGGGGATGATGCCAGGTGTGTAGTTACTGCATTATTGGGCAAGTACAGCTTAATTCCTTTATAGGCAGCACTTTCTTTGAGAGGATGTTGGTGCTCACCTTCCCCCGAAATGTTCAGGCAATGAATAGAGAGAGAGAGAGAGAGAGAGAGAGAGAGAGAGAGAGAGACAGAGAGAGAGAGCGAGAGTGTGTGTGTGTAAAATAATTTTCATATTAACATAGCAGTCACATATTTTTAATGAATATCTTTGGCATTTCTCTGCAGTGAGCGTTTGTGCTTCACTTGTAATATGTGTGTGACACAATATCAGGCTGCCACTCCTAAGCTTTGGTAGCGGTCAGGGGTGTACCATTTTGTGCTTATAATGAAACACTACAAGAACCAGAATGCAACGGAAAACTAAGTGACTGGACAAACTACATTTACCTGATATGGGGGGTACTGGACAATCAAGTGAGATTGCTCAGATTGTTCGATATCAGGTCCTAGTCTACTCTCTTACCAAAACCACATTCCAATCCCAAACATCAGATGAAGGTCAAGATTTTTTGAAGGACTTCAATATATTTGTGATATCTACAGTGACTAGTGAGAAATCACAAAGAGGAATAGAACAGGTTGGTACTGCTTGGTGAATCATCAGGCCATTGGGCAGTCGAAAACATTATCACTAAGAGCAGTGATTTTATTGGTGAGTACGGCAAGGAGGTTGCCACATAATTTATTTGAGGGCACCAGGAGGCTTGTGATTAGAAAAAGACTTACCATCCCCTTACAGATATTTAAAAGTTCTTTGGTCCAATTATCTCCCTGTGTATTGGTCGCTTGGAGGTATTCTTTCTAAGTTATGGTGCAAGCTAACTTGCATCCCAAGAGTGCACTCTGCAAGTGTTACAATGTGTGTGTTACAATCTTTGGTTTATTCCATTGTCTTTCTAGTGCTGTATTGACAATTCAATTGGCAAAGATCACCTGATTACCTGTGACCATTTCTTGGTCTTTGTGGGATTAGGTTTGTGGGTGGACCGGGGGCAAGAGTATCTAACGGACAAGTTACTTTTTTTCAAGATATACTAGGAATTCCTCAGCTTCCTTCAGAAGGTGGCATGGTAAGCCTAAAAGCAGTTGTGTTAAATCGGCAGGCTTGAGTTTATTTCGGTGGAATTGTTTATTTTTTTTAAAAGAACTCACTTTCAATTAAGACATTAAACTGTGTGCTGATCAGGATAGGTCATGGGAGTTTTAAAGGTGACTGAATTGTGGAAAATAGTAGGTCAAGTCAATGTCCTCCTGAGTGATACGGAGCACTGACCAGTGACCAGCTGGGAGAAGCTAAGAGTGTTCATGTCTCTAGTTATATTTTGACTGTACCAGTTGGATGGACCGTCTTCCCAGATACTCAGTAATGGGTAGACTATGTCAGTCTACAGGAGAGTCCCATTAATGACACACTTGACTGGTTGTAAACAGCACAGTTGCTTAGCAATTGTGCCAATGGCCCCAGTGTAAGTAAGGAAATTAATCCCATATGCTAACAACTGCCTATTTAATGTCTCGCCTTGCTTCTCTTCTTCACCTCTTTTCTCATCTTTTATGTCTAATTTTGCCTCTATCTCCTGTTTCTCTCCTAAACTTTCACTTTCTTCCTTTACCTTTCTTTGCCCCTCCTCTCTTTTCGCTCCTTTGCCAACTTCCATGCATGCATTTTGGATGGCAAAAGTGCTTTAGCTAGAGAACAGTAAGGAATAAGAAAATGGGAAATAGCTAAAGTGCTTTCTGGGTATTGTACTGATATTTGCAAAGTGTTTTCCATACCATGTCAAGAAAACCATGCCACTGCCCCGCTCCCTCATGGCCAAACTCCACCGCCGACCAACCGCCGGATTACAAGTTGTAATCCAGGCGGGAAGTCCTGCAGCGGCAGGCCCACGGCACTGCCTTTCAAAGGCTCATAGGAGAGCCTTAGAAAGGCAACGCCGTGGGACTGCACATTCCTACACTTCATGGAATGTAAAGTCCATGCCAGGCAGGAACAGGGCTGAATGCACAAAAGGGGGCACAACATGTGCCCCCCCTGCAGGCACCCCATTGCCCGGAGGCAACAGGGGGCCCTGTATGGCCCCCTTTGTTTCCTCACCACCACAGTTTTCATGGCGGCCTCACCGTCATGAAAACTGGTGGTGAGGAAACTCCAGATATGCTTGGTAGTGCCGCAGCGGCACCGCCAAGCATTTTGGAGCCTCTGACTGCCGCAGACCACCAGGGATCATGGATGCCTGGCGGTTGCGGCAGGCTTGTGGAGGTAGAACCACCGCACTCAAAAAGCGGCGGTTGGACCGCAGTCCTATGTACCGCCGTACTCATAATCAGACCCATAGCGTGTTCATTCCTTTGATATGATACTCCACACACGAGAGATAGACTAGAGATCCCACAGTGAGGCCTCTCTGAAACGTCCCTAATAGCTAGCCATTGTCAGGGATGGGACCCATATGACAATCATATCACCACCTGCAGTGCTATACTTGTAATGCTGTTGCCCAGGGCCAATTAGTCTTAGGCCATGGTCTTACTCACTACTGCTACTTATCACCTTCTGGAGGCTCCTCTGTCCTAATTCGAGAGGCCCACACCCATCCATCTGCAACCTGAAGTGCAAGCGAATATTCCACAGAATTATGCCAAGTATGAATGCTGCTATTAATCTGCATCTATTTCACGGAGCAGATTTAAAAAAAAATTAACTTACATGAAAGAGGGTTGGCATTCTGATCCTAGGAGTGCATGAAGTAAAAAGATATGGCCTGTGCTCTGCATCTGCTTTGTAGCTTCTAAAATCGCAACCATCACCTACATCTACTATTACACTATTTCAGAACCCAGAAACAGAGCACGTCAGGACTGCTGGGCCGTATGGCAGATCTTTCAACCTTGGAAATATTTCCAGGGTTCTGTTGATTTGTCAGGGGTAGAGTTGCCACTTTTGTTGCAAGTGAAATCCAGAGCTTTATGCTATTCTCACCTGAAGGTGACATGCCCCTTTGTAGTGCCCTTCTTATTCTAAAGGTTGGTGCATATATAAACACTCGTGTTAGAAATGGGGTTTCTGGTTGGCTAGAGTATGCACCTAAGCCAGGCAGAACCCACCACTCTAGTCAGGGTAAGGGAGTTACACACCCAAGATAACCCCTGCTCACTCCCTTGGTAGCTTGGCAGAGCAGTCAGACTTATCCCAGAGGGAATGTGTAAAGTGCTTGTGGGCTCAGCTCACACCCATCCTCAGCAGGGAGGCCCCCCCAGCCAGGAGCCCATCCTCACCAGGAGCTCCCCCCTGCAGGCAGACAGGAGCCCCCTCCCCCAGACAGGACCCCCGGAATGGCCACTGTCCATTTCAGCACCCACAGGCTGGCCCTGCTGGCAGCCTACCAAGACATAATTCGGGAGAAGACCCCCACAGACTGGTAAGAACCCTCAACTCTAGTGTGCGCCTCATCTCAATACCCACCCCCAATCTGTGCTCCATCACTGATTTGTTTATTTTTCCGTCGTCGCTCTGGTCTGTGCCCGCCATCCCTATTATGTGCCCGGCATCACTGTTCTGTGCCCACCCCCCCATGCTCGCTTGTCGGCCCCGTGCCTGCGCTTCGCATCTTCCCCAACGACCGCCTCCTTTCTGGTAGCTGTTAGCTGTTCACCCTGCTGCCGCTATCTGGAGTCATCCATTTTAGTTTGTGCCCTGCCAGTATGTGACACCCCCTTTCTGGTACCGGTACCACTCTCCCCATCACCCACCCCATGGTCTTGCCCTGGCCCAGTGCCCTTTCTCTCCTCCGTCACTCCATGCCCCCCACTTTCCCCGCACGTCTTTGTCTTAGAGGGGAGACCTGCTCTTATTTCTCAGCAGATTGCGCTGGTCTTCTTTCTGCTTTTAATGTGTTGGTGTTGTTGATTTGCTGGGGAATTCAGACCACTTGGTCATGTCATTATCAAGGGGAATTAACGGGGTGATACGTATTTGGGGAGATCCCTGGAGTAGGCGTGATATGGAGTGGGATTTCGGTGGGTGACACACAGGGGAAGTCAGGCGGGGGTGGATGGCGTGGTATGTATCGGGAGGGGAGCATGCAAGAGTAGCTCCTGCATGGCTTGATGTGTAGTCGGAGATCCTGGTTGGGGTTGCATATAGATGGGGGTCTGGTATAGAAGGGGCGGGGTGGGGGATACACATGCTTCCTTTCTCCGTTTATGCACCCACAGTGGATGCAGCTGGAACAGGCAGCAGCCATTAGCCTGGAGATGGTGCATTGACAGAAAGGAGCAAGAGGGAGGGGTTAGGTTGGGAGAGAGCAGGGAGAACATTAATGGGGGTAAAGGGATGGCATTGTAGGGTCATCTGAGAGGAGACATGGGGGTTGTTAGGGGAAGAGATTGAGCAGAGACATGAAATTTACTCTTAATGGGGAAGGGGCGGTTCTGGTCCAGGGCATGGGGTTTCTGCAGTCCGTTTATTTCCAGGGTGTGGGCACAGCTCCTTTGTGTGTCCCGTGAAGGGTGGTGTGTACCATGCCGACCTGTGACAGTCTGATAGCTTGCGACACTCAGGCGGCAGTGAGTGCAGTGTGGTGTTTTTTGTGAACCTAAGTGGGGGGTTCATGGCCCGGATGCAGGTAAATGCTGTGGTGCCTGGGCTCAGTGTAGGGGGGCGGGGTGTGCCTGGGATGCTGTGTGATGGTGCGGTGCAAAGATGCAGGTTAATTCAGGGCCTGTATTTGCTAGTAATGGGGAGGTGAACGTAGCTGTGGTGTTGGGGTTCGGGCCTAGCAGTAGTGTAGACCTAAATAAAGGAGGTGCAGGGCCTTAGGGTATTTTGGCAGGTTCAAGATCACTGGGGCTCTGTAGGGCTGCTGAGCGGCCTGGGATTGGCTTTAGGGTGGACTGCGTGGTGCATGTGGCTCGGTTCGTGGTGAGGGGGCAGACAGTGCAGGTGTTAGGTGTGAGAGCAGAAGTGTCCAAAGTGCAGAGCCTTGGAAGTGTTGTCACTTAGCTCTGTGCCGTCACGTGAGGATACCATTTCGCTGGCCCTAGGCTTTCACTTTACAACTACGTGTGATATGGGAGTTGTAGTCATGAGTTACTTACATCGCACCAATTTGGCTGGCCGCTCCCGTTAGCAATGATTTGTAAAGGATCACTGTAGAGCTGAAAGCACGGTGTCCTGACAACGTGGATTTAGGTGACCATCCTGGGTTCCGGGACTGGCACATGTAGGAGGTTGGATAGCCAAATTGCGATATAAGGGGTGCAGTGCTCCAGTGCAGTGTGAATATACAGGGTCTGTTTAGTGTTCGGTACCGATATGAGGGCAGATTATCTCAGTGCAGTGTGATCGTGCAAGTCCTGGGGTGGTGTTAAAGTGCAGGGTATGGGTGCAGTGTGAGGGTGTAAACATCCTAAGGGTTTAGGACCTTGTTGCAGGAAGTATATGGGTATAGGAGGACCTGGGTGATGTGTAAGACTGCAGGGGTAGGTGCCAAGTGGCATCCTATCCACCTCTCACATTACTTTCATATTTTCACTATACTAATTCACCACTAATCCTTTCTGGGTTCCGAAGTAGCGTGCTACTCGCCGAAAAAGCGCTTCAACACCTCATCAAGGGTAGCAAGCGCTACATCAATGCAAACCTTTTTAGGTCGAGCCTGAGCCAGAGCGCATGCGCTGCTCTAGAGATCTGCTGTAGTGGATTAGGGAATAGAAGCCCCGCCCACTCTCCTCCGATATTTGCCATTGGTTTGTGTCATTGTCCGTCCTAAATACTGGCTTTTGATTCGTAAATAGGCTTGTTAGTCCCTCCTTAGTACCGCCTCCTCTTCATTTGTCACCTCCCATGGCGACTGGCCCCTTTACTTTGGATGTTACACGGTACGTGTTATTTAGACTGTGAGCACTATTTTCTTTATCCAGTTTCTCTTACTGCAGGCACGACGTGCTTTGGTGCCTTCTTTACAACCCTGCCCTCCCTCCCGTTGTCCATGCCTTCTTTACCCCCGCCCTCCCTCCCGTTGTCGTGCCTTCTTTAGCCCCCCCACCCTCCCTCCCTCCTGTTGTCGTGATGCCTACCATTTGCAGTGGGTCTCGCATTTGTGCGGGTTTGAGCTGTTGGCATTGTGGATGACAGTGCCTTTTAGTTATGTTTTGGTTTTTAAGGCATGGGTAAGACGCATTGTCATTTGCGGTGCCAGTGGCTTAGGCTCGCGTGGGTGCGAGACCTATTGCATTGCAAATGCTTGTTCCTTCTTCTATCCCTCCACTATCCTTCTCAATCCAAATAACTGACTAACATATCCACCACTCAAATTATTTTCATATTTTCACTTTATTAATTCACCACTAATCCTTTATGGGTTCCGGAGTAGCGTGCTACTCACTGAATAATCGCTTTGACGCCTCGTCAGGGGTAGTAAGCGCTATATAAATGGAATTACAATACAATACAATACACACACACACACCAGTGACACAATATGCACACCACAATAAGAGACTCCACACAAGGTTAGATAAAAATATCCTTTGTATTATACATAAAACACATAGACCACAATCACATAAATCACGTTGCCACTAGGCAATGGTCATAATATCATAGGTAGTGCAATAAAGTACATACTTGTAGGTTTCACCCGTCATGAAAACATTATGAAAATCACCTTGCACCATCGCTGTACATATTATGTAGGCGAACATAATAAATCCCATGAAACATCACATGTTAGGTTACACATAAATCACCAGATGTCACTATGAACCGATATGGGGCAGCTTTCCTGCCCTCCTACAACACTTCATATGGTAATTCCAAAGTGCACATAAATCATCACTGCTGGGCCTCCCATGCCAACTCTGGGAATGTGGGGAAAAACAACTGGTACCCCAACAACAGGGCACAACCCCAGCAAAATCATGCGCCAGCACACCAGCGCTCTTTGTACCGGTCACACTGTACTTCAGCACCAGGTGCAGGGCATAACAGCCCCTGAGTGCCTCTTAGCATACATATGCAGTAATTCTATATTGTATTTAGTATATGCGAATCGGGACCCTGTGCCGAGGATTTACCCCATCTGGCAAGGTGAAACAAAATGCCCCAAGGGGTGCCACAATAGAAAGGGGGTGGGCACCAACCAGGCCACTGCCCGCGAATGCGCGCTGCAGCCACGGCCCCCTTCAGTCTCCCGTACCATCATGTAGAACGTCCGGAGCCCTCCAAGGCCTTCCATACTGCTGCTTTACCTCTGTCCTGCCCCTAGGTGCACGGAGAATGGAGTGCGCCGGCACGACTCACCCGCTAGGTTTCCACTTCTCGATCAGGCAGGTAGTTGCACTTCGGGAACCCGCGCCGCCTCCCTTGATCCTATGCTGTACTCCTGGAGGTGAGGCTGGGTGTATCCAGGCCACTCCCGGTTCCCTAGCAACGCATCACGGCAACAGGTGGCACTGACGTCTCTCTGCCAGATCACTTACTGGCGTCGCCTTCGGGCTTGCAGGTGGGTGCGTGTTCCCTCCGGGGTAGCTTCCGCTGAGGCAGCTCTTCATACTCGCTGGGGAGCGCGGCGCTAAGGACGGATAGTCAGCGCTCCCCATGGGTTTTTATAGTGGATTGGGCCTGCACACAAAGGGGGTGGGGGCTCAGCCCAGAACTTTCTCCTCAGCTCTCCCCTCCTGAACTATTTGGCGCTGCAGGGCAGACAAAAGCACTCCGCACGCGCTGTCAAAATAACCTCCTGGAGACTGGGTAGAAAGGAAGGAAATTTTAGAGACATCTGTGGGGGGAAAATTCTAACATTTTCTCCCAATTCAAAGCTGGTACAAGGTTTAAAAATAGGACCCTCAAACCCACTCTTCAGTTCACTCCTGGACTTGCAAAGGGCGCCCATAGCGGCTGCCTTGTTCTTCAGAAGACTGCCCAGTCACTTGAGGCCTGTTTTGTACTTCAGTGGACTGTCCTACTGCTGCCAGAGCACTGCCCTGCTGCTTGAAGCCTGCCTTGCACCCTCAGAGGGCTGTCCTGTTGCTTGTGGCCTGCCTTGTTGCTTGATACCAGGACTACCCGAGTGACTTCAAGGACTAGTTGGCTGGCCACCTTTTCTGAGCTACAGGAACACAAAAATCTCAAACAACTTGATCCCTGTACCTGGAACCTGCCTGAAGTCAGTCCTAACCTCCATGTGGAGCCTACCCAGTCCTGGACCCTTGGAAGGGTGCTGAAGAATCCCACACATCCAAATCCTAAAACTTTGGACTGGGACCTACCTGCTCGCCGATCCGCTCAAGGTGCATCACCGGTCAGCCTGACTTCACGGCAACTCCCGCTACATTCTTCTCTGCAGCATGAAATCCTGTTCAATGGCTCCTCGCAGAAGGGGTATCTGGCCTCCTGGAGCCCTGGTTGACTACAGCTTGCAGCTTCGTCCCGCTGGAGATTTATGAATTCCAGAAAAATGACAAAGCCCGAACATAGAAATCTGCACAGCCACTTTGCCCACTGGCTCCCTGATGCCATGCCTCCTCCTCGGACACCACCGGCTGCCTTACCCCACTGAACTTTATCTTGTCAGACATTTTTCTTCAAACATTCTGCTAAGTCCGAAGGCAAACTGAAACAGGGCCCAATCCACCCCATGTATACGAACTGCACCCAATCTCAGTCGGCCATAACTTTCGACTTTGTCCCTGTCTTGCACGACTAGATGTCACTGGTTGGTGCTTTGATATTTAAGGCACTATCTCTCACTGAAAACTTTAAAAATTCGTAACTACCTTTCTACTGATTGGATTTTTGTCATTCTCGTGTCAAATTATTTATTACATTTTTCTCTATGTTTCTAAATTGGTGTGGGATTTTTCTTGTGTTGTGTTTTCACTTTAGTACTGTTTGAGTAATACTACTAACTGTAAGTTTGGTGTTTACTATTAAGCCATCATTTTGAATTCATCGTGAATGGCTCTGGAAAAGTCTTTTCAGAGAAACGTTTTGGTAATCCTTAGAACTCATTCGTGGGTGGGCCTTTGCTGTTAGTGATTAGTTATCAGGCGCGGCCGGCACAGGTAAGAGGGCTGGGGCGGGACTGGGTGGGGATGATGGAATAAGTAACATTAAATTTAAAAAAATGTAAAACCCACTTACCTTAAGCTCACCGCATCACCGACTCGGCGATGCAAAGAGCGCAAGGTAAGTTTTTTTTTTTTATTTATCTGTCGACTTCTCCCCGCCCCGGCCACGCCCCTCCCCACCGCTCTTACCTGTGCCGGCCGCACCTGTTTTGTTATCACTTGTGAATATGTTGCGGAGCTGTAATGTGATAACTTTTAAGAAAGTAATTCACAGTACTATACTGATTTACAGAGAACAGACTGTATTTTCATTCTGTGTGGTCTTTGTGCTTCTCATAATTCTTTCAAAATAAGTATGCTTCATAATATGAAATTCGCTTTTCCTATTTCTACTTGCAGAACCAATCACAAAGAGCAGCATAGAAATCACACCATTTTTCATGAGATGTAAGTGCTGCTTATCACTGTTTGGAAGACACTTCCTTTTTTCCATGTTTTGACTCCTGGATAAGCACTCATAAGTGATAGGGCAACCACTGCATCTGTTCCACATAGTTAATCACAATACAGCCAACAACCAGCAAGCTTGCACTTTCAATTCTACAATAAAACAATATTTGGCAAAGTTCTGCTTTTCTTATAAAGGCACTATCAAAGCTAATAGATCTGACTTTTTTGTTAGGGGAAGTGTTTGGTAATAGTTGAGACACTTTCTGAGTGTTTCTCCCAGCTGTCCTAGAAAGAGACAATCTCCTGGGCTGCTGCAGCACAGAACGCGGGAGCACGGCTCTTTTGTTAACCCCTTCGATGCTTATGACGAGCTGGACTCGTCATGGCACACAGTGGTCATGTGCTCATGACGAGTCCAGCTCGTCATAAGACCCACCCACGGGGAAAGCGCTGGCGCTCCCCCCGTGGGAATCCGATTGTTGGTTTTTTGGGGGGAAAGCAGGGGAAGGGCTTCCCCTGCCTCCCCCCGCCCCCCCCCCCCTCAATGACGTCAGCGTGCGAGGCGCGCTGACGTCATTGGGGGTTTCCCTTTGTTCCCCGACGCGCTGGAAGCCATTTGCTTCCAGCGCGTCGGGGAATAAGGTGAGTTTTGGCTCCGGGGAGGGGGGGTTTGAAACAAAAGAGGCATCGAGGGAAAGGAAAGGGTTTTCCTTTCCCCCGATGCCTCTTTTGTGCATTCCTGCTGCACGATCATGCGATCGTGCAGCAGGAATGCCCACCAGACACCAGGGAATCTTTTTTTTTTTTTTTAAACGTCTAAGTACTGTTTTGGGGAGCGGCCCCTTGGGCAAGGGTCGCTCCCCTTTTGGGGGCCATATGTTTTTGGTGCTCTGCCCCCTCTGGGGGGGCAGTTTTTTTTTTTAATAAATCGGGAGAATGGGGCCTTGAATCGGGTTACCCATGGAGCGCAATATGGCAGGGTGATGGCAAGTGTTGTGCACTGGCCTGGCAGGTTGCTGGCAGTGCATACACCACCCCCCCCGTGTGTGGCAGCCCGGGCTGAAACAGCTTCCGGGCACACACACATGTGCATGATATAGAGGTATACTGCAAGTGGCACTCAGAACACAATGAAGAGCGAACTAGAGGGGGCTGAGAGTGAAAGTATAGTGTCTTTGGAAGAGAAGAGATTTGAGGTCAGCTTTGAAGATCCGGGTAGATCCGGGCAGAGGAGGTGGCACGGAGCAATGGGGGAAGCGATTCTCACCGGATTGCGCCATCGATCTTTCCCTTTTGAAGACGGGGGGACGGGGGGAGGGGGTGCGCAAGCAGAAGCTTTTCCGCATTGCGAGCCACCGGACAATTTCAATTTATTCGCCAGGTAACGAGGGGAGGACGTGTGTAAGGCTTTGTGTGTGATGCAGGCAGTTTTGTAAATAGATCTTGCCTCGATCGGAAGCCATCGAAGAGTGGTCGCTTCGTTTAGACCCTGAAATGAAGCGAGCTGCTGAATGGAGGATGGATTTGAGAGGGGAGAGGTGGGATTTGGGTAGGCCCGTCAGAAGAGAATTGCAATAATCCAGTCTTGAGAGAACCAGAGATTGTACCAAGGTTTTTAAGTCTTTCTCCGGGAAGAACCGACGGATCCCCCATAGAAGGCGCAACTGGTAACGTGCGTTCTTAGCAATAGAGTTGATGTGGGAGATTAGGTTGAGTCTTTTGTCAAGAATGACACCTAGGGATTTAGCGCTGTCGACAATGATGGGTTTGTTGTTGAGTAGGTTCAGCTGATGCATCCAAGATTGAACAGGAGGAGGTGAGAGAGAGGTAGAGAGGAGGAGGAATTCAGTTTTGGCGGGATTCAGAATGAGTTGGTGAGCTAACATCCAGTTGTAAATAGAGTTGAGAGTAGAGTTGAGTAGTGAGAGATCGTGTGCGGAAGATAAAGGTATCTTCCCACTAGTCCACCAGGCATTTATTTGTGGAGAGTGACCCCTTGGGTGGCAGAATAGCAGTATGTTTTTAGGCCCATCTGTCCCCAAGGAGGGCAGAAGCCACTAGACACCAGGGTTTTTTTTTATTTTTGTGTTGGGGAGTGGCCAAAAGGGCAAGGGTTGCTCCCTTTACGGGGGTGAATATTTTATTTATACTCTTTGGCCCACCTACCCCTTAGCTTGGCTGGTGGATTGTGTGTGGACTGGTGCATTATTTGCATATGTGATTGTAATGTTTTTTTTCTCCTTTTTATTCTAGTGTAAAGCTTTTGATTCCTGTTTGCGGTTTCGGCAGTGGTTGTTCTGCAGTTTTGCGTAATTGCATTTATTTGGTAAGAAAAATATTTTTGTTGTGTGTACTCCAAATGAGTATTATTGTCATGCATGAATGAATTTTTTGTAAGTGGTGTCATAATGGCAGCATATTTGTTAGTGTTCAGAGCATGAAATTCTTTGCGATGTTTTGCATTGTCTTATGTGTAATTTTTTTTCTTCTTCTTTTTTAGTGGGATATTGTTGATCCTTACTGTGTCTGTGCAGAGTAGGTGGTGGTGAGTCTAGCTGCTTCTGTCACGTGAGTGGTATAGTGTTGGAGTATATAGGTCTTTGTGATAAAGCTACATTTTGTTTATTTCTTTTTTTACAAAGGGTTTGTTGTTGTTGACTTGTTTGACAAGTAACCTTTATTAGTAAGCATTATGGCTAGCCGTAGAATTACTGCTCAGCAGGTGGTTGGTTTGCTTCTTGAATCTTCCTCTGAGCAGGATTATGAGACTGACAGTGCGTCTGAGGGAGAGGAGGGAGGGGAAGATTCAGGCAGTGAGTTTTCTCTCCACATGGAATCATCGGATGATGAAGGTACTCTCAGTGCAGATGAAGTGCCTGATTTAGAGGAGGATACTACTGTGCCGATGGTGCAAGAGGCATCTGGATTGCAGCCTGGGGCTGCTAGGCTTCCTACTGGAAGTGCTGGACTCTGGGTTGATCCAAACATGGTGCAGCCGGTGTTGCCTGCCTTTAGTGGTTATGCAGGGTGTAGAGTGGATTGTGAACATTATTTGCCTATACAGTATTTTCAGTTGTTTATGGATGATGTATTTTTGGGTGAGATTGTTGAGCAGACTAATTTGAATGCTGAACAGTTTTTGAGGGACAACAGTGCCAGACTTAGGCCCCATTCTAGAGCTACCCGGTGGAGTCCCACAAATCTGGAAGAGATGAAGAAGTTTTTGGGTTTGACTTTTTTGATGGGTTTGATAAGGAAGCCGTCCATGGGTTCATATTGGTCTACCAGTCCCTTGATGGCAATGGCCATATTTCCTGCAGTTATGACTCGTGATCGGTATTTACTTTTGCTTCGGATGCTGCATTTTGTTGATAATGGTTTGGCGTTGCCACGAGATCACCCTGAATGTGACCGTCTTTTTAAGATTCGGCCTGTTCTTGATCACTTTGTAGATCGATTTTCAGAGATCTATACTCCATGGAAAGAAATATCTATTGATGAGTCTTTGGTCCTGTTCAAGGGCCGTTTGGTTTTTAGGCAGTACATTCCTAGCAAGAGGGCACGCTATGGAATTAAGCTGTATATGTTGTCTGAGAGTAGGACAGGATATGTTTTTAATTTGCGTGTGTACACTGGTAGGGATTCCACTATTGACCCCCCTGGTTGTCCATCCACTTTTGGAGTTTCAGAGAAAATTGTGTGGGATCTTGCTAGAGGACTGTTTAACAGAGGCCACCATTTGTACCTTGATAACTTCTACACTGCTGTGCAATTGTTTAAGGAATTGTTCAAAGTGGACACTTTTGCTTGTGGCACAATCCGCTCTAACCGTAAAGGTTATCCAAAAGAGCTTGTTTGCAAAAAACTTCAGAGGGGACAGTGCAGTGCCTTGCGTAGTGAGGAACTGCTAGCTTTGAAATTTGTGGACAGGAGGGATGTGCTGCGCGTGCTGAGTTGTTTTAAAAGCTGGTTTTTTAAAAAAAGATTCTTAGTTTTAGACTGTGACTGCATTTTGCTCATTATTTTACCTGCCTGCCTGACTTGGCTTCGCTGTCCCTGGTCCGTCACGGCTTTCAGTGCCGATTGCACGGAGGGACGCGACTCCTCCCCCAATTATCCTATTTCCTGCCCCGGTGTACTTAAGGCGGATGGGGGCCCGGCCGCGCAGCAGTGAGTAACGCGTGCTGAGTTGTTTTAAAAGCTGGTTTTTTTTAAAAAGATTCTTAGTTTTAGACTGTGACTGCATTTTGCACATTATTTTACCTGCCTGCCTGACTTGGCTTCGCTGTCCCTGGTCCGTCACGGCTTTCAGTGCCGATTGCACGGAGGGACGCGACTCCTCCCCCAATTATCCTATTTCCTGCCCCGGTGTACTTAAGGCGGATGGGGGCCCGGCCGCGCAGCGGACGTGCGCAGCGGGTGCGCCGCCGGCGCGCCAAAGGCAAGCCCGTCTGCGCCCGTCCGCGAGCCGTACGCGACCAGCGCCAGCCATGCTGCCGGTTGGGAATGCCGGGAGAAGGTTATACGGTGGTCTCGAGACGAGCTGTTGTCTCGCAAATGGGATGCTTGTCCCGAGCTACATAAGATTGATCTTGCTTTGACTAGTCTGCCAGACAGTTGCAATTCTTGTGGTCAGGGGTTGAATTATGCGAGAGGGGTGCAAAAAAAGAGCAACTCTGGGATAATAACCCCTGTGGACACTGCACCAAAGCATATGGATACAATTAGAGCGTGCCTAGTCAATTGTAGGTCCCTTTCTAAACATGCTGATGATATCTGGCTGGCCCTAGCTGATCTCTCATGGGATGCCATGTTTTTAACAGAAACCTGGCTTAATGCGGACACTGTGGCAGCAATCACTCTTGCCATCCCGCCAGGTTTCAAAATGTGTTATGCAAATAGAGAGGGCAACAAAAGAGGGGGTGGGGTGGCCATTATATTTAAAGACTCATGGGAGTTAGTTTCCTCTGCCCCTCTCAACATACAGGGCATTGAAGGCCTCAATTTTTGCCTCCAAATCAATCCCTCTTCATCCCTTTCAGGTATACTCATCTATAGACCACCTGACTGTGTAGCCAATATATGTCAGGATCTTTGCAACTATATTGCTCAAAAATCGCTAGCTTATGCCAATTTTATGGCCCTTGGCGATTTTAATTTACACGTGAATGATCTTCACTGCTCACAGGCAGTTCAGTTGGTCTCCTCTATGGCAGGCGCCAATTTATTGCAAATGGTAGCCGCTCCTACCCATAAAGCAGGTCATACCTTGGATCTAGTCTTCTCGAATATCTCTTCAATGGTTATGGAGTCTCCCTGTCCTCTGGTATGGTCGGATCACTATCTGATTCCTTTTTCGGTTAGGCTGACTAATACCGGCCAGGCCAGAGGCAAGCGTTTTACCATAAAAAGAAACTGGAAAATCTGACCGCAGCAGCACTAGGTCCTACCCTTCACAACAATCTTCCTCTTTTATCTTTAGACCCCAATGTAGATGCTCTTGCAATAAATCAATGGATCTCCACGGCTGTGGAGGCCGTTGCTCCAGCTAGAATGGTGAAGTCTTGTAGACTGTCTCCATCGGCGCCTTGGTTCTCTGATTTACTCAGAGAAGAAAAGAGGAGGTGCAAAAGACTTGAACGCTTGTGGAGAATAAACTATTGCGACTTAGCTAAAGCAATCTATAAAAATGCTCTGAAAGATTTTCATAAGTCGCAAAAATAGCCAGGAGAAACTTTATTGTCTCAAGTATCCATAAGGCAGATCATTCCAGCAAAGAGGTGTTTAAGGTAGTACAGACCTTCTTTAAGCCAAAAGCAATAGAGACTGAAGTGCAACCATCCCTAGCCTTGTGTGAAGACATTTCTAGCTTTTTTGATAATAACATTTTAAAGGTCTACGACTCCTTTTCAGCACCCATGGTAACAGAGAAACCGGACACACCATTGGAAGCAGTGGAGGTTCCGCTGTTTACAAATTTTCTACCCATTTCACATCAGGATGCATTGGCTGAAATCCAAAAATGTAGATCAGGTGCCCCAGATGATCCTTGCCCTCCTAAACTTTGGAAAATGTTGTCTCTATCTCTCACTGGTGTGCTAGTTCATATCTGGAACGCATCTCTTGGAACTGGCATTTTTCCCGACAAGTGGAAACACGCTACCCTTCTCCCTTTGAGAAAGAAACCTAATGGTGACCCAGGTGACCTCAACAATCTTAGGCCAATCTCCTTACTGCCTGCTCCGGGTAAAATGCTAGAGAAGTTGGTCCAGCGGCAACTGACCAACTTTGTTGAGAGTAATGCCGCCCTGCATGATACACAATCTGGTTTTCGGGCAGGCTATAGCACGGAGACTGCCCTCCTGGAGGTGGCCGAGTCAGTGAGATGGTCGTTAGATTCAGGGGCATCAGTGTTACTGGTGCTCCTGGATCTGTCTGCAGCTTTCGACACCGTCGACCACACCGTGTTGGTGCAGAGATTGCAAGACACAGGTTTTGGGGGGAAGGTCTTGACTTGGCTGAAATCATACTTAAGCGGCCGTACCCAAAGAGTCGCCTTACAACCATTTGAATCAAAACCTAAAGCCCTATGGTGCGGCGTCCCTCAAGGCTCCGCGTTGAGTCCTTTACTTTTCAATTTGCACCTAGCCCTACTTTTTTCTTTGATTGCCAATTGGGGTGTGAAGGCAATCTCCTACGCTGACGACACCCAGCTGGTTTTCCCTTTTCAAGAGCGAACGACAGAGGCTTTTATGAATTTTAAAGGTTGCTTGAGAGACATAGCCATATGGATGAATATAAACAAACTAAAACTCAATGCGGGAAAAACGGAGGTGCTGTTTTTCGGACATGGCCCTGTGCCTGCTTCAGATCTGTGGTGGCCAGTAGAAATGGGCCCTCCGCCTTCTCCTAGCACGAGTATTAAAAATCTAGGGGTGAGATGGGAGGCGGATCTCTCTTTCTCGGCCCATATCCAACAGGTCACCGCTTCGTGTTTTAGTAAAATGAGAAATCTCCGTAAATGTTTACATTTTATGCCAGAAGATTGCCGTAAATCCGTAGTCCATGCCACAGTGACATCCAGGCTGGACTACGCAAACGGCTTATATCTTGGCCTGCCTAAATATTCGATTAGACGTCTGCAGATGGTGCAGAATGCGGCTGCGAGACTAATTAGACGCATTCCTTTTCGACATCATGTCTCTCCGCATTTACAGGAGCTACACTGGCTCCCGGTAGCCAAAAGAATCGAATTTAAGGCCTTGACCTTGGCCTATCGGGCTCTTCAGGGAAGATGTCCTAGCTATCTTAAACAAAGACTTGGCCGGTATAAGCAAAATCGCTCCCTGCGGTCAAACTCTCAGAATTTGCTCTACGCTCCCCGCTTTGTGAAAGCCCGTTTGGGTGGTAGGGCGCTCACAGTAAGAACGGCTAAATTGTGGAATGCCCTACCTGGGTTTCTCCGCCAAGCTAACACTGAGACCAGTTTTAGAAAAGCGCTGAAGACATGGCTCTTTAGCAATGATTAGGCCTGACCTCAGTGCCTAAACTTATGTGCATGCGCTGCTTGCTGCTAGAGCGCCGGGACACCTCTGTTTTTGAGGTAGCTGTTCGCGCTATATAAATTTCAGTATTATTATTATTATTACTAACCCTGGGCGTAGTTCGCGAAGTTGCGCTACGCGAAGCTACGTGAAGTGCACCTCGCACTACGCGAGCTACGCGTAGCTACGCGAACTGCGTAGTGCACTGTGCAAAATGCTGTTCGCACTGATTGCACAGTGCCGGATGCTTGTCCGCACTGTGCAATCATTGAAAACGGCATCTTGCACAGTGCGAGCTGTCTTTACTGCCGCTCGAGTAGATTTTTACTCGAGCAGCAGCTTCTCAACGCGGACTGGTAGTTTCTCATCGCGAGCGGTCGCAAGCATGCGCAACCACTCGCAATGAGAAACCTGACTTCCCGCGTTGAGAATCTCGCCAGGAGGTTTTTTTCCACGCTCGCGATCGGCAACTTGATGTTGCTGATCGCGAACGAGAAAAAGTCTCGCCGGGATAGTCATTTAGCTTGCTCGCGGTCGCCAACTTGACGTTGAGGACCGCGAGCAAGCAAAAAATGACCGCTACGCTACGCTACGCGTGTTTGCACTGTGCTACGTGCAATTCGCGTAGTGCGAAGTAGCGCAAACTTCGCAAACTACGCGAGCGTAGCGTAGTGCTTTGCCCAGGCTTAATTATTACATGCTGACTACCATCCATGATGAGAGTACTTCACCTGTGGCTGTTTGGGGTCAGATTGCTGAAGTGCGCAAACCTGTGTGCATTTTAGACTACAATAAGCACATGGGTGGTGTTGATAGAGTAGATCAGAGGTTGGAACCTTACACTGCTATTCGTAAGGCTTACATTTGGTATAAGAAGTTGGCCATCCATCTCTTCAATTTAGCAACTTTCAATGCTTTTGTTGTGTTCAAGGAGTGTTCTGCGTCAAAGTTGACTTTTGTTCAGTTTCAGCAGTCTGTCATAGGCAGCCTTGTTGTTGTGGAACAGGCAAGTGTTCCTAGAGTTGGAGTGGTGGAGGATGTGGCTCGATTGAAAGATCGCCACTTTCCTGATCACATTCCTCCTACACCCTCAAAAGACTTTCCCACTAGGAGATGTAGAGTCTGTTGGCGAAGAGGTACGCGGAAGGAGACTCGTATGTACTGCCCTGAGTGTCCTTCTAACCCTGGGCTGTGTGTGCCTGCTTGTTATAGAGCGTACCACAAGCAAAAGAATTATTGGGAGCAACCATGAGTGGTAAAGTGAACTGCCTGGTCTGTAATGTTTAAGAATTGTTGTTCTGTTTCAAGGTTGGCATTAGTGCAATGTATTTAGTTTCTGATTTTGTGTTAGTAGATTTGTATCTATTTGCGATTTGTTTGTGTTTTCTTTTTTGTATAAAAAAATCCTAAATGTGATGGTGGTGTGTGTAGGCTGGTGCTTGGCTGGCGGTGTGTGTGGAGTGGCGCTTGGCTGGCGGTGTGCGTGGAGTGGCTCTTGGCTGGCGGTGTGCGTGGAGTGGCGCTTGGCTGGCGGTGTGCATGGAGTGGCGCTTGGCTGGCGGTGTGCGTGGAGTGGCTCTTGGCTGGCGGTGTGCGTGGAGTGGCGCTTGGCTGGCGGTGTGCGTGGAGTGGCGCTTGGCTGGCGGTGTGCGTGGAGTGGCGCTTGGCTGGCGGTGTGCGTGGAGTGGCGCTTGGCTGGCGGTGTGCATGGAGTGGCGCTAGGCTGGCGGTGTGTGTGGAGTGGCGCTTGGCTGGCGGTGTGCGTGGAGTGGCGCTTGGCTGGCGGTGTGCGTGGAGTGGCGCTAGGCTGGCGGGGTGCGTGGAGTGGCGCTAGGCTGGCGGTGTGCGTGGAGTGGCGCTTGGCTGGCGGTGTGCGTGGAGTGGCGCTTGGCTGGCGGTGTGCGTGGAGTGGCGCTTGGCTGGCGGTGTGTGAGTAGTGACTTGCTGCTGGTCACTACACACACTGCTAGCCGAGCGACACTCCACGCAATCCATCAGCTTGTGTGGTTGCTGTGTTAGGAATGTGGGCGTGTGAAAGTGATGGGCCCTTGAATGGCGCTGTCTGCTGGTGTGAGTGTTGTAATGTGATGGGCCCGCGGCTGGTGGTGTGAATGGTTTTGTATTTGTCACACGTATGAAAGGTGTATGATAGGCCTGTAAAGAGGTTGGTGCCTTGTCGTGGCTTTACAGCTCACGAGCTGTGAGTCAATGGTTCAGTTTCTCGTCCTTTCAATTATTAACAGTGCATTTCATTTTTGTGAAATCACTTGTTAATACAATTGTATATACTGAACCATCACTCACCCTCGTGCCAAATCCAACCAGTATGTGTGTGTGCTTGAGGATTAGATGGCTGTGCAGTAATATTTTTTTTGTCTTTCTCAAGCAGGGTGTACCTTGTCCCTTTTTGTGAATGTTGTAATGTGTTTGTTTCGTGCCTGGTGGTGTGAATGGTCTTGTGTGTATCACGTATGAAAGGTGTGTGAATGGCCTGTAAAGCGGTTGGGGCCTTGACGTGGCTTTACAGCTCACGTGCTGCGAGTCACTGGTTCAGTTTTTTGTCCTTTCAATTATTGACAGTGCATTTCATTTTTGTGAAATCTCTTGTTAATAAAATTGTATGTACTGAACCATCACTTGCCCTCGTGCCAAATCCAACCAGTATGTGTGTGTGCCTGAGGAATAGATGGCTGTGCAGTAATCTTTGTCTTTTAGTCTGTCTGCCAAGGTGTACATTCCGTCTAAGAATAACCTACCAACTGTAGATATTGTCGTAAACGAAACACCCATGGGAGTACATGGTGATATCTCTCTTGTGGATCCCAACAAGTTATGGTACCCACAATGTCCTGCAAACCTCAAAATGTCTGTCACATTTTCCTTGCAATATTGTGCCAAAATTTTCACGCTGCAGAAATAAACAACACATTATCTCAAAATGACCTGGTTTTGCAAGGGGGTCACCTGGGTTTTGGCCCGGGGCTCGGCGGCCACATAAGGAAACCTACCAAACCCACACTTTTCTGAAAAGTAGACACCCGGGGGCTTCCAGGGAGGTATGGCTTGCGTGGATCCCCCAACGTTTCCTTACCCAGAATCCCCTGCAAACCTGACATTTTGCTGAAAAAATCCCTTTTTACACACATTTTGTGTGGTAAAGTTGTGGCACCACCGGGCTGACACAAATTTCCTACCACCCAGCGTCCCCCCAGGTCTCCCGATAAAAATGGTGCCTCACTCGGGTGGGAGGCCCAAGTACCCGCGACAGGCAAGGGCCCACAACGTATTGAGGCGACCTCAAATGGCCTTTCACAAAACGACCTGGTTTTGCAAGGGGGTCACCTGGGTTTTTGGCCCTGTGCTCGGCGGCCATCTAGGGAAACCTACCAAACCCACACATTTATGAAAAGTAGACACCCGGGGCTTCCAGGGAGGTATTGCTTGCGTGGATCCCCCAACGTTTCCTTACCCAGAATCCCCTGCAAACCTCAATTTTAGCTGAATAATCACTTTTTCACACATTTTTGTGTGGAAAGTGTGGCATCACTGGCCTCACACAAATTTCCTACCACCCAGCGTTCCCCAGGTCTCCCGATAAAAATGGTGCCTCACTTGTGTGGGAGGCCCAAGTACCCGCGACAGGCAAGGGCCCAAAACGTAGTGAGGCGACATCAAAATTGCCTATCTCAAAACCACCTGGTTTTGCAAGGGGGTCACCTGGGTTTTGGTCCCGTGCTCGGCGGCCATCGAGGAAACCTACCAAACCCACACATTTCTGAAAAGTAGACACCCGGGAGCTTCAGGGAGGTATGGCTTGCGTGGATCCCCCAACGTTTCCTTACCCAGAATCCCCTGCAAACCTCAATTTTAGCTGAAAAATCACTTTTTTCACACATTTTTGTGTGGGAAAGTGTGGCATCACTGGCCTCACACAAATTTCTCTACCTAGCGTTCCCCAGGTCTCCCGATAAAAATGGTGCCTCACTTGTGTGGAGGCCCAAGTACTCGCGACAGGCAAGGGCCCAAAACATTTTTTGATAGGCAATGTTGATGTTGCCTCAAAACGTTTTGTGTCCTTGCATGTCGCGGGTACTTGGGCCTCCCACACAAGTGAGGCACCATTTTTATCGGGAGACCTGGGGGAACGCTGGGTGGTAGGAAATTTGTGTCAGCCCGGTGATGCCACAACTTTACCACACAAAAATGTGTGAAAAAGGGATTTTTTCAGCAAAATGTCAGGTTTGCAGGGGATTCTGGAAGAAAACGTTGGGGGATCCACGCAAGCCATACCTCCATGGAATCCCCGGGTGTCTACTTTTCGGAAATGTGTGGGTTTGGTAGGTTTCCCTAGGTGGCCGCCGAGCCCCGGGCCAAAACGTCATGGGACCCCCCTTGCAAAACCAGGTCGTTTTGTGCCAGGCCATTTTGAGGTCGCCTCAATACGTTGTGGGCCCTTGCCTGTCGTGGGTACTTGGGCCTCCCACCCGAGTGAGGCACCATTTTTATCGGGAGACCTGGGGAACGCTGGGTGGTAGGAAATTTGTGTCAGCCCGGTGATGCCACAACTTTACCACACAAAAATGTGTGAAAAAGGGATTTTTTCAGCAAAATGTCAGGTTTGCAGGGATTCTGGGTAAGAAAACGTTGGGGGATCCACGCAAGCCATACCTCCCTGGAATCCCCCGGGTGTCAACTTCTCAGAAATGTGTGGGTTTGGTAGGTTTCCCTAGAAATCGGACGATGTCATAAATATTTGAGAATAAAATGTTTCCTTAGGGTCTATATATATTTTGATGCAACACATATTACACATAAATGTCTGAAACAAGAGATTTTATAACATTTTTGTATTATCTCTTGCACAAGCTAGTCAAAATGATTAATATGAAAGTAGAAAATACCTGGTGTTAGAATTACCACTGCCGTAAGAACGGCATATTCTTCTTGTGTCATCTTGAGTTCTCCAATACTTTTGTAGAAATTAAACATTGGCGTAATGTAGTCTTCAGATATACCTGGAAATGGAAACATAAAAATATATTTGAGCAAGGTATGTATTCTCTTGCATTAAGAATATATTGTAGTTCGCATTAATGAGCACCTACCTATATTTGCAACTTTACCAATTGGGTAACTAGAGTATTAGAATTGCACTCCTTCTAATTCCATCCAATACTCATATTATCACAGTTCATATCTAGTTGGTAGCAAGAGAAATCCTGGAACCCATTACCAGGAGTTCTTACTTAAGCGATGTTAGACTTGGCATCTTTTGACGTGTTTCCCCTGACTCTTTGCTTTCTGACCTCCCGGTTTTGACTCTGTTTTTGCTGGCTTAGTGTTTCTGCGCACTTTCTCACTGCTGATCAGTGCTAAAGTGCAAGTGCTCCTGTTGTAAATTGTGTTATGGATTGGTGTTTCCATGATTGGCATATTTGATTTACTTGTCAGTCCCTAGTACAGTGCACTGAGTGTGCCAGGGCCTGTAAGTCAAATGCTGCTAGTGGGTTGCAGCACTGGATTGTGCCACCCACATGAGCAGCCTGTAAATGTAACTCTGGCCTGCCATTGCAGAGCCTGTGTGCAGTCTGGGACTGCCATGTCGACTTGGTAAGTGCATCCACTTGCCAGGCCCTAACCTTCCCTTTTCTTACATGTCAGTCACCCCTAAGGTAGGCTCAAGGTACCCCTGTGGGCAAGGTGCAGTGTATGTGAAAGGTAGGACATGCCCTGGTGTGTGTGGCATGTCCTGATAGTGAATTACTGCCAATTTCGTTTTTCACTATTGCAAGGCTACCTGTTCCCATAATACAGAATGGGGAGTTTGTTTATAACATCTTATAAACATAACTGGCCCTGGGAACAAGGTAGAGAAATAAAGTTTAGTATGCCTGAACTCAGAATCTAAAGATGCATCTTTTAGTGAAGGTGATTTTTACATTCTGTGTTGAAAATACCACTTTTAGAAAGTAGGTATTTTCTTGCTCAGCCATCCAGTGGGCCTCTGCTGGGTTTTTGGATTGACTGTCTGGGTTTTGGATGACAGGGGCTGGAGAGGAGCAGTGGCTCCAGAGAGCCTAGATGGGTCAGGGAAGGGCTGAATAGACCTGGGCTGCATTTAGAGTAGGGGGAGGAGATTTCCTTCACCTGAATGGGCCTGGTCTGCCTCTGACAATGCTGTCTCCACCTCCTGCCAGGAAGCTGCACCAGAGAGGACAGAACTGGTTCTGGCTGGGCACAGACACTCTCTGCCTGAGAGGACAAAGGATTTTGGGCTATAAATATTGGGGCCCAGACCCCTGAACTTTAGAACTCTTTTGGACCAAGAAGACTGCCAAGAAGAAGAGCTGGAGAAGCTGTGAGGAGGGACTACCACTTTGCTGTGTGCTTTGCTGTGTTGGCCTGCAGTGGCTGCTTTTGTCTTGGGCAGTGAAAGGACTGGACTGAACTGTCTGCAATCTACTTTTGTGAGTTTCTCCAAGGGCTTGAGGTAGAGCTTGCCCCCTGTTCAAGAAGTCTCAGGCACAACAAAGACTTCAAGCTCTTCTGCCCTCAGCACTGGGGACTGTGTGTTTTGTGCTGCAACAGAAGAAAAAGCAACCCGACGACGACGCTACCGACTCAGTGTCCTGACGGCACAGCAGAGGGCACCGCCGCAACGCCGCACCGCGACCCTGGTCTCACCGACGCCACCTGCTGATGCCGCCACCGAGCCGCTGCTCACACCGCGAACTGTGGGCACCGCACTCCGCACCGCCTCGCTTCACGACGACGCGTTGGTATCCCAGACGACGCCGCCCCATGCCAAAATCGACACTGCTGCTTGCACCGTGGTTCGAGGGCACCACTCGTAAAGTTACATGACGCACCGCCCTCATACCACACCGCAGCCTTGGCCTACCGACGCCGGCGCCATCGACTCCAGTTCGTCAGCCGACGACAGCGCTTCAGCAACGATGATGCCGCTGCTTGCACCGCGACCTGCCAGCACCGCGACGAGCACCGCATTCACTTCGCACTGCGACCCTGGTCTCACCGACGACGCCATCTGACGCCGCCACCGAGCCGCTGCTCGCAACGCGACCTGAGGGCACCGCACGCCGCATCGTTGCACTTAGCACCGCAGCACCCGATGCCTGCCGACGCCAGCGCTCCGGACTTCACCAGAGAGGAGTTCGATCTGCAACGCGTGTGACTTCGAGGGCCCCGACGACTCCTGCACCGACCTCCGGAACCAACGCCTGCGGACGCCATGCCTTCGGAAGCTCAACGAGAGGTCACAGACACCCTGCATTTCTAAAAGGTACTGTTTGCGGGTCTTCCCGACACCGTAGCTGGCCCGCGACGCCGCGGTCAGCCAGAACTGTTTGGATTTGTTTGCTCACGACACCATGATAGCCCCGGACGGAGCTATCGACATCAAGGATCTGTTTTTCAAGCATATTTTGATAACTGAAGATTTTTAAGTACTGTATTGTGGATTGTTATCGTTTTTGGTCTTGTCTTAAGTATATAAAAATATTGGATATTTTTCTAAACTGGTGTGGTGTCCTTTTGTAGTGCTTACACTGTATTACTGTGGGTTATGTGCAAATCCTTTACACACTGCCTCTAAGATAAGCCTGACTGCTCGTGCCAAGCTACCAAGGGGGTGAGCAGGGGTTATTTTAGGAGTGTAACTCCCTTATCCTGACTAGGAAGAAGGGTCCCTATTTGGACAAAGGTGCAAACCCATGCCAACTAGAGACCCCCATTTCTAACACAGGGGAAGTCACGCGCGAGGGGTAAATTTAATAATTAAAAATAATAATAATTTAAACTTACCTTTCTGCTGTCCGGGTCCCGCGTCTTCTCGGCTCCTGCTCTCCTGCCTCCGGCAGGAACAGGAAGCAGGCAGCCAGGCTCCCTCCCCATAGCCAATCACAATGCTGAAAGCAGCGATGTGATTGGTTGGGACGGCGCCCAGCCAGGCGCTTATGGGAAGGCCATTTTCTCCATGTAGGCTGCATTGCAGCCTGAATGGAGAAGGGCAGAGTGCGCATGACTGGTTTGGGCGGCCCCAGAGGGCTGACCAAACAGTCTATGCGCACTCAGGGCAGGAGGGGGCATACTACTCCTCCCCTGCTCGCAGAGCAGCCCCGCCCACCCGCAAACAAACATAAAATGGTAATAACTGCAAGTTATTACCATTTTATGATTCTGCTTCTCGCACTGCGAGAAAGCAGTGGGGTGACGCTCCTCCGCCCTAGTGGAGGAGCTGCCCCTGTACCCTGCCCCTTGTAACTCCATCCCTTTCTGCTGCTACACCATGACCCTCCATTTATGGAATCCGGGAGTAATTGTTTTCTCTTTCCAGCATTGCTCTCAAGATCCATGCTTCAATTCTCACATTTTTAGTCATTGGCAACTACCGTACATAAAGAGTATCCTATTCCAATTTGAAACGCAGCCCTTAATAAAATACATTTCACAGTCTTGTGAATGGGGCAAGGCATCCCCTCGCTTTCCTATCTGGATGTTACCCCAGGAGCCTTCTGCTGTAAGTAGGGGTGCATTGGCACTAATTTTAGCAATAATTGTGAAAAGTACAGAAAATACAACAGCCGAGCTTGAGCCATTGGTACTGGATTTCAAATGCTGCTCCTAGGTATGACCTGTTTTAATGCTGCATTCTAAACGAGCAATGGCAAAGTCAATAGGCCTTGCCTATGAGACTTATTGACTTTGGCAATGAATTTTAGTCATGCTGTGCAGAAGCACGGCTGCTTTGAAGCATGTCTGAAAACATTGTAAGAAAAGGACTATGATGCAGCCGTCATGTCATTTTGTAGGCTTGCACCAATACAGATGCATGACCTACAAAATGAGGCAAGTATTTTTTTTCCCTTTTTATTTACCAATCCTTGATGGATGAGTAAATAAAAAGTTGCACAAAATGTGTTTTTTTGAAATTGTGCTAATGTGCTTTATTTGTATGGAGCTAATGTGCTTTTTTGATATAGCAGTAATGTTTTTTTTTTTTTAGAAAAACAAATAGAGGAGTGGGTTGGGGTGGGGAGCAGGTGAGGATGAGGCAACATGAAGGGAGGGAGGGCAGGAGAGAAGGATAAAAAGTGGGGACAAGGAGGACAAGTGAGAGACAACAATGGGGAAGCACAAAGAACACAAAAGATGTAGGTTGGGGAAGCACAAGGACAACAGAGAGTGTATGGGTGGGTGTAGAGAAGCCGCTGAACAACGGAGGGGTTTGAGGAATCAAGAACGACAAAAGAAGGTGGGTGGGTGGATGTGGATGTGGAGGAAGCAAGAATGACAACTGAGGGAGGGAGAAACTCAAGAAAGAGGAACACAAAATGAGGCAACTGGAAATGCATGTATTGTTGTACAATGCTCAGCCCAAATGATAAAAGTAGAGCCATAAAAGGAAGCAGTGGAAGAATAGAAGTAATGGACCTATGCTCCAGAAGAGGAAAGAATGCCTATGGAAGCAGTCAAATAAGAAGCAAGCACCTGAGAGTGACAATAAATCCAGCCAGTGGTAAGCAATGGGCGGGCTCTAAGCCCACTGTGAGCTAACAATATGCCTCGCAACAGACAGCGCATGTGCTGTCATAGGCGTAACCTAAAAAGAGTTTCCAGCTTGTGCTTTTCCTCCAATGACACACCTCCAGGAATACAACGCATTCCAGCCTGCATTGTTCTTTTCCTGCCAGCCTGGGTGAGTGGCAGCAGCCACTGGCACCGGAGGAGCAATTTGTTAAAAGGTCATTAAGTGCGCTCTGCAGCCCATCATTAACGCCGGATGTCCACCCACGGGTCTGTCGCATTACGGATATTAAAAATTACATTGCTCAATGTCACTGACAAGTTGCCCAGCACTGGCGTGTTCCAAAGGCACTGCCCACGAGGTGGGGGTGAATTGTTGCTCCTGCCGCGGCACTGCCCGTGTCCCAGGACGTCGCCCACGCGTGGAGCTGAGCTGTGTGTTCTGGCTGCGGCCCTCGAGCGCAGGGACACGACCCACGTCTCGGAGGTGTCTGTGTTTTTGTTCTTCGTGCCACCCGGCACGCAATAACCCGCTGAAGAATAAAATAACGTTTAAGCATGTAACCGCAAGCAACTTGTGAGCCCACTAGAAATATGGGTGCCATGCGCTCCACTGATATTTATTTGAAATAGCATTTTTCTTGAATGATTAAAGCTGTGCATACTGGCCTCACCCTCTGGGGAAACCCCAAAAGCCGTTAAATAAACTAACGCTGCAGACTTTTAATATCTACATGTCTTAGGAGACTGCAATATCATTTCCAAAGCGGCACAGAGGAAGTGATTTATGATGCAAAGTGCTCTGCTGAGAATCATGGCCCCAAAGCCAGCGCTCAGAGACAGGGGTAGTAGGGTATCTGAAGGCAGTAATTGAAAGCAAGGCCACACGCAGATTTTACTGGTTAACCATTAATTACAGGTGTAGCCCGTGAACAAAAATCAACCCGCCGAATTACGTTGCACATGAGGCTATAGAAAGCTGTGACTAACCTTGAGCTCTGAGCTGTATCTTTTTGTGGCAAAATATATTGTTCCTCTATTCGGATTTCATATTTTGGCTTTATTTTCTTCTACTGCTGTATAACATAGCAGACATCCCCACATCCAGAGTTGTTGATGTTAAAACCACTTCTCAAGCATCACTGGGGAAGCCACTACCAGCTGGTAAGCTTCCACGCCATTATAAGGATCCAGCTTCGACAGGCAGAAGCAGAGAAATCTTTCCATGAGCACGCAGCATCAGTCAGCCGAGTGGGTGCTTTGACCTGGTTGCTGGGGGCGAACTGTATGTCTTCCTTTTTAAAAACTTTGCCATAATCATTTTTAAAGCATTTTAAGCATTTTTAAAACTGGAAAATCGTATTACAGCTGTGACCTACCCTTGACCCGCACTGCTCCCCGGTCCACCACGGGTCCTTATCCCGGTTGTGTGGAGGGAGTACCGGCGACGTCATTATCGTAATTCCCCTCTTCCGGGTTTGAGACCGGAGAGGGCGGAGCCCCGCATTTACATTTTTATTCAATGCTCTCCCTCCCGCGCAGCGGACGCGCGCAGCGGGCACGCCGGCGGCGCGCCAAAGGCAAGCCCGTCTGCGCCCGTCCGAGCCCATCCGGGGCCAGGGGCGATACATCATGCCCATCTTTTAGTGTACTCCTCATCAGAACTAAAGCTGCTACAAGGAGCTGCGGTCATCACTCCCTGCACTAAGGATAAACTAATATCACTTGGGATTTACTCTCAGGGGAACCCCTCTCCTACTAACCCTCTGATAGCTATTGACCAAAAGTCTCCCTTAAATCACAAAGGCTCAATAGTTCCATCTAGCCCCGTACATCAGGGGCAAAAAGGACTTCTAGTATGCTACCTGAATACACGCTCAATGGTAAAACACCAGCATGAGATATTTTATCTGCTGGATACTGTTAAGCCAGACATCCTCCTTCTGTCGGAAACATGGCTAACTGAGGAATCGGGCCCTGATATTCTTGCGGCACTCCCCGATAACTATCACATTCTTCAGGCAGATCGACCTGCAGGGAAGGCTGGAGGAGGAGTGGCAGACATTATTAACCAGAAACATAAATTCACCTCCATGGCCTCTTTAGGTATCCCTCTAGTCCAGTGGTTCCCAAACTTTATCTACCTGAGGCTCCCTTGACCTATTTGCCGTTGGCTGCGGCTCCCCATTATTTTACGTTTTTTTTGGCAGGAGGGGGGGAGTGGCAGAGGGGGGAGGTGTTCGTCCAGCCTCGGGAGTACTTCCATTTTTCTCCCTGAAACAAATGCTTACAATTCATTAAAATAACCAAGGCAGCATCATAACCTCGATGCCTTCCACAAAGAGATTATATGTGGTCTATTAGCTATCTCCAGCGGCTAGCCAGAACTTTCAAAAGTTCTTATCAATTCCTTCCAAACTCATAGACCCAGTAAATATTGCATTTATATATTGATGTAAACAGGCATTAGATGTTGCCAAGTATTGGTTTTCGTAGCTTCAACACTGCCTGCATTTTATTTTCCATAATTATTTGCAAAATAAAAGTAAAACAATGCTGACTTTCGTGACACTCAGCAGTTGTGCCAACAATCAAACAAAAGACTGGCAGTAATCAACCTCAAACACATTGGTCTTCAATTAAATGGATTCTATTTATTTAAACGGATTGACCACTGAAGTTACAGTGTGAAAGAGCAGGAGACTTGGGTAACCGTAGTTTGTCATACAGCTGATAGAATGAAATTCCATAGTCTTCGAATAGCTCCCAGCCTTCCTAAACCATGGGCCGTTCCAGCCCCTGCCAGGCCTCTTGAAATGCTCCTGTGAATAGGCAAGCACCGTGGTGCCCTCCTGGAAGTCCATGGTCCTGCAATGGCATCATAGGTCACAGACGGAATTACTCCGCAGCCAATGCTGCTCTGGAGAGACACTTCTGAGTTCGCAGCATAGCGACAGCAGAAGCTGAGGTCTTTAAGCATGCACGTTTCCAGACTCCTAAGTCTGAAAGTGATGCCCTGATATGCTGGCAGAGAAAAGAGGCCGAAGCGCCAGGTCTAAATAGTGTGCAACTCGGAAGAAAAAAGGATGTGAATTTATATATATGGGTCCGACTGTTTTAGTTTTTTCATAGTTGCTGGGTATTTTTTTATATCTATTGTATATTCTATAGTACTGCGGTTTTAAATAAAGATATCTGCTTGCCTGTGGTACGGAAGCAGATCTTTTTGTTGTTTTACATGCATTTTACTCCAGCATGTCTAAAGCACTGTGCACTCACCTTTGGGTAATGTTAGCCCTTTATTATATTGTGCAGTGGTTCCCAAACGGTGCCTGGTGCGCTTCAATTCGCGGCGCCCCTGGCAAGTTTTGATGGCGCACTGGGGAGCCACGGCGCACAGATTGGGAACTGCTGCTCTAGTCGATAGTCTGTTACTAAAATTTGAATCTCATAACCTCTCATTTATCTGTGCTTTACTCTACAGACCCCCATCTTATATGCCCACTTTTCCCCAGTTGGTGGCCGATAGGATTGCCGAATTAGTGGTCAACAACTCTCGAATCTTAATTGTGGGGGACTTCAACTACTGGCCCAATGATGCACATGAAAGCCCCTGCTCTACCGAATTCACAGAACTTTTAACGGGAATGAACTGTATCCAACACATAAAGGCCGCTACTCATGCCAAGGGGCATACTTTAGATCAGGTCTGGACCGCCAATTTGGACATTCTTCACCTACAAGTGGCCCCGTGTACATGGTCGGACCACCACCTGGTCACCTTTTCCATCCCCTTTGTCCCTCCCAATACCACCCCCCCTTTAAGTAATTTTTTAGCCAGAAACTGGAGCAGAGTGGATATGGAGGACTTTTGCTCCTCACTAATTGCCTCGGTTCCTCCGGTCTTGGAGGAGTCCCCCCATCTCCAAGCGGCTAATATCAATATCTGGTTGGACAGAGCCAGAGACAACTTAGCACCCTTGAAGAAAGTGAAAATAAAGAGGCCCCACGATGCACAACGTTGGTTCTCAACAGATTTAAAGGCAAAGAAACTAACCCTGAGGCAAGCGGAACGCAAGTGGCGACGCAATTATTGCCCTAATCTTAAAGCCATTTTTATGTCTCTTCTTAAAGACTATGGGGCATATTAGCAAGGAGTTGCGATATTTATCGCAAAACGCGCTTAGCGCGTTTTTTGTTAACGCCGCCTATCGCTGGAAATTATCGCTGAGATAACACCCTATTAGTAAGGTTTATCTCCATAGCGATAATATTTCCAGCGATAGCGGCAAAATGTGAGAATATCGCTGGAAAAGCAGCGATATTCTCGCATTATCGCTAAGGTGGATTCAGCATTAGAATCCACCTCCTATACTTTAAACAGGTAAGTCATCCTCACTAGCAGGTGATAAAATATAGCGATAAACGCGCTTAGCGCGAATTATTTTATCGCTTCGCCTGCCTTGCTAATAGGGGGTAGTGGAGTTAGCGACTGTTTCCAGTCGCTTTTAGTAGGGAACGCCTTCCTTGCATGTCATTAGCGATAATTATCGCTGACATGCAAGGCGATGTGAATCCCGGCCGCTAACGCCTAAAAGCTGTCGCTAACGCCAGTTAGAGACAGCTTGCTAATAGGGCGATATAAATATCGCCGCTTTAGCAGCAAAAAGTGCAGCTAAAGCGGCGATAAATCCCTTGATAATATGCCCCTATAAAACATCGATTCTTCAGACCAAGGCTGAGTACTTTTCGTCTAAAATATTAAACTCAGCCAATAAAGCCAAGGAAATCTTTTCAATAGTGGACGAACTCTCTAAACTTGATCGAGTGACTGCAAAACCTACCCCCTCTCAAACTCTATGTGACTCACTTAATCACTTTTTTATTGAGAAAATTGTCACTATTAAGGCTAGCATTCCTAAACTTATTGACCCTCTGCCCTACCTGTGCTGTGACACAAACTCTGCTTCTTTGGATCACTTTCCCCCGTTACTAAGGAAGCTTTCTCTGATCTACTAAAGAAAGTTAGCTCTGGTTCCACTCTTGACAGCTGCCCCCTTATATTCTCCGGGATGTTTTCCTACGCTGTCCGGATCCTCCTTTATCGCTCATTAACAACTCCCTTGCGCTAGGGATTGTCCCAGATCTGTTTAAGATGGCTGAAGTCGTTCCTATCCTCAAAAAACCTAGTTTAGATCCGCAGGTACCTGGCAATTATCGCCCCATCTCTTTGCTACCTTATTTGAGCAAGGTCATGGAAGCCCATGTTACCAATAGTTTTAGCTCCTTTGTAGAACAGACCCACTATTTGGACCCTCACCAAGCAGGGTTTCGACCTGAACACTCCACCGAAACCGTTGTCCTAGCAGTCCTGGACGAGTTAAGAAAGGGGGCGGACCAGGGCACCACCCAGGCCCTGGTGCTCCTTGACTTGTCAGCTGCTTTTGACACGGTCGACCATCAGCTTTTGGTCGACCGTGCCGGTAGCGCTGGGCTTCAGGGTCTGCCACTGAAATGGATTGCCTCCTTTCTGAGTAATCGTTCCCAATCTGTCCGTCTGGCTGGCTTTAGGGCAGAACAAATGAATCTGACCTGTGGAGTCCCACAGGGCTCCTCCCTGTCACCTTTACTCTTTAATCTGTATATTCTCCCCCTGATCCTAGCCATGCGTAAGAGAAAGGTCGTTGTGTTTAACTATGCCGACGACCTCCAGCTGATCTTTAACATCGACTCATCAGCCTCATCTATCACAAACTTTCACTCCATTATGAATTTTATCAGGGACTGGATGAATGCGAATCAACTTAAACTAAATCCAGATAAAACAGAGTTGATTCTTACCGGTGGCTTGGCTAACCCATGGAATTCCAGTTTCTGGCCACTATCTCTAGGGAGCCCCCCAGCCCCGGTCTCGTCAGTAAAAAGTTTGGGAATTATGATCATCAATGATCTTACCATAAAGGCCCAGATCAGTTCAGTGGTTTCAGCATGCTTTTTCCACCTTCGTAGAATCCGAAAAATTAGCAGATTCCTCTCCACGGAAGCCCTGACCCAAGTTGTTCTTGCCCTGGTGATTTCGCGTATTGACTACGCCAATTCCCTGTACGTTGGTATACCCGCGTACCAAGTCCATCGCTTGCAGCGAGTCCAAAACCAGGCAGCCAGACTTATTCTTGGACAGCCAAAGCACTCCCATGTGAAACCACTGCTGAGAGGCCTCCATTGGCTCCCTATACCCCAACGCTGTCTGTTTAAACTGGGCTGTACCATCTACAAAGCCTTGTCAGGACGTGGTCCCGCCTTTATTGCTTCAAACATTCAGCGATATCTCCCCTCTCGCGATCTACGTTCCTCTAACAAGAACTTGCTGGTCTCCCACTCGTTTAAACGAAAGAAACATGGTGGCCTTAGATACACGTCTTTGGCCCCTCAATTTTGGAACGCTCTCCCTCTTTATTTGCGCACGGCGGACTCCTACATCCAATTTAGGAAGTCACTCAAAACCTGGCTTTTCTCCCACGCCTACATCTGACACCCACCTACTGTCTGGAATTGCTGCCGTTTTGCCCTTAGCGCCAAGAAACCGTTCGGTGAACGAGCGCTTTAAAAATGACCTTTAACATAACATAACATAACATAACTCTTTCCCAGCAAGCGCTGTCGGGCAGGCCGGTGGCCGCATTTTCATACAAGCTAGCCGGTGGAAGTATATGGCCATGCCATGACCCCTTTCACTGTTACTACCAATACCAACTGCCATTACAGGACAATCATCAGCCGCATATAGGCAAACTTTTTTCCAAAGGCTTCTGTAATGTGGGTGTTGTATGAGGGGGAAATGTCTGCCTTAGACCTGACACATTGAGGGAGGGTGCTGAGGGAATCCATATACAAACAAAGAGGGTGGAACACAGGCCTGTCGCAATGGTTGGACTCATAATATCCCCTCTCCAGCAGGTGTGACATTTCCACTCTGCTCTCATCCGAAGCACTGGACAGAAATGACTAGTTGGTTGTAAAATGGACCACGCAGCACTTTTTCCTGGCCGTCTGTTGATTAGGATGAAGGATCCAGACGTTTGTAGAGAAGTTAATAAGCTCCTTTCTTGAACAACAGTAGGGCCCATGGGGGGAAGACTCAGTGCAGCTGCCACACTGCCAATTGTCCCGAGGTAAAATGGCCGACTGTGTTCCGAGAGCAACAAAATGGAAGAAGAACATTTTATAATTGATGCATACTAGATTAGGATGAAAGAAACAAAAGAAGCACACTAAACAATACAATACAACGCCACCTCAGAAGAAGAGGATTATCATATGTGGGCATTTCTACCACCTCAAAGAAAAACACAGACAACTTAGAGGTAGGGTAGTTTTCTGAGACAAGGGCCCTTTTCTTTGAGCTGGCTCTATTGACAGCATACGCTCAAAAGGTGAGTAAAAGAAGATCACTGTGGGCTTTTTGGGTCATCTGAAGGTATATTAGATAAGCCATTGCCAGATCTGAGTAAGTGAAAAAAGCTGAGATAGTTAAGCTACGGCCAATGGGCATGGCTCTTCAGGTCATCCTTGCTATTATTTTGATGCTTACGTCTCGGAGGCTGAAAAATCTGCATATCACTGTCTGCCTCTCTTATACCTTCTCAACAATCAAAGAAAAGGACTCTTGCAGTTGACGGCCCACTGACTTCTCTGCATCCAGAAAGTAGGTAATTTCACCAGGGGGGACACAGCACGCATTTTTAGTCTTCAAGAAAGTTCTGGCAGATTATCCTAAGGAGAAAACTCTTTTATCTTTAGACACAGACATTTGCAATCTAATGCAGATAGTATTTGAAATATTTTTAAATTACGCTTCAGCAAACAAATGTACTAGGAAGTGAGCCTGCTCCTACATCTTTCAACTAATATACTTTATCTCTCAGCAGAGATGCTAGACGCCCTACAGTTTTAATAAGACACTCATTCCTTCTAACATCTGTGACGAGTACTGAACTTTCGTACTGGGAATGAACTATCTAAGAATAGGCTGCAGCCTCTACCGCTTATGACCTGAGCTTGTTTTAAGATGATTGTGTACTTTGTGAGTATAATACCAATAAATAGGAAGGTGTGGGGACGAGTAACCCATTTTTAAGTCTCGCCTGAGACAGAGCAAGTGCTGTTGCTTGCGATACATTTTGCTTACTTACAGGGCGTTCAGAGCCTGCCCATTGATTACCAATGGTAGGAAACATCATCACTCTCATTTCCTTGCTTCTCTTTAGTCAGCACTTGTCAGCTTGCTTCTTATGTTTGTCACTCCCCTGGATTATGGCCCAAGTACTGTTTCCTTGCCCAATGTTTGTCCTTCTACTGCTCATCGAACTTCGTGAGATACTTTTATTCTTTTAGGTGCAGCAGTGCATGTGTTTGCAGGCCTTCTTTCCCTCCCGTCATACTCCTCGTTGTTAATCAAAAACAAAAGAGGGCCCCTGTGCAAACCAATAACTGGCAGAAATATCAGGGGAACAAATGCATAAGCAAAAAACGTAGAAAAACTGCCTGATAAATTCAAATGACGGAGTGTCTCACCATACTTCAAGGATGCTTACAAAATCATCTCAGAGTCATGTTATATATGTATATATTTCCAACAATTGTGTTCGAAAAGCACATAAGAAATCATCAATGTCATCACCCGAAATTTTATAAAAAAATAGATGTTTATTGTAGTCATATCCATAGAAATATACATATATCCATACATATCACAATACAGGACATTCCTAAGATCCATAAATATAAAACAAGAAAATTACTATACAGTCAGGAGAAACCATAGAAATACCTCCAATAATGCTCAGACTCATCACCCATGCCACTCACACCACATTCGTTCAACGGACAACACTTACACATACCACAAAACCACAGACCAACAAGACGATAACAGAAAATAGATAAATGATAACACAACACAATGATATATAACATATATACTACAAGGAGAGCAAGAGATATTTTAATATTCAGCTATTTTGCATACTCCTCGTTGTTGCCTGTTCCATCGTTTGTTGCTTATCCCGTCGTTTGTTGCTTGCCCTGTCATTTGTTGCTTGCCCAGTCACTTTTTGCTCGCCCCCACCCACCTCGAACACCCGAGAGTTGTTGCTTGCCCCCGTCCACCCCCCTTCCAATCCCCTCCAGCCAGAAAAAAATCTTTTGCGAGAGCTATTGGCTTTGTCAATTTATTTTGCCATGTTGTACAGCAGCACAGCAGTTGTGCAGTAAGGCTGAAAGTTTTTTTTTTAAAAGCACTAGGTTGCGGCCAGCGCTGACTGCATCATAGCACTTTGTTTTTTTTTAATTTTCCCCATGCTGCATACCAGCTGGGTTGCTGTACAACGTGGATAAAAAAAAATGACAAATCCAATAGCTCTCGCGTAGGCAAGACTGCTTGGCTTTGCCAATGCTTGCTATTTTAAGCATTCAGAAAGAAAGTAGAAAATTTATATTTGCAAGGTTCTCACTTTCCTGTAATTCATACATTTATTCTAGGAGTATTCAGTGAAGCTGTACGTTTTTCAGAAGTACTCAGACGTGCAAACAATAATACATTCAGAAATGTAGCATATGTGGATGCTCCAACGGCACAATATTATTTATATGTGCATTTGTGCTTGTTAACTCTTGTTATCCAATGGGAAAATATTTTCCCTGCATCGTAACCTCCTCCCCTTGGGGTATTTCCTCAGATTTCTATGATGAAAAACCCACAAATGTTTATCAATACAAATAAGTTTGCAAGTTGTTTTAGCATACTCCACCTCTTTTTAGGTGACACTACTAAGGAATAACCACAATCCAGCCCCTCTGATGAGATTTAGTTACAGGTGGTTTCCTAACTGTAATTCCCTAAATGTGACTGACATACCCAGACGTGGGTCCCATGCTCCCTGTCCCACATGCCACAAGCTATACCTCACTGATGAGATCTAAGTAGGCTGAAACTGGTCTGTGGTTGCTTGTGTTTGTCAAATCCAAACTTACTTAAAATGCAGGGATCTTCAGGAGCGAAGCAGATCCACCAAAGCCCTCTGAGGACAACCCTGAACACACAATATTTCACAAGTGTTGGCAACTGTTCCCAAGGGGCAAAGGGGTTGGGAATGGGAAGAGAAGGGTAGACAAAGATCTTCTGGTTCTTTTCACAATGCGTAATTCTGTACACACCAGGATCTCACTGACTCACTGGAATGTTCTAAAAAGCACAAACACACTGTTAGTGCCAGTATAATACAAAGTATACACAAGAAACAATTATTACAAAGTATACTGGCAATGGTTTCTTCCCAAGTTTGCACTCACCCGGTTTCTCAAAATGTGAAGGCCTAATGTTCGTAAGCAGTACGTAGACTGAGTTTCATTAACAATCAACACGATTTAAACTGTAGTCCAAAAGTTACTAGAATAGTGCAGCACACAGAGAACGAGGAAATGACCTCAAATGATTGTTTGTGTACAGGAAGGTGTCCCTTCCTGTACATAAACAATCCTTTAAATCGATGACGTTTTGCAAGTTCTATGCGTGCTAATGCAGCACACATAGAAGTTGTAAAACGCCATTTCTGATTGTTTATGTGCAGGAAGGAAACCCTTCCTGCACATAAACAATCTTCCCTGTGACGCAGGCATGGGTGCATGGCAGCAGTTTGTGCACCAGCCCAGGGGGAAGCACAGAGATGCAACATATTGTAAATATGTTGCATCCCTGTGCTTCAAAACTAACGCAGCGCGGCGCAGCAAAATGACTTGCTGCACCGCGCTGCGTTAGTTTATTATAAATCTGCCCCTTTGTCCTTGCCGTCTTTTAGTGTCTCAGCCAGCCGGATCCTCCAACTCTGGGCCCAGCATGTACCTAAGAGTTTGAGCCCATAGCGTTGGCTCACAATATATGGGGTTCTGCGCTAAGCATTAATTATCACCTCCACACCTTACACACCAGCACGTAAGCCCATTGCTCTTATATGTTGTCCATTCGCAGAGGTGCTACACAGCCCCAATCTGTAGATCAATCAATCAGGATTTGTAAAGCGCGGCTGCTTCACCCGTGAGGGTCTCGAGACGCTGTGGGATTATGTTACGGGATCGCCCAGCCTGTTGCTATTGGTTGAATAACCAGGGCTTGAGGTTCTTCCTGAACTGCTGGAGCGATGGTGATGCTCTGAGGTCCAGGGGGAGGTTGTTCCAGGTCTTGGACGTCAGGTGGGAGAAGGAGCGGCTTCCTCTGTTTGCCTGGCTGATGCGTTGGGTAGCTGCTAGGTAGAGGGATTTGGAATGGAGTTCTCTGGTGGGTTGGTGGAAATTCACTAGTTTGGTCCAAGTTGTATCCTCTTAGGGATACATTCCATTTCTTCTGCGCATCTCTCATGTGGCATGTCGCATCTCTACACCCCCTTTGGAGATCCGTGACACATTTAATAAACTGGCGCTTCTTACCATACTTCTGACATTTCTAAGCAGTGTAAATAACAGATGTTACCGTTACAAAATTGAATGGTATTGAATTTACCAACCTCGAAATAATGGAAGGCTCAGAGAACTGTGCCAGGCGGCGAATTCCTGCCCTGCAACTCACTAGATGTCAGCTGTGAGCTTTTTACACTCACTGCCACTTTGCCAGCTTTACTGTCTGAGGGATGTTTTCTGTTCTATACATTCCAAACGAATCAGCACCAGCCTGGCTATTTCTTTATTGGGGCTTCGTTAGCCCAGTACTTTGCTGCACCTGTTTTCCCCTGTCTGTTGAAGGAGTCTCTGGGTGTTCGCTCTTTTTACGTAAAGTGTCAGGAGTGAACTAAACGTGCTTTCACAAGTGCGTGTGTCAAGCCTCTACTCTGCAGGTGTGACTGTGGTGAACGCACGTGGACCCGTGAATCATGAACATCATCTCGCTTCAGTTTGCACCTTGCCGTAGTCATCCTGGCACTTCGTCTCGCTTTTCGAAAGAATTCCTTTTTTTTTTTTAATCTCAGCAAATTGCCGTTCATGAGTTGTTTGCACTTGTGAATCAAACGCTTTCTTTGTTTCACGAGTGTGAATCATTTATCGCAGCATGGGTGAGTATATATTGCAAAGATAAATAGAAACATCGGTTAGAGACACAGTTTCCTCTGTCTGTTGTGTTGTGTCAGATCTAATAAATTGATGCGCGCACGTGCTTGCTCCAGTTTAGATACAGTATGAATAATACATAAGAGCATCACGACTCCTGCGCACTGTTCAAGATCAAAGCGGTATCCCTCCGCCTAACCTACTTTTGAACAGGAAAACACCAAAACACACATAACCCGTGGGAAAAGCCACCAGAGAACATGTTTGTAACGACGGAGGCTGGCCTGCTGCCTGCTCTCTCCCAAGAACCCGGCCAGATCAGTGCTTAATCTGTGCCAGGGGTTGCATGCGGTGGGCACTCATTTGTGCGGACCAGGACTTTTTATTCATCAGCAAACTTTGACCTTCGCTTAGAGAGAGAGAGCGAAAAGGGAGAAAGAAAGAGGAAGAGACAATAGAAAACAGCCAGAATAGAATAAAAGCAAGGATGGAAAAAGCAGCGAGAGTGAGAAAAAGAATCAGTGAGGGAAGGGTCGGGGAGTAAAACGGTGGGAGGCAGATTCCAGAGTAGTCGGTCTTGATATTCGATCGATATCCCCAGTTAATGGCACACTTTATTTATTTATTTATCTATTACAAAAAAGCACTGGGCAAGATGCAGAGATATATAGAGAACTCTCATTTGTTTACTGTTAGTTACAGGGGAACAAAAGGGCACCCCAAGAACAGGACGTCTTTAAAGATAGCGCCCACCTCAGACCATGTTGACTACCAGCACCCCCTCAACTGGAACCCCACAAACAAGGAAGAAGGCGTTATCAGAGTCAATCATTAAAAGACAGTAGCACTTACCTCAAAGTTTATCTAACAATGTAACTTATTTCTTTACAGAATGTATCTATAGATTAAGAGACAACATACTGGGCTTATGCTTTTGCCTACACTAGTAACCTTGCATGCTTCACATGCACTAGAATAAAAACTTTATCCTACACTATTTTTATTAAAAAAAATATAGAAAATGATAAAAATGCAAAATGGTTTCTTGACCCATCACAATACATTTAAAAAGTCAATCAATCAATCATTTCACACTGTGTTCCAACACATCTCTAGCCAAAGTAATCCATCGGAATGCTCGCGCTCTACTTCATCCTACATCAACAACAATTAAAACCAGTGGGACAATTTACCATAAGATCGGCTTCTACAGCTAGAGAGGATGGATGTATAGATACACACACCTTTAGGGAACAGGACGTATCCTGAAGCAATCATGCCTTACTATCAGCATAGAACTAACAAGAGCTCTTACATAGCTCGGAGACGTCTCTCGGCACCGATGGCTTAAAACTGCATCAGTCTCGGCCAGCATTAATCGCGGGTGGGGGGTCGCGCGGGGAGGGTGGTGGGGGGTAAATGTAATAATTAATTTTTTTTAAACGTACCTGTCCGCCGGCATGGCCGGGTCCCGCGTTTTCACAGCTCCCGCTCCTGCTCTCCTCTTCTGCCTCTGGCAGGAACAGGAAGCAGGCAGCCTCCCTCCGCTCCTCTAAGCAAATAACAACGCTGCAATGGCAGCGTTGTGATTGGTGGGGATACCGCCCAGCCAGGCGCCTATTTGTAGGCCATTTTCTCCATGTAGGCTGCATTCCAGCCTGCATGGAGAAAGGGCAGAGTGCGTATGACTGGTTTGGGCGGCCCCAGAGGGCTGACCAAACCAGTCATGCTCACTCAGGAGTGGGCACACCACTCCTCCCCTGCCCAGCCCTGCTTTTAGAGCATCCCGCCCACCCGCCTGCAACCAAACACTTCTGCTTTCTCGCAGTGCAAGAAGCAGAAACATAAAATGGTAGTTTTACCATTTTATGTTTCTGCTTCTCGCACTGTGAGAAAGCAGTGGGGCGACGCGCCTTCGCCCTAGTGGAGGAGCCTCCCCTGATTAGGACAAGTGTGCAAGAAGCAGGAGTTTAAAGGTGGATAATCCAGTTTAAGCCCAACATAGTAATGACATTTGTATCATATAGGGAGCTTGAATGAAGGAGTGGCATTTGCATTTTGTATTATTTGATTTTAGGGATGCAGATGAAATTGTTGTTGGTATTCCTCGGCTACTGAGAGGGGTTAAGGAGTGAACCTGGTTGCTAAGTTTTCAGTTGCTAGCACTGGAACGCACCTAAATTAAAAACAAGCAATTGTGAAAATGATCTGAGCCTTGACTGGAAGCCGGTCAGTGGCTTTCTTGCATCAGAGATAAGACCTCTTTTGCTCAGACCATTTGTTAATCTGATGGTGGTGCTTTCGACTGTCCGAAGCCTGTGCAAAGCTATGTTGAGTGTGCCTACTTGTAAAGCATTGGCATTATCAAGCAAGGCATTTACAACTACCCGGTAAAGCGCAGAGAAGTGTGGAAGTATAATTTCAAAAGTTGCAAAAAACTTTGGGCCTCATTTACAAGAAAGTGCAGCAGAGCGGCACTGCAAGCCCTGTGGCTACGCCACGCTGCGGCCCTTTCAGAGCACAGGGATGTGACATATTTACAATAATATGTTGCATGCCTGTGCTCTCCCCTGCGCTGGCGCACAATGGGCTGCCATGCGCCGACGCAGGCACCCTTGCACCATAGTGCAAGGGTGCCTGCGTCACGGGGATAATTGTTTATGAGCAGTAAGTATTCCCTACCTGCACATAAACACTCTGAAACGGCGTTTTTCAACTTCCATGTGTGCTGCATTCGCACACATAGAGCTTGCAAAACGTCATGTTTTTAAATGATTGTTTATGTGAAGGAAGAGACATCTTCCTGTACATAAACAATCACCAGAGGTGATTTCCTCGTTCTATGTGTGCTGCAGAATGCAGCACGCATAGAAAGAGGAAAAAACAAGGAGAAATGAAGACATTTCTCCTCGTTGCGCCTTGTCGTGTAGTTCCTATAAAGCTATTTAGGATCTGCGCGTTTAGGCAACATAAACTAAGGGATTGGTGTATAAAATACATGTGCTACAACAACCATTAGACAGAAACAGATGTATGCAGTTATAAGCACCCACAGAGTAAAGAAAAGGTAGAACTCTGCCATTGTGCTAAAACAATGAATATATGCAGGCATATAGATACATGGCAATAATCATGAGTACTAAGATACAAACCCTAAATAGATGTACCAAAGTGTACCTATCATGTATGAAAGTGTATAGCCAAGAATCCCCCTAGGAGAGAGCCAACCCCATTACCTGATGGGAGAGAATGAAGGACCCCGTCTTGGTCTCGAATTGGACACCCCGCAAGGGATGTCAGACCACTGCGTGCTGGAGTGTCTGCGGGCAGGGACTTCTGCGTCTCGTGTCAGTGTGTCAGCATGAAAGCTTGTTCTCCTGTGCCTTGCCCAGTGAAGATGTGGCACTTATATACCCAAAAGGTACCCTCAGGGGTTCTACCTAGATGTGTCATGATACTGTGGGCATGTCGGCCAAGGATGACGATAGTGGTGACCGACAGTTATTATGCAGAAGATGGTAATCCTGCTGTGATACTGAGAACCCTCATGCATAATAAATGAGGCTAGTTTTTGGAGAAAACTACACAACATTTATGCGGCACCTAACTAGGTAAAAGGTCAGTCACCAGAGCCGTTATGTAGAGCAAGGTAGGACAAATGTAGGTAAAAGGTCGTGCAACTACCTAGTCCTATATTGGGGTACATTGGGGCTCATAACAGCCTCCCTACGCCTTCCCTGGAGAGGCGTAGCATTCAGACGCATTTCCGGGTTTACAATTTCTCGTAAATCTGGAAATGTGTCAGGTTCCACAGCAACACCCATGGAACACCCCTTTAATGCAAAGTGCTGCGTGTAAAGGGGCCATATTTACAAGTACAGGAAAAGCCACGCAGGGTGGCTTTTCCTGTCCTTGTAAATTTGGGGCAGTAAAATGCGCCGCCGGTGTGTCACAAAAAGTGACGCACCAGTGGTACAAGGGGCTTGTAAATAAGCCCCTCTGTGTGTCATGCGGGATTGAAAATGAAGCCTACCTTTTTTGTACTTTAGCGACTGGTAGAAAGTTCTGGCCAAGTAGGGTGTAAAGTTGGATTCCATTTAGAAAGATGTGTTCTTGTGTCTCTAGTCAGCTGAAGACAGTTAAGTCTCTTCCAGTCCTTGACCTCTCCAAGACAAGACTGTAACAAGGAAAAGTCTTCATCAAGTCCAAAGTTGGTGTCACCCGAATAGGGTGTGTGCACATTAGAACAGCGATTAAAGATGTTAAGGAGACATGCTAGGTATACATTAAATAATGCCAGAAATGAAGGGGACCCCTTAGGAATTCACAGGTGTCAGTGACAGGGTCAGAATTGAAGGATCAAATCAAGTAACTTTTCCAGTCTGAGGAACAAGGGCCAGCCTGACAGAAACACCTCACAGCTACTTTCCTTCCGAAAAGGCACTTTATCCATCTCCTTTACAAACACACACAGCACAGCCTGCACACTGGTGGTACAGACTGTAAAAGGCATTTTGAGTCACTCACATTGAAGTTCAACCCCATGGTAAAAAAGCTCTCAGACACGTCCACAATGTAAGATGTTGATGCAATAGAAAATATGACAAATAAATGTCTTTCACATTGGAACTCCTGTTCCGGTGTCAAAAAGACAAACCATTGGCGTGGTCTAGTGAAGTGCACTGTGGTGGTTTTATTGATAGTAAATCTCTATGATGAACTATAGAGTACGAACACAGGAATCCGTGTTACTATCAATAATTCACAGAATCATCTTAGGTTCTCGTTAATGCTGAGATAATATACTCCCTGGACGTAAGTACGTAATGACCAGTGGGAGTCTCAAGAACTGCTATCACTGGAAGTGAGGAAGCTGTCACTGACATCTGTTTTGCTTTCAGGACCCAAGAGCTGCTGCTGATTTGCTAAGCTCAGTCTAAATTGTCAACAAGGTTGAACCCAGTTTGGTGGCTACAGGTCGAAAACAATCCAAGGAGTTCAGTGTAACTTGTTGATAGAGCAAGGGGCCTATCTTTTAGGTCGAGCCTGAGCCAGCGCGCAAGCGCTGCTCTGGCAATCTGTTGGAGGTACTGTATGGAGGAGAAGCCCCGCCCACATTTTTCATTGGCTTGTGTTTTTGCTCTTCATAAATGCTGGCGTATGATTCCTTAATAGGCTTGCTAGTCCCTCCTTAGTACGGCCATGTCGTCATTTGTATCCTCCCATGGGTACTGGCCCCTTTACTTGGTTGTTACACCGTACGTGTACTATTTTTTTAGGCTCCTGTTGTGCTTTACTTTGTTCTTGCCCCCCTACCGTTGTCCGTGTTCTCCATCCTCCCGCCCGCTGCGGCCCTCTCTCCCTTCAGCGCTACGCACACGCGCCTTCCAACACCGGGGCTGATGCAGCGCGGCCTCCATTAGCTGCCAGCGGTGCAGGTTCGGAGTTCGCGACAAGATGGCAGCTGCTAGCACTGCCGACCTAAGCTGCCGCTGATCGAGTGATCCCGCAGGATGTGCAAAGACCACGGACGTCTCCCCATGGAGCTCCTTCTCTTCTTCCTCCACCTCCCCATCGATGCGGCATGCCACAGAGCGGCCCGGAAACCGCGCACGCCCGGTGTATTTGAGGACGTTACCTAGTTCCTGCTACCAAGGGGCAGAGATGAGCCCAGAGGCATGGTGCGCGACATCGTTTCTTCTCCCTGCCCCTTGGTGCGTGGAGGATGAGGCCAGGTAACGTTGTCCGGGGACTGAGTGCCAGTGTGGGTGGGGGGTGAAGAGGGGTTACATTGCTCCTGCTGGCAAGGGCACACGGTGTGAGAGGCATGTTGTGGCAGGGAGTACTTTGTCCCTGATCCAAGGCCGGGGTTAGGGCTTAGCGCCAGGTGTCAGTGGGCACATTACCTCATTTCAGCTACCAAGGGGCAGGGTTGGGGGCCAGGTGTGTGTGTTTTGTTCCCTCTCCTGGGTTGCATGGGAGTTGTGGGGCCACGTTACGTCGTTCCCGATCAAGGGGTGAGTGCAGGGTCTGGGGTGGGGTTACCTTGTTCCTGCTGCCAGGGGCGCTCAGCGTCAGCTCCCGGGCTGGTTCCTTCAGGTACCACCACTGGATCTCCAGGGAGTACGAGCTGGATCCGCTGCCTCTGAAGGCACAGGGCATCTCAATGTCATCCCTCTCCCTGATGGTCACATCTCTTGGCACCTCGGTGAAGGTGGCTGGGGAGAAGACAGAACGACAGGAGGTTAGCGGGGGCTGTAAACATTAGGGCCTCCTACCTAGGGAGAAAACGACTCCTCAGAAAAGACGCTGTGTCGACCAAGGCTCTACGTGCACTGTGTTCTAACAGACTCTCTCCCAAGCCCCAACAATACCCCTCCTATGTGCCACAGATCGCCGTCCTTGTTTCCACAGACACGTCCCTTTGCTCTAAGTTCTGCAAACATTGTAGAGGACACAGGAACATTAAAGTGGGACCTGGACCACGAATGCCACTAAATTTGTATCCCGTCCCGTGCCTTCCACGAGCCAGTGATCAGATGAACATGCCAGGGGTAAGGAGTCCACCGAAGACCCTGGCTGGAGACTGCAGACCTCTTGTGGCTTGTGTTGCGGCCCACGCCACGGTACACCCTCTCTCCACACTCCCTCTGGCTTTTCTCTTGTATACCATCCCTGCTCTGGGGGCTCCACTCTCTCTGGGGTCGTCACTGTGGTACTAGGGTGTGATGCATTAACTTGGCAGTGTTTATACTGGGTAGTTTTTTAGCATTCCACCCTCTTCCTTGCCCCACTCCTCCTAAGCAAGGTGTGTGTTTCTTTTGGCTGTTGGCACCTGTTGTGCCCTGGCAATGCCCTCCCACCCTGCTCCCACAGTCCAATCTTTGGGGTGATACCTGTTCTCTCCAGCTCCTGGCGGGTCCCCTCTCCTGCCCTGTGGTGGGTACTCACCATGTGCAGTGAAGAGCAGGGGCGCGTTCAGCATCAGGTAACACAGGGCGCATTTTCACCGGCAAAGAAACTGACACAACATTTTTGTGTAAAGTGTGGCGACACTTCACCCATGAGGTACGTGCAAAGCACTTGTTGACACAATGCACACTTTGCGTCTTTCAATATATTTATTATGAAGTGCAGGACCTTGCCAAGGGATTTTGCACACTACATACATTCACTCCGAAAATAAAACATGTAAGTAAAAAACATTGTCATTTACAGTCAATAGCTCTAACTCACAAATGCGAGACCTATTTGCATTGCAAATGCTTGTTTCCTTTTATTTTCAGAGCCAATGTTTCTCCGCTCAGCACCGCAGGAGGCCCGCATCTCTCAGATACTCTTTGTGCAGGTGATGCACAACTGTTCTATATCAAGATGAGAGAGGATGTGCCACAGCCTGCCAGGCTTCTAAATTCCATCTAAAAAGTCAATTTCCATTCGATTTTGGCTGATTGCCTCTCCTTGAATGATCAAGGCCTAGATTTTCGTGCGCTTCCGTCTCTGCCTCAATTCAGGAAGGACCTCAAGACGTGGCTCTTTGACTGAACCGCAGACCCCCCCCCCCACACTCCCCCCCCCCCCGCGCCTTGAGAGCTTTCCAAAAACCCTGATTGAGTGCGCTCATGCAACGTTAAACAATGCTAAGCAGCTCAAACAGCGACAAATCGACTTTCACCCCAAAGCCTATTTTGCACTGAAAGTTGACCCTGGTTCTGCGTCCAAAACCATACACGCTATCCCTCCTTTAATATATGATTGTGTGTAGGATTGGCCAGCGCAAAAACCTTAGGTTTTGGTGCAAAGACACATTTACTAAAATAGCGTGATCTGGGTTTCTACCAAATCTTAACGCCAAAGAAAAGCAGACGCATGCAAGGAGGTCAAGCCCTGTATGGTTTGATACACCTACATGTGTGCTTTAAACTAAAGAACACATCTTAAATGTCTGACCCCTGTGCTATTGTCTATGCATAGCACTGTGTACTGGGGTGTACACGAGACAGCGCAGACTCTTCTTTGCCCCACACCACAAGGCTCTGGGCCACGCATAACTACAAGTTTTAGCCCCACTGCCACCGATGACTCTGTTGACAGGTAACTCCTACGAAATCTGCTCTAATTTCTGCCCTTCGCGCAACACTGTGCTGCATCATGCAGTGCACAGTGCTGCAATGTTTCATACAGGGCTGCAATGTTTCATACAGGGCTGCAATGTTTCGTACAGGGCTGCAATTTTTCGTGTAAGGCTCTCCGGAGCGAAGGATAGTAATTCTGGACCCAGGAATCCCACAACAGATCTGCTGAGTTACTCACCACACTCGATTTGTATTTAAACTGTTACACTGCGTGTGGTCAGTCACTTACTTTTCTTCCTTCCTCCACACCATTAAGCACTGTGTCCCGTCGCAGGATAAGAGCACCACCCTGATGAACTACACCAAACAACCCTGATGAACCACACCAAACACCTCCTACGTAACCCTCACTGCAGAAGTATGAAGCGCTATAGAAATGCAATTACACGAATCAAGACAGAGTTCCTGGTAATAGACCCGAGGTCAAATTACTGATGATAAAGTCTTTCCTCCCACTTGAGCACTATTCTGATGCACGCGACACAATAACATCCTGGGGCTGTCTGTGACTCGTAACTCCCCTTCTTCTCTTCGCAAGCAAAAAAAAACAACAACAAAAACAATAAAAGGATGAAATTATTGAGGAAACTCAATGAACCCTTTGCTTCTCCAAACTTCTCAAAAGAGCCACTCGGACTGCCGACCACTCCCTGTTCGATTGTTGCAAGTACCGAGGCTTGGAAAATCAGTCTCCACGCCCTTCAGTTTCAGTAGAATGCGGATGCAAGCCGAGTAGCCGACATGTTACTACCACGCAAGGGCAGGGACACCATTATTGCGCCCATTTAGCAGCTTTAGGGTGGACTATACCTCTATCAGCAAAGTGTAGCATGCTATCCGTCCTCTAAAGCGCACCGGTTCACCTTTAGGGGTATAAAACGCTATATCAATGCAAGTACAATAACATATATCTTATCAAACCTTCGAATGAATGAGGGGTGCCTTTGCCTAGGGGGCGCTCTCTTGCCCTCAGGCGATGCCTCCACCTGCAAAGCCAACTTACACGGCATAAAACCGGTTCATTCCAGGGACCCTGTCTAACTGGGCCACACTGTGATTGAACTGACCTGTGTCTACGTCCAAAATCTGTAGAAACTCCTACAGTGCGGTAGGTAGTGCAATCACGGGGTAGTGGCACTATGCAAACAGACAGTGAAGTACATAGTAAGTCCGTTTTTATATAGCGCAGCTACTCACCCTTACGGGACTCAAGGCGCTGGGGGCCGGAGTGGAAATTAAGTGAGCTATTGCCCAGAGTCACATGGTGCTGAGCTGAGCTGCCGCCGGAGCCGGGGATCGAACCGTGAACCCTGTGCTCCGAAGTCAGCTGCCCTGGCCGCTGCACCACACCTCTCGCACTCCCACAAGTACCTTTCCATATTGACAGAAAAAAGTAGAGTTCCTAGGTCACGAATGTACTATATCCGAATCTGTGCATCCTCATTGTCTGCTAGGCTGAAATTCTTAATCTATCTGTTGAACTTTAGGAGTTGTCTTCAGAGCTAGCCTTACTTCAGAAGATTTAGAATCATCTGAATTGCGAGTCCTCAATTTGAATTCGGAAGGACACCTTTAGTTCGGCTCTCACAACCTTCATTCTTAAGACCTGACCTACGCTGTTAGTTCTATGCGGGCTCTGTTACTCCTTGACTAATGGCGTAGGAGGGTCTGAGCTTTGTCGCTTATCTATTTCAGTTAAGGGTTAGAATATTTGGTTGAGGGTGGCTTAGACGGCCCTTCCTCCTATAGCGCTGCAATGCTCCGCACACCTGCGCTGGGCTACCTCTGTGGTTATTTTGACAAGTCTCTCTGCAGGCTCGCAATGGCACCTCTTGCTTTACGATTTAGAGGAAAAGGTGCGAGTAAAAAACATAACATTTAGAGCCCGTAGGATGCTTGATACACAAGGATGTTCTATCAGTCATTCTATCAGTCCTCCAGTAAACCCCATAACCCACATGTATTAAGTTTTCATACTGCGCAGGGCAGCATCTCCATATCCCGCACTGAGCTGCCAGAAGAAGAAAACAGCGGAGAGCCATATCTACTAAACTTGGCCTCCAGCTGATGTCATCCCCTGCCCTGATGCACAAGCAGGCTGCTGCGAGCCGGGCACAACTTTACACCATGGCCCAGAGGTGCACCAGTTTAGGATTTGACCAACAAGCCTACCCTTCCAGTACAAAGTCCTTTGCATAGACAACAGTAAAATAGTAAGGGCCTGATTATGAGTTTGGCGGTGTGGGAGCCTGATTATGAGTTTGGCGGTGTGGGAGCAGGGTGGCAGGTCACCCCACACTCCCACACTGCCACACCTCACCGCCGGCCGGCCGCCAGATTATGAGTTTTCCTTTGGCATTCCCATGGCAGTGCCTATTAAAAAAGGCAACGCAATGAGAACGCCAAAGCCCGTTCCTGCACGGCATGGACTGTGCAGTCCATGCCGTGCAGGAAAGGGGGTGCATGCAGACAGGAGGGCACACCATGTACCCCCCTGCATGCATCCTCAGGCCATGAGGGAACAGGGGGCCCTGCAGGGCCCCCTTAGTTTCCTCACTTCCACAGGTTTCATGGCGGGCTCAACGCCATGAAATCTGTGGTGGTGAAAAAAACTCATAATATGCTTGGCGGAGTCACAGCAGCACCGTCAGCATATTGCTGCCCTCAGACCACCGCACCACCGCCAGGGATCATGGATCCCTGGCGGTTGTGGCGGTCCTATGGCGGTCTGAATGCCCTAGTTGCAATACGGCAGTCGGACCACTGGTGCGGCGGTCCCCGACTGCCACTGCACCTCCACCATGAATTTGGCAGTCCTATGGACCGCCAAACTCGTAATCAGGCCTAAAACAGGTTGGATGTGTGCTATGCACGGCAGCATGTGCTGTGCAACGCATTGCGTTGTGGAGGAAATCACAGCTTTGCCCCTTGTTGGTATTTGGCTTTCTTTAGTCATTTTTGACACAAAGTCTGATCAGGCTGCCTTAGTAGATCGATCTTTTCTCCAGAACTTTGTGGTGCATGTGGTGAACCTTCCCCAGAAAGGCACACATTAAACAAAACGGTGCAAAGTGTTTTTTGGCCCTGTGAAAATGCCACGTAACCAGCACAAAAGCTAAAGCAAACCACTGCTGCTGCTTCGCCACTGCTTTGCGTGGCACTACAGCCAGCAGAAAGCATTATTAAGTCTAGGACCATGAGTGTGTCACCGTGGAGCATAAATAAAGACTTCACAGCTTCCACAAAACTTCACAAACTTTGCAAAGTTTCGAAAAAGACTTGCTGATATATGCACAAGAAGATCACCTTGGCATTGGATTGAGTCAGGGATCACACGTCAACCACTTACAACATTAATGCCACTCTCTACTGAATAAATACAGATGCCACTTGACTAAAGACAGGGTGTCAATGCTTTCTCTCTTTTGTCTAAATTTATATTTAATGTAGTGCTTTCTGCCACAAATGTTAACAATTTTATATCCCTGGAAAAAACAGGTGTCAAAAGCCAAATTTTCGGTGACCAATTTCAATCTGACTGCAGTTTACAAATGGAAATCCGCAGCAGGCGCTTAGGCCATCCAGCAGTTTTAAAACCATAGGTAAACAATGGCACTTCTGTAGTCCATAAAGCAGCTCAGTGGGTTAACTGTCGGAGCTATGTGCCATCAGCAGTCACAGATTTGAACCCTGGCGAGTCCAATTCACATTTCATCCTTCCAAAGTCAACAAAATATTTGCTATAATGTTACATGCTTAATAAAAGCTGTTATTAACTTTGCAGCTTAGCTCCACGCCTGAGGCAGTAAGCACTCTATAAATATAGGTATTATTTGATTCTCTTCCTTGAAGTGACATATTAGAAACAATATTTAAATCTTCAAAACATAAAAAACAGCATTATTGGATCAAACCGCAAAAACGAGAACGAGTTAGAGCACAATCTTCATCAAACACTATTTGCTGCCATGGTTTCTTTGACTCACATGAAAAGGGGTCCTCTAGTGAATGATGTCACAATTAGTCTTAGCACCCCACCAGACATCACCAAACAAAGGGACATTCAGCAATCCTTACTGGTGCTGATCGTTGCTGATGCAAGAGTGCGAAAGAGGACACACTTTTTCACTGTCCGAACCTTTAATGCCACATTATTTTCAAAGTATTTATGGCAGAACATTTGTCAACGCGTTGTTATCATCAGTGCCAGCAACAAAAAGCATTTTATGCTGAAAGTGCCAGAAGAAGAATACACAAAGATGAAATTGCTTTTGTTTGTAAAGCTTATTATATTGAGTGCCTGGGATTTATTTGGCCTCACCTTAATTTACTGTACTTTATCCCTATTCCGTACCCCAAAAAAGTGTGCGATGTACATTGCATTATGGCAAGATGGCCGCCTAAGAGAAGCTCCTCCACCTTGATTCTCCACTACAACTGGGTAAAGCAGGATCAGAGGACCCCTCCCAGGTCCAAGCTCACAGAGGTGAATATTTACGCTGCTGTTCTCTCAGTGCTCCTTTCTCAACTCCTTTAGTTCAATCAAACGTGCCTGAAAGCGGCAAACTAGGAAGTCATCATCCCCATTAGCCTAACACAATAGTAAGACATTAACCCACCCTGTCTTTGGAGGATCACAGCACTACGAGCCACCACCTACCACTGGTGGCCACAACTCAGTCTGAGCCAGCAGATGCAAAGCAGTGAGCTCTGGCCAGCACAAAGATCAAAACAGCCCCAAAGCAGGCGCCCTCTCCCTCCACTTAAACTGCCCCTCGCATCCCTGCAGGAAGCCACTGTTCCACCCTGTGCTGAGCATCTGTTGGATAAAACTATCAAAAGCCTCCAGCGGGGGCAGACAGTTTTTCAAGATGATTTCTTATGAGGGCATTATGCAAATATTGTGAAAAAACACAAATGGGGCCCAATGTCCAATTTTCTTACAATTCAAAATTCCCACCCTGGCCTGCAGCAGACAGAATTTAACAAGCATTTGCAATGCAATAGGTCTCGCATTCGCAAAAGTTTGAGCCATTGGCATTGTAAATGACAAACCCTTCATCCATGTGTTGGTTTTGAAAACAGATAAATAAATGGCATTGTCATTTACAATGCCAATAGCTTAAACTCTGGCACTGTAAATGACAATGCCTTTTATCCATGTTTTTAAAAAAGAAACATAAATAAAACGCATTGGCATTTACAATACCAATAGCTCAAACTCGTGTAAATACCAAAAATACTCGATCTCTGATCAGCAATTGATGCTTCTGCTTTTCAAACTTAAAAACATATGTTGTATTAGAAACACCTTAAACAAATGTAATGCAAAAATGTCCCTTTTGAAAATATGTCGTCCATACATAAATAGTATTTTATAGGATAAGCAATTAATGCACACATATATGCACGGTCTGTGAAGCACTAGATATAAAGGGGCAGAGAAAAACACATAGTCCTGTTTCCCAGTCCGCAACCTCTAACAACCACCAACAACAGACATAGTAGAATTATTTTGTGATGTCTGCTGCGGCTTTGAACTGCTCAGTGAAATATCTCACTGGATTAGGTAGGTCACTAAACCTACAACAAGTGCTCCTTTAAATGTCTTGTAATTTATATGCGTGGATACAGCTGAAGTACACTGTCCCGTCCTACACAACCACTGCCTCTACAGCTGTGGCAAGTAGAATTTGTGCATTTTTATACAGCACCAACTTTAAATGGGCATGCATAAAAGATTATGAGTGACACTATCTTACAAGCAAAATCAAGCAATATAGACAAGGGAAACATATATAAATCATAGAAATTACACCTATTTGAGCTACAAGAAACTCTAAGATATTAAAACTGCTGTAAGCAAGCAGCATTTTAGTAACTTTTGAACAGTTTGAGCTGGAAACAAAAACATTTTTGTCAAAATCTGCAGTTGCAGCAGATGATGGATTATGTGGCGAATGCGGCAAATCTATAATTATGCGAAAATTGCTGCAGCCACATAATTGCATAATTCCATTGGCCCTGGTTATAGGAGAGAAAGATAAGCAGTGACAGGAGGAAATGGAATGACAATAGAAAGGCGATTATATACTGTAGTGAGGCAGTGACAGAAGAGGGTGGACAGTGTATGATTACAGAATTTAGGGCAATGCCAACGGCAGGATGGGCAGTGGCAGAGACATGTTGTATAACGGAGAGATGAGCAGTAATTGGAGAGGGGACATGGGAAGTGAAAGGAGAGAGGACAGTAACATGAGGCAGAGTTAGAGGAGGGTAGTGACAGGAGGGAGAAATAATATGTGAAAACATAACTACGCCCAGTGTGAAGCTCTCTGAGGAAGGAGAGGGAAACAGCAAAACGCGGGACAACACGCAAGAGCTATAGAAGGAGAGCTCGCAGTTTGAGTGACCTCAGTGTGAACAGATTTTTAAATGCTGGAGTTCCTTTCTGTTACATAGGGTGTAAACACAAAAAATTAAATCTGAACTTTCCTATTTGGAGCACAGTTTCAAAATCAAACAAGGAGTGCACTTACTAGAAACAGCTGGCAAATAGGGTGCCTGAGCCCTCCAGTTGCTGGTAGTGCGCCTCCACCAATCGCTCGTTGCCCCATACGGCTATAAGCGCGTTAGTTTCTGCTGGGGTCCAGGACATGCCGCGACAAGCGGCCGACGTGGAAAAGGAGACTGAGGGCGACGAGGCAAGGCCCGGACCACCAGCGCATCCCTCTAGAGGCGACGAATGGCTTGGGGTAGAAGGCGCCGACAACGATGGGCGTCCATCGCTCAGCCCAGGTGAAGTAGGGGACATAGCCTCGCGCTTTGGAATCTTCAGTGGCGGCGGAGCGGGATCGGATTGCAGATCCGACTCACAGGGCGCAGCCATGTTGACTCCTCGGAACCAGCGGGAAGTTAAGCTGAAGACACGCCGTGAGCGTGCGCATCGGCTGCCTGGACAGGAGATGTGCACGCGTATGGTGCGAGCAGGCGTTGTGATAACGCCGCGAGCCGTACGCGTGCATATCTCCTGTCTGTTTAAGTTTCGGCACAGACAGTTGATGTGCACGCGTACGGCTTGCGGCGCTATTACAATTCCTGCTCGCACCAAGCGCGTGCACATCTCGTGTCCCGCATCGGAGCAAAAGTCGGCAACAATAGATCTCGCATAGCGAGCAGCGCTTTGCGCTGCATCGCTAGGCGAGACCTAAAAATGGGAGTCACAGAAGAAGAGTTTCTCACTATGGCGGCCTAGTAGGGTCACAGTTTATCGGTTACCACTTGAGGGTTCCCAACAGTGTGGAGCTCGGGACAATGGGAATGAGGGTCTCGATCTAGGGAACATTTGGGCACAGCGAAGAGGGGGGAGTAAGTGAGAGAATCCTATTTCAAGTGATCAGCCCAGCAACACTCGTCATCCACATGCACACATAATTGCTCTTAATTGCAAACACAGGTGGAGGGACTTACACCATCATACCCCCCAGCCCAAACTGGTAACAATAACTCATAGTAAAAACTTTAGTTGCCCTCTCCTCAACATGCTATTAGGTACCTCTGGGAACTCATTCCATATATCAAAGATGCTCCACCGTATGCAAATAGGGTGCCCTGTCCTCATTTAAATGAAAAACGCCCAAAACGCAAACACTTACATTCAAGCCCTAGGTGGATTTCTCACAGCAGTGTTTCATGAACACAAATGAAGGTCATATACAAAAAGCAAATCACAAGATTGTGGTAAGATGTCAAAATCACTGAGGTACTTTTACAAAAAAGGCACCATAATATGTGTGTGTTGTTGAATGAATAATGCACTGCATTCAGCACATACATATGAACTGCTCCGCATTACAGTGATAGAGCAGCCGGCTATGTGCCAGCAGAGACCACCAGAGCAGCTTCCAAGTGAGGTGGACTGTCAGTTGAGTGAGACCCTGCTTCTCTGGTGTCGGCCTGGGGGGAGCTCACCCACTGATCAGAATGCCCTTTCGAAGATTGCATCTCCTCACTCTTTGCTTGACTGGGGGATGATTGCCTACCAACGGTACACCCTGACAATATCCCCTTCACCTCGCCACCCATGCCACTGTGCGTGCCTGGTTTGGGCATGTCATATGCACTGTTTTGGGTGCCAGGGAAGCAAAAGGAATACATGCCGCCGTCACAATGGGGACAGTGCTGGTTGGGTCCCTGGTCCACGTTAGCCAGCCCCACCCCTAATCTGAATATGTCCTAACTCCTAAGTGCAGGGTTCAGTGCCTTAAAGATAGGGATAATAGTACAGGCATCCTTCTACAATGCGGATAGGTCCCCCTAGCGCATGCAGCAGTGCACAATGCCAAAGAACACCACTGTGGTACCCTTTCTTCCACAGACCCAGAGTTTAGAGACATGCAATTTACTTCCTGTTTTCCGAGCAACACTATGTTGTAAGCAAAACATTCCCTCTACTCCGCCTCACTTAATAACTTTCACAATAAAATTGCTTATATTAAGGCTGCCCGCATGCCATTTCTTACACTTACTTCCAGTCATAGCCTAACAGCCCAAGGGAGTACAGCAATAACATAAAATGAATATTTTGGAAATGTTTCATGGGCCAAATGAACCTTCTGGTCTCCTTTCAAAGCATGGAACAAAAGCTGGCACGTGTGGGGGTTTACACAAACATTAGGCTTTTAGGCTTGGAATTCGAATATGACCTTGGGAAATCTACATTTTGAGAAGGACAAAGGAATGAAAAACATATGGTCCGCAGCTGGAAGAGATTCAGATTTGTTATTAAAACAATTAATCACGTGCTCATGTCATGTGACTCAGAAATTAGAGCCAGATGTAGAATTTCTCCCTTGTTTTCAAAAACATGCCTCGCTAGCCAGACAAAAATCCCAGAATAGAGCTTGCTTAAGACTTTTAGAACTTTTGGCACCAGGAAGATATGAGCAGAATAAATGCAATCCATCTACTGTTGATGCTGACGTATAGTACCGATATGTATGGTTGCTACGGTGTCATGAATAACAAAATCATCAGCTGGGTGTTTTGAACGTCTTTCCTAATCCTCAGCACAAAACTGAGACATTTTGGGCATGTGTTTCGTTTCATCCGTTGATAACATTTAAAAACAAGCATTGACAGAGCCAGTGTGCCTGGTTTGTAGCTGAATGTGTCTATATACTTCCAATCATGCAGTCACTCATCTATGCACTCAGTCACTTTTCACCCATATACTTAGTTACTCGTTGTTGCACTCACCCACATTTATCCAACTGTTGATTAATTCCTTCATTCACTCACTCGTTCGCCCACCCACAATACCATACACACAAACTCACCAGTGATTGAAGAAGCACGTTCAGTTATCAGTCAGATCTATTGACTTTGCTACTAGTTTGTGAGAGATGTGAGCGTGCGTTCAGTTGTCTGAGAGGGGTGTGAGAGTGGTACCATATTGTGTGACTGCTGGTGTGTACGCAATGTGAGAGTGCTTCTGGTAGTATATGCCTGCTAACCTTTGAGGGGCGTGGGAGCGCTGATATTGGTCTGAGAGTTGAGATTACTACTCTGTGAAGGGCACGCCACAGCGGTTTGTGGTGTGTGGCTGCTGGTGTGTGAGGGTGTGAGAATGCTGCCAGTTGTCTCAGGGAGTTACTCTGTGAGGGGTGAGCACTTTCAGTAGTGTGTGACCTCTAGTATGTGAGAGGTGTGAGAGTGCTTTAGGTAGCGAGTGACTGCTAGTCAGGTGGGTGTGTGAGTGGTGTCAGCAGTTCAAGAGTACTAGTGTGTGAAAGGAGTGGGAATCATTCCAGTAGTGCGTCTTTCTGTTCTGTGAGAGTGCTGCTGATAATTAGAGTGTTGTGCTCTTCCGCCGACATGGCTTTAACAGTAACCCTTGTGTTTTCATGGAGGCCATGACTGAAGTCCTGTGTGTACTTCTTTAATGGTGGACAAATGTGACTCATAAAACAACACTGCAGCAGTCCTTCCTAAACTGAGTCCTCTTTCTCCAGTTGTTTGCCTTGATGTTCTGCTTTCCCCAGTGAGACTGTCCAAAGATCTGGGGAAGAGTCCATTAATGACCCAGGCTGTCCACTTATTTATTTTTGGGAACCCTTGCTGACTGACTGCTGGCGGGCTGGCCTCACTCATCATCAACTCCTGCAGGATCATCGGACTGGTGCGTCATGTGCACAACCGGTTGTGTTTCCTGGTACCGCGAAGCACTAGTGACACCAGTGAACAGAGTCCCAGCCCATTCCCCCTTGATCCTGGACTCACGGACTCTCGTTGTCTGCTGCTAAACTCTGCCTCCAGCCTGTCCTGAGCAGCTAACAGCAGCTCCTAGAGACTGCACTCTCTGATGCTGGTCCCAGTGCACCAGCCCTGAAGCACTCCAGCCTCCCCCCCCCCCCCAGCATGTGTGCACACAGAATGGGCATGTGCAGCAAAGTGCCCTGCATACACGGGGTGCGTGTGCCTTACAGTGAACTTGACAGTAGCAGGTAGTTTGAAAGATCACTATATTGTGCATGTGCACAGAGCATGCATTTGTGCACACACCTAAGAATGCCCTACCTGAGGACTAGATAAATCAGCAGAGCGCAACATAGACCCTACCCAGTGCTGCCATCGCCCACTGGGGTGGAGGAGCAGGAGCTCTGAGAGAACCTCTGCAGCAGTCAAAACAATATATACCAAGATCACACTGGGGAAGAGGCGGGATCACACATCTAGCCTAAGTTGTTTGCTTGCTGCAACGATTCCACAACAGCCTATTTCATACGTCACTGTGTTATCACGTTTAAATGTGGTGGCCATCTCAGGAGCATGGCATCAACAGTAAATCATGTCCTTTGCAGCAGCCATCTTACTACTAGGTATACAGAATACGACACACTACTGTTTTCTACCGGCGACCAGCCCTGCACCTGCGAAGCACGCGGTGCCATCGCAGGAGGTGCTGGGGAGAAATGTAGTACCAATGCTGGCTTTCTCTGAGGCAGTGGCCATTAATCATCCAACTCTATAGCAGTTCGTGTAGGAATGTGAGAACTGGTTTGGGGGCAGGACAAATAGGAATTACTAAGCTGCAAATGTGACAACTGGAGTATTTGATCTCCTGTGTCTTGGGGCCGTCTTACTATTGGACACAAAATGAGCTCTAAGTACACCCCACTAGTACTTGCCCCTTAGGGTAGCGAGGCAGAACTGTCCAAGATGTACTCAGAGACTGTACTGAGTTAGAAACTCAGAAATCTGCAATGCACACACTAACCCTTAATAAATCAGTATCCAGTGCTTATAATTTTAAAATGAAAAACTATTTGACTTCATACACCAATAAATGTTGAACATACAATTACACAATGAAACCCGATCCTACGCCACGGCGGCATGCTGGGAGTTCCCATCAGGCCTTTCGCCTAATCCCAGGCACTTCATCCAAAAAGATACAGCAGCAACGAAAGCACTCCTGACTGATCACACTGTAATTGCTTCAGGAGTGCTGCCACAAGTAATGAGCAAGACGTGCTCACTCGTATTCCGCTAATTCCAGCATTTACATTTGGAGAGGACAAGGAAACACCTGTTGGAAGGCCTCTTACTCATCTACTACAACCAGGGCTCAAGTCCTAAAAAAAGAAGTGTGGTGACTCACCAATGAGGCAGAATGGGCATGACTTCACCATGTGTGACATTACAGCGTGTGACACCATTGCATGGGACATCACAGGAAGTGACATCACAGCGCATGACATTGCATGTGGCATCACAGGAAGTGGCATCACAGCCCATGATCTCACAGGAAGTGACATCAGATCTTAAGACCTCACATATGTTTAGCAGGTCTATCATGAGTACATTTGAGCGCATTTCAATATTTACCAAATTTGGTTTTGCATTGGGGTTGTGGCAAAATATTGACGCAACTCCGACGCAAAATCTGGGCCTCAACTCATACATTTCTATTTTTACACCCTGCTGCAAAGAAATTGGCAACAAGGAGAAATGTGGCAGTAAATCTGTCCTGCTTAATTAGGTGCAATGAGTGTATTTTAAAATATCTTTTGGGGTTAATGCACCTGCTGCAGAGATCTTTGTGTGACAGCTAAATCTCAGGGAATAATAATAACGGTCAAATAACTCTGGAGGATAACGTATTTGCTGGAGAGATCTGTGATTTGCCTAGTCCTAGTTTTGAATCAAAGTAGCAAAGAGGGTTAATATGTCCCCTGCCAAGCACAGTATGTAACACACAGATGACATATTTTTATTTTATGTAAATGGGCAGTGGGTTACTGCTTTTTAGAAAGAGATCCTTTTGTCACCGGCGGTCTGTGCAGGTAAGCGGGTGAGGCACGGGGGGATGGGGGAAGTCGACAGACGATGGAATAGGGAAAATTAAATAAATAAATAATTCCTATTCCGTCGTCTGTCGACATCCCCCCGCCCCACCACCCCACCGCGCTCACCTGCACGACCACTGCTGCCTTTTGTTACTTGCAGTTCATAAATTGTAATCCTTCTGATATAGCACAGTGAGGTATAAAGAACATGTGACTCCTACACCTTGTAACCCTCACTGTCTAATGTAACACATCCTTTATATTGATGTACACACACGATTAATTGTTAATGTATAATCTGTACGTGTGATGTAAAGCGCTCTGACACCCTGCATTGGGATGAGTAGTGCTAAAGCACTGTATAAGAATCAAAACAAAATAGCGGTATTTAAACTGTTATTTGTGTAAATATTGGGGAGACCAACAGATCTGACATTCTTACAGTGTTTGCATATCTCTTATATATAGGGACTGAACAAAGTCAAAATAATTTCTCTCTAACGTACCTGTGAAGTGATAAGATGTAAGTCTTTGTTTCCCCTCCATTGCATCTAGGTGTGAGGCTCCCGATAGCTCCCAGCCAGGATACTACAACAACAAGCATTGGAAATGCAATAGGTCTCGCATTTTTTTAAGTTAGAGCTATTGGCATTGTAAATGGCAATGTCTGTTACCTACTAAGGGAGGATGGAGGGAGCAGTTGGTGTCGGAGTGCCAAAATGCTCTGTTGGAGAGTGATTGGCCAAAAGTAAACCAAACAAGCTGCGACTTTTAAAAAAAGAAAGCATGTGTGGACCGTGTAAGTGTGTAGCCATGAAGCATATTTTTAACAACTAAGCTTGGGGAATACTTGGATATTACTTTGTGCCAGGGAACAAAACAGAGCCCGATAGAGACCAGTTTCAAGGCCCCCCTTTTAAAAAATGCCGGTGCTCAGCACCGGTGAGACTCGGCCCTCTTAAAGCCCTGGGTTTTGCACTCTAATTGTGGAAATAATCGTAGGTATTGGTGCTTGGGTACCAACTCATGCACGTTTTCCATCCTAACCAGGTGGTTTTCCCATTAAATGATTCCTCCTTGGGAAATGTGAATAGGAAAGAAGGATGGCAGCACAATTCAAACACACTACTGCAATTCCGGTGAAAACAGGTTTTTCTACCCATAATGGTATCATGAAAAAGCCCGGAAGACGGGCCCTTCAAGTATATGACCAAATGGTTGTGCAGTGGTTGCCTCTCAGACAGTGTGTTCTGGACTTGTAAAGTCTAAGTTGGGCAAAGGCGGGCGCATGTCCCGGTGCTGGTGCCGTGGGGAAGGTACTAAGTCAGTTTTCCCAGTGTCAAACGCCAAGGAGTTAGCCACTGAAGTAAGCGTACTTCCTTAGAAGGGTGGGAAATACACTATACAGTTGGACACACAGGATAGGGGATACCGGCTGGACGGTATACAGGTAAGGGATGTGGGAGAGGGGACTAGAGTCCAGAGCCATAAGGTGATAGAGGACAGAACAGGAAGCTGGCAATGGGGCGAGAAAACAGGAGACAGGAAAGAGAGCAAATGGACAATAATTGGGGCCGAGCACCAAGCAGACACAGGGGCAGAACAGGACATAACTAATAGCGATGAGAAAGGGGAAAGAGAAGGGGCATGGAGCAAGAGATGGTTCAAAACAAAAGGGGCAGCCAAGTCAGGAGAGTGGAGCAGACGAGGCCAAGGCACAAGGAGAACAGAGGAAAGAGCTTTTGCCCCGTGCAGACTCCGCCTTGTACGCTGCAAGCGGTTCCGTACCAACATGTCAAACAAGCAGTGAGCAAGCACCACTCAGCCATGCCTGTTCTGTGGTGCTCAGTAGGTCACTTCCGGGAACTGTATTCCTGCATCTCTTGTGTAAGGCATTCGTTCAGCTTCCTTTGGAAGAATACAAAGCAGCTATTTGCAGTAATACATTGCAGTGAGATCACTCGTTTGGCAACCTAACACTATGTGACGGACCCAGCTATGTCTGCCCTGTAGTCTACATTGATAGTTATACTTCAAGTGGTTATTAGGGTAGAGCATAAAACGAACCCAAATTACTAAAAATCAATAACATTCTAAACAGAAGGCTCATTCTGTAGTCTGCACAAAGGTTTCAAGGTCGACCTATAATGGACAGTTTGTGAAACACGGTATCAACCAACATTTTTTTACAATTTACATTCCTTCTAAAGGTAGCACTTCTTTCAATCCAAACCACTCTTACCTTTCAGTTTTGATAACTCCCGGGTATGCTTTTTACTTCTGAACAATTCATCACTTAAAGCGCTATGAACAGACTTGTTGCCACAAGCCAGCGCTTTACAAATCAATATGATAAATAAATGATCAAAACAAACTCTTAGAGCGGGCAATCATACTCTAAATGTGCCGGCCTGTAATAAGCACGGTTTGCGTATTCTGAAAACTTAATCAGCGCCAAGGTGACCCTTGCATGCGATGGTGGGGTCAGCTGCATCAACTCTTCCAGAGCATACAGTTTTCTTTCAGGAATGCTACAGACATCCATTAAAAACAGTGGTGCGCGCGCACCACAGAGGAGCAGGGGGAGGGAGCCAGGCAGCGGCAGCGAGGCGAACGCGCGCTGCTGCGCGTGCTAGCCACCAGTGGGAATGGGAGGAGCAAAGGCGGGACATGCGCCCCCCTTTGCCCAATCGCGTGCTGTATTTATTTAAAAAAAGCACGCGAAAGCCAATACCAGCAGGCGAAAGCAAAACCACACGCACAAGCGTGTGGTTAGCTTTCTAAAGCCCTTTCTAGTGGTCTCGCGCTGCGCGAGCAGTGCTACGCACTGCAACGCTAGGCGCGAGACCTAAAAACAAAACATAAATAAGAGGCATTGTCATTTACAATGCCAATGGCTCAAACTCGCGTAAATGCGAGACCTATTGCATTGCAAATGCTTGTTTTTGATAAGTGGTTGACGGACGACAGACAGGACCCACTGTACAGAGAGTCTGCATATGGCCATTAATGTCTATTACTGCTGTATGGTACTATTGTTTATCCTCGCCCCCAGCATACACTGCTTTCCATTTGTAACAGTGGTTTTGTTTGTAAAGGAAGAAACTCCCCCCACCCCCAACTATTGTACTGCAGTGTCCTTACTATATATATTTCCCGGCTTACCATAGCTCCCTCTCACTTGAAATTTTGTAACCAAGGATGTGACCTGATCTATGTTCTTGCTATCAATATTTTCAATAAAAATATACAAAAAAAAAAAATCACTCAGTGTTTTTGCCTGTAATGTTTAGGACATGACTATATAGTCTCCAACAGGGACCCGCTTCAATGCCCATTTTAAATTCTTCCGGGTCTGAGACCCAGACGGACCCAGCCCACTTAAAGCCCTGACGATTGATATTAGGTAGGTTCAGGCGCCTTTAGGTATAAACTGTGCAAATAAACTTGGGATTCTGAGAGCGAACAATGTCTAGTGATGAATATGTAATGTCAAGTTTTACAATTTCGCTATGACATTTAATTTCTACATGTAAATTTATGTGTGGGGAAATTTTTTTTTAGATGGATTTTCATGTAACATTTGTATTGTGCTGTTTTGTGAAAACATTAATCACGTAACTATATATATATATATATATATTTTTTTTACATTTATTTGTAGGTTGAACCAAATGCACTGTATCCATAACTTCATTAAAATTAATTAGAAAGGTACATTGTATTTTATTGCATTAGTACTTATTTCGTTATTTAGCACTTAACATACTCTTTGCAAGGCCTACAGCGTTCATTAGACTTCGAAACATTGCAGAAAGAAGTATTAGATACATTTAGAAAGTAAAGTTTTTTGCGTGGTTAAGGTTTTCACAAAACAGCACAATACAAATGTTACAAGAAAATCCATATAATAAAAAAATATATTTATATTATTTTTATTTATTTAAAGGTTGAACCAAATGCACTGTATCCATAACTTCATTAAAATTAATTAGAAAGGTACATTGTATATACACACACACACACATCCCCACATGTTATTTTTCCATTAAGAAGAAATGAAAAAGTATGAGCAATGTACACAGGAACAAACTTGCATTGTATTGTAATTGCATTTATATAGCGCTTACTACCCCTGACGAGGCGTCGAAGCACTTTTTCGGCGAGTAGCATGCTACTCCGGGACCCAAAGTGGATTAGTGTTGAATTTATATAGTGAAACATGCAAGTAAATTTTAAGTGGTGGATAGGTTACTCAGTTATTTGGATTCGGAAGGATAGCAGAAAGATAGAAGAGGAAAAAAAGGTTTGTATTTATATAGCGCTTGTTACCCCTGATGGGGTGTTGAAGCACGCTACTCCGGAAACCCATAAAGGATTTGTGGTGAATTAGTATAGTGAAATATGAAAGTAATTTGAGTGGTGGATATTAGTCAGTTATTTGGAGCGAGAAGGATAGCGGAGGGATAGAAGGGGCAGAAAGGTTTGCATTCATATAGCACTTGTTACCCCTGATGGGTGTTGAAGCGCTTTTCTGGTGAGTAGCACGCTACTCCGGAACCCATAAAAGGATTAGTGTTAGTGTACACACAGTCTCTCACATACATTCACAATGCACACACACACCTGTAAACACACACTCAGCCTTTCACATTCATTCATACCTTCACACAGACGCACACCAGTACATACAAACACACACCAAATACACACCTGTACACACACAGCCTCTCAAATACACTCACACCTGCGCACACACCAGTAAATAGAAACACACACCTGCTCGCGCCCAGCATCTCACATACATTCACACAGACACTAGTACTTTCCCACACCTGTAAAAACACACTCAGCCTTTCACATTCATTCACACCTGCACACAGACGCACACCAGTACATACAAACACACACCAAATACACACCTGTACACACACAGCCTCTCAAATACACTCACACATGCGCACACACCAGTACATACAAACACACACCTGCTCGCGCCCAGCATCTCACATACATTCACACAGACGGACACTAGTACATACACACACCTGTAAACACACACTCAGCCTTTCACATTCATTCACACCTTCACACAGACGCACACCAGTACATACAAACACACACCAAATACACACAGCCTCTCACATACACTCACACCTGCGCACACACCAGTACATACAAACACACACCTACTCGCGCCCAGCATCTCACATACATTCACACAGATGGACACTAGTACATACACCTGTAAACACACACTCAGCCTTTCACATTCATTCACACCTGCACACACACACAATTGTGCACACACCTGTAAATACATACTCACACCTGCACACACACACACTTGTACATACACCTGTAAATACACAATCATACATACCTGCAGTCTCTCACATCAGTGCATACTACACACGTGCCTGTAAATAGTGTCTCCCGTGCATTCACACGCCCACACACCTGTAACACAGTCACAGCTGCAGTCACACACACACTTATAAATACGCGCACACACCTGTACACAGTCTCTCACATACATTCACACCTGCACACAGACATTTGTAAACACTCACACACATGAATACGCCTGCATGCACACAGGACTCACCATGCGCCCGATGCCAATCGCAGCGCTGCATGACTTTGTCAGGGTACTGAAGCGCTAGACACATAATTCATGGGAGACAACTAATAATTGCGCAATGAAGACAGCGCTTTGGGCCAAGCAGAGGGCAGGGAAGCGCTACACAAACGGCAATGCAATGATGTTTACACACGGTCGGCGCTTCACCAGCGTGCAGACATTGTATTCTATACTGTGCTCTAGCCACGGGAGCAGCGACAACGGGAGCAGCGACAGGGGGCCACGGGAGCAGCGACAGGGGGCACGGCGGAGAAGCACTACTGCTAAGCTGGCAAGGATCCTTCACCATGGCAGCAATCAACTCCACGAACATGAGAAGCAGGTCGGGCCCCAAGGACAGGGCCACGATCAGGGCCCCCGAAGCATATCCACGAGCCGCGAAGACATGACAATCGCGAGCATGATGAGCAGGGCAGCCCCGCACAGGAGAGGGCAGGGCCCCCACCGGAGAGGCCCGGGGGCGCAGACGCCAAGCAGGACAGACCCGGAGACACAGGGGCAGAGCACCGTGCAGGCACGGGCTCAGCTTGTTCTCTGAACTGCCTCAACCCAGCACAGCCTGCACCCGGACAGCACGGACCCCAGACAGCCTGTCTGAGAGGGACCCAGCACAGCCTGTCCCCCGTCCGACAGGGACCCTGCACACCCTGTGATCGCTGACTGACCGGGCCCCAGCGCTCCCTGGACCCAGCACAGCGCGGCACGCCCCGCCCCGCCTGCCCGGCTTCGCCACTTCCTCTATGGCTCTGGGTAAGTCAGGGAAATTACTGGCAGTCTATACAAATAATGAAACTGAATTATTCCGAGTTTAAAAATAAAACGGATGCTTCGAGAATTATAACTTAAAGTGCATGTAAGCTGTTTCTTAAAAGACCAGTGGTGCGTGCGCACCACAGAGGAGTGGGGGGGGGCGAGGGAGCCTGCCGTCTGTGCCGCGAGCTGATGCGCGTCCTAGACACGGACGGGAATGGGCGGAGCAAAGGCGGGACATGCGCCTGCCTTTGCCCAATTGCGTGCCGTTTTTTTAAAAAAAACGCACGCTACAGCCAATGTGGGCTTCCGAAAGCAAAACCACACGCACGAGCGTGTGGTTAGCTTTCTAAAGCCCTTTCTAGAGGTCTCGCGCTGTGCGAGCAGGGCTGCGCACTGCAACGCTAGGCGCAAGACCTAAAAAGAGGCCTAATAGCCCCTGAACTTCGGCTTTTGTTATGGGCAAAGCAGTAATCTGATAAGCCCTCTCCCCGCCTGCACGTTGCTGCTTGAAACAAATGCAGACAAGGTACAGGCACTGCTGAAAGTGTTCTGGTGTCAGAAAATCACACCGGGACGAGTTCAGCATATTTCTGTGGGGTCCAACCTTTTGGTAGGGTAGACAGCGCCTACCCTCTGAAAATAGTGGGTAGACAGCGTCTACCCTCGACTTGAGCCCTGACTACAACCACAACCTCAGTGTTCTGTAGATGCTGGCACTGCTCAATGACGGCGTTTTTGCTGCCACCTCCCAATAACACTGAGCTGTGGCGGTCGCTGAATTCAGCAGGCACTCAGGTACTCTAAAATTGTCAAGCAACACTTGTTGGCAGCAGTGAGAAGCTGAAGTGCTTTTACAATCATAAGTTAGCACTGAACTCGATGCGTAGTTGTAGTTAATAAACCAGCATTATTTCTTCGGGAACTCTGAAGTAAGGTAATGCACTTCTCACAAATAAATGGGGGCAGTGCATAGATTATTCAGGGCTATGAAAGAAAAATGAGTCAAAGGAAAATTGAACTATCTTTTTAGCAGGTACGGATGGAACTCAGACCCTGTGAGTTTTCTGATAGTGCAATAGATACAGAATAGATAGCACCATTGATGACATCAGTAGGAATGATACAAAAACACATGAGATGCTACCTGACCAATGAGAGTTGTTGCTTCTGATCCAGATAAATCAGGTTTTTCTAACAGAAAAGCAGATCACTATCCTATATTTCAGAATCTTGGAAAAGAGATCCATTTGAAACTGGAAAACTTCAATCAGACACCCTCTATCGAATCAGTGACTTATGTTTCTTATTAAAGGAGTCCGGGGCGAATACACAGTAGAACCCAGAAAGACAAATAAATCTCCTAGTAATGTCAACAATAATGATGGCAATGGTAAGGACTCACTAACACAAGGGAATGAGCCACAAAAAGAAGCTTTCCATTCACATACTACTGATAATTTGGCCAGCATCGATATTCTTTACACAGATCATTTTTCAAAAGGAGAATCGCCTTGAACTTCCAAAAATCTCATACAAGTGTTGCTTCAAGAAATGTGTGGCCTTAAACCCAATTGAAGCAAACCCTTCTCATCAATACAGACTACAATTGATGATGCAAATAGACATAAAGAGTCTCTCATTGGCCCAAATTGATGGCCTATAAGCAAGAATTTCTGCAGTAGAGGATGGAAAAAAAAAATTGTTAGCAAAGAATTAACTCAACCCAATTTCAAAGAGACTGTGGCCCTAATTTAGAGTTCTGCCAAGAGGGTACTCCATCGCAATGGTGACGGAGTACTCTCTTTGCCAAATGGAAGTTCTGCCCCCCTCATTTAGAGCCAAGCAGGAACCTCAGTGTGTGAGTGACACAGACTACTTAAAGCCCAACACTGACCTACAGCTGTGACAGGGGCAATACGAGGTTTGGCCATTTGACCACCCTCACAATTTAGAGTTGGCAGTCAAATGCTAGTTTTTACTGGTGGTAAGGGGCAGTGAAAACTGCAAAATTACTCCCACACCATAGGAGACAACTTCTATGTTGCAGGGGGTCATTTTTTTTTCAAAAACAAAATCCTGCTTTGTGTTTTAATTTTTAAAAATAAAAAAAACAGGTTGAACGTTTGCCAGACAGTACCGTCATGTTGATGAAGCTGTCTGTCAAACATTTCATACATTGAAAGGATCCACCCTCATGGTGGTTCCTGTCAATTTGAAGATGTCTGCTGGGTCGGTGAACTTCTCTAAATTCAGAGGATTGGTGCTTTAACAACGCAATGGAGTATTTTACTCCGTCACCCTGATGAAGTAAAAAAAGGCCTTCAAGGCGTAAATCTGTCTCTGAGACCATAAAACAAAAAACTGAGGATTTACAATTGATCTCATAGACTGGATTGTAGGAATTCTTGAGGGAAAAGCGAAGAGACAGGACATGATTCAGTTTGTTATGCATTTGCTTAAAACCATGCAGAGCTTCAGTACATTTTATGGACTTCAGGATAAAAGAACAGATTCTTGTCTGAGCCATTAAAAAAAACATTTAAGAAAGCAATGAATTTCATTTTTCGATATTTCTTACAAGACTACAAAAAACAGTGGGAATTCAAACAGATGCTCAATAAATTAAAAAAATCTGGGATTTCAAGAACAACTACTGCAGCTAAACCAGATTAAAAGCACTATGCGCTAAGCGTTTCCAAGTGTTCACAGATATCAACTCCGCTCAGCCACTACTGAGTGAAGACTAGAGCAAAGCCCAATGAAATAAGTGAATTTGACAATGCCACATTTGTTGTTTTTCACATATTGAGGGGGTGCAATAATGATTATTGTTTTTTTTATAAAAACAAAATTGTCTGCATCACTGGGTGGGCAATTCATCTCCCAATATAGATGCAATGACAGGGTGCCCTAAAAGTATGTAGTGGAGGGGGGTGGTTTCACTAGCTACAGGGGTTGCACACGTTGGCTGGAGTTACGTAGATATGGGAAGGGTCTAGGTGTAGTTGAGAACAGTGGTAGAGAGCAGTTAAAAAGTGAAAAAGGGTGTTATTTGATGTTATTTTTTCAACCATTACACCCTATGGAATTATTATTGGGAAGTCCAAGAATCTGTTTCCACTGTAGCACTGAATCTGAATTTTAAAGATGCTTTACATTGTTAGACTGTATTATTATTATTATTTTTTTTATTTGGACATCTGGAGAGAAAGAACTTTCTAACTAGACATAAGCATATTATAGGCACTATCATCCACTTCAGAGAACGACAAGACCTAATCAAAAAAATCATAATTATATATTCCTAACAGCCCTTTGATGTACCCCAGAAAACACAATTTACAGATCTCTGGTTAATTAGTTTATTTTTCCTTTAATGCCAACAGCTTAAACAATAGCTGCAAAAGACGTTCTATCCCTTAATCCATCAATTCTTTTTACCAGGAGATGCATGTCTCGTCTAGCAGACTCCAAAAGTTTAAAATGTTCAAGACATGGTCTCTGTTTAGATATTTTTCTTCTACGGTGTCGGCACATCTAGGAGAAGCTATATTTATTTCCAAAGCAATAGAGATGACAGTGGACAACTCTCAGGCTGATAGCAAAGGCCGGTGACTTGACGTAAATTGCTAAATGTTTTTAAACAACTCACTTTTGCTAACATATATACCCCAATAAAGGATAACCCTATCCTTTTTACAAAATTATTTAAATCAACCATTCTTTTAAAAGGCAAACGAGTCTTAGTGGGGATTTTAATTACATTCAAATCCCCCTATAAGACTTATCTCCAATAGAAAGGAAACAGAATAAACCCAAAAAATAGACAAAATTCGGAAAGATATATTTCGGGTATTTTCATTTAAGTAATACCTGGAGAATTAGAGTCCAAGAGAAAATAGAATTCCCCTGATATCTGCCATATGTGACACTTCAGAGCATATATATTTGTTTGCTATATCAAAATCATTACAATTTCAGCAGTTACTCCACTATAGTAAGTAAGTTTTTATATAGCGCAGCTACTCACCCTTACGGGTCTCAAGGCGCTGGGGGCCGTCGTGGAAATTAAGTGAGCTATTGACCAGAGTCACATGGTGCTGAGCTGAGCTGCCGCTGATCGAACCGTGAACCCTGTGCTCCGAAGTCAGCTGCCCTGGCCGCTGCACCACTATTCCATTGGCTTTTCTGACCACACTGCTCTAAAACTACACATGGATTGCCCATTGAAACCTCATTCATCTAAAAGATTGCTCTTAAATAAATTATACTTATGAAAATGAAACATGGACACTAGAAATAAATTGTTTCATTAGTTACTTTTTTCCAGAAATGATGGGGCTACAAATACAGCAATGGTTTGGGATGACATCAATGCAACCCTTAGAGCCCAGATAATATGAATGGCTATAGCCCACAAACAAAAAATTTGAAATTTAGATCAGAATATTAATCCTAAACACAATGTGTGTATAACACATATCTTTTGTAAAATTCTCTCAAATAAATTGGATCATGAAAAAGCAAAGCTGAATCTACAGGAATACTACTATAGAGAACCATCACTGAGTAGCTCAGCATACCTCGAAAGTCACTATGAAGAAAGGAATTCTCCAGTAGATTCTTATCCTAGCAATCCTGGGGGAATTCAGAACAGAAGACTATAACATCAATAAACTGTCCGAATTAAAAAATCAAAGCAAACAAGGTTAGCAAAATTAACAATATATTTATAGAATATAACAAAAATATTTATTATCAACAACAGATGATTGATTTAAATAGTTTAGAGTTGTTCCTTAAGGCATTACCAATTCCAACTTTAACCGCAAAAGCTGACTATTCCCTTCATATTGAAAGAGGTTGATGAAGTGATCCACACAATGTCTAATAGGAAAGTCTGTTATAAAGATGGGTTCCAGCTGAGTTTTTCAAAGGAAACATTGCACCCTCAGCAGGTAATCCTTGCAAACTGTATATTAGGTGGTGGGGAAATCCCATGTTTCCAATATTGGAGTAATACTGATCTTTCCATGAAATAAAAGAAGGCAAAGACTCCAAAGACACTAACTCATACCGCCCTATCACTTTACTCCATTCGGACTATAAGATTAATGTCAAATTATTAGCCAAAACAATTAATAAAATAGCCAATATAATGATTCATAGAGACCAAAATGGTTTAATTGCTGTGCACCAATTATGCACAAATACAAATTATCCATTAGAGTCTTTAGACAGTTTCAAGGAAAGAAAATTCCTTGGTGCAATCCTCCTATGTGATGCCAAAAAGACTTTTGTCCTTCTGAGCTGGGACAGCATTTTTATATTATGAAATCTTTTGGTTTCCCCACCCAGCCCACAAAAGTACTTAAGAGACTATGAAGGGGCACAGGCAAGATTAATTCTCTAGTATGATGCAGCTGGCTCTTTTTTAGGCAAAGCAAGGTATGTGGCAAGGCTTCTCCCTCTTCCCTGTTTCATTTGCTTTTTTCATTGAACCAGTATGAAACAATATGAAAAAACCTTTATTGTATGATTAATTAAAATCTTTACAATATAAGATAGTGCAATATTCCAAGTAGTAAAACACTGATGCATAAGATCAATAAAACTCAAGAAATACGGCTAAAATTGAACGTACCAAATCATAATGATCAAAATATAAGTCCCCTATGCAAAATATGTCTAAGATAAAAAAAATTGTGTGGATAATGTTAGGTCGTTTTCAGAAGCTGATAAATCATATTTTAACATGCTTTTAATATATTTCTCAGATTTCAAGAATTGAAGGGGAACGCTGTGTATAACTGCTTTACCATTATTTGTTTTTTAGCAGCTCCTTGCAAATTATATGAGAATTGTTTTAGATTTAAAAAAACTTGAGGGCTTAATCTCCTCATTTATTTGGGAAAATATATGATTAAGACTATCACTTAGCACTTTATACCTCTCTACTTTAGAAGGCGGCCTAGTATTGCCAAATTAAGCATTTATTACTTAATGGCATTTGCACTTCATTGTTCTAGGTGGAAGAATGTGTATTTGACACAAAAACGTTATTTGATAAATATTGTGATACTAATTATGCTACAAGATTGCAAAATCTGCAATGTTTTAAAATTATACAAATGTCCCAAAACTGTGCTACAATACTTTACTATGTTTTTAAAGAGAAACAATCATTTTTTAAATATTTTCCATTCTGTATATTAATTCTCCAAACAATTAGGAGATGTAAGAGTCCAAGATCAATATTTTTTCATTAACACTGAATCATTAAGCTGGCAAGGAATTGAACTTGTCCAAATTAACTGATTTCCTACTTCACAATGATTGAAAAATATGGCTTAATATAGAACCATCTATCAGAAGTTGTAAGTGCTGGTTTATTTGGTCCTTTTAATTGTATTCATCATCATTTAATACATGCTAATTCCCTTCATTTGACTGTGAACGCGGATTTTGTTTTTTAGTTGGTGGGTAGAAACCATGTAAAATCAGCAGGGATTTGGAGAAATCAGTTCATGATAGTGAAACAAAAAGAGGTTTTTACTAAAATTGGTACAAATGGGAACTACAAACACATATTATATGGACACAGGTCATATGGAATAAAAAGAATGTGCTGAATTCTACCACACTACATGGAGCCAACTGCAGAAGAATCAACATTTTCTACAAAAGGTTAATATACAGAGCACTTACATGTCTCATTAAGATAAACCCTAAATGTAGTGTGCGGTGTTTTAGATGGTCCCTGTGTGCAGATTTTTAAATGGACAGAACTCAGAGACCCACAGCTAGCTTTATTAGGGTATTCACTATTGATCACAGGTGTCTCCAAAAAAGAGATAGATTAATGTATAACTATATGTCTATAGCAAGGGGAGGTTTTTTTTTTACAAAAATGGAAGATGCAATTAATACAGACTTTTTCAGAATGGCTAGAAAAAATGCAAAGTGCAAAGGATCTGGAGAGACTATTTGCAACCGGAATGGAGATCTGGCAGATAGACTCAGGTAAGAATGAAAAAAAATGACTCTTCAGGCAATACCAAGATAATTAACAAACATAGGACATAGTATGACAGTCTACACAAGTAAGAAAACCAGTGATTGTAATCATGAGACACCCTTGAAATTTATCACAGTGAGACCATGTGAATGTGGTATTTCATTGCTATCTGAAGGCCTTCAGCTGAGCAAGAGCCTCCGAAGGGTGGGACACAAGCTATGGCAACGGCCTAGGAACTTATGTTATGCCTGTGACACACAAATAGTTTCTTTTTTTAAATGTGCTTCCATACAAATGTCTATGTAGATCCTTTCATGACCCCAATCAAATAGAGGCCTATGGTGCAAGGACATGCCATGGAAATGCTGCCTGTCACTGCACCTGAGCACAATTATGTCAGACTTTGTAGGGTCCTAGCATGAGGAGCAGCTGATCATGACTACACAACCCCTTTTGTGGGACTTCAGGCCACCCGCAAATTCGGAGGTGTTCCTGGTGTCCATGACCAACCGTGTTCAAGTTAGTACAAGCGCACACTTATGAATTATTGTCTGCTCTCTAGTAGGAGGCAGAAGTTTGTTAAGGCGTATCTTATTGTAAATTGTTCTTTGTCAGGCATTCAATACATAATGCATGATCTTTGGCCAGCTGTACTAAGGTACTGGTCGCAAAAAGTGGTCACGAATTGTGACCCAACTTTTTCAACCATTATCTAATTTTGCAAACTGACTAGTAAGTCAGTTCACACAATAGAGAATGTCAAGAAGTTACACAATGACTTGGCTAATTAATATTCATTAGGCATGTCTCAATTTGCATCCCTCTGCGATTGGTTGCAATCACAACGATCATGGACTGCAAAGGACAGCACACTACCATCCCTGTGATTGTATTTCAAAATGTAAAACATTTTCAGGCTGCCTGATTTCCTTCCTCTTTGCGAATCAGTTACCATCCTAACTTGGGAACTGGGAACTGATCAATGGTTTGTGGCTGGAATTACTGCTCCAAACCATTGACACATATGCTAATAATTTGCAAATTGGAAGGAATGCCCCAAACACACCCCTTCCAAATTGCAGATTGGCAAACATTTATAAACACATTTTGCTATTCAGAAAAACTTTTCAGAATCGCAGACTGGGGTTAATGCATATGTAAATTGTTTTTGCGGTCTCAAATTCTTTAATGTGCTAAATTATAAGATTTGCAACATCAAAAACCTTTATACATCTGGCCACGTATTCACAGTGCAAAGTGGTATGGAATGCAATTTATATATTGATCCTATGACTTTATGTCACTGCGGCAGTAGGTTTCGAGCCATGAGCTTTCATTTAATAGAACAATGCATTATTCCAAATTTAGTTGTAAACTAATTGGTCTACCAATACAAGAATACATCTGTTATCTTGCACCAAGCATGAAGTGTACATCTTTGAACTAATAAAGGATGCTGATTTCATGCAAGCAGTAATGTATTTTGTCCGAAGTTCTAGTGAACAACGTCATATAAAAGAAAGTGTTGGACCTGGCCCTCACTGTAGGGTCATCCTCAAACTTTTGGGTTTCAAACTCCTGTTTTCTGTACCCATTTTTGTTGGCTTTTAGGACTCTGTGCACTCTACCACTGCTAACCAGTGCTAATGTACTTGTTCTTTCTCCTTTAAACATGGGAAACTTGGCTTCCCCCCAATTGCCACATTTAATTTACTTGCAAGACCCTAGTAAAGTGGTGCTAAATGTAGCCAGGGTCTACAAATTTAAAGCTACTAGTGGACCCTCAGGACTAATTGTGCCCCCCCCACTTAAGTAGCCTTTTAAACATGTCTCATGCCTTCCATTGCAGCCTGTGTGTGCAGTTTTAAAACAGCCATTTTGACCTGGCAAAATAAACGTTTTGCAGGCCTAATCTTTCTTTTTAATACAGATAAGTCACCCTTAGGGTAGGCCTTGGACAGCCCAGAGGTCAGGGTGTGTTATATTTAAAAGGTTGGACATATACTTCTAAGTTTTACATGTCCTGGTAGTGCAAAAACTCTCAACTTCATTGTTCACAATTGCAATGCCTACCTCTCCAATAGGATAACATAGGGTAACCTGATTACAATTAATAAGTGATATTGATTGGGAGTAGGTAGGAATGTTGAGTTTGGTCTCTAAAGAATTGTAATTTAAAACCCTCTTTAATTGTAAAGTCACTATTCTGAAAATGCCACTTTTAGAAAGTTGGCATTTTCTTATCCTAACCATTTGGTGCCTGCAACCTGTTCCTGGGTCACATGACTAGGTGTAGTTGGCAGTTGGCCTTTGTGTATTCCTCCCAGACAGTATCACAACAGAGTGTCTAGGTGTGGGCAGGATGGCCCATCCTGGCTTAATGAGGGGGCAGAGCTGTCACCTAACACACTTGCACGTCAAAGCCACTGGCCCAGAACAGACAGACTGTGACCAGAGAAGGGAAGCAGAACATGCCAGACACCTCTCTAGGGAGAAAACTCCAGAAACTTCTCCCACTTAAAAGAAGGCACTGGTTATACAAATGGGACCCTCAGACCCATTATTCAGATTACTTCTGGACCTGTGGACCTTCTTCTGTGGAAGACTGAGAAGAAGGACTGCTCTGCTGCCTTGCTGCTCTGCTGCAAGAAGGACTGCCCAGCTGCCCTGCTGCAAGAAGGACTGCCCAGCTGCCCTGCTGCAAGAAGGACTGCCCAGCTGCTCCGTTCCTCTGCCTGCAAGTAGGACTGATCTGCTGCCTGCTGTCTGAGGAAGAAGGACTGGACCTGCAGCTTGAAACCAGGATGACAAGAGTGACTCCAAGGGCTCTAACACCCTTGAACCGTACACTTAAACTCTGCCTACTGTGAGTCCTGACTCCTCAATTGGTGCCTCCACTGTCCTCGACCCTTGGAAGTGGGGGTAAAGGTGCTCTGCCAGCCCAGCTGTTATCCCATTAAGAACCGATTCAGCGCGAAGCAACCCGACAGAGCCCATGCAGCTCATCGGAACCAACGCAGCACGATGCAACTTTACGCAGACGCTCACATTGCAGCCCTCACAGCTACCCATCAGAACTGATGTAACTCGACGCATGACCCCCCGTCACACCTCGGAACAGCCTCTGCGTCCCTCATCCAGGACATAAGGTGCAATTCTCAACAGGCCTAACCTGGTCACTGAGACGGAAAACGCTCCATCGCGGTTGGCCTGAACTTTTGACCAGATAACCACAGTTGGCGCTTTGGCTTCTAGGCACTATATTTACCTTAAATCTTTAAAATTGCATAGCTCTGGTTCTTCTGATTGAATTTTTTTAAGTTTTTGTGTCCAATAATTTATTACATTTTACTGTAACTTCCTAAATTGGTGTGGGAACATTCTTGTGTTGTGTTTTCACTTTATTACTGTTTAAGTGCTGCATAAATGCTTTACACATTTCCTCTAAGTTAAGCCTGACTGCTTTTTGCCAACCTACTAGAGGGTTAAGCACAGGTTAATTTAGTGAGTTTTTGTGTTTCATCCTGAAAAAGACTGTGGTTGTTGCTTGAGAAGGTCCCACAACCCCCTCAACCAATAACCCAATATCTCACAGGCCGACACAGGATGGTTAGTGGATTGCCCAGTGCCTTTGAACCACATGACAGTGTAATTTTAATACAATGTATTGAGCGAAGTCTAATAATATCTCATTTATTTGTATATATTGGCATATTACCACAGGCAGCATATTTTATGGATCAACTTTGTTTATTTAATCCACAGTGCAACATGCTATTACACAGCTGGTTGCCTACAACCTCATAGAGCCGGCAGCAACCAACAATCATACCAATGTAGGATCGTCTACATCCCTGAGGCTGGCAGCTTTAAAAGTGAAAGAACAAAGATAACATAGAACAAACCCCCCACACCCCAAAATCCTTCGCAAGGTATAGCTAAGTGGTGAACGGTAGGAATAAGTTGTGTCGAAAGTCTGGAATAGTTAGATCTGAAGTCCCGGGAAGCTTAGGTAGGGGTGACAGTTTAAGAGGGGTCATTTGGTGGGAGCAACTGGAGTAATTTAAGGTAGGCCGGACATGTTAGTTCATTGAATATATATGAGGGGAGCCCATTCTAAAGCGTAAGAGTCAGTCTTTTGATCAACAGCTAGTGACAGCTTTTCCATACCCAATATAAACGAGAGTTTGTGTAGCCAAGCTGTGTAGTGAGGACTCTTGTCGGTTCCCCAGAGGGCTAGGATCACCTGGCGTGCCGCCCCTAACACTAGCGCTATTTGTCTCTCTCGACACGAGCGGAGTGGGAATGTCAGGGGGTTGGGCAGGCCATGGATTGTATACACAGGAAACCTCTGAATCAAAGTTTCGGAGGCTCAATCAATGATGTTAAGAATGTGTTCCCAGAAGCGAGTGAGTTTTGGGCGGAGCCATAGGAGGTACAGTAACATCCTCGTCCCCCAACAGCCTCTCCAGCACTCTTTTGAGCGTGGAAGGCTCAGGAGCAAAGTCAGGCTGGGGTCAAGAACCAGTAGGATACTGTCTTTTATGCTGTTTCAGTGCTAGACATATTATGAGCAGTATGCCGAGCTCTATGAAAAATGTGTGCCCATTCGGCATTGGAAAGTGCCCTACCGAGCTCTTCCTCCCTTCACTTTTGTCCCATGGAGCAGGTGGTTGTCTCACCTTGACCGAGGATAGCATACAGCTTAGTGATGAAGCGCCTATTGTTTCTCTTTAGTGATAACCATTTTTCAAAGGGTATCAGGAGTCTTTCAGCGTGTGGCCTGACAGAGGGCTGCATCACCCAGTGGCGAACCTAGAGGTATTGGATGCGATCCACCTCCTCCAATTTGTAGTCGATTTTTAGTTGGTCAAAGGGGATAATCCCTTGTGGATCAAACACACAACCAATCAGTTTGCACCCGCCGTCTTGCCCTTTTTGAAACCTGTCTAGTTGCAACCCTGGGGTGAAATCCAGATTTTTTAGGATTGGGGTAATTGGGGAAGGGAAGGACGTTAACCCCGCCCTAATTACCACAGCATCCCACATGAGAAAAACCGAGCTAGGCACTGGTGAGGAGTAGAGTCCCCAAGTCCTATGCCTCCAAGGAAGCCAAGGTTCTTTCTAAATTTGCTTGATCCATGAAGCACCCGTGCTTCTCGGTAAGTGGCCAGCTCCATTTTACCAAAAAACGCAGCTGAGAGACCTGGTAGTAACAAAGTAAGGAAGGCACAGCTAGGCCTTCCTCACGTATTGGGCCGTATATGAGGCATTTTTTAAAGCGAGGTTTCTTGGCCCCCCATATAAATGTATTAATCTCAATTTGCATTGACTGGAGTGTGTGTTTTGGCAGAGTCAATGGTAGGGCTTGGAAGAGCTAGAGAATGAGTGGCAGAGTGGTCATTTTAATGGCAGCAACCCTGCCAAGTCGAATAGGCCAAGGTGTTCCCAATTGCTAATGTCAGACCATATTTGTTTTGTTAAAGTTGTATAGTTGAGTGTAATGATTTTAGAGATGGTATTCACCAACTTGATCCCGAGGTAAGGAATGGATTTGATTGCCCATTCAAACAGAAATTGAGAGCGAAGTAAAGTTTCATGTGGAGGTGTGCCCGTAAGGTTTAGCACTTGCGATTTTTGCATATTCACTTTAAAACCAGAGAGGTTCCCAAAGATTTGAAGCTCTGTAACTAGGGTGGGGAGAAATGTCAGTGGATTCGCAATGGCCAGATCACGTCAACGGCATGTAGGCTAAAAAGATGTTGATCTCCACCAAATTGGATGCCTGTGATAGCCGGATGGGCTTGTATGTGCTCGGCAATGGGTTCAATATACAGGGCGAAAAGGAGTGGGTAAAGGGGACAGCCTTGGCGTGTGCCGCGGCAGACTGGGAAGAGTTGAGATGAAGTCCCATTGACACGGACCATAGCACTAGGTGTGCTATAAATATTCTTAGCCCATCTCTAAAACCTGTTGCCAAAGCCAAACAGCTCTAGGGTCTTAAAGAGGTAAGGCCAGTGGACTCTGTCGAACACTTTCTCCGTGTTGATTGAGAGAAGTAAGGCCTCCTTATGTGATCTATAAATTTTATCAAGCAGATGGAAAATGTGTCTGGTGTTATCTCCAATTTGGCGTGCTGGTATGAAACCAGCCTGATCTGGGTCGATTAGGTGCGCATTAGGGGGTTAAAACAGTGGCCTAGTATGCTAGTAAATAATTTGGCATCAACGTTGAGAGGAGATATGGATCTATAAGACGCACAGAGCGTCGGATCTTTACCTGGTTTAGCGATGACCGAGATCGAGGATTCTAGCATGGAGTATCTAAGGGAGCCTTTAGTGGCGAACTACTAGGCCCTGGAGATTTCATCGGTTTCAGGCGAGCTATGGCCGAAACAACTTCCTCGATGCGGATTGGCTTGTCCAAAGAGTCCGCATTAACAGTTGAGAGGGGGGTTGGAGGGCATTCGAGAAGGTAGCCTGAAGCGTCTATAGGGGGTCTGGTGGAGGCTGCGTAAAGTTTTGGAATACTGATGCAAACTCCGGGTCTGTACATGCCTCGTGGACGGGGAAGTGCGGATCATTTGGACAGGTGGTCAGAATGGATCATTTGGACAGGTCAGAATGGATCTTAGCTTGCAAGCAATGAGCGACCAGTCGACAGCAGCGATTGCTACCTAGGTAAAACTTGTGTTTTGAATGGACTAGTGCATATTCTGCCCAGTCCAAGTCTAAACATTTGAGGAGCAAGTGCGTTCTTTCCAGCTCTCTCCAGACCCATGGGGCCCCAGTGCGTTTTTGTATGGCCTCGAGTTCGAAGGCTTTCTGTTCGAGGTTCTGTTGTTTCTCTTTGCGGTTACGATTTTCAGACGCTGATATGCCAATAAATTCCCCTCGGATAACCAGTTTTAATGTTTCCCAAAGTGAAGCCAGGGATACCTGTTCACTATCATTGGTTTGGAGATGGTCTGAGATCGTCTTGCAAATAGATGTGATCGTCAGGGGAGATTGCAGTAGGCTCTCTCCAAGGCACCAGCGTGAAGTTTTTGAGTATACAGTATCAATTTGCGCAATTAGGGTCAAAGGGGCGTGATCCGATAGAGATCTGGGAGCAATGTTGGAGCCACACACAAGTGTCTGGAGGGCGGAAGTAGCTAAGAAATAATCAATATGGGCGAACGTTTTGTGCACTGCAGAATAATATGTATAGTCCCGAGTGTTAGGGTGAGTATGCCACAAAACATCGCCTAGTCCACAATCTGCCAGCTACCGGAGACCCTTCTCAGAAAAAGCTCTCCCGCGGCATCTGAGAGATGGCCGGAGCAGTCCTGCTCATTTTCCATTATGAGGTTTAGGTCACAGCTGATCAGTATGGTAGCGTCTGGGGTCTGAAGTACAGGTGGAAGGGCACTAATTAGAAATTATTCTTGTTGCTCATTGGGTGCATATATGTTTGCGAGGGTAAAGTGGAAGGTACCAAGGTGAATTATGTACGCAAGGAGTCGTCCCTTTACTTCCGCTACTTTAGTCACTATATCTCCTCTAAAACCCCTGGAGAAAAGAATAAGTACCCCCCCCCCACTTAGAGGAGTTGGAGGACCAAAGTTTGAGAGGAAACCAACATGATTGCATGCGGTGGACAATCATTTGACAATAAGGGTGGTTCTTGTATCAAACAGATGTCGCTACCTGAGTGTCCCAAAAGGGACAGAATTGCTTTCCGTTTAGTGGGGTTGTTAAGACCGCTGACATTGAGGCTCGTTATTTTAAGCTCCAGGACAGTCAGTCAAGGGGGAGCAAACAATGGGAAAGCAGAAGGTCAGTGAGAGGTGTAGGCAATATATAGACCAAGTGTGGGAGCCTAACTGGAACCAGGGGGGTGAGGAAGGTATTCAAGTGGACCTTATAGAGTGAAGGAATAAAAACCCCATGAATAATTTAAAAAAAACAAAACAAAGTAATCAGAACAACAAGTTGACTAAGTCCATCTTCAATGGCTAGATACATATCCAACTACGTCAGGAGAGAAGAGACGAGGATCCGATCTCTTGTGGTGGTGGTTAACACCCCGCCACCCGAAGCTACATTCAATTTGAAAGGTGTACCAGGTTGGCAAGGTAGTAGATGGTGACCAAGTAGTGTGGGGTGTCGTCATGTGATCGCACCGCCCATGCCAGAAGTAATTTATCCAGGACCACTCGACATTCTTGTGCGCGTTCTTCCAGGTCAGATCGAGGGTGCTGCTTGAGTTTCCCTACTTTCTGCTAAAACAAAGTTCGAGGCGGTGTGCCACAGGGGGAGCTAGTATTGGTAGGGGATGTAGTCTCTGCAGGCAGGCTGAGAACACGACAAGCATCTCTCAGTGTCCAAAGTTGGTGGAGCTGTCCGTCCCAGCGAAAGATCTGTCTGAAGGGGTGTCCCCAGCCATAGGACACCTCCTTGGAGCGTAGGAAGTTGGTCACTGGTTTGAACTCCCTACAGTGCTGGAGGGTAAGGAGGGAGACATCTTGAAAAAGGCCAATTATGTGTCCTCTGAAACTGATGGGTTGTTTAGTTCTGGCTGCTCTCAGAATGTCCTCTTTTATCTGGAAGATGTGGACACAGGCTAGAATGTCTGACGACTTGGCCATGGGGCCCCCGGACCGGCTGACCCGATGGACTCTATCTAGGTGCAGCTCAGTGTCGTCATCCAAGTCCAGGATGAAGAAAAAGAGAGCCTGAGCGTATCCTCTGATGTCGGAGCCCTCTGCGCCAGTAAGGACCCCTCGGAGTTGTATATTGTTACGGCGGGATCTGTTTTCAAGGTCCTCTGTTTGAGCTCTAAGGTCGTCGTGTTGGTCATGGAGGTGGATAATTTCTTGTCACAATATTTCTACCTCTTCCCCCGCGAAGCTTCGTTATCTTTCAAAGTAGAAACATGATCTCCTATTGAGGACAAGTCTTGTCGCAGATCTCGCATCTCTTTTAAGAGGTCTTTTTTGAGGACTTGAAGGTCTGACTTCAGTGAGTCGAATAGAGAGGCGAGAAATTCCCGATTCACCAGGGCCTGATCAGAGTAAGATGATCCCTCAGGTTCAGAGTGGTTGAGGGACTGAGAGCTAGCAGCTGAATCCTTGCCCTGTGCTGGTGTGGAATGGGTAAGCATTTCTTGAACAGACTGATCCCGCTTGTTTTTGGAGGTGGCCATCTTGAAGGAAGAGCGGGAAGTACAAGTCAATGCTGGCCTTTATATTTGCTTTTAAATGGCCTTGTGCTTAGTCTCTTTGTATATTGATGTGTTAAATAGGATCCATGGGGGACCCTCTAAAGATGCTTTACGGAGAGCCGGGACCAGGGGGTGGCCTGCAGCTGATGTCGGGGGGAGCGGCAAGGGCCCTAAGGCAGCAGCCGAACCAGAACCCGAGACATACGTAACTTGTAGCAGGCTTGGGCTGTGTCCCAGGGGATGATGCTATTTTGTGGCTCGGTACAACACAGAACCCACAAGCACGAGAGCTTGTCTTGAGGTATGGCTCCCGGAGCATTCCACCAGGACCAGCACTGGCTATTAGGGTCGCTTGGCCTGGTGCTCAAAGCGTTTACAGTGGAGTGTTGTGTAGAACAGTTCAGATGCATCGCAGGAAGCCCACATTCATCATCAGCCCCTGGCCCCTCTGCACAGTGGTCCCTCTATCATCATGTGCTGCTCTTTGAGGGGTTCATTCTGCCAAATTCGAGGATCTACAGTCTGTGAGTGGTAGCGGGGCTAGAACCCCCAAGGTGAGCCAATAACCTGGACTGCAGGAGTAGAGAAGAATGGTGCTGCACTGAAGGGCTCGCTTAATGCCTAGTCATTCATAGAAGGCAGCAAAAGAGGTGGCTGGGAGGGGCAGGCTCCGAGGGCCCGCAAGGAGCCCGGGCCCTCCCCAGAAAATGTAGAGGCTGCTGAAGGTTGTCTTAACATTGGTGCAGGCCTAAAGGCACTCCCGCCGTATAAAGGTGGGGAGGCTACTCGGGCCTGAGCATCAGAGTCTTACCGGGCTCTTCGGGAGTGTGATCAGCCCCAAAGCAGGCCTCAGCGATGTTGGCACGGCTGTTCTGCCACATGGAGGTCCTCCAGTAATCCACGGTGCGCTAGGCGTGAGACAAAGACCCAAAGTTCACAGCCGCCAGCTCAAGGACGCAGAGCAGCCATCAGCGGGGGACGGGGCCCTCCAGATGTCAAGGGCCTCACCAGATGCTGTGGGGAATCAGGCCTCGCAGTCCAAATATGGCTCTGGCTCCCCGGTCTCGTCGAAGTCGTCCCTCCCAATCATTCGCCAGGTAGACCTGCGTGAATGTTGGGGGAGCTGCAGACAGTCTCGGGGGCACCCCCCCTGAGATGAGCGTGCAGAGCCGATAATGGCAAAGCCAAGAGGTAGAGGCCTACATGGCTGCCATCTTGACACACGCGGGGCCCAGCAATGTGGCCGAATCAGGAGACGGAGGAGCGGCTAGCGGCCCGGCCCGATTCCAAGATCTTCAGTGCACCTCTTCTGTGGCATAGGCTCACTTGTTCTCAAAATGGTGCCAGTCAGGACCCCCTCAGGGCACTATCGGTGCAGGCTCGGGTGGCAGAGAGACAGAAGACACGTCCGACTCTGCCACCATCTTGGCCATGCCCAGGCAGTATATTTTTGTGCTGGAAATAGTGAAATGCGTTACAATGATCTCAGAAGAATAAAATGGACCAATGATGATTCAAGCCAATGCCCTTTGAGTTGCTGGCAAATCTCTGCTCTAATAACATTACTGTGCTTGGTCCCCTTCTTAGCAGTTTTTCTCAAGGCATCTTCCAAATTCTTATATATGCAGGCCAGTCTAATGTCCCATGTCATAAAGATGCATTTACCCACTCCTAGTTTTTCAGCCAACAGCAACTAACATGCTAGGAGCTATAGATTCATTCTTCTAATTTGAAAAAATAGCATGCAAGGAGCGGGCTGAAAACCGGAAGTGGCTGAAACAGACTTATGACAATGGTCCAAATGACAGCATTTACATATACTTGATTGCTTATCCCTTTAAATAGATAGTACCAGAAACACGCTTTTATATGCATTTAGGAATTTTACATCTTCCTATCCCAAAAAGTGTTGTGTGCAATCCTATTTCCAGTAAATTAATAAAAAGGAAAGGGGAAAGAAAATTATACCAATATCAGAATAGCCTGATTTGAGGCCAGTTGACTCTTGTTGTAAATTCACCCCAGCATGTTTACCGATCTTTTTAGTGCTTATAATCAGAAAAAAACAATATGGTCATATGAATGGCATCCAAGAAAAACTGCGGAAAGCCTGGATTCCTGCACAGACAAAAATAGGAGACTTATATTGGCACTGGATCATGAGCTTTTGACAAGGCCAAAACAGCTTGTTTCTAGCAGAAGTGGACTTAACTAACATGGCTTTCATGGGGGTACACAATATATTTTAACCTTATATTTTGCATACGGTGGAACTGTGACTTTCTTTTTGTTCTTTTTTCTATATGCTGTTGTAAGAATAAAAGCTTTAATAAATATTTAAAAAATAACATCGCTTTCTTCTATATTCTTCAAATATGGTGATATCAACCAATTTCTGTCTGGCTCTTAATTGAATCTAAGCATACTCCAGTCAAAAATAACTAAATTACTAAAGAGGGATCTGAAATTACAAAACATAAATAATAAAATTTAAAATAGTCCGGCTTCCGCTCCAACCACAGCACCGAGACCGCCTCGATCGCTGAAACCGATGACTTTAGATCCCTCCTCAGCCGAGGTGAGACATCAGCCCTGATCCTCCTCGACCTCTTAGCGGTCTTCGACACCGTATTCCACCACACTCTCATGACCAGACTCCACCACATCGGCATCCGGGCAAACACCTTCAAGTGGATCACCTCCTTCCTCACAGGACGCATGCAGTGAATTCGTCTACCGCCTTTTACCTCTAAGCCCAAGAGCATCATCTGCACCGTCCCCCAAGCCCACCCTCTTCAGTACCTATATGACTCAGTTGGCCGATATCGTCTGCACCCACAGACTCAACATCATCTCATACGCCGATGACACACAACTCATCCTCTCACTCATAGAAGACCCAACCACCCCCAGATCTAACTTCCGGAATGCCTTGACCAATGTTGTCAACTCGATGAGGTCCAACTGGCTGAAGCTGAACATGGACAAGACTGAAGTGCTCATTTTTGGAAGAAAAACCCCTCGCCATGGGACAACATGTGGTGGCCCACCGCACTTGGACCCACGCCAACCCCCACTGACCATGTCAGCAAACTCAGGATTATCCTGGACAGCAAATTCTCTATGAAGCACCAGGTCAATGTAGTAGCCACCTCCTGCTTCCACACCCTCCGCATGCTACGAAAGATCTTCAGATCGATCCCGGCGAACACCAGGAAACAATAACTCAAGTCCTCGTCCTCAGCCGACTTGACTACGGAAACGCACTCTAGTCCGGAACCACCACACAACTCCTCAAACAACTCCAGACTATACAGAACACCGCAGCCAGACTCATCCTCAACCTCCCCAAATGGGCCAACATCACCCCCCACCTCAAAAGCCTCCACTGGCTCCCTGTCCAGAAGAAATGTCGGTTCAAGCTGCTGACCCATGCCTACAAAGCCCTTCACAACACCAAACCTTCCTACATCAAACACCACCTGAACTTCCACCAACCTGCCAGACAACTCCACTCTGGCTCCCTCTCCCTCGCACACAACCCCCACATCTGTCAGAGGTGCAGTAGAGATCGTTCCTTCTCCTACCTCGCTGCCAAGTCCTGGAATGACCTCCCACTCCACCTTCGAACCTCACCTTCACTCGCCGACTTCAGGAAGGGACTCAAGACCTGTTTTTTTGACTAAGGCCCATGGAACTTCAGCACCTGGATACCCCCTGGGGTGACAAGGTGTGCTATTCAAATACTTCTTGATTGATCCTATGTGAAATGGGTTCATTTCGCTGACACCAAAATGACCACACACAAAACTGGATACACATCAGCCTCTAAAAAAGTAGGATGAGAAATCCCAAGTCACTGTGCAAGGATTTCCCATTTACTTGTGGCATTCCTCAATAGTGGAGACCAAGAAAGAATCTGAGTTCCAAGGTGGGGTCACTAACTGCCAACTCCATTTTGCCAGGTTCAGGAGTGGGAACCGAGAAGTTCTGCATCCTACTAGAAGAAGCTGCTTTGAAGTGCCTTGAAGGAAGAAACCCACTTTCTGCCCAAGATGGATCCTGGAGTCACGAATGAACAAAGAAAAGTCTTCCAAGTAGAGAAGGGATTTGAGGAGTTATGTAGACCGAAATAGACTTTGACCTGCTGTAGCCTAGAGAAGGAACTGCATTGCCAAACTGTGTTTTGAGCCTTGTGACCCTGACCCCACTGCAGAGTGCCCTGGAACGGGGCAACTTGCTTATTTGAATCTGTGAATGCTTGAGGCTCTTTGATCTCCCACCTGAAGAATGGGGAAGTCATCCAGAAACAGTACAAGTGACTATGAAGGAAAGACCAAATGACGAATCACCTGTGAAAGTTTGGCACTAAAGAAAGTCACAACCGCATTCAGTGGTTTTATCTCAACTAGATCACTGCATTGACCCAGGATCGGCTCTTCGCTTGTTTGGATGGCAGGCAGGGGCGTAGTTTCAGGGGAGTTGTATGGGATGGAAAACCCCCCCAAAAATTGCCCTGTCGCTTACAAGGCAGCATAATCGGTTCTGATGCCAGTAATCGTATGTTTATTTTATCAAGATTGCTGGGTACGTGAGATCACAGGCAGGGCCCTGAGCTCAAATCACACATCCGAATGAAATTGGCAAAATCGTGCAAGAGCAATGGGCATCTCTCTGCCTGTCACTCACTCCACTGTGCTGCTGGGTGACCCCTCAGTGACCTAACTAACGCTCATCCCTTCATGCCTCTTTCAGGGCGTGGTACATTAGGGCATTAGGGCAGGGTACATATGCTGTCTCTGCATGCAGTGATTTTACCTACAATTGGAATCCTACTCAAGTGTGTGCTGTGCTCGCTCGTGAGAAGGCAGGTGGACCAGGCAGGTGGGGGAGATTGACGCTCTTCAGATGTGTATTTCTTTAAAATTTTGTCTACCACAGGCCACATGTGCACCTACCATGCATATGTACTCGACTTGTTCTGAGACTCTGATGTATGAGTTTCATGTATGTATGTATTGACCTGCCAGCAAGTGCTTTAAAGCACCTGTCAATTATTAGCAGCACTGTAAGAAAGTCGGACAATAAAAACTGTATTCTTACATGATTCTGGGAACGTGCATTTGAAGTTTAAAACGTGTGCATGTCTTTTTGGGTGTTCAAGACCTGGGCATCAGACAGGGGCGGATTTTTGGATGGTGAGCACCTGGCAGTGAGTTGGGGGGGGGCACTGTGTTGAAAATAACTTGGTTTAAAATGTCTGCTGCAGCAGAGTTCCTTGTGTGTTTCAGCAGGATTCGGGCAACAATAAAAATGTCAAGATAACACTGGTGATTGAAAGTTATGTTCCTGCTGGAGAGAGATCGGAGTTTTGTCTAGTGGCAGTTTTGACTGAAGTACAGAGGGTTAATGTACCTTCTGCAAAGAACGTGTACTTTGCAGATAACAGAACTGCATTTATGTGGATAGCTCAGTGGATTTCTGTTTTTGTCACATAAATCCTTTTGATACTTGCTGTTCATAAATACCAATTCTAAGTAATATACCACAGTGACCTATGAACTGTCATCAAAGAGCTGCATGCAAACTGCATGGTATAGGTTAGAACATTATGTTTTTCCCCAGTCTTTCATTATCCTGATGTTGCTAAAAATGCGTTGGTTTGGATAGAAATACAGTCTCATTAGTATAGCAAACCGGAACCACTGTGGTATGTTTTAAATCCTACATTTGTGTTTCTTCAGACCAATTACTCTTAAAATATACTGTCTACTAGTATGGATGACATGTCATTCTTACACCTTGTAATCCTCATTGTCTTATGTAACATTTCCTACAGACTGATTTACACATGTATGATTTATTGTCTTTGCATAGTTTGTGTGATTTAAAGTGCTCTGACACCCTACACCTGTATGAATAGTGCTATTAAACGAATGAAATGTATTTGCGAGAGGGGCTATGGAGAGATGAAGGGCAATGTTGGCTGGTTGTGGTGAGGAAAATATGTGGAGAAGGAGGTCATTGGAGTGAGGGGGCATGAAAAAGATTGTAGCACCGGGCGCCACCAGCACTAAAGCCAGCTCTGGCATCGGAATAAGTTGCATAAACAAGTGACAATAAAAAAGAGAATTACCCCTATTAAAGTGTTCTTTTTACATTTTCAATTTTGTCCTTTTGTGACGCAGTGACCTGGGTGTAGGATGAAACTTAAAATACTCAAATTCATTTTTCAGGTAAAAGCTGTTTGTTTCCCATTATAAGTGTTCTATTGCGTTTTTTAAGCACATGCTAAAATACTTTAATTATAGTATACTACAGTTTGCAAATACATAGTAGACACTTGAGTTCTATGCAAACTTGTGTTTTGGCTTAAGACTATATTATTGCTATCAAGAATGTCCTTGCTTTTCTAAATAACTTAAAACGAATTCCTCTAAGCTTGTCCGTTATTCCCATTCAGTGACCTCAGACCGTTGCCACTCTTTTCAGTTGGGTTTACCATGTTGCTAGTTGGGAAATCTCAGACACCCCACCTAACGTTTTTGACTAAGTTACGCCCCTGATGGCGTGCTTGAGCTTTGGCTGAGGATGTGCCAAAAAAGGAGTTTTCCCTTTCTTCAGATGGCACGAGTGGCTGCAGCCTCTGTTTACCATGAATCATCTCTTCTTATGCAATGCACTGTGGTTAGATGTCATGGTAAACAGCATAGTTGAGGTAGAGTGAAGCGCTGCTGTCCCCGGAAGTTGTGTGAAAGCAGGCACTCAAGCTGGAGAGGCGCCACAAGCAAAAATGCATTGTGTGAGATGACTAATGTGGGAAGCTGGCTCTTTATGTAGTATACCAAAAAAACAGTATGCTGTGTAAAAAGTCAGGTATCCCTTATAAGTGGACAGCGGTTTGCTCTAACAATCCCAATGTGCTCCAGGGCCAGCTCTAGGGCGGTGCGACCGGTGCCACCGCACCGGGTGCAGACTTCACGTGGGGGCGCCTGTTTGCTACTTTATATTGTTTTTTAAAGCACATGCCGCCCCGTTCCTGGCCTCCATCAATTTTAAGCCAATAATAAAAATGTCAAGTTAACTCTGGTGATTAATTTTCTTCCCAGAGAGAGACCGCAGTTTTGTCTAGTGGAAGTTTTGACTGCTGGAAGTTTTGATTCCTCATAAGGTAGTGCAGAGGATTAATATGCCTGCTGCAAAGAATGTGTATCACACAGATGACAAAGTGAATAGAACATAAATAGGTCAGTGGGTTACTGCTTTCGTCAGAAACTTTCTTTTGTTACTTGCAGTTTACAAGTTAAACTCCTAATGTAAAACAGTGAGCTACTAACTGTCATCAAAGAACTGAAATGCAGACGTCAAGTATAGATTAGAGCGTATTGATTTTTCCCCCCAGACTTTCATTATCCTAATGCTTCACAAAGGGTTCATTTGGGTAGAAATCATTTCTGATTATTAAAGAGAACCCCCAACCATGGTATTACGTTTCAAATTCTGAGTTTGTGCGTCTCCAGACCAAGACCCCCTAAACTATACTCCCTACCAGTATGGATGACATATAAATCCTTCCCCATGTAGTCCTCCGTCTTATGTAACGTTTCCTATACATTGATTTACACATATATGATTGATTGTCTCTGTAATGTGTGTGCAATGTAAAGTGCTCTGACACCCTTCATTTTTATGAGTGACACTATAAAATGTATCTGAGAGAGAGTGGTTATGAAGACAGTTAAAGGGTGGTAGTGCGGGAATCCATTGCAGAAGTGGTCATTGAGGGGGAGGAGGGGCGCCAAAAATCATTGTCGCACAGGGTGCCACGAGTGCTAAAGCCGGCCCTGATGTGCTCTATTTGCGGCTAGTGTCATTGAGCAGCCTTAGGCTTATCAGCGAGGAGTGAGAGCCAGTTGTTACCCGTACAGAGTCAATAAATGATGCACACACTCAAAAAGGAGATCCATACCAATTTAGCAAAAAGAACACTTATTTTAGATAGATTTTTAATACCAAGAACTTCGTATTTGGGTAAGTACTTTGTTTTGAGATATCACTGTCATTGAAGTATACAGAAATACACTTGCATTAGGTGAGGTATCACAGTTTTTGAGTATACGGACGTACAGTGGCATTTGTATCTTTTACAGAGATAATGTTATCCTATGGGAAAGAAACATAGGGGCAGATTTACAAGAAAGTGCCGCAATGCGGCAACGCAAGCCCTTTGGCTGCGCCATGCTGCAGCACTTTCAAAGCACAGGAATGCAACATATTTACAACAATATGTCGCATTCCTGTGCTCTCCCCTGCACTGGCGCACAAACAGCTGCCATGCGCCTGCGCAGGCACCCTTGCACCATGGTGCAAGGATGCCTGCGTCAAAGGGCACCTCCCTGCACAAAAACAATCACTACAGGCATTTTCCTCTTTCAATGCGTGCTGTAGAATGCATTGGAAGAGGAAAAAAACGAGGAGAAATTAAAACATTTCTCCTCGTTGCGCCTCGCTATGCCACCCCTAGGGTGGCGTAGCATTCCGATGCATTTCCAGGTTTACGATTCCTCGTAAATCTGGAAATGTGTCTCGTTCCATGGGTGTTGAGTGGGCACACCCACAGCAACACCCATGGAACGCCCCTTTCACGCAAAGTGTTGCGTGTAAAGGGGTTGTATTTACAAGGACAGGAAAAGTCACACAGGGTGGCTTTTCCTGTCCTTGTAAATATGGGGCAGAGAAATGCGCCACCGGAGCATCACGAAAAGTGACGCACTGGTGGCGCAAGGGGCTTGTAAATCTGCCCCTCATACTGCATTTGGGCACTTAGCAGCGACTTACGGGACTGTGCTTCTGTATTTAAGGTAAGTGTGGGGCAAGGTCCAAGGCAGCACCAACAGGCAACCTTGGTACGCTCTGGGGCATCCGGGTGCAGAGGTGCAATTCAGCGTGGGGTACCCCGTTTAAATGAATGGGGAATGGTCCGGTCACAAAGAGGCTGCAAGCAAGGACTGGGAGACCAGTCCGGGTGATGCCACACAGGGGGACTCGGTCCTTGAGATGCTTGGGCATGTAGGGACACATCAGGTCCACTGGACCTCAGGCTGGTGGGCTTAGCTGCATTGGTGGTTTCTCCGGCTAGGTCGCACTGTGGGAGGCACTTGCGGTTGTAGAGGGGCCTGCAAAAACAAAGGTGGGTTCAGCTCTTGAGGGTTTCAGGACCCCATTGGCACTGTTGGTCCACTTCTCCCCCAGCTGTGGGGCTTGGGTGCAGTGGTAATTCTTGGTGTCAGGTTTCCGTGGTTCGAGGCTCTCGCAGTTCCTGCTGTCTGGCAAGAGAGGCTGCATGTTGGGACAGGGGGCCAGTCCGGTGGAGCCCATGGGGGGCTAAACTCTTGAGGGTTTCTGTGTCTCAGGGGCACCATCGATTCATGGAAAATCGGGCTGGGGGCTCCTGTGCAGTGGTGCGGCGGGGTTGCGCTGGCAGAGGCTTTCGTGTCGGTCCTTTGGTGCCTGCAAACGTGCAGGGAAGCAGCTCCTCTGCTCCAAGGGAAATGTTGCTGGCCAAGTGAAGTTGTGGGTCACTCTTCCACAGCTATTGGAGGTGATACTGCTTTCTGGATGAGCTGAGTCTACTCAATTGTCAGGGACAGCAGGCAGTCTGGCAGGGTTGGCGCCTAGTCAGTCACTGTTCCTCAGATCTTGCGTCGTGGGCTCTTTGTCCTTCTTTCTTCTTAAGGCAGACAAATCTGTTTTCCTGGTGTCAGGGGGCCACCTAAATACTAAATTGAGGGATGTTAGGGGGGTGAAACGTAGTAGCCAATGGGCTCCTTACCCCTGGGGTCACTACACCCCCTAGATGACCACTTTCTGTGGGGAGTGGGCATCACTCTATCCCAGAGATCCTAATTTCATCACTTCAAAGATGGTGAAATTCTAACTTTTGTGTTCACTTCAGCTAGCCCACCCTAGGGGTGTGACTAGCCTGGAGGTGCATCACGCCTCCTTGCATACCTAATTTTCCACCTGTCCTGGTGCCAAATGGGCTTCAGGGCAGGGGGTTGCATCTCTCAGGTTTGGGGGAAGCCAGGCTTGCATATCAAAGGCGGTGTGCTCTTTGAAGCTTCCTGCCTTAACATGCTAATTTGCTAGCCATCCTGCTGGAGGATGTGTAAATACCTCCTGCCAGATCAGGCATTGTTTCTGACCTCTGAGAGCAGGGCTCTCACCTCATAGGGTGTCAGAAACTCATTTGTGGTGGCAGGTTGGATAGGATCAGTCATCCAGCACACTAGAGGACTGGTAGGTTTCAGGGGGCACCTCTAAGATACCCTCTGGGTGCAGGTATTAATAAATCTGCAACTGGAATCAGTGTGGTAAAATGAGGTGTTTGATACCAAAACACCATAGGTTTCAGTGAAGCCATTACATAGCAATGGAACTAGACATTACAGGGGCATATCTGCTCATGCAGATATGTCCTTACATGTCCTATAATGCACCCTGACTTAGGGCTCCAAGGCCTGTGGTAGGAGTGACTTACATATAGCCTAATAAAAACAAAATGGGACCGGGGGCAAAAAAGGTCCAGCACACGCGCCCCAAGGTTTGAACTGTGAAAACAAGAGGTACGCTGTTCCTATAGAGGGAAAGGAGGAAGGTCGTGACCGTGGGGCCACCCGCGGGTTATACTCCTATAAGGAGCAAGAGCCCTCACACACCCCGAGGGATGTCATGCTTCATCATCGGGCAGGGTGTGTGTGGGGTGTATATACAAAGGTGAGTAGGGTGTAGGGAGAATGTGGGTTAAAAATAACTATGAGAACCAGCTGAACCAACTTTAATTAGCGGGTTCCATGTCATGATTAAAAACCTTCAATATTTGCGAGAAAAGGATACAGTAATCTTATTAAGCATATATTAAGTAAGGATGAGGGTCTACATGTTTCATGCCCTCTGGCGTCTGTAAGATCGTGGCATTTCTTCAGGACCAATAAACCTTACTATCTACTCACTGAGGGGCAGTTCATATCTTTATGTAGAAATAAGTAACCCTACCCTCACCAAGTTACACAAACTGTAAAGGTGTCCCTCGGGGTAAGGACCTAGAGGAAAAATGGTGAAAGAAAAAATGAAGGAAGATCAAATATTACGATCAAGATAAATCAAAAGAGAAGCTTAAAAATCATTGTCGTTCTGTGTTGGTGGTAAAAGTACCTAGTGGTGGGCCAACATACCATCATCATAGTCTAACTGTGTTCACGTCACTAGTTGCACAGTAAGATAAACATCCATACTATGCCTTGGAAGAACAAGTAACTCAATACTTATCCTCATAAACCATGCCACATAGTGAGTGTGTAGTATAGTGGTAGGCTGACGACACACAGTTGCCCAAGATGTAGAAAGCACCTACCCATCTATCAGAGAGAACATTAACCTCGACAGAGATCAAAGTCCTACAGAGAGGGTTAGGCTTTGTTCCAACCCTCAGAGATGATGTGTTCCGCACCACACAGGAATTGCACGGCTTCTTTAGGAAGATACATCTACATGCGTTTTTCCAAGGAAAACCAGACATGGACACGACTGACTTGGTTTTACACAACCTTCCACATTTACACCAACATCGGTGATGGTCCCCCATGAAGTGGTCACTTTTGAACAAGCAGTATTAAAAGACATCAAAAACTTTCCTAACAAAACACACTTCAATTACATCACTCGCTCTCACATATAGCCTATCCATTGTCTTTTGGCATGGCTGACAGGAGTGTGATATGTCATGTTTTCAAACATGGTTTGCACCATGTCACGCAGTCTGCAATGGCAGTCTGTGTGGAATTAGTGTGTGGGTCCTTAGGGTAGAAAAAGATATGCAGCAGCCCTTAGGGACCCTCTTTAGTACCCATGCCCTAGGTACCTGGGGTACCATTTACTAGGGACTTACAGGGGTGCTAAAGTCCTCAGCCAATTGTGAAACAATCAGACATCACTTTGCTTTAAGGAAGGAGCACTAGCACTGAAGTCTGGTTAGCAGGTCTCAGTGCACTGACAGAGTCGAAAAATCTGCAGGTAGCAGCTAAATAGGGGGCAAAAAGTGGGGGGACAACTGCAACAAAAACACAGTTTCCTACAACTATGTGCTGAAATTTAAATAACTAGTTTGTTTTCAGGGTTGAGGGAACCACAGTAGCACTAACAGAGAACAGGGTTGCTATTCAAATAGTCTTGAGACAACCATATTTTGCCAGCCTTGTTATTGTATTTACATCATTGAGAGAGTGGAAAAAGTTAGACCTCCGAACCCCTGGGAGCAACTTATTGTGTTTTTGCCCTGCTCTCGTTATGCTACTTGTAAGATCCTAGTTATAGCCACACTGTACTTCTGAATCCCCGGTGATAACTGTATGTATAATGTTTTAGTTCTGCATTTCATGTATGGTGTTTAACTGTGATCTATGCTTTTCTTTGTTCATACGAAAGCACATACTGGAAAATGGTTTATTAATTGCTATTACATGCTTAAATGAGCCCTGAGTTTCTACCTCACACCACCTCCCTGTGTAAGCCTAGCACCGCTCTGCCTAGCTATCAAGTGCTAATGGGGTGTACTTGGTTTCGGGCCCAACAGTCTGTCCCTAGGTAGGTCCCATAAAGTGGCTGTCAACCCTGGCATGTTCCTGGCTTTTTCTGTCTCTGGTCAAGATGAGGACTTTAGGACTGCTGCTGCAAAAAAATATTGTTTGGTGCCCCTATCGGGCAGGGCATGCTCTTTTGCCTTCTTGTTTTTTTTCCCTGCTGTGCTTTCTCACAAGGAGTTAGCATGATCAGGAATTCCTCATTTTAGGGAGCTGTGGACTTGATCTCTATTTCAATGATGTGTGCTGTTCATGCGGACAGAACTGTATTCAAGCCAGCCTGGCTGATGAGGGTGTTACCCCTAAACCGGTCCCAGGATGCTTGTTTCCGGTTCAGGGAAGACCTGGCTTGGCAGTTCGGGCTGGACTGTTCCCATGAGGCACAGGGTCAAGACTGATTTGCATATAGCTGGGTCTGAACTGAGGTGGCGAAGTGAGCTAAAGAACAATGATGGATTCAACCCAGATCTCTGACTGGGGTGAGTGTCTGAAAAGTTTCAGCACTCCGTCCATCATCTCCTTGTGTTTGCCATGCAGACAGAACTACCACGGTTTTGCAGTGGTAAGTGGTAGGTCTACATTGCAGGCTTTCTTATTTTATCCTCTTACAGTGATGTTAAAGAGTTATTTATCTGATTGCATTCTGTTGACAATAGCTTATTGTGCAGTGGTGGTTGTATGTGCATTACAATGTGGTCTCACTGGTGAGGCTAACGCACATGAGCAGACATCGTTTTAACTGGAGCAAGTGATGGATACAAGCCATGGTATTAGGATCCCTCCAAGACACAGATGTTATGGCCCTTGTTTGTACATTTTTCGCATATTCCCAACAATTCTGGGTACAAAATCGGAAAGCAGTCAAGGAAACGACAGCATGTTGAGTCATTTTTAGGTCGAGCCTCGAGTGGCGCGCAAGCGCTGCTCTGGCAAGACTTTATGTTAGGGGGGTTTCGAAAGCTGACCAGACGCTCGTGCGTAATGGCCTTTTTCCTGCGGTTACGCGCGCGGCAGACATGTGTTTCCAATTATCGTGCCCACACGCGGGCGCGATAATTGGAAACACATGCTGGCCGTGCGGGGAAAAGGCCATGACGCACGAGCGTCTGGTCAGCTCAGCAGGCTGCCGCGCTCGCTCGCCCCCGCTCCTCTCTTGTTCTCTTTGCCTCTCCCTCTCTTTATTACTCTCTGCCTCTCTGTTTCTTTTTCTATTGTTCTTTCACTCTCTCTCTCTTTTCCTATCGGCCACTTTTGCTGTCTCTCAAAAAGAACCTATTCTCTTCTCATCTTCTCTCGCGCTTTTTCTCTGTGTCTCGAGTCCTAACCTCTCTCACGTCCTCTCATCTGTATTTCTGTCTCTGGTCCTTGCTTGCTGTCTTTGTGTGTGTCTGTTTCCTCCCTGTCTCTCCCTATAATGAAACACACCTCATATTTAGCCGCATAGTTTGCGACATGTAGAGGTACTCATTAAGAGATGGCTGGATCTATTAAAAATATTGGTAGTATATGTGCTGTAATCGAATTATTACACTTTTAACGTTATTTAGGGTTTAGAAAGTGATGTGGTGTTATTACAATATGGGATGGCTGTGCCCATTAGCACCAGCACAAATGGTGCAAACTCTGCACTCACAAGCGCTGTACCAGTGTCCCCGCAAATGATAAGGTAAATTTGGGTAATTTAGCAAGTCTCGCTATATGAGAATATTTACACCAACCTCCACCCTCCCCATCTCCTTGTGGGGTTCTGCCCTAAAAGCACAGATATAAAATCTGCCTCCCGTGATCCTATTTCCAGACTATCAGACCCCTCTCTGCAGTTCAGATTCTGTGTGTAATTCTGTAGCGGGGTTCGCCTGTTTCTAGACACTCCCACGTTTGTATAAGGAAGGGAACCAGGGCACAGGGTGATAACATTGTTTTCCCAGGATCAAACAGTTTGGCCAATTGTGGAAGACTGAATTGTCGCTCAGTTTTTTGCTACCTGAAGCTGATAACTAAGCCAGCTTCTCTAGTCTGGTTCTGCCCACAAGTGGACTGTCAACACCCAGACCTTTGCCCTTTGACCCCAGATGGGGACCTCCGCCTCAAGTTACCTAAGCAGCCAGATGGCAACTATTTGATGTTCCTTTCAGCCTGTGATCTTGTACTTCCCCTTTGCGAGTCATACCTCAACTTGCACCACTGCTTTGCAAGGGGCTGCTCTCCCTTGATATGGTGAAAATAAATCAAGTGACATTTTGTCAATAAACATTGTCAACGCTAATAGGTCTCACCTCCGAAAGTTATTGGTTTTATCCAGGGCTTTCAGTGGTCCGGGTCTCACCGGTGCTTAGCACCGGCAGTTTTTTTTAAAAGGGGCCTCGAAACGGGTCTCTATCGGGCTCTGTTTTGTGCCCTGGCACAGACGGTCCGTTTTTTTCTTTACCGGACTGCAGTGACAGCAGGCACATCGATGTGGGCATGCTCACACTGCTCACTTCTCACTAGTGGAGGTTACGGCATGACGTCATGCCAGGTGAGCATTCTATGGGAAGGGAAATCCTTTAAAAGAGAGTCCTTTTCTCTCTGGATTTCCCTTCTCTTTTTGAAACTCAGGAGCAGCAACATTGTCGTGGTGTTACCAGGGCTTTAAGTGGAAGCTTTTTCAATATTATATACAAGCCATAGTTGCTGCTTATTTATCTTATGCAACTAACAACCATTGACAAAGCCAATAGTCCTGACTTATTGTAGGTATGATGTTACTTGTTGTATCATATATCTGGATGCAATGACAGAAACAGCAAAATACAAGTCGGGCGGCACACTATGCTAAGCACAGATTTTTAGCTTACATGTTTTAAGCCATGTCCATGATTACATTGGCCACGCCCCTTTGAGAGACCCCTCAGTTTTTTCATCCCACTTAAAGCCCTGGTATTTATCATGATTTTTAGCCATGTTGCATGTGCAGCATGGCTGAAAGTAGAAACAAGCATTGGCATAGCCAATAGGTCTCGCCTTTGGGAGCTTATAAGTGTTTAGCCATGCAACAGTTGATGTTGTTGCACCAAGGATATTGTGCTGCATAACTAAATACTTATAAGGTCCCAAAAGCGAGACCTATTGGCTATGCCAATGCTTGTTTCTTCTTCCTAGACGTCTCCTTCTCCCTCTATCAAAAAGGACAAACTTACATTTAAGGGAATCTAAGGAACAGAGACTGAGACGCGTGTGTGCTATGATTAAGGCCCCACTCCACCCTGAGGAAAGGTTCATATCTGTTACTTCTGACTCTGATGAAGAGGATATGGAGGACGTCACAGAAAAATAATGTAAGTAAATACTTTAGGAAAGATCATCTATCTGTGATCCTATCACATACTTGAGCAAAAAATAGATAATCCGACCACCTTATTTGTTTCCTGCTTTTTATTTTAGCAGAATAAGGACCAATATAGACCTCTTTTCATTGGTCCTGGCTATTATTCGCCAGACCTTTATATTTCAGAAAATTATTTATCTTATTTCAAACTGTTTGCCTGGAAAGTGATACACATAAATCAAGTTACATGAAAAACAGTTGTGAACACAAACAGTCATAAACACATTGCAAATATAGCAATTACTGGAAACAATATAATATCAAGTGCAAAAAAATCATCAACTGATAATAATGTTACACCAACAGTTTGTCAGACCAACAATTATTTGGAACTCTATCCAACACTTATTTTTCATCCTTTCATAGAGTTCCGATAGCCATGGGGTTGAGCTCAAAGCATTATGGGAGTTGTAGTTCAACTGTTATCCCTATGATGCTATTTTGGCTGTATTCATCATCTTCATGGAGTATTTTTAGAAAATGCCGACGCGTTTCTAATCCCTGTTAAAATCTAGGGATTGTCTTCAGGGCAGGTAGCATGGTGTAATCTAAAAGAATAAAAGAACAAAGCTGAACTGTTGCGTATTTGTTAAGACAGGATTTTCTCAGAAGTGATTTTGTGTGTCTGGTCTTGCTGTAGCTGCATGGACTTTGGTTCTCAGGTGACAGACTGTATTTTTGTAGCAGGGCGCTGTATTTTTCATTAGAACTTATTTTAGATAGTTGTGGATACAATGTTGCAGCAGCCCCCAGGCACGGAAACTTTAAGCAGTATGCAGGTTCGTAGAATGTCAATTTCCACTTGGCTTTTAATTATCAGCTAACCCTATTATTAAAGTTTCTAGTATCAATCACAACTAATTTCTCAACAAGAGTACAATCAAGTGCACACAAATTGATCAGAGAGCTCTTAGACAGCCTTCAAAAGTAACAACAATGGACACGGTACTCAGTTTCAGGTGGGCAAGGTAGATTTGCAAAATTGCAAAGTGGATCTCATTTAATTTCAAAACAGGCACATCCGGAGAACAGTGTTAGCACAAGCAAAAAACATGGTGGTTCAAGTTACTACAGTCAAGTATTTGAGTTTTACTTTCACAGTGCCTTGATCCATGTTTCCTTCCTATGGTTGCTTCAGAGATACCCATGTCCCAGGAGGTTGTGTTGTGTTACCAGTTTTCATTACCTCTCCTGATTGTTCTTATGTGGAAATATGGCGTTTAGTGGATGTAAGGTGGCCATTTCTGATATATTTGGATAGATATTGTCCTTTCTACCTAGCTCATCCTTTGTTTGTGACCTCAGTGTGAGAAGACTAAAACCACACTACTTTGTTCATAGTTGTATTTTATATTATATGTTTATATTGTATATATTTATTTTTTGCTTGGAAAGTGGAGAACATTTCAAGAGCAGCACTTACTAGTGTCAGGAGGCATGGCACAGTGCCAACGCTAAATGCTCTCACCGATCTCCGATGAGCTGCCTGCTCACATGCCAGGTTGTCAGGGGCGTAACACAGGCCCCCGCAGCCCCCGCGGTGCGGGGGGGCCCCCAACCTCCAAGGGGCCCCCTCAGCACCGCACTTCGGCCAGAGAGCTCCAGATTGAGTCCGGAGGGGGCCCCTCAACGTACCCTGCAGGGGAGCCCCCTCAAGTTTCGTTAAGCCACTGCAGGTTGGGGCAGGGAGCTTCTGGATAGTCGTCGGTTGAGCTGCTTGGGAGCCACGAATGGCGTTTCAACCCTGCATTACTGCTGGTTATGTGCAGCGAGGAGGCTACAGGGATTGTTCTTACTCACTGACTTCTCGCTGGAACAAGAATGAGTGCGGAAGCAATTTCCTATTTATAAAGACACTGTAGTAGCATGTCTTCTAACTCCAGGTTATGATGGAAGGGAGAAAGGCTAGCTCTAAGCATCGCAATATAGAGTCTGTATAGGAGGAGAAGGAAGAAATATTGCAGGTCTCTAGAGCTTTTTAGCAGACCCTTATTAAAGAGGCAGTAGATTCTGCTCTTGCAGAGCTTCAAGCCAAGAGCTAAAGAGAGGAGCAGGAAGAGGATCAGGAAGGGAATCACAATGGCAAATATGTTCAAGCCTCCCAACGTTGTAACCTCCTTTGACATATTGGAGATGTGTTAGGATGTGAAGAGAAGGCTCAAGAGGAATAAGGTTTTATTCTCAATACCGTGGGGCTCAACTGGATGATTTTCCTTTCATAATGTAAAGGAGGATTTTCACCTTTTCTTCTTGGAATAGTTCCACTGATGCCAGCCAAGGGTCCAGAATCATTAGAACCACTCATCAGAACACTCCTGGAACGACGTAAGATTGGGAAGAAGAAGTGCCCTGCCACCAGAGGATTGCCTTGTTGCTTGAAGGGCTGCCTTGGTATCTGAAGCAGGAAGTCTGGAGCTGCTTGCCTTGCTCCAAGGCTACCCGAAGACTATTTACTTTCAGAGTTTGTGGAAATTCACATTGTTTCTCTGACCCAATGGGATTCTATGTGCATTCCCTCCGATCCCCCTCTTCCTGAAGGTAGTTCAGAAGATTCAGGAGGAAAGAACATTGGTGACTATGGTAGCACCATTCTAGCCAAGGTGCCCTTAGTGTTCACTTCTGATGTGATTGTCCAAGGGGGGATTATCTCCATCTGGACCTGGAGCCTCCCACTTTACAGTTCCCTCAACTGCCAGCAATTTAGCTTTGTAAAAAAGGGGGGTTACGTCCCATATTGATGGTCAGAAAGGATGTTGAAAATATTTGTAAAAAATAGATAATCCGACCACCTTATTTGTTTCCTGCTTTTTATTTTAGCAGAATAAGGACCAATATAGACCTCTTTTCATTGGTCCTGGCTATTATTCGCCAGACCTTTATATTTCAGAAAATTATTTATCTTATTTCAAACTGTTTGCCTGGAAAGTGATACACATAAATCAAGTTACATGAAAAACAGTCGTGAACACAAACAGTCATAAACACATTGCAAATATAGCAATTACTGGAAACAATATAATATCAAGTGCAAAAAAATCATCAACTGATAATAATGTTACACCAACAGTTTGTCAGACCAACAATTATTTGGAACTCTATCCAACACTTATTTTTCATCCTTTCATAGAGTTCCGATAGCCATGGGGTTGAGCTCAAAGCATTATGGGAGTTGTAGTTCAACTGTTATCCCTATGATGCTATTTTGGCTGTATTCATCATCTTCATGGAGTATTTTTAGAAAATGCCGACGCGTTTCTAATCCCTGTTAAAATCTAGGGATTGTCTTCAGGGCAGGTAGCATGGTGTAATCTAAAAGAATAAAAGAACAAAGCTGAACTGTTGCGTATTTGTTAAGACTCAGGATTTTCTCAGAAGTGATTTTGTGTGTCTGGTCTTGCTGTAGCTGCATGGACTTTGGTTCTCAGGTGACAGACTGTATTTTTGTAGCAGGGCGCTGTATTTTTCATTAGAACTTATTTTAGATAGTTGTGGATACAATGTTGCAGCAGCCCCCAGGCACGGAAACTTTAAGCAGTATGCAGGTTCGTAGAATGTCAATTTCCACTTGGCTTTTAATTATCAGCTAACACTTGAACTCTTCGTCCTCTTCGAGCTTGGAGTTTGATGGATTCCTTGTCTTTTCCCAGCAATTTAGCTTTGACATCTCATGTTGACAGCCTGGAACAGAAGAGGAGAGGTTTGCAACATATGGGCTGTTCGGAACAGGGGGCCAAGGACATTCAGTTATCAAGAAGACCTTTGACCTTAATGTCTTACAAAAAACATTGGAGGTATTTTCAGAATTGGTGTAATTACAAAGGTTCTGTTTCTCTTTCTTTGGACACTTTTCAGATCTTATGGGTTCCTAGGGATGGATTCTTGAAAGACCTACCATCCTCTGTCTAGCATCGCAATATACAGCAATCAAGGCTTTAAGATTATGACAGGACTGCACAGGAATTTTCCCCTCTTGTGGTTAGGCTTCTAAAGAGTTTTTGAATTAAAAAGACAGTGGTGCTGAGTCAGACTCTAACTTGGGATCTGTCACTCGTCCTAAAAGGATTGCAGCTCTCTCCTTTTGAACGTTGGGAGGAAGCTGACCTAGCATGACTTTCTGCAAAAACAGCATCCCTAGTGGCCATCACATTAGCAAAGTGGCCAGGGGACTTGGGAGCATTTGTCATTTCCTATCCTCATTTACCATTTTTCCAAACATTGTAGTACATAAGTTAGATCACAAATTAATTCCCAAAGTTAACTCTCTTTTTCATTTGTCTCAAGAGATTATTCTCCCAGTTTTACTATCTGAAGGCAGTTCTCAGATTCCCTCTTCCCTAGAAGTCATGCGAACTCAGTCCATCTACCTAGAATGTGCCAAACATTTCAGACTGTCTAATGCACTGTTCATTTCTCATGGTACAGCGAATAAGGGCAAAAAAGTAACCTCACAAATAATCAGTAGGTGGGTTTGTCAATCAATTTTTCAGTCATATAAAATGCTTGGAGAATCCACTCCATCTATGATTCAAGGAAGATCCACTAGACCTGTGTGAGCTTCATGGCAGAACTAGGAGGGGTGTCCGTACAAGAAATGTAGAGGGCTTAGACGTGTTCCTCTCATCAGACATTTATTAAGCACTATAGATTGAAGTTATGTGATACTGATGAGTGTAATTTTGCTTCCACTGTCTTGGAGTTGGCAATGAAGTAATTGTTGATTAAATAAAATGTTTGTTGATGCATCAGTGGATTGTTGGTGCAAGTTGTTGAAGCTTTGTAAATCCTCATTTAGTAAGGGCTGGTGTGAGGAGGATGTAGATGAGGGAGTAATGACACAATTACATACTGGTAATCTTCATTACCCTGATTTGTAAACCTCGTTCCATTCCACATCCATCCCTCCCTCCTATGTTGCACCTCTAAATAATGAATTGTGTAATATACAGGAGGTTGGGTGGGTACATTGGTGGTCTTTTACACTGTTGTAATAGAAATAAAAGGAACACTTTAAAGTCTGGGATTATAGATCCCAGAGAGTGGTAAAAGCTCTGTCTGATGCGGGATCATCTTATTTAGTAAAGACTGGGACAAGGAGGATTGTGAATCGGAGTAATGAATATTGTTGGTAAGTAATTGTGTCAGTACTCCTAGTACTACTTGAACTTGTGTGACTGAATATGACCGTCCTGCCCTCCCTTAACTAGCCAGCGTTCATAGTAGGCCTTGAACTAAAGGGATGCAGGAAGTGACATCCTGAAGTCGGGGTGGGCAGTGTAGCGTCTTCCCAGCCTGGCTACCCTCCGATGACCATACCACACATGGAGCTTAGTATTACATGTCTCTATTCTGATGTGTGTAACTGCAAACTCAACATCCTAAATCAAGCTTTCCTTGCATTGTGCTCTGACACCTATGTAACAGCTCTATGGAGTCCCTTAGGGGACATAGAATATTGCAAGACACTGCATCTCCCCTTCTAACAGAGTATATGTTAGACTTGGCATCTTTTGGCGTGTTTCCCCTGAATTTTTGCTTTCTGACCTCCCGGTTTTGACTCTGTTTTTGCTGGCGTAGTGTGTCTGCGCTCTTTTCTCACTGCTAATCAGTGGTAAAGTGCAAGTGCTCCTGTGGTAAATTGTGTTATGGATTGGTGTTTCCATGATTGGATATTTGATTTACTTGTTAGTCCCTAGTAAAGTGCACTGAGTGTGCCATGGCCTGTGAATCAAATGCTACTAGTGGGCATGTATCACTGATTGTGCCACCCACGTGAGTAGCCCTGAAAAGGTAACTCAGACCCGCCATTGCGGAGTCTGCGCGCAGTTTGTAACTGCCATGTCGACTTGGCCAGTGCACCCTCTTGCCAGTCCCTCACCTTCCCTTTTCTTACATGTCAGCCACCCCTAAGGTGGGCCCAAGGTACCCCTGTGGGCCGGGTGCAGTGTATGTGAAAGGTAGGACATGCCCTGGTGTGTGTGGCATGTCCTGATAGCAAATTACGGCCAATTTCTTTTTTCGCCATTGCAAGGTTACCTGTTCCCCATAGGACAGAATGGGGAGTTTGTTCATAACATCTTATAAACATAACTGGCCCGGGGAATTAGGTTGGAAAATAAAGGTTAGTATGCCTGAACTCAGAATCTAAAGATGCATCTTTTAGTGAAGGTGATTTTCACTTTCGGTGTTTGGAAATACCACTTTTAGAAAGTAGGTATTTTCTTGCTCAGTCATCCCGTGTGCCTCTGCTGGAATGTGGATTGCCTGTCTGGGTTTTAGATGACAGAAGGCTGGGAAGCAGGAGTGGCTCCAGATAGTCTAGGTGGGTCAGGAAAGGGCTGAATAGACCTGGGCTGCAATTGGGAAAGGGGGAGGAGATTTCCTTGCACCTCAAAGGGCTTGGTCTGCCTCTGACCATGCAGTCTCCACCTCCTGCCAGGAAGTCACACCAGAGAAGGCAGAACTGGTTCTGGCTGGGCACAGACACTCTCTGCCTAAGAGATCAAAGGATTTTGGGATATAAATACTGGGGCCCAGACCCCTGAACTTTAGAACTCTTTTGGACCAAGAAGACTGCCAAGAAGAAGAGTTGGAGAAGCTGTGAGGAGGAACTACCACATTGCTGTGTGCTTTGCTGTGTTGGCCTGCAGTGGCTGCTTCTGTCTTGGGCAGTGAAAGGACTGGACTGAACTTTCTGCAATCTACTTTTGTGAGTTTCTCCAAGGGCTTGAGGTAGAGCTTGCCCCCTGTTCAAGAAGTCTCAGGAACAGCAAAGACTTCAAGCTCTTCTGCCCTCAGCACTGGGGACTGTGTGTTTTGTGCTGCAACAGAAGAAAAGCAACTTGACGACGTCTACGACGCCGCTGCCGACTCCGTGTCCTGAAGGCACTGCAGAGGGCACCACCGCAACGTCGCACCGCGACCCTGGTCTCACCGACGACGCCTGCTGATGCCACCACCAAGCCGCTGCTTGCACTGCGACCTGTGGGCACCGCACTCCGCACCTCCTCGCTTCACGACGACGCCTTGGTATCCCCGACGCCGCCGCTCCACGCCAAAATCTATGCCGCTGCTTGCACCGTGGTTCGAGGGCACCGCTCGTAAAGTTACACGATGCACCGCCCTCATCCCGCACCGCAGCCTTGGCCTACCGACGCTGGCGCCATCAACTCCAGTTCATCAGCCGACGACAGCACTTCAGCAACGACGATGCCGCTGCCTGCACCGTGACCTGCCAGCACCGCGACGAGCACCGCATTCACTTCGCACCGCGACCCTGGTCTCACCGATGACGCCATCCGACGCCGCCACCGAGCCGCTGCTCGCACCGCAACCTGAGGCCACCGCACCGCTGCACTTCGCACCGCAGCACCCGACGCCTGCCGACGCCAGCGCTCCTGACTTCAACAGAGAGGAGATCGATCTGCAACGCGTGTGACTTCGAGGGCCCCGACGACTCCTGCACCGACCTCCGGAACCGACGCCTGCAGACGCCGTGCTTTCGGAAGCTCAACGAGAGGTCGCTGACGCCCTGCTTTTCTAAAAGGTACTGTTTGCGGGTCTTCCCGACACCGTAGCTGGCCCGCGACGCCGCGGTCAGCCAGAACTGATTTGTTTGCTCACGACGCTGTGATAGCCCCGGCCGGAGCTATCGACATCACAGAACTATTTTTCAAGCATATTTTGATAACCGAAGATTTTTAAGTACTGTATTGTGGATTTTTATCGTTTTTGGTCTGGTCTTAAGTATATAAAAATATTGGATATTTTTCTAAACTGGTGTGATGTCCTTTTGTAGTGCTTACACTGTGTTACTGTTGGTTATGTGCAAATGCTTTACACACTGCCTCTAAGATAAGCCTGACTGCTTGTGCCAAGCTACCAAGGGGGTGAGAAGGGGTTATTTTAGGAGTGTAACTCCCTTATCCTGACTAGAGTGGTGGTTTCTGTCCGACTTTGGCACATGCCCTAGCCGACCAAAAATCCCATTTCTAACATTGGTTGTCAGCGGTGAGGATAGGACTTGCGTTTGCACTTGACTTACAGTGACTGGGGTGCACTACTACCATATCGCAGACCATTACGTGCCACATACTGGTTCTTTTTCTTTTTGGCCTATTTTTGATCTTGCCAGTTTGAACTTGCTACTTCATCATGCCTGAATCAAGAGCATCATCTGTTGCATCCCTGGAAATTGCCTTTGAGGAGGATAGGTTGGAATCCTACAATGTTACGGAATTGAAATCAATTTGCAAAAACCTAAAAGTCCAAGTCAGAGGCCTCATGAGGAAGGAGGAGGTACAAAAGGCGTTGAGGGCCTGGGTAGCAGCCAGACATGCCAGCGAGCAGTCTGGTGATCTCAGTGGAGAGGCGGAGGAGCCTATTCCTAGGGTGGATGTGCTTTTAGGAGGGGGGGAACCCTCCAGGCCAGGCAGCAGTGGCCTGTCCCCAGAGGAGCTGGAGGACAGGCGGGAAGCAAGGAAGTTCGAGTTGGAGAAACTCAGGATAGAAAGTGAAAGGGAAGAAAAAAGAATAGCCATGGAGGAAAGGAAGATGATCTTAGATCATGAGCGAAGTCTTAAGGAGCTGGAGCTAAGGAATAGAGCCAGCTCAGATGGTGGCAGCAACTCGTCAAGACAGGCAGACAGAATTGTACACATCCCTAAGAATGTAGGCAAGGAATTCCAGAAGGGGGACGACATGCAAACGTGGTTTCAGGGTTACGAGGCAGCGATACACATGAATGGGGTCCCTGAGGAGAATTGGGGAGCAGGATTGTGGCCTCTCTTTCCGGAAGAAGCCTGGGATACTTTAATAGCTTTGGGTAAGGGGTATCACCTCACCTATCCCGACATGAAGGACGCCCTTCTCACTAAGTATGGTCTTACTCCTGAAAAGTACAGGGATCAGTTCAGGTCCAAAAAGAAGTCTGATGCCAACACTTGGTTGGAATGTGTGGATGTGTTTTGCCGGTCACTGGATGGCTGGGTGAAGGGCAGTAATGTGTCAGATTTTCAGGGGCTCTACAATTTGATTGCATGGGAGCACTTGTCTAGTCTATGTTTTGCAGATCTGCGCCAGCACCTAGTTGATAGTAAGCTGACTGACCCCAGGAAGCTTGCTATGGAGGCGGACCGCTGGGTGAGTACCAGGGTCCACAAGAAAGCGTTTGGGGGAGACTCAGCCAAAGGTGGGCAGGGTCCCCAGCAGAAAAGTGTGGGGGGGACAAGGGTAAAGCACAGGAGTTCTCTAAAGGGCCCCAAACTAGTACCCAGGGTAAAGGTTCCCATCCCCCCTGAGATAAGAAACAAGGGGTCTCGTCAGGAAAGCCTGCTGAGACCGGCCCCCGCAAGTGTTTTTCATGTGACCAGGTGGGTCACATGAAGGGGGACCCCAAGTGCCCTAAGGGGGCACAGCCACCCACCGGTGGGCAGTCCAAGGTGTTGGCTGGTGTAGCGCTTGGGGAGGAGGAGTACCCACAGGAGGGTGGGGACCCCGCAGAAATGACCCTCTTCTCACTAGGGGACAGTGAGATGGTCCCAGGAAACCTGGTGCCCCCTAACACAAAGAAATACAGCACCTGGGTGACCATCAATGGGAAAAAGGTAGAGGCTCTCAGAGATACTGAAGCCGGTGTGACCTCAGTCCGGTGTTACCTGGTCTCTGAGAAGCAGGTAGTCCCAGGGGCATTCCACCAAGTAATTGCGGTGGACAATTCAGAGCGCCAGTGTCTGGTGGCGCAGGTTCCCTTTGAGTGGGGGGTCTCAGGTCCCTTGAGGGTGGTTGTGAGCCCTTCCATGCCTGTAGATTGTCTGCTAGGTAACGACCTGGAGCAGTCCTTATGGAAGGATGTTGAGCTCAGGTCTCACTTGGAGATGCTTGGGTTGCCAGAGTGGGCATGCGTGTCCACTCGGTCAATGGCGGCCAGAGAGAGTGATCAAGAGGACATGGAGCCTGAAACAGTGGCCCAAGTCCCTGCCAAGAGAAAGGGCAAGGGGCGCGGGAAACCGGCCCCTGAAGTTCCCACGGACCGGGAGGAGGCGGACCTTGTGGGGACGCCCGGTGCCTACAGGGGAGCAGGTAGCTGAACTGGGGGACATCTCTGAGCTGACCCATTGGCAGCAAGAAGGGGGTCCCACCAGGGAGGAATTCTGCAAGGAGCAGAAGGAGTGCCCTTCTCTGGAGGGTCTGCAGCGGCAGGCTGCAGCCCAGGCAGCTGGTGATCAGTCCGGATCACATTGGATCTACTGGGAGAATGATCTCCTGTACAGTGAGCCTAAGGTCGCTGAGCCTGGGTCAGCCCGTGTGCTGGTGGTACCCCAGCGCTTCAGGACCTTCCTACTGGGTCTGGCTCATGACGTGCCTTTGGCAGGACATTTGGGGCAGGACAAGACCTTTGACAGGCTTGTCACCCACTTCTTCTGGCCCCAAATGCAAAGGCAGTCAGATGGACATTGCAGGTCTTGCCCAACTTGCCAGGCAAGCGGTAAGAGTGGGAGGAAGGTCAAAGCTCCTCTCCAACCTTTTCCAGTGGTTGGAACGCCCTTTGAAAGGGTAGGGATGGACATTGTGGGGCCACTGGATCCCAAGACAGCCATGGGCAACAGGTACATCCTGGTCTTGGTGGACCATGCCACCCGGTACCCGGAGGCCATCCCTCTCAGGACAACGACGGCGCCAGTAGTGGGCCGGGCGTTAATGGGGATCTTTTCCCGAGTGGGGTTCCCCAGAGAGGTGGTTTCTGACAGGGAGACCAATTTCATATCCAAGTATATGACATCCCTGTGGAAGGAGTGTGGTGTAACCTACAAGTTCACCACCCCTTACCACCCACAAGGTAACGGTCTGGTGGAGAGATTCAACCAGAACTTGAAGGGCATGATTAAGGGTCTAACAGAACCCATGAGGCGTAAGTGGGACGTCCCCTTGCCGTGCCATCTCTTTGAGTACAGGGAGGTACCACAGAAGTCTCTTGGGTTCAGTCCCTTTGAGCTTCTGTATGGTCACCCTGTGAGAGGACCTCTGAGTTTGGTGAAGGAAGGCTGGGAGGCAGCTCCCAGGAAAACTCCCCAGGACGTGTTTAGTTACATGCTGGCCTTCCGAAACCAAACTGCCTGCTTCAGGAAACTCGCTCAGGCAAACCTGGAAGCAAGCGAGGAAGAAATGAAGAAGTGGTATGACCAGAATGCCACTCTGGTCGAATTTCAACCTGGGCAAAAAGTGTGGGTCATGGCCCCAGTGGAACCTTGTGCCTTGCAGGACAAGTGGACTGGGCCATTTGAGGTGATGGAGCACAAAAGTGATGTCACCTACCTGGTGGATTTGCGGGCTCCCAGGAACCCTTTGAGGGTCCTCCACGTGAACCGCCTCAAACCCCACTTCGAGAGGTCCGAAGTGAGCATGCTATTGGTGACAGATGCTGGGACGGAAGAGGAGATTGAACCTCTCCCTGACCTCCTGTCTACCAAGGAGCACGATGGGTCAGTGGAAGGTGTGATCCTCTCCCCTACACTGAGCCCAGAGCAGCAGAGCGATTGTCACCAGTTGTTGGGACGGTTTGCCCCACTGTTCTTTCTGACCCCAGGTGTTACTCACTGGTGTACCCATGACGTGGACACCGGTGACAGCCCTCCTGTGAAGCACACAGGAACCGGGGTTACCGAGTCCGTCACGGTAGCATGGCGCGAGGCGGGAAAGCACGCGAAGGCAATGTGTAAGGCAGTTGTGCAGCACACTCTTACTTTGACTCAGAAATGCGAACGCAATAACATGACACCACACCAGGCTTGTGTATTTAAAATCAAGATCTTTTATATATAAATCAAGGTAGCATCAGATGAGGCAGATTAATTCAGATCTACATTTAAAATCATTGCATTACTCAACTGGTGCACATTCTTATTAAAGCATCATAGCTCATCAACATTGTAGGCCACTAAGAGGCCGCAGGAATTATCTCCTAAACGTAGCACCAATAATGATCACAAGGTGCATTAATAAAACATGGGCCTAAACATGCAGTTCACTTCAAGCATATTCAATTACTTAAAAGAAGGCTTTTCACGTTCCATTTCAATAGGCCTGCATTAATCTAGGCGCACCCACATTCAGTACAGTGGGCGTCGCAACTCCAGTACACCTGTAACATAAAACACTTCAACTCTTGGCGGTGTACACTTCAACTCAATTCAATTAATCACTTTCCCCCTTAGGTAAAGACTTTGCAGTTATAAGCATAGGCCTAGGCAGTAATTACAATAGGCATCAGCATTAAATTAATAAACAATGTGGGGAACCCCTCAACATGTCCTGTATTCTGGGGCTTCTGTGTCCCTCAGGGGCTAATTCTAGGCTAGGCCCACTCCTCTCCGGGGCCTCGCCTCATGGGGAAAGTTACTCAGGTTAATCTAAGGGTTAATGGTGGCCCCCGGCCGCCCAGTGGCGTCTCTGTGGGCCCTAGGGGCCTCCTGGGCTCACCTGGTGCGTGGTCGTTGGTCGCGCTTCCTAGCGACTGGCGATCTCCAGGCCCGGCCCGTGTTCTGGAGGGCGGGGCCCGGTAGGGGTACCTCGGCCCTTTTGGCCGGAATTGCGGGTCGTTGCGGGGGCCGGCATCACCCTCCTCCGGCCCCCGGGATCAGGTAAGTGGATGCAGGCTTACGGGACGTTGCGGGGGCCGGTATCACCCTCCTCCGGCCCCCGGGATCAAATGAGTGGATTTGCGGGCTTTTGGGAAGGGGAGCGGGAGCCGGCGCCCAATCGCTGCGCGGCCTTCCCGGGGGCGCGGCCGGCGTCCCCGGTTGCCCAGCAACGGCGTCGGCGGGGCCTGGAGGCCTCGCGGATCCCGCTAGGCCACGGCTCCTTCACGCGGCCCCCTTGGGCTGCGGCGGTGATTTCTTCGGCCGCGACTTCAGCGGTGGGGCCCCGGGCCCGGCGGTGATGTCTTGGGGGCAATTTGGAGGCTTTGGTGAGGGCGCGGACGGCGCACCTCACCACACTCACTTGAGGGGCCTCCCTCACCACAGCACTTCCTTCGGTGAGGGCGCGGACGGCGCACCTCACCACACGGCCTCGAGGAGGGCTTTCCTCACAGCAGCACTTCTTCTCACGCGGCGGCGGCCGCGGCGGTGATTCCTTCACGAGGTCAGTGACCTGAGGGGGGGCAGTTTCTCCCTCGTGGAGACAGAACGCGGGGCGCACCAGCAGCCTGTGGGCAGGGCTGACTGGAAAGGTTCTTGGGGGGCAGCCCAGCAGCAGGCAGGAGTTGATAGGGGGTGAAGGTCTAGCGCTTCAGGGCACGGCGCTTTACCTGATGATTCCCAGTGTGGCAGTTCAGGTTTCAGGCCTTGCTGGACGGTCAGGCCTCCCCAAATTAAGGTTTCTTGCGGCTGTTTCAGATTGGTTGCTTCTTAGGAGTTTCTTGTCAGGAGTATCTTGTCAGAAGTTTCTTATTATGAGTTTCTTGTCAAAAGTTTCTTGTCAGAAGTTTCTTCTTATGAGGGGGGGGATGAGTTGGTGGTTCTGGGAGTGCTTGATGTTCTTCCCAGCACGCTGAAGGTGGTTCCCTGGGTCCCCTCACGCTGGGCAAGGTCAGTGGGTGGTGGGCGTTCCTCAGCTAACTTACTACAGCAGGGCCTAAGCCTTGTCAGCAGCAGTAGTGTAGGTCTCCCCCCTAGGCCCTAAAGCCTGTACTCCGGCAGAGGTTCTCCCAGGATCAGTGGTGCCCCAACTGACTAAAAGTTTTCCCTCCAACCCTCTTATACCCCTAGGTCAGGTGACCCTCCTAAAGGCGGCAAAACATAACTCCTCCCACAGCCTGGAAGGTTCTGGAACCTTCTACATGTCTGGCTATGTGGCCCAGAGGCGGGGACGGAATGGATACTGTATCCCTATGTCCCAGCCTGACCCTGGCTACTAGTGTGTATGTGTGTAAGGCCCTTCTGCAGTAGCAGGGGCCTGTGGCAGCCATCTTGAGTGAGAGAGCACCTGCACCTCAGCACTGGTTAGCAGTGGTAAGGCGCCCGGAGACCTAGGTCCAGTAAAAATACGGTGGCAAAAATGAGGCGCAAAAGGAAAAAAAACAGGGCAAGACCACCCTAGGGCTGACAGGTCTAACACGCGTCCCCCCCAGCCGAAAGAGGGGAGAGCTTCCCAACCTCTAGGGAGTTCTCGTCGCTAAGGCGGAAAAACCGGGAGAGACCGTCAGCATTGGCGTGGTCTACACCGGGTCGATGTTCCACCCGAAAGTCCATCCCATGGAGGGAAATGGACCACCTCAACAATTTGGGGTTTTCGCCTCTCATCTGCATGAGCCAGCGAAGGGGTCTGTGGTCGGTCTGGATCAGGAAGTGACAACCAAAAAGGTATGGCCTCAACTTCTTTACAGCCCAAACCACGGCAAAGGCTTCTCGTTCGATGGTACTCCACCGCTGTTCCCGGGGAGTAGTCTTCGGGAAATGAAGGCCACTGGCTGGTCTTGGCCATCGTCATTCAGCTGCGAGAGCACAGCTCCTATGCCATGCTCAGAAGCGTCTGTCTGCACGATAAATTCCCGTCCAAAGTCTGGAGTCCTGAGCACTGGTGCGGTGCACATTGCACGTTTGAGGGTCTCAAAGGCTTCCTGGCAGGCAGCCGTCCAGATGACTCTGCGTGGCTGCTTCTTTGAAGTAAATTCCGTCAATGGGCCCACGATGGTTCCATATCCCTTGACGAACCGGCGGTAGTATCCCGTGAGGCCGAGAAAAGCTCGGACCTCTGTTTGGGTCTTGGGGGGCTCCCAGGCCAAGATGGTCTCGATCTTGGCTTGGAGGGGTTGCACCTTACCTCCGCCCACCAGATGTCCCAGGTACACGACAGATCCCTGTCCAATCTGGCACTTGCTGGCCTTGATGGTTAGACCAGCCCGTTGCAGAGCCTGTAGCACCTCCTGGAGATGCTCCAGATGGTCCTCCCAGCTGCTACTGAAGACAGCTATGTCATCCAGGTAGGCAGCAGAGAAGGCCTCTAGGCCAGACAGCACCTGGTTCACCAACCGCTGGAAAGTGGCTGGAGCATTTTTCAACCCGAAGGGCATCACCCGAAATTGAAAGTGGCCCTCGGGGGTGGAGAACGCAGTCTTCTCCCTTGCTCCTTCCGCCATGGCGATCTGCCAATAGCCTGACGTCAAATCAATGGTACTCAGATACCGGGCTGCTCCCAGCTGGTCAATGAGCTCATCCGCCCGAGGGATCGGGTGAGCGTCGGTCTTTGTGACTGAGTTGAGTCCGCGGTAATCCACACAGAACCGAAGTTCTGGTGTGGTGCCCGGTGGGGCCGCTTTCGGCACCAACACCACCGGACTAGCCCAAGGGCTACTGGAAGGCTCAATCACCCCCAGTTCTAGCATCTTGGTAACCTCACCCTGGATACTAGCCTTGACTTTATCGGACAGCCGGTAAGACTTGGTTTTTACGGGCGGACTGTCCCCTGTGTCCACATCATGGGTACACAGGTGCGTGATCCCAGGCGTGAGGGAGAACAACGAGGCGTACTGCCCCAAGACCTGGCGGCAGTCCCTCTGTTGCTCTGGGGTCAAGGATGGGGCGAGGACCACTCCCTCTACCAAACCATCCTTCTCATGGGCCGCCAGAAGGTCTGGAAGAGGCTCACTCTCCTCCTCCTCACTTCCATCTGTTATCATCAGGAGAGTGAGCTCTGAACGCTCCTGGTGTGGCTTCAGGCGGTTGACGTGGAACACCCTGTGGGGTTGCCGGGGGTCTTCACATCGACGACATACGTGGTCTGGCCTTTCCTTTCCAAGATCTCAAACGGTCCAGTCCACCGGTCCTGGAGGGCGCTAAGCTCTCCTGGCTCCATGACCCACACCTTCTGTCCAGCGTCCAACTCTACCGTCCGAGCGTTCCGGTCATACCATTTCTTCATGACGGCCTGACTAGCCTCTAGGTTGTCCGAGGCCTCCTTCCACAGCTTGGCCACTTGGCTGCGGAATGCCAGCATATAGCTGACCACATCACGGGGAAGCTTCGAGGAAGACTTCTCCCACCCCTCCTTGACAAGACTGAGGGGCCCCCGAACGGGGTGGCCATAGAGCAACTCAAAGGGGCTGAAACCGACCCCCTTCTGCGGCACCTCTCGGTAGGAGAAGAGCAGACAGGGTAAGAGGACGTCCCACTTCCTTCTCAAGTCCTCGGGTAGGCTCCTGATCATCCCCTTCAAGGTTTTGTTAAAGCGCTCCACGAGCCCGTTCGTCTGGGGGTGGTAAGGAGTGGAGAACCGGTAGGTCACTCCACACTCCTTCCACATGGCCTGCATGTAGGCCGACATGAAATTCGTGCCCCTATCTGACACCACGACCTTGGGGAATCCCACTCGGGTAAAAATCCCCATCAGGGCCCGCGCCACCACCGGTGCAGTGATGGTCCTCAGAGGGATTGCCTCTGGGGTACCGGGTGGCATGGTCTACCAGCACCAAAATGAACCTATGTCCTGCAGAAGTCGGCGGGTCCAATGGCCCGACAATGTCAATCCCTACCCGCTCAAAAGGGGTAACGACAACTGGGAGAGGTTCTAGAGGGACCTTCACTTTAGTCCCTGTCTTGCCGCTCGCCTGGCAAGTGGTGCAAGTCTTGCAAAAAGTGTCAGAAGTGACGCGCATCCTGGGCCAGTAAAAATGTGGGACCAGACGCCCAAACGTCTTGTCTTGGCCCAGGTGTCCTGCTAGTGGTATTTCGTGTGCCAACTCTAGCAGAAAGGCTCGGTAGCATTGGGTGACCACTACGGCCCTTGATGACCCATGCACCGGAGCCTTAGGCTCACTGTAGAGGAGACCATCCTCCCAGTAGACATGGTAGTTACCAGTCTCTGTTCCAGCTGCTTGGGCTTCGGCCTGTTGCCGCATGCCTTCAAGCGTAGGGCACTCCTTCTGCGCCCGGCAAAATTCCTCCCGGGTAGGCCCTCCTTCCACCTGCCACTCTGCAGGGGTCGGCAGTTCCCCACGGGAACACCAACCACCTCAGCGGACTCCGGGGTCACCTCCGCGGGCTCCCCATCCATCTCACCGGGTGTCTCCTCCTGGACATCTCCTCGTCCAGCAGTGGGCTGGGCCATTATTTCAGGCTCCAACCCGAGCTGAGTTCCTTGTCGGGCAGCCATGGACCGCGTGACGACGCAAGTCCATCCTGGTAATCCCAACATCTCAGCATGGGCATTGAACTCTACCTCCCTCCAGGCAGTATGTTCTAAGTCGTTACCCAGCAGACAGTCAACTGGCATGGCAGGGCTCACCGCCACCTTCAACAGACCTGATACTCCTCCCCACTCAAAGGGAACTTGGGCCACGGGGTAATGACCCAGGCTATTATCAGCCATAACAACCGGGTGGAATACCTCAGGAATCACCTGCTCTGGGGACACCAGCTGACGTCTCACCATCGTCATGCTGGCACCTGTGTCCCTCAGAGCCTCCACCTCCTCCCCGTTCACCAGGACCCTCTGCCGATACTTGGCAGTGTTCGCGGGTACCTGAACCCGTGGGATGATCTCTCTATCCCCCAGGGAAACTAAGGTCAAGCCTGTCCACTCACCTCCCCTACCTAGGGACAACTCCTCCCCAAGCGCTACACTGGCCACCCCGGGGCTCTTACCTCCTGTGGGGGCTGGGGTTCTCTTGCGACACTGGGGATCCCCCTTGTAGTGTCCAACCTCCCCGCACTCGTAGCACCGGACAGTTCTGGGCTGCTGACTCCTGTCAGGATAAGTGGGTTTCTGGAATCCAGATTGGGATGGGGAACCTACCCCTCTCCCAGGCGGTCTATTTTGGGGGCCTTTAAAGAACTCCCTCTTTTTATCTCCCCCCTCTTTCTTCTGGGGGAGCCCCTGTCCACCTTTCAGGGGGTCCGCCCCGGCTCCCTTTTGGGACACCCGAGTGCTGACCCACATGTCTGCCTCCTCTGCAAGCTCCCTAGGATTGGTCAGCTTGCGGTCCACCAAGTACTGGCGCAGCTCCGGAAAACATTTCTCTAGGAGGTGCTCTCTCAAGAACAGGTCGTACAGCCCTTTGTAATTATCAACGTTGCTGCCACGCACCCAACCCTCCAATGCCTTCCGGGCATAATCAAAAAAATCCACCCAGTTTTGTGTGTGAAGCTTGTGGCTGTTGCGGAACTTTTGGCGGTACTTCTCTGGGGTGAGGCCAAACTTCTTGAGCAGGGCCTCCTTCATGATAGGGTAGTTGGTCTGATCCCCCTTATCCAAGGTTAAAAGTGTGTCCCTTACTGGTGGAGGTATGTACCTGTAAAGACCTCCCCCCAGTAGCTCTCAGGAACTCTATGGGCCACCAAAGCCACCTCGTACGCCGCCAACCACTTATCGATGTCATCTCCTACACTAAAACTGGCTATCACCTCTCTTGGTAGATAAAATTTGGGCTCCTGTGGAACCCCAGCAGGTACGCTGCCACCATTCACTTTGCCCTGCATCTCCATCTGCAAGGCTCGGAGCTCTAGTTCCTTCAGGCTAAGCTCATGCGCAAGCTTCCTTTCCTCCATGGCTAGCCTTGCCTGTTCTCCTTCTCTTTCCATCCTAGCAAGTTCTAATGTTAATTGCCTCTCCTCCCTCCTGTCCTCAAATTCCTCTGCCGACAAACTCCCCCCTGACGCACTACTTACTGCCTGCCCTGGAACATCTTCCTGGCAACACATTCTCGCTAACATCAATGTGCAGTAGGTCCAGTTCTCCTGGGTTGTCTGCCTCCCCCTGCTCCTCGTCCCCTCTTCCCTCCGGGTGGGCCATTACCCATGCCCTCAAAGCTTTCTGAAGCACCTCCTTCCTGGCGCCTCGCTTGACGGCCACCCCCCTCTCTAGGCAGAACTCCTTGAGCTGTGTCACCGTATACCTTTCTATGTTGGTCAACTCAAACTCCATCCTCCTAGGTGGGGCCCCAGACAATTTAGAGAAAGGGTTCTAGACTGTAGGTAGCAGGTCTAATGCAGGAATGTACACAATCGGCAATCATAAAAGAATTCCTAGCACTTGCATTACAATAGGTGTCCAATTGCGGCGCACACTGAGTCACTGTAGGGTGCTGCACAAACACCAGTCCTTATCCCACCGCTGAACACCAAATGTTGGAACCGGGGTTACCGAATCCGTCACGGTAGCATGGCGCGAGGCGGGAAAGCACGCGGAGGCAATGTGTAAGGCAGTTGTGCAGCACACTCTTACTTTGACTCAGAAATGCGAACGCAATAACATGACACCACACCAGGCTTGTGTATTTAAAATCAAGATCTTTTATATATAAATCAAGGTAGCATCAGATGAGGCAGATTAATTCAGATCTACATTTAAAATCATTGCATTACTCAACTGGTGCACATTCTTATTAAAGCATCATAGCTCATCAACATTGTAGGCCACTAAGAGGCCGCAGGAATCATCTCCTAAACGTAGCACCAATAATGATCACAAGGTGCATTAATAAAACATGGGCCTAAACATGCAGTTCACTTCAAGCATATTCAATTACTTAAAAGAAGGCTTTTCACGTTCCATTTCAATAGGCCTGCATTAATCTAGGCGCACCCACATTCAGTACAGTGGGCGTCGCAACTCCAGTACACCTGTAACATAAAACACTTCAACTCTTGGCGGTGTACACTTCAACTCAATTCAATTAATCACTTTCCCCCTTAGGTAAAGACTTTGCAGTTATAAGCATAGGCCTAGGCAGTAATTACAATAGGCATCAGCATTAAATTAATAAACAATGTGGGGAACCCCTCAACATGTCCTGTATTCTGGGGCTTCTGTGTCCCTCAGGGGTTAATTCCAGGCTAGGCCCACTCCTCTCCGGGGCCTCGCCTCATGGGGAAAGTTACTCAGGTTAATCTAAGGGTTAATGGTGGCCCCCGGCCCCCAGTGGCGTCTCTGTGGGCCCTAGGGGCCTCCTGGGCTCACCTGGTGCGTGGTCGTTGGTCGCGCTTCCTAGCGACTGGCGATCTCCAGGCCCGGCCCGTGTTCTGGAGGGCGGGGCCCGGTAGGGGTACCTCGGCCCTTTTGGCCGGAATTGCGGGTCGTTGCGGGGGCCGGTATCACCCTCCTCCGGCCCCCGGGATCAGGTAAGTGGATGCAGGCTTACGGGACGTTGCGGGGGCCGGTATCACCCTCCTCCGGCCCCCGGGATCAAGTAAGTGGATTTGCGGGCTTTCGGGAAGGGGAGCGGGAGCCGGCAGTCCTCTCCGGCCGGCTCCCCGTCTCCCTCTGCACGGCCGGAGCTCTTCCTCGGCCTCCGTCGGCGCTGGGGGGCGTGGCGGGAGCTGGCGCCCAATCGCTGCGCGGCCTTCCCGGGGGCGCGGCTGGCGTCCCCGGTTGCCCAGCAACGGCGTCGGCGGGGCCCGGAGGCCTCGCGGATCCCGCTAGGCCGCGGCTCCTTCACGCGGCCCCCTTGGGCTGCGGCGGTGATTTCTTCGGCCGCGACTTCGGCGGTGGGGCCCCGGGCCCAGCGGTGATGTCTTGGGGGCAATTTGGAGGCTTCGGTGAGGGCGCGGACGGCGCACCTCACCACACTCACTCGAGGGGCCTCCCTCACCACAGCGCTTCCTTCGGTGAGGGCGCGGACGGCGCACCTCACCACACGGCCTCGAGGAGGGCTTTCCTCACAGCAGCACTTCTCCTCACGCGGCGGCGGCCGCGGCGGTGATTCCTTCACAAGGTCAGTGACCTGAGGGGGGGGGCAGTTTCTCCCTCGTGGAGACAGAACGCGGGGCGCACCAGCAGCCTGTGGGCAGGGCTGACTGGAAAGGTTCTTGGGGGGCAGCCCAGCAGCAGGCAGGAGTTGATAGGGGGTGAAGGTCTAGCGCTTCAGGGCACGGCGCTTTACCTGGTGATCCCCAGTGTGGCAGTTCAGGTTTCAGGCCTTGCTGGACGGTCAGGCCTCCCCAAATTAAGGTTTCTTGCGGCTGTTTCAGATTGGTTGCTTCTTAGGAGTTTCTTGTCAGGAGTTTCTTGTCAGAAGTTTCTTATTATGAGTTTCTTGTCAAAAGTTTCTTGTCAGAAGTTTCTTCTTATGAGGGGGGATGAGTTGGTGGTTCTGGGAGTGCTTGATGTTCTTCCCAGCACGCTGAAGGTGGTTCCCTGGGTCCCCTCACGCTGGGCAAGGTCAGTGGGTGGTGGGCGTTCCTCAGCTAACTTACTACAGCAGGGCCTAAGCCTTGTCAGCAGCAGTAGTGTAGGTCTCCCCCCTAGGCCCTAAAGCCTGTACTCCGGCAGAGGTTCTCCCAGGATCAGTGGTGCCCCAACTGACTAAAAGTTTTCCCTCCAAGCCTCTTATACCCCTAGGTCAGGTGACCCTCCTAAAGGCGGCAAAACATAACTCCTCCCACAGCTTGGAAGGTTCTGGAACCTTCTACATGTCTGGCTATGTAGCCCAGAGGCGGGGACGGAATGGATACTGTATCCCTATGTCCCAGCCTGACCCTGGCTAGTGTGTATGTGTGTAAGGCCCTTCTGCAGTAGCAGGGGCCTGTGGCAGCCATCTTGAGTGAGAGAGCACCTGCACCTCAGCACTGGTTAGCAGTGGTAAGGCGCCCGGAGACCTAGGTCCAGTAAAAATACGGTGGCAAAAACGAGGCGCAAAAGGAAAAAAAACAGGGCAAGACCACCCTAGGGCTGACAGGTCTAACAGGAAGGTGTGATCCTCTCCCCTACACTGAGCCCAGAGCAGCAGAGCGATTGTCACCAGTTGTTGGGACGGTTTGCCCCACTTTTCTTTCTGACCCCAGGTGTTACTCACTGGTGTACCCATGACGTGGACACCGGTGACAGCCCTCCTGTGAAGCACAAGATTTACAGGTTGACTGACCGGGTCAAGGCCAGCATTAAAGAGGAGGTCTCTAAGATGTTGGCATTAGGGGTGATCAAGCCTTCCAACAGTCCTTGGGCCAGCCCCGTGGTCTTGGTCCCAAAGGCTACTGCACCCGGTGCCACTCCAGAACTGCGGTTTTGTGTGGACTACCGTGGGCTCAATGCCGTCACCAGGACTGACGCACACCCCATCCCCAGAGCTGATGAGCTCCTTGATCGGTTGGGAGCTGCCAAGTTCCTCAGCACATTTGATTTAACGTCTGGGTACTGGCAGATTGCCTTAACCAATGGGGCCAAGGAGAGGTCAGCATTTTCCACCCCAGAAGGACAATACCAGTTCCGGGTGATGCCCTTTGGGTTGAAGAATGCCCCTGCCACCTTTCAGAGGTTGGTCAACCAGGTGTTGGCTGGGCTGGAGGATTTCAGTGCCGCCTACCTGGATGACATCGCAGTGTTCAGTTCCAGCTGGGAAGAACACTTGCAGCACCTCGGTAAAGTGTTGAAGGCGCTGCAGAGGGCAGGCATCACGATCAAGGCCAGTAAGGGCCAGATAGGGCAGGGTTCGGTGGTGTACTTGGGACACCAGGTAGGAAGCGGCCAGGTGGAGCCCCTACAGCCCAAGATTGACACCATTCTGGCTTGGGAGCCCCCCAAGACCCAGACAGAGGTGAGGGCCTTCTTAGGACTCACCGGATACTACAGGAGGTTTGTTAAGGGGTATGGCACCATTGTTGCCCCCTTAACAGAGCTGACTTCCAGGAAGCAGCCCAAGAAGGTGATCTGGACTGAGTCCTGCCAGAAGGCTTTTGGTGCCCTGAAGGCCGCCATGTGCACGGCACCCGTGCTCAAAGCACCCGACTTCTCCAAGGAAATCGTCGTGCAGACTGACGCTTCAGAGCTTGGAGTGGGAGCTTTGCTCTCACAAATGAACGAAGAGGGCCTAGACCAGCCTGAAGTCTTCCTTAGCCGGAGACTACTCTCCAGGGAACAGAGGTGGAGTGCCATAGAAAGGGAAGCTTTCGCTGTGGTCTGGGCACTGAAGAAGCTGAGACCCTACCTGTTTGGGACTCACTTCCGGGTTCAGACAGACCACAGGCCCCTCAGATGGTTGATGCAAATGAGGGGTGAGAATCCAAAACTGCTGAGGTGGTCCATCTCCCTACAGGGAATGGACTTTACGGTGGAACACCGTCCTGGCACAGAACACGCCAATGCAGATGGTCTGTCTAGGTTCTTCCGCCTTAGTGAAGAGAACTCCCAGGAGGGTGGGTAGTTCTCCCTTCTTTCAGCTGGAGGGGACATGTGTTAGACTTGGCATCTTTTGGCGTCTTCCCCTGAATTTTTTCTTTCTGACCTCCCGGTTTTGACTCTGTTTTTGCTGGCGTAGTGTGTCTGCACACTTTTCTCACTGCTGATCAGTGGTAAAGTGCAAGTGCTCCTGTGGTAAATTGTGTTATGGATTGGTGTTTCCATGATTGGATATTTGATTTACTTGTTAGTCCCTAGTAAAGTGCACTGCGTGTGCCAGGGCCTGTGAATCAAATGCTACTAGTGGGCATGTAGCACTGATTGTGCCACCCACGTGAGTAGCCCTGAAAAGGTAACTCAGACCCGCCATTGCGGAGTCTGCGAGCAGTTTGTAACTGCCATGTCAACTTGGCCAGTGCACCCACTTGCCAGTCCCTCATCTTCCCTTTTCTTACACGTCAGCCACCCCTAAGGTAGGCCCAAGGTACCCCTGTGGGCCGGGTGCAGTGTATGTGAAAGGTAGGACATGCCCTGGTGTGTGTGGCATGTCCTGATAGCAAATTACGGCCAATTTCGTTTTTCGCCATTGCAAGGTTACCTGTTCCCCATAGGACAGAATGGGGAGTTTGTTCATAATATCTTATAAACATAACTGGCCCGGGGAATTAGGTAGG